>CM053765.1:23840070-23872148 GCA_028658305.1 Pachyuromys duprasi
AGCTCGGTGTAGGACTGAAGACCCTAGTGAGGGAAACAGGGACTGTTTCAGTCAAGATCTTGATGGCTGACTCTTTGACCCTCCCCCATACAAGCTGTAGAGTGACAGACTGGCTAGATCCCAGGGGAGGACATTGCAGCCAGCCCTGAGGAGACAGGATAAGCTGGGGTTGGATAGAAGGGGAGGGGGTCCTCCCCTGTTGGTGGACTTGGAGGGGGCGGGGAGGAGGGAGGTGAGGGAGGGAGTGGAAGGGTAGGAGGGAAATAGGGAGGGGCATACGCCTGGGATTCAAAGTACCTAACCTGTGATTGATATAAAAAATAAATTTAAAAAAAAGAAATAAAAAAAAATCTGGTGCTTATGAGTGGGAGCACCTGCTATGACACACATGTGGAGGTCCAAGGACAACTTCGTGGAGTTGGTTTTCTCATTTCACCTTCCTATAGGTTGCTGGGATGAAACTCGGGTCATCAGGTATGGGCAGCAAGCACATTTACCCACTGAACCCTCTCACCATCCCTGTATATTGACTTTCTAAATTTCCAGTTACACATGTGAAGTGTGGAAGCATAGGATAACTTTGCAATCTAGTACTCACTTTAGCTTGAGCTTCACACACACTGCTTCTCACCCAGCAATCCATCCTCACCCTCACCCACACTGAGCCACACATGTATAGCATATAAGCAACAGGATAAGAATTTATCATTTGGTAATTAACTCCTCTTTTATGGTTAGTTTCCATTCAAATGTGCTAGAACTTACTCAGGACTAGTTTGATCTGGAATGGACTGATGTTGGGTTGGGTGACAGATTATTTTCACTTTATGTCGATGCATACTTGGGTACATATATGATGGAAACCAGATGCATGCTGAGAAAGTACAGGGGAGAAAGGCTTTCATAGTCTAAGTCTGTCAATCAAAATGGAGATTTACCCACACTACGTTCCTTAGCAACCAACTACTGCCCCTTTTGATTCTGTAAAAGCAAGCCCCAAATAATAAAAATGTTCATGGACATTTGAACTCTTTTGCAAAGTATCTTGTACTTTAACTGAAGCCTCCTGCTGTCTTAGTAGCTGTGTGCACTTTTTTTTTTTTTAGTTCTTTGACTAAGACAACGAGAAGCTAGAAATATCAGGTCCCAAATAAGATGACAGGTGGCATATATATATATATATATATATATATATATATATATATATATATCTTGTATGTCCTCAAATCACCCACAAATAATCAGCTTAACAGTTGGAAAACTCAAAAATACTTTTCAATCCATAAAGTGGGCATAGACCCAGGAAAACACCTTCCTACAACAGGAGAAACAGAAAGGTAAATATATCACAACTTACCTAGTAGAAGGTTAAGACCTGGGAATGCCTGCAGGTACCTCTTCCTGTGTAGGAATATCCATACTGTAATTGATGCCTTGCAGGAGGCTCAGTGTGAAAAACTTCTGCAGGAGGACCCAGTCATGGTGTCTCTTCACACTTTTGTAAATTTCAGCTCCAGAAACTAGACTGGGGCTCTCTTGAATATTAGAAAACTTGCATTCTACCATTCTACTGTATGGCAAGCAGGAGACAAAAGGAGCCATTTTGAAGCACACCAGAAGCATTTTGTTGTTTGGAGATGGCCTACGCTCAGGTAAAACTGGCTAACAACACCTAACCAGCTGGGATGTTATGAGGGCCAGATTGACCTCAGGGAAAAGAAGAAGAAGAAGGAGAAGAAGAAGAAGAAGAAGAAGAAGAAGAAGAAGAAGAAGAAGAAGAAGAAGAAGAAATCCAAAAATCCAGCTAACTCTAGTTACTCGTTGCTACCAGCACAGCATTAAAAGATTGGAAACCATTTGTGAGGATCATAGCTCAGAAGTAAAGGCTCTTTTCAAGACTGAGGTCCAACAATATGACTTCAAAACAACCTCCTACACCCACTACATAACTAAAGCCCATGTACATGAGTTTGTGTCAACAAGGATATTATGCCCACCAAGAAGAAAAAGGAGGAGGGAGAGGAGCAGAAGCAGCACAAGGCATACTGAAAGGCAAAAACAAACATTGAAATGCAAAGTAAGCATGACAGGCCTGGTTATAGTTTCAAAGTTCGGAAAAACCAAAGCTAGAGAGACAAAATGCTGGAAGAGTCAAGAGAGACAAAACATCTATTGAGAAAGAAAGAAAGCAATAACATTTGACTTCTCTTTAGAGAAAACATGTGTGTAAAGGCAGTGCCATGGAACACTTACAGTACTAAAATAGAAAAGCAAAAGCCAGAAAGCTACAAAAGTATTAACCTTGAATTCTGTAGCCTGTGAAACTGTCCTTCAAAACCAAAGAAGAAATAAAGTCATTCTCAAACAAAAAACTGAAAAAGTGTATTGCCAATAGACCTCCTTCATAAGAAGTGTTGAAAGAAATTTATTCATGAGAGAAAAGGAAAATGATATGGGTCAGAAGCTTCATAAAGAACCTTGACAGCAAATCTAAAATAAAGCATTTTCCTTATTGTTATCTAACAGACAACAGTGCTCAAAAAAATTAACAGTAATGATGTATTTGATTATGGATACACATAAGGGAAATAAATGACAACACTGGGGATAAAAAGAGGAAAAGAAAGTTGTTTTGTTGTTTTAAGTCTCAAACTACTTGAAACCGTGGGGTTTGGGTGGGGTGAAAATTGGTGTAATTGAATATAGCAAACTCAGGAGCAACTACTAAAAATTAGAGTGTGAGTATGTGTGTGTGTGTGTAGAAATGGCTCTCTGGTTAAGAACACTTAGTGCTCCTCCAGACAACCCCAGGTTGCTTTCAGCACCTGTACCAGCTGTCTCACAATTACCTAGGACTCCAGAGCCAAGGGATTCAAGGCCCTCTTCTGGCCTCCACTGATTACTGCATGAAAGTAGCATAGACATATAAACAAGTAAGATAAATACTTTGAACGTTTAAAAAAAATGGCGTAGTTTTCTCCTAGTCATTTGCAAAGATTAGGGTTATCAGCTGATAAAAACCATTTTTAAAAAACTTGAGCAATTTGTGCATGTTTCTTGCAAGATTTTGAAAAATCTATGAGAAGCCTCTTAAAGAAATCTGGTCTTCATGGGCAGATAGCGTGAACCTGACATGGGGTTCTGAGGAGAAAGAACACCAAATGAACAATTGAAAAATAATGATTTTTAAATTGTTTTCTGCTAAAATCCAGAGTAAGATGCTATAAATATTAATAAAATTAAGGGTAAAGGGCCAGAAGATAGTACAGGGTCTTAGGAAACCTAACATTTTGTTTAAGTGATATGTTCGAGAAAGAAAAACCTACATCTTAAACCATGTCACAAATATATTTCCTTATTATTACCAGGCAGGGCTACCACAGGACACTCTACTCATTTTCATAGTGGAGTATGTGTGATATACATGGCTCAAGTGTTTTAGTTACATATTAATACATCACTGGTCACATAACAAACAATATGTGTGTTTGTCTACATGACTGCATGTGCACTCAAGCATGCTTGTGTTTAGGTGTGTGTGTGTGCATGTGTTATTGTTGTTGTTTTTAACCAATGTCTTGAAATGTTCCTTACCCTTAAAAAACCTAGAATACAAACCTGAAAAAATAAAAGTTTGATTCACAGTCCCTAGATTCAGGCCCCTTTTAATGAATTCTGTGTGCAACTTGTTAATAAATATAGAAAAATATCTGAAGGTTTACTTTCAACTTGTCTTTATTTCCTTGAAGACTCTGGCAAAGAGCATGAGATTAAAAATAATCTGGCATTTCTGGCTCCTTTACCCACCATTCCCAAAGAAGAAATATTGAGAGAGTGGATTTTCTTCTTGTTGTCAAGCATGAGTGCATTCCAGCCCAGAGCAAGGTTATTCAAAAATAAACAAATAGAACCAAAGAGTAACTCTATTCTTTTATTCAAAGTTTATTAAAATATAAGAACAAGTTGTAAAAGCACACATACCACTCAGCACCAATATTATAACACTCTTTCTACTGATAATTCCCAAAGCTTTTCTCTTTTTCTGCAACCAAGAAGCAGAAATGGACACACACACATTCTCCTTGCATTGACCCAGCACTATTTGCACCATGATCCAAACGTTCTCCTTGCTAAGGAGACAGAGATGAGGAGAGGCAGACTCATGTGACAACATCCAACCACAGACTGAGTGATGACTCTTTCGTCAGTAGTTATCATTCGCACACCAGTGAGCCCTGAACATCTCAGTTTCCCCCTTCCGGTGCCTGGTCACATGGGCTTTTGAGTCTGGTGGAGACATGATACACAACTAAAACAAAACTGGCCAACATCCCCTATCCAAGATCTTTTAATTGCTTTGGTTATAAAGTACTGGGTACGTAGGTCTTCTTATTCCCCACGCCTAACATGTCACAACCACATGGCATGGTCTGGAGCAGTCTTGAGAGAATTTTATTTATTTCCCATCCCCTTCTGTGGGCCTCATTCATTTTTATGTTTACCTGTTTGAATTTTTTTTTCAACAGATGGGGGAGGGCAGTTTGAGCCAAAATAGTGACTTCATTAAACATCTGCTAGGTCTCCGAAGTCTCAGTAAATATTAAATAAACTCCCTAGAGCCCTGGTGTTGCTGCCTGAGACAGGCAGCGAGTCCTGGCTTGCGTTAGCAGTCTTGTTTGGATATCTGTACATGTTTGCTTTTTGCTGGTTCAGACTCACCTCAGAACAGAGCTGCGTCTGTCAAATCAGAGACCTTGTTTCTGGTGTTATCTAGAACACAGGGCACGAAGAACAGACCTGATGTTTGCTCATCCTGAAGTCATTTATTGACATTCAGCAGCCTTCCTCTAAGCATAAGAAGTTTCATTTCAAACCTTTCCAAATCTATAAGCTCAACCCTTCATGCTGGGAGTGGGGTGGGGGGTCATTGCTCCCAGGTAGCAGCTTCCTGGCTCATACAGCCTCAGATCCTTCCTTTCCTAAGAGGCTCAGGACAGTCCCAAGACAGTACATCACCAAGCAGCAAATGATCCTTGTGTCCACTCTAGAAGTCCATACAAAGAGCAAGTTTGACATCAATATTTAAGGCGATCGTAGAAGCTGGAGTATAACTAAATGTACTTGAGTTCTGGTTTGGAACTAAAGGAAGGAGTAAAGGAAGCTCCTAGCATCAAGACTCCCAGTCAATTTCCACTAAGAGAGATGACATTGGATGTGTTCTGAAAAGCTGAAGCGCTGGCACAAGTCCTTATTTATCCCTCAACGGGACAGAAATCAGCCTAATCTCTCCCTCTGCAGTAGCCAAAGGATTCTAATTAAACTTATTTTCCAAACCATCAGTCAGAGGTCAGGTGGAACTAATGTCCAGGTTGGTCCTCTTACAATTTACATAATGGGAAGCCCTGTACATCAGCAAATGCCCCTGGCTGTGGATGGAGGCTACAGGGCGTGCCAAGGGCAGCTTGTACCCACCTGAGAATTCTCGGAAATCTGTCAGTACCATCCCCAGCCTTCCCCTTCCTGTATTTTATGTGAGGCGTCCCCTACCTGTGACTTCACATTTTATAAATTTTATTCAAAATCCCAAGCAGTAAAATACACTCAGGCAAAGGGGTCAGAAAGTAAGTGTCTATTGATTATTATAATTTAACTAAATTAAATCGACCACTCAGAAGCTGATATTACCAAAAGTCAGGGAGGCAATCTGTGAATGATACAGGAGCATAGATCTAAAGCATAAACAGAGTTAACACGCATGTTAAATGACTGGCACGTTGGCAACACAGAGCCAGAACAATAACTGGTTTGCCTCCACAAAGGTCCATTGCATTTGTGTGAAGTACATCTACATTTGCTAGGCAGGCACTTCATTCATGCCCATTCAAGAAAGTCACTGTCCAAATTCCTTCCTCTAACTAAAAAACTGAAGAGAGTTTTGAATAGGTCTAAGATGTCTTTCAAACACCAAGTGTTTGAGAAATCCAGGTGCCATGGCAGATTCTGAGAAACTCTTTCAATAGTAGACAGGCCATTTCAGTTTCTAGTAGACAGGCCAATTAAGTTTAAAAGTATAAACTGATATTCCCATGTAAACATATCCTATAGGGGAAAATGTTTGTGTTCTAAGAAAAGTAACTCCAAGATACACACACATACGTAGATATATTATGTATCCTTGTGAGAATATATGTACATATATGTGTGTGTTTTCGTGTGAGAATTACAACTATAACTCTTCAAAGGAATATACATTATAAAAGGCATGATAGGTGAGTGCTGACAGCCTAAAAGTGTCTCTGAGCACAATAGCTGAGCACTGATTTTTCTCATCTCTGGATGAATGACTTCTTGTTCATTTTAGAAAAGGCACATCATAGGAACTCATAGAAGTTTACATTGAGATAAATAGGTTATATAATTACAGGCTTATCATACCTGGAGACCAACTCATTCCACATAGTATAAGATTCCTGAGCTCTGCCAATCCACTTTCTTCCTGGGTCCTTCAACAGCTTTTTATCCAGTGTTTCTGTCATGTTCTACTGAACATATCTGTGTCCCTGACCGTCAGTCTGTGTCTTTGTATGTTTGCTTCTTCTTCCTTCCTTCATTGGTCTGTCCTCCCAAAGACAAAGTGTATGCACACACAACCTTCTCTTTCTTTAAAAATGTAGCACAACTGGGTGATTTTCCCCCTGTCATCTCTTTTCCCCAGACAACTAGCTTCACATTAGCCAAAACTCATCCCCCCACCGACTCTCTGACATTCTGCTTCACAATCGCACATGGAAACCAAAGGGGACATTTGTGGACTATGATGTGGGTGTGCTGCAGCCAATTTTTCATTCTGTTTCTCTAGAGAGCCACATAAATCCCAGCCCCATTTTGAAGATTAAAATTAATGAGAAGTCACCAATAAGCCTTGATTGTAGGCTTTAACATTTGAGAAATCTGAAGTAACCTATCTTAATATGATTTTACAACAGTTCATTGGACACTGCTGCATTCTGGAAATTTGCTGTGTTTCTTTGTGGGAGTGTCTTCCACAGAATATAAAACACTGCAATCTTAGATGCTTCCAAAAGTATTAGCTACAATGATGCTTTACTGTCTAAATAATATATGGGCTAGCAATTTGACCTATTTCTTGCTTCCATTTTCAAAAACAATACTATTGTTTCAAACATAGCCACTTCTTATTTTACTCATTTGAGACAACTATTTTAATAAGATATTTTTAACTTTAGATTATCTTTTCCAATGTGGTTCAATTTTATGATTTAGTTATTGGATGTAATAGATACAAAAACACACACCTTGATTTGGCATGTAACTATAACAATATGTTGAGGTCTGAAATTCTTTGAGCTTAAAATTTAATTATGATACAGCATTGGTTGGTCTGGGTTTTTGCTTGTTTGTTTTTGTTTTTAGAGGCTATGATCTTTAGGTATTGCTTGTAGATAAAGCTGTGTTGCTTTTATATTAAGAGAAATGTATTCATATATATAAAATCATAGTTTTGCACATAGTTATTAAACTTCAACTAATGGGTTAACCCCAGCTGAGGAAAAACCCAAGTCCAAATTCAAATATCAATGGAAATTCCATTTTACCAAGTCCCCATGGAACCAAGAATAAGCTCTGCCCAAGCCTTCAAAACTGTAGGCAGAAATTACCAGAGTAAATCGCTCTCGTGTTTAAGTGGAGAAATTCTTATCATTAGAGTTCAGCTACGTGAGGAGAGGACAGGAGCTGGATGGCTAAAGTACCTATCTTCCACACCCTTCACTCAGCACCCAGAGAAAGCAATGCTACAGAGGTTAAGAATGGAGGGGGAGGTAACGTTGTAGCTGTAGGGGTTTGGCAGGACAGCCCAGCAGCACCAGACCCCGCGGGATTTTCCCTTAACAGGTATCATCTGCTGAGATGGCTGTTATCACCTGATGTTCCATAGAGTAACCCTCTCCACATTAAAAGCAGTCACCTGCTTTTACATTTTCAATTGCCCGTTTCCTCCCGGTCTAGGAGTATTGCCATGAATCTTGCTTCCGTGTGCATTCCCCCCAGTGCTGTTTTCAGTCAACCTCTCTCTTTTCCCAGCTGTGTGCTAGCTTTCAATGCTGGTGCAGGTAAGAGCACTCTTATCATCTACAGCTTCCAGGTAAAACACTATGCAGTTTCCTCGTCTTTCTGCTTTCTCTGTCCTTTCTCGTCAAGTCCGCCTTCTTTGAGAGCATTATCAAGGGTTTTCACCATCTGCCAGATTTCCAGTGCCATCTTGACACTCCAGGTTGGGACTGTTCTTGGTATCGACATACACATTTGGGACTCTGGGCTGCAGAGAGTAGTGCACAGGGCACTGCATGGCTAGAATTAACACTTCAGTCCTAACTGCATGGCGAGGCTTCAAAGTCACATCATAAGTAAGTATCTGAGGGATTTTCCAGTTGGGTTTGTTCCTGATGACTAAAGCTGAGACAATGCACTTAGATCATAGGTAGTAGCTCCCATAACAGGAAGTATTCTGGAAGCTCTTGTCCTCTGGTCCCAAAGCACGCATAGGGCAGATTCGCTTCTTTTACAAGCAACAATGAACACACACTGCATCAGAGTTTCTTGCATTCCAATTCTGATCAGTTCACTCAGAAGGAAGGTAACAGAACTGCTCTTTAGCCCGATGCCATTTGTGTACTAAAGGAAGTGTTGAGATGTTAAAGAAGTTCATGGTCTTCTGACAGGTATGTCCCCCGTCTTTTGGTGAGGCAATGGAATTCAGTTGAGATAGTAGATTCAGTTCCGTTCTCAACTTCTTTTACATTTTGTTTTAAATAATAAACTCTATTACAATCACACATTTAACCAGCTAATCTAGAATTCATCTCTTGCTGAAATTCTTCTCCAACCAACTGCGGACTTCTTGAAGGTTGTAGCTGAAAGGACCCTTTCCCCCTAAATAAGCAATTTTCTGTCTCTGCACGATGCACACACGTTCAAAGGCTACCCCATAGGCTACGTTGGCATTATTGTCCATGCGATCTGCCACAACTTGACACTGGGGCGGCAAGGAGAAATGCTCCAGGAGCTGGTGGGCCGCTGCACACCGGTCTTCTTGATTCCGATGCTTCTTCACCTCAAAAGACAGAGAGGAGTCCCCAGGCACCGCCCAGCCATCTGAAGGGTGAGCCTCATCAATGTATACCAAGAGGAAGTCGGCCACTGATGAGAATTCTTCCACAAGCTGGCAGAAGGCTGGCAGTTGCCTAGTGAAAGGCGGTCAGGTAGCTGAACCGAAGTTGACCACCAGTGGGCGCTCTGCACTGGCAAAGTCAAGGAGGTGGCATTCTGCCCCAGATGTTTTCTGCAAGGAGTAACTGTTACCTGCTTCAGGACTGGACACATGCACCACACTGGAATTGGGAGCATCTTCACCCAATTTAACCTGATAGTGAAAAAAGAAAAGAAAAGAATTACAACGTTAAGCACAGTGCTGCTTCAATTTACTCTAAATACAATGAAAAATTATGTATGTACATATGTATGTATACATACATATATGAGTAAAAACCAGTCATGTTAGGCAACAAAAGGGATGGTCAAGATAAAACAAAAGTCTTTCATTCTGAATATTCATTACAGGTAATTTTTATCTCTGAGTAACATGGAGGTAACTGTTTTCATAATTAAGTTGATTCTGGTGTTCTTTGCTATTCTCACTTTTCTGCCAATGCCTAGCAAGCATTACAGAATAAATGATTAATTGACTTCATTTTGAAAGCTAAAAGTAAATGGTCCACTTTAAGATAAATTATCTTGGTTTTGAAATAGACTGCCTCTGTGTATTCTAAAAGACTCAGACAAACTTGAGTGTTCACACACAAGTTTATTTTCTCATTTCCCCTCTTTTAAATAATAATTAATTCCATTTATATATTTCGTTATTGACTCTGTGTTTGCATGTGTGTAAGACTTGTGGAAATCAGAGGACACCTTGTTGGAGTCAGTTCTCTCCTTCCACCATGTGGGTCCTTGAATTAAAACTCAGCCCATCAGACTTGGCAGCCGGCATACCCATCTAAGCCATCTCACCAACCAAATCTAAGTTCTTTAATCCTGACACATGGACCAGGATACAAGTGGACACTGTCTCTGAGCAACCTGTAATCCACCATCTATACGTATGAGTCCTCCCATTTGCCCCTGTGAGTGCTTTCCCACTTGGAAAATGTAGGTAATCCTGCTTGTTTCTCTTATGTGGCTACTAGAGGTTAGGATGAGGACAGGAACTCTACAAATGACTATGTAGAGCAGGAGGGCTGCCACTGTGGCTCAGCGCCCCCGCCATGTGAGGCATACTGCCACTGTGGGCCAGCGCCCCCGCCATGTGAGGCATACTGCCACTCTTCTTGGAAATCCTGTGCTCAAGATATTATTTTTTTTAATATGTAAATTGTTCTGAGAATATGTTTATGCTCCTCCTTGACATGGTGTGACCTCTGCTGGTTCCTGTACTACTGATCACATTATGCATCTTATGGCTAGAAGCTCAAAACTACCTCACGGAGGGGGGCAGGGGAGAAAGAAAGAAAAGAAAAACAGCTACTCCGCAATCTGAATTTCAGCTAATTCCTCACTTTCCGTGTATTTGGATTCTCCCCTCACTTTTATCTGGGAAGACCCAAACCATGTGCTCTTTTACTATGTAAGTGATTAACAAACCTTTCAGAATAATAAGTATTCAAATACAATGCATGTTGACTAAAATTGTTCCATGTGCCCGCTTAGCATGTGGTTTAAATAGTTGAACACAGAATACTGAAAGTTGGTGGCTTTTGGGTCTGTAAATTGATAATAAAAAGCAGGCAACAGAAAAGAACCAATTACTTCATTCTGAATTAACACAATTGGTTTTCCCTTTAGGATGGTTTAATCAAAGCTAACACCATTAGGGACAGCTTACAACAGTACAATTGATTTTTATACACTATCCTTAATATTACAAAACACTTCCAACTGGATTGACTTATTTCTCTCATATAAATATAGTGACATATAAAACTGCTATTAATTGAAGCTACTTTAAAGTGAATTACTGGAGCGCAATGATGCACACTGATATAAAAGCACTCACGAGATTTCATTCAGATGCTTTAATGTCAAGATGTATCTCATTTTAACTTAGGGAAAGAATCAAAGTTCTTTCTTTCTCTTCCCAAAACTCTTTGCAGGACAGGCTTGAAATAAGTACTATCAGTTGTCCAAAAGAAATCTTAAAATCATAATATTTCTTCTTAGATGTGATTTAAATAATATATTTTGGTTCAGTGACAACTAGGAAGAAAGTTATTTATATAAATCATCTTAGCTACTTACAATACATATTAGATAGAGAAATCTCATAATCTGCCTATGACCAGATGATCTCGTAGTTGACTCCACCAGTCTTTGAAGCGCTAAAATACACATTAAAGACACACTTTGTAAGCATGTGATCATCTTTAAATTCTTGGGCTCTCTTGATACTTCTTCTTAGATCAGGTTGTGAATAGGATTTCTATTACTTCTGACTTTCTAATACTACTTCACATAGTACAGTGACTCCAAGACAGCTTTGATCATCACGGGCTTCTCAACAGACAGTGATAAGAAGGCCTGGATACATTCTGGTGAGTGTGTTATAGAGAGACTTCTTGTGAGATCAGAAGCCAATACATGGAGGGAAAAATAATCTCTGCACTGCAGACTAGAGGGTTCATTCAGGGTGAAAGATTCCATCTGCATTTTGGATCCATTGTTGACCCCCATGAACAACTGTATGGTCCTGAGAAATAGGCCTGGGTGTCTCTGGCTCGCATCAAGCAGACCTGGTGATCCTTGACTTCTTCTTGACTATTCACCCAAACAATACAATCTGATGTTTTGGTCACAGGTGATCTCTTGTTAGCTGCAGTTAATTTCCTTCAAAAGTTTGAGTGTATGTCACTTCTTAGAAATAGTGGAGACAGTTTTGCCTCACAATTCTTTCCAAAACAAAGGAATTTTAGTTTCTAAGTTGCCTTGGAAAATGTAGGACAACTATCACACACTATCGCTCTAAATTTAAAACTTGAAGTCAACAAATCATTCTGTTCCTGGTTGTGGAGGAGCATCTTGTCATAATTTTGGAAATATGGATTTTAAGAGCTTTGTTAAGTCATTTTTTTAACAAATTCTGGTTGTTATAACCTCAGGTCAGGGAAGACTTTCACACTAAATAGCAACCTTGACCTGTAGGAAACGTAGTCATAGTCAAGTGAAGGACAAACTCACTAAAGCATACATATTCAGAAATAGGAACTCTGCCCCTTCCCCAGATACCTGCTGTAGTCAACACCAATGCCATTAACCTATTCTTAGCTATTTCAGATAGCCAGCAAATAAATGTGATCAATCCTCTTTGTTCTTCAGCGGTGGGATCCTACTGAACACTAAGAAGTATTTCTAAATACCTCATTCATGAAGGTGACAGGTTAGAGGAAATGCACAGGTAAGATTAATGGTGCTGATAAACTTAAGTATGCTGTGCACTTGGCTAGCATCCATGTAGCCTTGGGTTTGTGTACCAGCACCTCAGAATAAGCACATGCGTGCACACACGCACAGAGAGAGAGATAAAGAGAAAGAAAGAAGGAAAGAAAGAAAATCACACCTATGATGTGTAAGTTCAAGTGTGAGTAGACCAGTAGTCAGATTTCATAAGTTTCATAAAATTAAGCATAAATTCTCTCATCTTTTCTAAAACCTGATAAGGGATAAGTTGACTAAAATTTTTTTAAAGACTTAATCTTAAAAAGAAAAACTATAAAAACCCATGTATGTTCATTGTCTCTTCTTTGCCCAATCACTATGAAAATCAAATTTTTGTTAAATTAGAATTCTCAATGGAGAATTTTTTTTCTTGGTTAGAAACCCTGCTGAGATGGAAGAGAAGAACCCCCACTGTCTTCACAATGGAAGACAGAAGCAAAGTATTCCCCGACACAGAGCCAAAAGGATGAAGAAAATAAAGTCGGTCCCATAATAACATTGAGGCTACAGGAAAGACGCTCAACGAAAACAAGTCATTCCCTGCTACTTGCAAACTGTTTTAATTTCCCACAGTGGCACAAAAAGTCTCCTGGCCACAAGTTACCTATCATCTTAATTTCTGCTTCTTAGAGGGTTTGTGTTTGGTTTTTTGTCCTTAATGAGACATATTTGCCAAAGAGGCATTCAAAAGGCATTTTTTGCTCTTGCGGAAGAGTAATTAGGTCGGTACCTCTTTCTCTGCCAGCATCAGCCGCCTAAAGAGAACCCTGCCTAGTATTTAATGCCCAAACACAAGAAGCATCATTTCCACTAATTGGTCTTGAAGTTCCGATGTTCCCAAAGGGTCTCTTTATTTTGCAAGGATCAGAAAGGACACGCGTAAAATGTGATAGCGTCACCAGTGACCTTCCTCGCTCTCATCTGCGCTATTACCGTCATCCTTTCTTATATTTTTCCAATGGGCAGGAACACAATGCCAACTGCAGGAGTAAAGAAGCATTTGCAAGTTTGCTGCTGATGACATCTCTTGGCCAAGTTCAAAGGTCATAGCAGACATGTCTATAAACATGAGCAAAAGCATAAACGCATAGCATGTACAGGAGTTCGACTCCCTTGATGGTGGGTTTCTTTTAGAGACAGTGATGAGTGCTTAGTGGAAAGAGGATAATCCTGGAAGATGCAGACCCAAGAAAAATATGGAACCATTTATTGAGTGAATTGCATAAAAATACAGTATATACTGTTAACCTGGATTTTGTTTGGTTTTCTTCTTTCTACAGTCTAAGAGGAGCTTTTGGTAACATATCACACACACTCTCATGACAACTAGTGAAAGAAATTATAAAAAAAAAAATGGGGGATGGACATGTAGCAGAATATTTACATAAATGTTTGTCATCAATAGCTCTGAAAATGGTTTTATTAACTTTCAGGGAGCTTCCAATTCTTTAACATAGTGATGTCTTTAGAAACATGGCCAAACAATCATTAGGCAGAGCTTGAACCATCCCCATTCAGAAGGGCCAAATAAATCAGACTTGAAGAACAGCCTACCGACTCCATCTTCTGGGTTAAGTTCTCTGTTTTGCCTATTCTCTTTTTGATTTGTACCTTGAAAATGAAGCTCAAAGCCCTATCATTTTGCCATGTTTTATCCAAGTGACAGACAAGCTCTGGCTGTGGCCTTTGTGTACTTTTAGGACAGTTTCTCTCTTTAAAGAGCCACTTTTCACTGCAGAAGCCCAGTGTCAAAAGGCTTGAGGTGAATAAAAAGGAGAATGTTAAAGAGACCCTTTCAAAACCAAAATTATATGTTCCAATGAGCATGTTTTCTGTGCTCCTGCAACATTAGCCATGCAGAAATGAGCCTGCTTGTCAGCGTCTATACTGCCTGCTTACTTTTACACTTCATTTAGGTAAGAGCCAGGCTCCAAGAGAGGACAGCTTTCTTACTGGTTGCATTTCTGAGTCTTTGAGCACTAACACAAGGGTACAGTGTTCACAAGCAAAGACACTGAGGAACCTTAAATAACACGTATTTGTTATTTGCTCCAACTCTTTCACCAGTTTCTGGATTTTCTTTTCAATCCAAACTGCACACAGACCCCCCTGACCATTATCAAGCCCATGTGACATTTGATAACTTCTTTATAAAGTTAATTTTAAATGACTTTTATAATTTTCATGCAGTTTTTATTAGTAATATTTCATTCTGTTCTTCCTTTTCCCTGCCCCAGCTCCTGCCTATGTCACCCCCTCCATAGATAAAAACACCTCTGAATATCCTCCGGAACATAATAGCTGGTATTCAATAACCAAGACAGTTGGGAGTAGTGAATAATCTGTCTAATTGAATCTCATGTAGACACACCCCTCATCCTGGAGAAATCTATTTCAGTCTGGCAGTCGCCAAATAATGCAAGTCAAGATTGTGAAATGCCAAGACGAAATGTCAGGAAGGACCTCCTCCAGCATCTATGGAAACAGTCATGCCTGAAGACAGTGTGCCATGGATGACACAGCATTTGGCAAATGACTCAACCTGTTTGAGAGGTTCTGGGTGAGCTCCTGAGGAGACCAACAACACCAGGACACCAGCCATACTCGAAGACAGAAGAAAACAGAATTTAGCTCAAGTCACACTCTTCATGTCTTCATTCATCTTACACTCAGCCCAGCCTTGTTTCTGGATGAGTGCTTTCCTGGGGTTTCTTTTGCACATAGTAGCTATTGTATAGATAATTAAAAGCAAGCATAGTAACGTAAGTCATGCTCTTAGTCACTAATCAAATCAGTGGGCAGAGACAAAGAAAATAAAAAAGGGGAACATGCAAACCATAAACAAATCATTCGTCTTTCTCAATTCCCATGAACACAAATAACAACATATCACAACACAATGGAACACTATACATTGGTGGAAAAGGCTATAATGAAGTTTATTATAGAGGCATTTGCTTGCTTTTTCCATTTCCACTCCAATTATCTGCTTGATGAAAAAAACCACCTCACTTAATGATTGTGGGTGCTTTTGTAGCCTCCAAAGTCTACGTAAAAATAATATTTACATTCTGTATATATGCATGTGGGTAAATTTCAAAAACCACTTTAAAATTTTTCTAAGCAGGTATATTGTCTTTCAAAAATCAATATACAAATTAATATACTAAGATAAAGCTCCTAACATTGCATATTATCTAAACCATATATGTAGTTGCGGGAAATGCCTAATTAATAATATTTTAATGTATAGGTGCAATGCCCAACTCCTCCACATTCCTTACACCTAAACCATACATGCAAATGTCACATTCTGTCTGCACATACATCATCCATGGGAGACGGAATTATCTCTCAGTATCTCCATGCCCATACTTTTTGTTTACTCTACATATATGTTTATAACTGAGCTTTAAATACTAGAGACTCTGGATATCCATTCCTAGCCTACTGATGGCATTCCTTGCTAAAAGTCTTGACATTTGACATGCTCTCAACAGAGCATGAGGGGACCTTCTTCATATTACTCATAATGATGACACCATGAATCATACAGCCTTCCCTGTTCACAAAGGGCATGTTCTTCCTCAACATTTGCTTTCCAGTGAAACACCTTGCCCTTATTTCCCTTGTACGTGGGTTTATTTTTCCACTGTTTATTGGGAAAGGAGTCCTTCCCTTCCTTCTCTGCTGTTGTGAGTTTCCATCATGGTGTCCACCAATCCACCTGCCTGAAGCATGCCACTTGGTTGAAAATCTGGCTTCATTACTCTTCCCAAACTCCCTTCTCTGACACATTCTCCTGTGTACTGCTAGAGACACATTTCCTCTGTTGATAGAAACCTTTTTCCCCAAATGCATTCATCCTTCCTAACCCCCAGGATGCTTCAGGAGTTCTATGAACCTAAGAGATCGGAGCAAAGGGATAGAAGACCATATAAAAGTATTATACTTTCTCCTGACAGATATCATTTGAAAATGTTCCTCCAAACATCTCCCAAAAGCAGAAATTCTGGAACACCAGAAGTTTTCACTTCAATACAATAATTACTCACACTGGTGTTTCAAAAGCTGATGGGAACACACCTTCCCCATGCAAGGGAGGCAACTTCTCTAATGTCCAAGGCCTGATGTTGGACCCATCAGAGTTCTCTAACTTATTTGGTTTCACACACAAAGTCTGGGTTTCTATTAGCCCATTCCTAGATCTTTCTTTTGCAAACTTAATAAGTAGGAATCCACAAATTCCAATCAATTAGGTGGCTGTGCTAGGCTTGCTTTCATTTGCTCTTACCTCCTTAAGAAATGAAGGAGCTAGGGTGTGGTGATAGCCATCATCATCATCATTCAACTCTGACCATTTCAGCAGAAAGAAAGCATTATTCAAACCTTCCTAGTACATCTCACACAGCCTCCTGTCAAGCAAAGCAGCAAAAGCCAGCTCATGCCAAGGGCAGAACAAATGCAGAAAGCTCCTGCCCCCCCCAAATTCTGACCTTACCCCGAATTATTTTATATCAGCACCAAACCCCTTCACTGCCAAATGAGAGCAAAGTAACAGCAGCCTTCATTAAAGACTCCTGCTCAGGTCACCTATTGTCACGATGGCTCAATATCTGTCACTCCCAAATCTAACCTGTGCAACAGGTGCCCCAACTGGAACTGAGACGCTCTTGAACATAATCACTGGGCAGCCCACCCCAGATGGGGCTCCCCATGGCCTATAGCCCCAAACCTTTCAGCTCCCTGGCCCCGGGGAGCCAGGAGAAGCATGGTGGGTGCAACTCACCTGTTTGTAGGCATCTAGAAGGAAGCTCTTCCAGACACAGCGCAATCCCTCTGAGGTCAGCATGCGCCGCCACTCTCCACGAGTGGACTTGGAGCGGCTGAGAAGCAGCGCCACGTGCTTGAGTAGAATGACCGAGTCATAGAGCGCCAGGAAGAGGCAGTTGGAGAAAAAGACTGGCAGAATCTGCAGTGTGATCAGCAGGTCTACGCTGAGAAGTCCCATCTTCTCTGCCTCCTCAGTCAGTCCCCTGTGCGCTCTGCTTCACCCTCCTTTTGAAAAGGAAGGTGGTGGTAGAGGAGGTGGGGGACCAGGTTGGAGGTTGGGAATGGGGGGAGGGGGAGAGGGAGAAAAGCTAAATTAGAAGGAAGCCCAAGTTGTCTCTTCTTTGAAAGAAGCAGAAATGGCAAGACCAAGTTCAGTCTCTGCAGCCCAGCAGTTGGAGTGTGCCCATCAATTCATTCAATTCCGAGATGCTTTTTTTTTTTTTTCAGAATTTAAGATGTTAAAAAAAGAAGAAGAAGAAGAAAGAAAAAAAGAAAGAAACTGGCGTACCAGTCCCTAATCCAGTTACCCCTGTCAGAGTCCGTTAAAGACAGGAAGTTCTACTTTCATTTCCAGGCACCTATGAGACTGCAGAGATGGTAAAATTTCTTTTAGCTTTTCATGTCCCTTTAAACGCAGTCTGGCTTCTTGCAGTGCCAGTTTCTTAACTGTGCTGTAAGGGTAGGGTTTGTTTGTTTCTTTCTGTCTGTCTGTCTGTCTGCCTTTACTCCGTTTTCAACATACTTTCTCTTCTCCTCCTCCCAGCCTGTCTCACTCTGTCTGTCCTTTCTCCAGGTTCTCCAGGAGCGGCTGAGTCCTCTGCCCCCTCCCTCTGGCTTTTTCCTCCTTGCTATCTTCTGCCTCCGCTGCAGAGTAGAGTGCCTCCCTCTGCAGCCCAGTGAGTCTCCCTGAAGCCTTTTATACATTCCCTGGCTAATTGCTGCAATAGAGAAATGAAAGCCTAATCTTGCTAAAGATCTTGACGTCATTGAGAAAGAGGGCTTTACTTTGGCCAGGAGTGCAGTGAACAGAAAAGCAAAACTCCACAACTTTTTTTTTTTTTCAAAGAAGGGGTGGGGAAAAAGACAGTGGGATTTTGCTTTGTGATTTAAAGGGAGAGAAAGAAAAAGAGTTACCTTTGACAGCTTTCAGGAAATGCTTTCAAACTGAAAGGTGATTTGTGGATTAATATGTTAACACTTTCCTCTGATTATCATTTGCATTAACTTACCAGGAGTTTTGGCAAGAAAGACTCTTGGCAAGCAGGTAGAGAAGAGAAAGAGTGAACATAGATGGTCTTTGCCCCATTTTTAAAGAAGAATAATAATGTGAGCTTTACACCTTTATACCATGATTGTTTTTTCACCAGATTTGGTTCCTGGGTCCTATGAACTTTTATTTATTTATTTATTTATTTATTTATTTATTTATGTATTTATTTATTTAGTAATGATCTTATCTAAGAGAACACAAAGTGAGTTTTGAGTTGGAAAAGTTGCGAACTATTTGAGAGCACCACAGTATTTCGTGAAAGTTTATTCCCAAAATCAATACAAGTATTATTTGTGGTTTTACTAGATTCAGTATAACAAGAACAACGACAATAACCTTCCAGCCAAAGAAGGAGCTGAGTGACCAAAACTTTTAGTGTCATTTTTCTTCAACACTGATAAAACAAAATTTGTATTCACTGCCATTTAGATGCATGAGGCCAGGAAACTGATTGTTTATGAGTGTCCTTTAAACTCGGCCCTTCCATTAAGAGACCTGAAGCTTTAAGAAACCATTTCTTTTCCTTGAGAAAAAAAATTAAAAGTTAAAAAAAAGAAGTCTACAGATGGTTAGGAACAAACCAAGAATTGGCAACAGGTGTCCCTTGGGCCTCAATGACTTCCTTGCCTTTTAAATAACCTCAGGACAGTTATTTAAGCAGGTACAGCCTGAAAACCACAACTCATTACCCCTACCTCCTCCTACTTTCCCTCCCTCTCTTACCTAACATCTCCTCTAAGAAAGACAATTTTCTAAATGTAATAGTGGCAGTTATAGACACTGGGGTGGACACACAAAATTTTAATTGAAACCCACTTGAGTTTTCTATTTGCTAACTGTAGACAGAAACAGGTTTTCAGTCTTTTGCTCTTCTGTATTTCATCGCTGCCCCCTTCCCTATATGACAGCACTTTAAAGCCTAGACAGAGGAGGGGTCATTCTTTGTAGGGAGCATGGGCTACAATCTTTATATGGAGGTATTTTGCTCAGCTGGCAGGGTACTTTTGAAAACCAGTCAAAGGAGGCAGTCAGATCTGTGTGACCCACAACTCTTGTCTGTTGTCATTGCCATCTCCCCTGTGTTTAAGAATCCTGGTTGGCACATGTTCAGCTCAGGGAGGATGTTCTAGGGCATGTAGCGGGCTCACCTCTGCTTCACACTAGGGGGCGCCATTCACATACAACATGACACAGTGGAGAGGCTCCCTGGAATTCTAAAATGAGGGAGCTTTTTACATGGCCCTCCCCAAAGACAATGGCTCCCTACCATTTTATCTTTTTCTTTTCTTTCTTTTTTTCCTTTTTTTTTTTATCAGTTGTGAGGTTTGGGTGTATACCTCATGACCAAATTTTTACAGGAGAATTCAGACATTTGAAAATTTAACATAAGCCACAGAGCATCTGTCCTTGGGCTAACATGCATTGTTTGCAAAAGGATATCATTCTTTCAAACTTCTCAATTCCTTTATGAAAGGAAAGGAAGGACAAAGAGGAGTTACTGTGGGGTCACTATTAGTGTAGGTGAAAATATGTCAATACCCAGTGAAGTCACTGCCAATTAGGACAGAAGTACGGCCTGCTCCCCCCGACCCAGAAATGAAGCTTCTATTAACTGCCCAACCCTGAAATTCTTAGGCATTCATAAAGATCTTCTGAAAAGGAGAAAAGTAAACCGATTCACCTTCCCTTGTCCTTCATTCTAATGACCTAAGGTGTGATTGAAAATGGTGTCTTCAGATTAATGGGAAGTCAGAAGATGCTTCCTTTTCAAATACAAAGTGCAGAATAGAAGTAGTTAAAGTCAGAATTATAATCACTGGATGCTGGTTTGTTTTTTTTCCCACCCCTTTATTTGAAATTAAAAATGTTGGAATGGAATTTTAAACTATATAAATATGAGTAGCCCGTGACCAACCTAATCAAATCATTTGTCAAATTTCTATCAATTTTCTTCTAGGTAAATGAATCACAGAACTGAGTGTCTTCTACCATCTGTCTGACACCTTGGAAATAAATCACAGTCGTCCAAAGCTAGGTGTCTCTGCATGTGTTTCCCCGTTGCTTGTTATGCTTATTCATGATATTAAGCATTTTGATCATCAAGTGATTTGATACTCTTTAAGTCACAGAATAATGATGCGGCAGCATACGCTTTTCCCTATCACACTAACAAGGAAAAGAGTGGCTCACTACAGCTGGAAAGCCAAGTCGTGTGGGATATACTCTGAATTCTAAACTTCACTCTTCTTTAGTTTTTAATTTTAATTTATTTTTTTATTCACTTTACATTCTGGTTGTAGCCCCATCTCTTCCCCTCCCACCCCCTTTCTCTCCCTCCCTTCCCCCCTTGCTTATTCCTCAGAAAAGGGGAGTTCCCTTTTCCCATTCACCCTTAGCTCATCAAGTTCCATTAGGACTGAGCCTGTCCTCTTCACTGCGGCCTGGCAAGGCAGTCCCGCCAGGGGCAAGTGATCAAAAAGCTGGCAAGAGTCCGTGTCTGATGCAGTCCCCACTTCCCTTACTAGAAGACCCACATGAAGCCTAAACGGCCCATCTGCTACATCTTTGTAGGGGCCTAGGTCAGTTCATGCATGGTCCTTGGCTGATGTTTCCATCTCAGAAAGCCCCTCTGGGCCCTGGTTAGTTGGCTCTGTTGGTCTTCTTGTGGAGTTCCTGTCAACTCCAGACAAAAGAACCTCACTCTTCTTAACAACTGTTTTCTTGTTCCTGCTTAAATCATGGCGCTAAGAATCAAAAATTCTTGTCAAAGATGGTTCACTAGGAATTTTATCTTCTAAATTACAATGAATATCTAGAACTTAACATCAGTTTAATATTATCCCAACTCAGCCTCTTGATTCAGGTTTTATATTACACTGAACAACTCTGGGTATCCTCTTAGTGATGAAATTGTTCCTAGCAGTCAATATGCTAATGAAGCCAATGCAAGCCAACATAAGACATGGTGGTTGAATTTCACCATATATTGTTGTACACAGGTTTTCATTCCCAAAGACATAGCCCAAGGGAAAAAACATTATAAGTACAGAACCACTGTAAAACTGTTTAAAATTTTTCCTCTCTTTCATAGTAAGAGTGCATCAAATCGTGCTACTGGCTCCCTTTACTTGGAAAAAATATTAAATGATGAGCCTTCCTTTAGTTTGCTTACATCTTGGCTCTTCAATTGAAATTAATAAAATAAAATCGGGTGACCTGAAAGCTAACTTGATATTTTGGATCATGGCAGATGTCATTCCTTTTCCCTCATTTTCATCTAAAAGAGGAAGCAAATACCAAAAGGATTTTGTACTGTTAGCAGTTCATCCATGGACAAACAAGCTACCTTGGTTTTAAAAATTATAGTCTGCATATGATTTGTCATGCATATGAATTTGTCAAATGTATAATAAACACAAGGTTTCATCTTTATAAAAAATCTGTAGAATGAATGTAACAATTATTAATCCAAATGGAAAGGACAAATGTGCTGAGTAGGGTCTTGAAAACAGCGTTTTGAGACAAACTTCAGTATGTGATGTAGTTCTAATCAAGAAAACAAGGTGATTGCAAAGTGCACAGCTTCCTGTCTCTAGTCTTGCTTGTGCTTGAGAGACAGCTGTCACGTAAGGTTTCTCCCACAAATCAAATTTCCCATGTGTCCATCCCTTTTGCTGCACACAGGCATGTTCCCATGATGAAATGTGCAGCTCAACAGACAAAATGCACCACACAGAGTCAACTCTGACACTTTACAAAGTAATCCAGAGCTGAGGTAGGGCAGGCGGGCCCTGTGAGAGGCAAAAAATTCCCTCCTGACAGCCCTTCTCTAGGTTCTTGGCAACTCATGGCACATGGGAGGTGTTAACGCATTCTTCCCTCAGGAACTGAAGCTGCTCCTTTCTCAAGGCTACCTACCATAAGCAGAAGAAGGTAAGAGGAGAAGAAAGAAAGAAAGAAAGAAAGAAAGAAAGAAAGAAAGAAAGAAAGAAAGAAAGAAAGAAAGAAAGAAAGAAAGAACGAACAGAGAAACAAAGAAAAAAGAGGAAAGGGGAGGTAAATGTGGCAGCAAAGGAATTTGGGGAAAAGGTGGCTCAGTGGGTATCTCACATTGTTACTGCTGTGATAAAATACCACAACCGAAAGCAACTTCCAACTGATAGTTTATCACTGAGGGAAGTCAAGGTAGGAACTCAAGGCAGGAATCTGGAGGCCAACACTGAAGCAGAAGTCATAGAGGAGTGCTTTGCACTGGCTTGTTCTCCCAAGCTTGCTCAGTTTCTTATATAACTCTATTTCTTACACTGCCCTAGGTATAGTACTGTCCACAGTGGGCTTGCTCCTATCATTAGTCAAGAAGATGCTCCACAGACTTGCCTACAGGCCAATCTGATGGAAGTATTTTGTCAGTTGAGGTTTCTCTTCCCAGATAATCCTGGTTTGTATCCAGTTCACACACACACACACACACACACACACACACACACACACACACACCAGGACAGTGAAGTACTTTCTGTGTAAGCATGAGGAACTTTGTTGAATCCCCAGCACTCACATAAAAGCCAGCATACACCTGTAGCCCCAGTGTTGGACAACTCAAGTCAAGTGGATGACACAGGCTCAAAGCCAGTCAAACCTAGAACTTAGGTCCCAGTGAAAGACCATGTCTAAAAAAACGTAAGTGGGTGGTTGGAACCTGAGGAACCTAAGGCCCAAGGTTGAGCTCTAGCTCACGTCTTCATGTCTTCTTACACTGAGAAGCACAGATGAACATTTATACACATGTAAAAATAACATGGTGGGAAGTGGATAAAAAAGGAAAGGCTCAACTAAGTACCTGTGGAGGCTGCCACGAGAAAAACCAATTAATGTCAATTGTGTATATGCCTCTTTTGAGGATGACAGCTGTCCAGAAACTGGATTGCAGCCACCACCTCATTTCAAAGAGGCCACCAAACAGATGTGAAGAGGCAAGAGTGTTCATTTGCTACTGACCTGGTCTGTATTAAAATTGATGGCCACTCTCTACCCTCACTATGAAAATGTCTGCAAGTGCCATGAAGCTTTCTGAGTGTTTAATTTTAAGAATTATTTGCTTCGGGAAATATCCAAACTTTGAGATCCTTGTGAGCCAAAGGGAACAGAGCAGAATACTGTCCTGTCGTGATACATGGGGCACACTCCTCTAGGACAGAGAGCTCTCAGAATGAACAATTTGAACTCACCCCTCTCTGTAAGTATGATTTAATCATTTCATTCCCCCAACCTCCATGACCCAGTACAGTGGACCAAAAGAAACAAAGGAAAATGGCCAGGACTAGTCTGTCACCTTTGGAACAACTTTCCCATGTCCTTTATTTCATTCCATGGCTTGTTGGAAACCAGCAGATGCTGTAAATTTTCAAATAAAATAGGTCATTTTTTATAAATGGGTTTACAGTAGCTCTTAAAAGAATCCCTTTCCACTGCCTTACTCACAGTCCAGTACATGGCCATGCTGCATGAGAAAAGATGTGGAGACACATGCTGGCTCATGGACTCTTTCACACTGAGAGGGAGAGATGGCATAGCTTCTTTTTCAGTTAACATTAGCAGAAAGGAAAAAAAGAAAAACCAGATGTTCTCTCTCCACATCAGTAGAGATAGGGAAGGTAATAGAATTAATTGTATCATGAGAAAAATAATTCATGTTTTGTATGGGGATAAATATCTGCAATGACGATTATAAATGAGAAATGTTACTAAGAGAAATTATGAAAGTGTTACCAAATGGACTGGTTCTTGAGGTAGGGAGGAAGGTTAATAAGATAATTCCTCAAACCCTTTTTAAACCTAGGGTGCTATTAAGGTAATAGTTTAGAATGAATTACTGTACCACACATGCATAAAGCCATGCAACTAGGCTAATGGCAGAATATGATATTCATAAGTGATATTTTTCACTTCCATTTCAATTTTAGAGGCTAAATTTTTATCAGATTAAATGAATATTTGTGCTCTTCTTAGAGGTGGGAGACAGGAAAGAATTAGTGTGACTTACAAGGACAAAACTCTAAGACATAAAATGCAAATCTGGTTTAAAGCTGGGCTCTACCATTAGATGGATGCTAGGAGTCCTTTATCAAGATACAGCCACTTAGCTAAATGATTACTTCCCAAATAGATGTATAAACAAATTCCTGAATAGACATTTTACTTTCTCAGGGGACTATTCCATCATTTTAAAGATCCCAATAAATCTTCCTTCCAGAAAGAAACTAATATACTTTAAGATTTTTGAATTAGTAATAAAAGATACCCTAACCTGAGAGCCTCAGAGAAAACACCTTTGGAGCTTCCTAGACATGTCAAATGTTAAATAATAACAGCTTGCCTATTTGTCATTACTTTTGTTGTTGTTGACTTGTATTTTTTTTCTTTTTAGTTCTACTAGGTATTGAATCTATGCGCATGCCAAACAAGCTTTTATCAGTGAGCTACACCCTCAGTGCTCTCTCTACTTTTTTTTTTTTTTTGACAAGGGGTCTCACTAAGTTACCCAAAGTAGAACTCATTTTGCAGCCCAGGGAAACCGGGCATCTGAGCCACCCCTCCACCAACCTTGCCATCTCAGCCTCCTCAGTACCTGGGATTCCAGACCTATACACCACCAAGCCTGGCTGACATGTCTCATCAAGAGAGCAGGCGCTAATGGGCTTCAGATCATAAGACCCACTGTTTCTCAGATCATGAAACCAACGTAACCAGAAACAGATCTCTGTTTTTGTTTTTCTCTCTGTAAAATGGCGCTGAATTATTTCCCCATACTTACTCAGTGTTGGTAGATGTCATATTCTAATTTACAAGAAACTAGTCAAAAGAAAAGCCCAACTTAAATGGTGTTTGCTCAGACTTTCTTAAGTCAATTGATTCCTTCTGAATAAACTTTCACCAAAATTGAGAAGGAGGAGGAGGAGAAAGAGAAAGGGGAAAGAGGAAGAACAGGCGGAAGAGGTTTGTAGAAAGCCAAACATGACTTTGCCCGGAGTTATCAACCTGTTCTTGTTAACCTGATGGAAACTTTTGGTCAAGCAGTTAAAAAAGAAAACTACCCATCCCTGAAAATACTAGGCATGGGCAACATACCTGAGGAATGACACAACCAGCCTGAACCTCTGTCCCACCTCCATTCCCGAGAGCCATATAACTTGGTAACATTAATCGCCACTTCACCTTCTATCCATCATCAAAAATGCTAGGGAGAGGAAAAAAAAAATAGCTGCCCAAATACCTCCTACTTTAGAGGATAACTCTTAAATCGCCTACTCCCAAGGGGAATAAAAAGACTTCTAATTGGGGACATCACGATGGACAGTACGCTTGTTAAATTAAAACATCACCCAAATTCAGTGATTGCTTTCATTTCTCACGCTAGCTAGCTCTCTGTGATACAGGGGGCTCAAAACTCTGTCTTAGTCCGAAGATATGGTTTGGTGGGCAAGTGTTTGCTGAGCTTGCTCAAGGCTACGAATCCAGTTTTCCAACACTCTCTTCAAATTGTGGACAATGAGTTGTCTAGAGGATGGTCTTGTATGACGGAATGATCATTCTAGGAGAGGTTAATTGTAAGAACTAGGGGGTGGAGGCAGGAAAAGCTGGACAGGTGGTCCACCTGGATTTCACTCAACACAAGGATGGGCAGGGTGGGCAACAGTAGGCAGAATTGACTTCCTCAGGCGTGACAGGTGCTAAGCACCAGGGAAACAGACATGAGAAAAGTGTAAGTTACCTCAATAGCGGACATGACATAAGGATTCAGTAGGCAAAACAATTCTGTTTCCTAGATCCAGGACCAGAATAAGAATAGGGAATATTTTTTTAAAGGCAGAAGAAAGTAAAATATGTTTTCACTATATAACCAGTTTAGAATTACCCCAATCATGAATCTCCATGCATCATTTACACAGCCATTCACTGACAGTGGGCATTAAAACTATTAAAGATGGTTTCTAGTCTCTAGTAGAGGGAGATGGGCTTGGAAGGGAACACAGTATTTCCGAAAGCATGCTAGCATTGCAGCACACAGTGGGGTAAAATAAAAGAATTAGTTAATGTTTATGAAGCATGAATAAAAAAAACGGATTAATGAAAACTATGCCCTGGGCCAACTACATATGAAATGAATTTCACTCATGTGGTATTTGATAATAGAAGACGTGTAAAACTGGTTTCTTTATATAATTATGTATGTAAACTTCTGTAAATCTCTAAGTGACTTACATATTATAAATATTTCAGGGCTGTAGAAGGCAACTTATTTAAGACTATAAACTCCTTTTAATAAACTGAAATCTGCCATAGAAAAGCAAAATAAAATTTGTTTCAGGCTTTGTTTTAATGAACCCTGTGAGTAACACAAAAGAAAAAGGACCTGGGCATATCCTTCTCTTTCTTCAACCTATAAGAAATCACTAAATATAAGTTCAATCAACCTTAGCAAATAAATATTGCCCATGATATACCACCAAGCTACCTCAGCAATGCTGTCCACTTCTAGATACATATCTCAGTGAGTGCCAAGAAAAACAATAGCCAGACCATGTTCTAGTTCTCCACCACCACACTTGATTTTGAGCTGATCTTTTTCAAAGTGTGATAATACACATGGACATCCCAAGTTAACTAGATAACAGTGTGGTTTTCAGAAATTGTATGCTACTGGGATAGGGGAGGGATGGTAACTTAGATTGCTAATCCAAATGCCCTCTCCTCTGGTTCTGTTCATTCAGTACTTCAGCACACCCTTCCGGCTTTATCATGTCTGATGAAAGTTATGTTCATCTTCTCATAACAGACCATTCTTACAGAACATAGGCAAAAGAATTAAGGGATACAGAGGATGTTTCCTGTGAGATTGTTCCAGAAAAATATAGGAACTGAGATTATAGAATTACATCTGAAAAAATAGGTACCCTGATGCCTGTACAGAGCAAACATTTTTTTTTTGTATTTGGTTCAAATTGCTGCTGCAAAACAGTTAAATCCTGAGATTAAAATTTTTATTTTGTTTTTTTTTTCTTGAGACAGGGTATAACTGCGTGGCTCTGGTTGTCCTGGAATCACTCTGGAGACCAGACTGGCCCCAGACTCACAGAGACCTGCTGCCTCTGCTTCCCAAGTGTTAGGATTAAAACATGTACCACTATGCCCAGCTGAGATTAATAATTACTATGGAAAAGCTAAAGCATAAGCAAAATTTAAGAGCAATGTAAGGAAATGCCATTTAGAACAAATGGAAACTCAGAACCAGTTTCATTTCGCTTCTGCTACCTCTAGCTACCTCCTCATCTCCTTTGTAACTATGAAGCAGGTTCTAATGACGTTTTATGTACCCTACAAATATGTATAGTTTTCAACTACAGATGACACCATATAAAGCTTCCAGGCTAATTTATTTACTCTCTACTGTAAACTCTTTTCTCTTTAACAATCATATGTCAAGCTACTAGGAAGTAAATGAAAATATAAATTTCTATCACTTCTGGGCTTAAACCAAATCTTCTACTTGAGTTTCTTTATGTTATTGTGGACCATACAATTAAAAACACATATACAGAAATAAAGCTGTATCATTTTTCCCAAATTTCTGGGGTGCAGTCATTTCTTACACACGCACAAACACACACACACACACACACACGCATGCACACACATACATTTTTAGTGTCATGAAAGGCACATTTTGGCACAGAGTAACATTGCTTTTGTGAGCATGAAATGACCACAGTTTACTCATTTGCATTCATGGCAACATGGAATATACCATGAGGTATGATAGGAAATTGCTCCTTAGGTCATAACAATCTTCAAATAGAAGAAGTGCAATTAGTAAGAGTTCACACATCTTGTCAATATAATGTCAATATGCTTCATAATGTGGAGGTCCCAATTAGGATATCTCACTGATTGGAGGAACTTATGCAATTTACCATAAAAACATAAATCATAAGAATATAAAACTTTTAAGCGAAATAATCGATCTCTCCATACCCACTTTTCTAAAGCCTGTGTCATCAAATATCTCACAGTTATATCTCCCATTGGAAATCCAACATCTTCTCAATCATTTATAATGAACACCCCCCGTAATAAGTGAATGTTTGGAGACCTTTCTGGAAAAAAAAAACACAATGCTCTTTCTCTGTATCATTGATGACTAGGAGACATGTGGAGGGTGAAGGAGAAGGAAGTGTGTGCGCGCATATCTATTTGCTTCTCAACATTTTCTGCAACGGAAGTCACAAAGATTTACCTGATATTCTTACATCGTACACTTGCATGTGTATGTACATTAAATTAACTAGTCCTGCATTGCTATATTGAAAAACATACTCCAATAATAAATCTCAGTATCTGAAAATTGCTTTCTTTCCCCACATAAAAGTGCCAGGGCATTCTGCACTCTGTGATCAGGCACGAGAAAGCTAAACTTTGAGTGATATCCAATTTTATGAGACACATAAAATAAAATAAAAATGGGATAGAAGATAAAACACTTAAAGAGATAAACACCATCAAACAGAAATGATTACAAAGTTTGGAACAATTTGTAGTTTTCATTGTTTTCTGTTTACCTGGTTTTTCCCCCACTATGAATTTCCTTTGTTCATTCCCCTTTTCTTAATAATTTTTGTCTTTAACCATTGACATTAAAGTGAAGAATGGGAATCTTTCAAAGGCCCTCTGTGGTAGACTCCCATTCTTTACTTTACTACCACAGAGGGTCTCTGAAAGACTCTACTTAGCAGTGTATCAAAGCAGATACTAAAACTCACAACCAAACCTTTGGCAGAATGCAGGGGATCATAAGAATGAAGGGGAGTTAATATGCCCTGGAGAGGACAGGAGCTACACAAGGACCAAATATATCTGGGCACAGGGGTCTTTTATGAGACTGTTTCTCCAACCAAGGACCATGTATGGATATAACCTAGAATCTCTGCTCAGATGTAGCCCATGGTAGCTCAGTATCCAAGTGGGTACTCTAGTAAGGGGAACAGGGACTATTTCTGACATGAACTCAATGGTAGGCTCTTTGACCTCCCAACCCCCGACCCCTCTAGAGAGGAGCAGCCCTGCTATGCCACAGAGGAGGTCTTTGCAGCCAGTCCTGAAGATACCTGATAAACCAGGATCAGATGAAAGGGGAGGAGGTCATCCCCTATCAGTGGACTTGGAAAGGGGCAGGGAGGAGATGAGGGATTGGGAAGGAATGAGAGAGCAGGATACAGCTGAGATACAAAGTTAATAAACTGTAACTAATAGTAAAAAAATTAATTAAAAAAAAGTGAAGAATGAGAGCCAAGATTCGAGTGAGATTTATTGAGAGAAATATATGCAACTGGAAAATATAAAACTCTCCTTATATTGTTGAACATTTCATCTAGCTACTTTCATTTCATAGCTCTGGAAAATTGAGCTCCTTTCCACACTAAAGCATACAGAATCACCACATTCAACCTACATTTAATCTATAAAATAGCAATTCCTTACTATTTAAATCTAGTATTTTGTCAAAGGGAAGAAGGAGTACAGATTGCTCTTGCTTTAGAACTGTTTTGTTTGTGTGTGTGTGTGTGTGTGTGTGTGTGTGAAAAGCAAAGTAGAAAGGAGGTATTTCCATTGGTGGACCATTGACATTGAATTTTTGTTTCATTAAATTTTATTATTTTAATAATGAAAACAGCAATAGTCTCTTAGGGTGACCCATCAATGACTGTTATTAGACTAATGCAACTCCAAAAAGAAATGTCATGTTATTACAAATTATATTCATTAGTGTATAAACTAGAGCCATCACTCCATCTTCGAAACAACCCTACATATACAATAGATATGTAGAATACTATTCCTTAAAAACAGTAGGATTCTAAGCTAGAAAAGCTTTTGTTGTTTTAAACTAAAAAATTACTTGCGCTTATTCTACATTAGTAAGAAGATGAGAAAGCAGAGGACACAGATGTCTTTTATGAGATTGTTTCTCCAACCAAGGACCATGTATGGATATAACCTAGAACCTCTGCTCAGATGTAGCCCATGGTAGCTCAGTACCCAAATGGGTACCCTAGTAAGGGGAACAAGGACTATTTCTGACATGAACTCAATGGCGGGCAGTTTGATCCTGGCTCTTGGAGATGGAGAAAAAAAAGCTAAATGGGAAAGTCTCAGTAGCATAAACACACATGAGGCTGGGCTCTCATATAAATAAAAAGAACCTCTGCTACAATCTAAAACCCCGAGATTGTATTTCTGTGTCTGAAAAGTTGATACAGTAGAACACTTTCAGAGCGCAGTGCAGGTTATTTCTCTCAGTGAACAGTATATGTCTGCTACTCTTAAATCCACCTATTGTTAACAAGATCTTTACAAGTTTGGATTCCTGGAACTGGAGAACTTAGAGAAAAGATCAGGAACCACAAAGGTAAGCATCAACAATAAAATACAAGAGATGGAAGAGAGAATCTCGGGAGCTGAAGATACACTTGCTGAAATTGATTACTCACTCAAAGAAAAAGTAAAATCAGAAAAGTCCCAAACACAAAACATCCAAGAAATCAAGAATAATTAGAATAGATGAAAAAGAAGACTCCAGGCTCCAAGGACCGGAAAATATTTTTAAGAAAATCATAGGAGAAAATTTTCCCAACTTAAAAAAAGAAATGTCCATCAACATACAAGAAGCCTACAGAACACCAAATAGACTAGACCAGAAAAGAAATACCTCTTGTCACATCATAGTAAAAACACTAAACCTACAAAACAAAGTAAAAATATTAAAGGCAGCAATGGAAAAGGGTCAAGTAACATATGAAGGTACACCAATCAGAATCACACCAGACTTCTTATTAGAAAATATGATAGGCAGAAGGGCCTGGGCAGAGGTCATGCAGTCTTTAAGCGAACACAGATGCCAACCCAGAGTACTATACCCAGCAAAGCTTTCAATCAATATAGATGGAGAAAACAAAATATTCCATGACAAAACTAAATTCAAGCAATATCTAAACAGCAACCCAGCCCTACAGAAGATACTAGAAGGAAAACTTCAATGAAAACAACTACACCAAAGAAAATATAGGATACAGATAACTTCCCAACAAAAAGGGAAAAAAAAAGCAATGAATTGTAGTAAGACCACCAACTCCACAATAAAAGGAACTAAGAGTCATTAGTCACTATTATCTATCAACATCAATGGACTCAACTCTCCTATAAAAAGACACAGACTAACACAATGGTTGCGGAAACAGGATCCAACATTCTGCTGCATCCAAGAAACATACCTATGCAACAAAGATAAACACTAACTCAGAGTAAAGGGCTGGAAAAATGTTTTTTCAAGCAAATGGACCCAGAAAACAAGCTG
>CM053765.1:23872648-23912587 GCA_028658305.1 Pachyuromys duprasi
CATGAAATTCACAGGCAAATGGTGGGACCTGGAAACGATCATCCTGAGTGAGGTATCCCAAAAGCAGAAAGAAACATATGGTATATACTCACTTATATAAACCTATAGGATAGGAAGTTCAAGCTGAAATCTACACACCTAGAGAGGATATACAAGAAGGAGGACCCAGGTTGGTATGATCAATGCTTGTTTGAATGAATACATGGGATGGACATTGAGTGGAGGAGAAAACAAGCAACAGAAAAGGAGCATGCCAAAGAGGACCTCTGGGGAGTGGGGGTCAATGTAGCGATGTATCAGAGCAGATATTAAGACTTGCGATCAAGCTCTGACAGAGGGCGAGAAGTAATGATAGATCTGGGGGAGGTTGTTGAGACTCGGGGATAACAAGAGCTCCACAAAGACCAAACTGAGCAGGGCACAGGGGTCTTGTATGAGATGGTTTCTACAATCAAGGACCATGTGTGGATGTGGCCTGGAACCCCCGCACAGATGGGGCCCATGATATCTCGGTGTAGGATTGAAGACCCTATTCAGAGAAATAGGGACTGTTTCAGTCATGATCTTGATGGCTGACTCTTTGACCCTCCCCCATACAAGCCGGGGAGTGACAGACTGGCTAGATCCCAGGGGAGGACATTGCAGCCAGCCCTGAGGAGACAGGATAAGCTGGGGTTGGATGGAAGGGGAGGAGGTCCTCCCCTGTTGGTGGACTTGGAGGGGGCGGGGAGGAGGGAAAAGAGGGAGGGAGTGGGAGGGTAGGAGGGAATGAGGAAGGGGCTACACCTGGGATTCAAAATACCTAACCTGTGATTGAGATAAAAATAAATAAATTTAATAAAAAAATTAAAAAAAAACCTCTAGAACGATGTTAGGTCATCTTACAAAGATAGCAAGGAAGACAATGTGCCTCATGTATAATTTCTTGTCAAAGGATGAAGAAGGAAATCTGTTTCAATAAATGTTAAATTTTAGCCTACAAAGTTGGATGGATTAAATGTTAATATCATGTAGGAAAATCCAAGACATAGAGGATGTGATCTCTGCCTCAAAGGAGTTTCTGTGGTAGAATGAGTGTGGGTTAGGTGTTATGGGTAAGTCAGGAGAGGTAAATCTCAACACTAGATAAAGTAGATTTTTCTACAAATGTGACATGGATAAAGGGAAGCAGGTCCAAGTTAAAAAAAATAACAGTCCTATTTATCAAACTCTCAGTACCGTGAATATTCAAATTACTTAATTTTTAATGATATATTAATAAATATATGATGTCATAATAGTCCAATTTAGAACAGTCCAAGGAAGTTGAATCTGTTATCCTCCTCTTGTAGATGAGGAAACAGAGAGATGTTAACTTACTTTCTGAAGGACACTTGCTTGTAAAGTGAAGAAAACAGCTTTTAAATTCAAGCAAATTATACCAGAAGCTCAGAACTAAGTAGTTATACCAAACAGATATGAGACTGTAACTTAAGCAGCAGATCTGTGGCAAGGACAATCATTTAACTGAACCTAAACACAATGTCTTAAAAGAACATAAGTGAGCATCTGTTTCCTTGGACTGATAGGGTTTGTGATTGCATTGCTGGTGGCTTAAACTTTTATTTACCTTAGTGCAGGAAAATTTGGGAAATTACAAATTTTATAGAAAATATGCTAGTCTGTTTATTTAAAGCCATTTTGATATTTTACCACATCTAAAATATTTTAAATATATTCATCACCTATTAATTTATCAATATACTAAATTAAATTTTTTGACAAACTTACTAATGAAGATAATCAAAATGACTTTTTGTTATAGTTTATCCAGTAGACAAGCAATTAAATAGTCTAACATCTACTTCTACATGGACATGGTAGGAATCTCCAGTGACTTAATGGTGAGTAATACATACATACATACATATGTATATATAATATATACTATATATTATATTCATTATATATGTAACGGTTTTAGAGGGAATCTATGTTATGTGAGGTAAGAATGTAAAATAGGAAGTCATAAGAGGCAATGAACTCATTGAGACAATGGTAAGAGTGCTTTCAATATCTTCATTCACTCCCCAATTCACTAATAGCTTTATACTAGTGGTGATTAGGAGAGGCTTAAATTAGTCTTTAAGATAGATAAGCAATCTTCCATCACTGCATTCCTCAACCCACCCAAAAAACTTTGACCAAAAATTTACCTTGCCTACAAGATGTGTAGGGATAAAGATAGAGCAGAGATTGAGGCAATGTCCAACTAATGCCCCAATGCCTGGCCTAACATGAGACTCACCCCATGGGAGAGACCCAACTCTTGACACTATTAATGACACTCTGTTATGCTCAATGACAGGAGGCTAGCATATCGGTCTTCTGAAAGGCTCCAGACAACAGTGGATCCAAACAGATGCTGAGACTCACAGCTAAACAATTGGGCAAAGCATAGGGAGTATTGTCGAAAGGGAGAAGGGATAGAAGGACTTGGAGGGGACAGGAGCTCAACAAGAAGACCAACAGAGCCAACTAACCATGGCCCAGTGTGGCTTGCTGAGATTGAAGCACCAGCCAAAGGCTATGCATGGACTGGACCTAGGCCCCCTACACAGATGTAGCCAATGGGCAGCTCAGGCTTCATTTGGGTCTCCTAGTAAGTGGAGCGGGGGGCTGTCTCTGACATGGACTCTATTGACTGCTTTTTGATCACTTCTGCCTAGTATGGCTGCCTTACCATACCACAGTGGATGAGGAGATATTCAGTCCTGAAGCAACTTGATGAGCTGGGATGGGTTGGTGTGTGTGTGATGGGGAGGGGCTCCCCTTTTCAGAGGAATACAGGAAGGGGAAAGAAGGAAGGAGGGTAAGACTGGGAGAGAGCAAAGGGTCTATAATCAGGATGTAAAGTGAATGAATAAATAAATAAATAAATGGTTTAAAAATATGTATTTATTATGTTCTGCATACATTCTAAAAGAGGGTGCCAGATCTCATTATAGATGGTTATGAGCCACCATAAAGTTGCTGGGAATTGAACTCAGGACATCTGGAAGAGCATACAGTACTCTTAAATCTCTGAGTCATCTCTCCAGCCTCCAAATAAATTAATTATTTTTAAAAAAGAAATTTGAAATGAAACAGTTTAGTGAAATCTATCCATTTCATCCAAACACTGTGCTCACCTTAAGTCCAATAGTCTCTGAGTGTTGAGGTAATTATTTAACAGAAATGATTCCTGTCCAGTTCTTACATAATTTACCAGATTCTTGAACATATTCACCTGTACTGTGTTATAAAACCATGATTCAGTAATATGAGACAAGGGCATTAAAAAGAGTCGTAGTGGACTTCCAAGTAGTTTCCCACAAATTTACCAAAATCTTTGGCCTGTAAATGTATATAACTACATCATTTCAGAGAACTAAACTTACATAGATCATGGTAGTAGTCCCAACACAATGTACAGTATATATTGCTAGTCTCATGATATTAAAATTCCCAAGTCATATAAATCAGATATACATTAATTGCAATGCAGTACTATACCAAGATTCAAGGAGGCATTGCATAATATTACTAATGCAAATTTCCCAATGACTTTTGTATTTTACTACAAGAAAATAGTTATCTTAGTATCATATAGGCATGATGATACAATGAACCTTCTCTCATCTGGGAGCTCCAGATCAGGTGAAATATTGGTTTGGCTTTGTATTCTAGCTCTTCTTTAAAGTGCTGCCAAGTACTGACACTATCATCAGATTTGGGAACTTGAATTTGTCCAGACAGGCAGAGTATCAGATCAAGTTGTCTTCTGACAAACTGCTTTGTATACTGACATAATTCCCAGTCTCATAAAAGGATAAATCTTAAAAGCTGTACTGACATAAAATTTAGAAGCCTTAACATTTTTGCTTGGTTGAATAATTTAAACAACTGGCTAAACCAGTAAGTTTATAAGCAAATAAGCCAAATAATGGTTTTGGCTAAGTGGTTATGGTTCAGAGAAAGGTTGAAAGATAGTTTGCATCAGGTAAGCCTACAAGTGGTAGAGAAGAAACCATTGATTAAAACAGAGTGCTTGTTCAAACAAGCTGTTTAAAACCAAGTAATTCTTTACTACTCTGAATATTTGGTTCCTTGTTTATCAAACATTGATAAATGAATGATTTGGAAAGTTCATTCAAGATACTTTAAATAAAATGCTGCTCACACAAAAATGAGGCCTGAATTCGATTCCTAGAACCCATAATCAAACAAAACCAAAACCAAAATCAGACATGGTTGCATGCACATGTTATTTTGGTACTTTGTAGGTAGAGACAGAAGAATCCCTGGAGCTCACTAGCCAGCCAACCTACTTTAACTGGCCAATGAGAGATTGTCTCAACAACCAGGCTAGATGGCACCCAGGGATGACACACAAGTTTAACCCATTGACCTTCACAACAGCCTATTCACCACAGCACAGATTTATTTGAAGCTAATTTAAACCCTTTTCAATATTGGTAGAGTGATCAAGACCCAATACTTCTTCAGTTGCATCCTCCTACTCTCTACACTATTTGCATATACATAACTAATAGCTATTAAGTAAGCTGTTTGAAAGAAATGACTACACATAATTTACCATTGTATACAGCAGTGTCTCTTGTAGTAATTAACCAATATATTTTAGTTCAATAATATAAAATCTACTATCCAAACTTAGGGACCAAAGTACAAATACTGATATCATTTCAATTATAAATCAAGCCTCATAGATCCTATTGAAAAGCTGCCTTCAATTCTATTTGGCCACATAGACATTTTCCAAGCAAGATCTTAACTTTTATGAGAGGGTTCTTGTCTCTACATAATTGTGTAGCATCTTACTTATTGGGGAGACTGTTGAATCAAGATCAAGTAAATTGTAACAATTTCTCTCCATCCAATACTGCTTTTGTTAAAAAACAAGGCTTATCTTCCTTTTAGTACTAGTATGTGTGTGTATATATGTGTGTGTGTGTATGTATATATAAACTAAAATGGCATTGTAAGAGCATTTGCTCCTCTTTGCTGGAGGCTATTGAAGTATTGTAACAATTTACTATGGTTATATATTTAAATATTCTAGGACAAGGATGGCCATTAAATAAATATCTTTTAGTTATGAGTACAAAGAACATACAACATTTAATCTCATTGAAAATATATTCTTTGATATTAGAGCCTGTGCTGTTGCTGTTCTGTTCTGTTCAGGAAGTTGTCGCCTGTGCCAAAGAGTTCAAGGCTCTTTCCCATTTTTTCTTCTAACAGGTTTAGTATCTGGTTTTATGTTGAGGTTTTTGATCCACTTGGACTGTGCAGGGTGATAAATATGGATCTATTTTTATTTTTCTGCATGTAGACATCCATTTAGACAAGCACCATTTGTTGAAGATGCTATCTTTTTCCATTGTATGGTTTTGGTATCTTTGTCAAAAATCAGGTGTCCATAAGTGTGTGGGTTTATTTCTGGGTCTTCTATTCAGTTCCATTGATCCACCAGTCTGTTTCTATGCCAGTACCATGCAGGATCTCATGAAAATAAAAACTTTCAGTAAAGCAAAGGACACTGTCATCAGAACAAAATGACTGGGAAAAGATCTTCACCAACCCTATATCTGACAGAAGGCTAATATCCAGAATGTATAAAGAACTCAAGAAGTTAAACAGCAACAAATCAAGTAATACAATTAAAAAATGGGATACAGAGCTAAACAAAATTGAATGGCAGAGAAACGCTTAAAGAAATGCCCTAATAACGGATGCAGGGACTGTCTCTAATATGAGCTCAGTGGCTGGCTCTTTGATCACCTCCCCCTGAGTGGGAAGCAGCCTGACCAGGCCACAGAGGAAGACTATGAAAGACAGTCCTGATGAGCCCTGATAGGCTAGGGTCAGATGGAAGGGAAGGTGGCCCTCCACTATCAGTGGACTGGAGAAAGGGCATGGGAGGCAATGAAAGAGGGTGGGAGGGCAGGATTGGGAGGGAAATGAGGGTGGGGCTACACCTGCGATCAATAAAAGGACCTTATGAAACTGAAAAACTTCTGTAAAACAAAAGACACCATCATCAAAACAAAACGACAACCTACAGACTGGGAAAGAATCTTCACCAACCATATATCTGGCAGAGGGCTAATATCTAGTATATATAAAGAACTCAAGAAGTTAAAAAGCAAGAAACCAAACAATCCAATTAAAAAATGGGGTATGGAGCTAAAAAGAGACCTGACTGTAGAGGATTATAGAATGGCAGAAAAACACTTAAAGAAAGGCTCAACGTCCTTAGCCATCAGGGAGATGCAAATCAAAATGACTCTGAGATTTCACCTTGCACCCACCAGAATAGCTAAGATCAAAAACTCTAGTGACAACGCATGCTGGAGAGGTTGTGGAGAAAGAGGAACCCTCCTCCATTGTTGGTAGGAATGCAAACTTGTACAACCACTCTGGAAATCAATCTGGCACTTTCTTAGACAATTAGGAATAGTGATTCCTCAAGACCCAGCTATACCACTCTTAGGCATATATGCAAAAGATGATCAAGTACACAACAAGGACATTTGCTCAACTATGTTCGTAGCTGCTTTATTTGTAATAGCCAGAACCTGGAAACCACCCAGATGTCCCTCAGTTGAGGAATGGATACAGAAATTGTGGTACAAAGTGAATAAATTATAATAAATAAAAAATATATTTAAAATAAATAAATAAATGGTCAATAAAAATAAAAAGAAATGCTCAGTGTCCTTAGTAATTAGGGAAATAAAATCAAAACCACCCTGAGATTTCACCTTATACCCACCAGAATGGCTAAGATCAAAACTCAAGAGACAACACATGCTGAAGAGGATGTGGAGAGAGGAGAACCCTCCTCCATTGCTGGTGGGAGTGTAAACTTGTACAACCACTTTGGAAATCAATCTGGTGCTTTCTCAAACAATTAGGAATAGTGCTAACTCATGAATCTGCTCTATCACTCCTAGGCATATATCCAAAAGATGCTTCAGTATACAACAAGGACATTTGCTCAACCATGTTCATAGCAGCTTTATTCATAACAGCCAGAATCTGTAAACAATCTGGATGTCCCTCAACTGAGAATGGATACAGAAATTGTGGTGCATTTACACAATGGAATACTATTCAGCAATTAAAACAAGGAAATCATGAAATTTGTAGGCAAATAGTGGGAACTAGAGAAGATCCTAGAAGCAGAAAGAGACACATGGTAAATACTCAGATGTGGATATTAGACATATAATACAGGATAAACATACTAAAATCTGTACACCTAAAAAGCTAAACAAGAAGGAGGACCTTGAGTAAGATGCTCAATCTTCATTTAAAAAGGCAAACGGGATATATATCAGAAGAGAGAAAAGACAAGGAACAGGAGAGGAGCCTACCACAGAGGGTCTCTGAAAGACTCTATCCAGCAGAATATTAAAGCAGATGCTGAAATTCATAGCCAAGCTCTGGGCAGAGTGCAGGGAATCTTATGAAAGAAGGAGGAGATAGTAAGACCTGTAGGGGTCAGGAGCTCCACAAGGAGAGCTGCAGAACCAAGAAATCTGGGCACAGGGATCTTTTCTGATACTGATACTCCAAGCAAGGACCATTCAGGGAAGTAACCTAGAACTTCTGCACAGATATAGCCCATGGCATCTCAGTCTCCAAGTGGGTGTCCTAATAAGGGGAACAGGGACTATCTCTGACAGAACTCAGTGCCTGGCTCCTTGATCACCTCCCCCTGATGGGAGAGCAGCCTTAACAGGCCACAGAGAAAGACAATGCAGCCAGTTCTGATGAGACCTGATGGAGAGGATCAGATGGAAGGGGAGGAGGACCTTCTCTATCAGTGACTTGGAAAGCAGCATGGGAGGAGATGAAGAAAGGGAGGGTGGGATTGGAAAGGAATGACGGAGGGACTATAGTTGGGATACAAAGTGAATAAACTGTAATTCATATAAAAATTAAAATAAAAAGAAGAGGAATTGAGGTTGGTATTGGGAGGGGACTAAGGAGAGGACTACAGTTGGGATACAAAGTAAATAAATTGTGATTAAAAACAAAATAAATTATAAAAAGAATATATGTTCTTTGCCAGAAATTTACTCTCCTGAAGTTTTGCTTTGTTGTTTTTTTATATATTTGTATGTACCCACAGTTTCCTAATGGAATGATCAATATTTTAAATCTCTGTGCCTAAGTAGTTTTTAACCCTGTTTATTAATACTGGGAGCATGAATTAAAAAATTCAGCCATAGTCTATCTTGAAATTTATTCTTCCTTCTCTGGCAACGTGCTGTTTGAAATTCAGGTCACTGGGTAATATTACTACCAGTCTTAAATGTTAGCTAGCTTGGAACCTCAGGCAGACTCATTTCCCAAACAGCTTCAAGACACCTGTGACACCTGTGTCCAAGACACCTGTGTCCCACTATCATGACTTTCTGTTACACATCAAATCTCTTAAAAATATCCACAATCCCTTAGGTTTGCGTTATTTCCCAGGCTTCGTTTTTGTACACAAACCATCTTGGAAATAAAACAGAGACTTAATTCAGTTTAGTCTTTTTAAGAGATGGAGTGAAACCTCTTTATTAGTTTTCCTTTCCCAACATGACTAGTTTTATTTCCTTTTCAAATTATTGTGTCTAAATAGACAGGGTCTTGGAATGAGATCACCAAGTCAACATTCCATTACGAACCCTTTTTGACTGCAAGGAGTGGAAGGGGAGAAGCTGAGTAGGGAATTAAGTGTGGAAATATCGCAGACAAGAGTAGACACTGGTGCCTGATGTCAGGGCAGATTTCCACCTGTAATAGCCTGGAACATTCATTTTTGATTTGGGGATATTTACTAAGGTCTATTTAACTTTTCCAGAAGGATCTGTGTCCATCCCCAAGGCTAGTCTGTCTCAAGACTTGTTACAAAACCTTTCCAGACATAAAACAGAATGCAAAGCAGTTTTTTTGCAAGTTTCTTTGAGGGATATTTGAAATGAACTCTTATTAGTATTAATTTGCTGAAGATTGGTAAAAACTCCCCTTCTACTGGTTATTTTTCATTGGTACTAACTTTTATGTTGAACTTTGTTATTAAGCAAAGAAATAGGGGATTTATTTGAGAGAACAAAACAAAACAAAACAAAACCTCCAAATAATATTCAGTTCAATCCCCAAATCTATGAAAGTCTATGAAAATCAGTCCTTCCTCTTTCGCTCTCTTGAAGGGTATCACACTGTAGCTTGGGCTATTCTAGAATTTATTAGCCTGACCTGGCTGGCGTCAAACTCATGTCAACCTCACTCCTTACCATCAAAAATGTTGGGTTTAAAGGTGTGAACTACTATACCTGGCCTTTTAAAATAACTGTCTTAATCTAGTATGTTTATGTTTTTTATAAATATGCAATACTCATACATATTATGAATAAGGACTCCAACAGAATAATATGAAATAATCGCTCAATTACATAGGCCTGTACTTTACTTAATGTGATCAGTGTATTTTTCTAGAATATGGAAGTACTGTAGATGTTTCACAAGCCAAGAGTCACAAGGAGAACCTATCATTTCCAATAAGCATACTCTTGCACAGTATTACCATGGTCTCTCCATGTACTTAGTATGGGCTGAGTTCAAACTTCTAAGTCCTTGGCCTCCCAAATATTTGGGTTGTGGATTTGCCTCCAGAGTGGTTGGGTTATGGGTGTTCACCACCTTATTTGCTACCTGGAAGCTTTTTAAATTGATAAGGCATCAGATACCATATTCCAAATAACAAGCTGTTTAAAGAAAACATGTTGTTATTTGAATGAAAAGTGTCCCCCATCGTCTGGGCCTTTTCACCAGTTAGTACCCAGTTGTTTGGAGGACATTTAGGTGGCATGGCTGGAGGAAGTATGCCCCTGGGGACTGGCTTTGAGAGTTGAAGGCCTTGCCTGCTTCTAGTTTACTCTGCCTGCTTTGTTTTTGCAGCTAAAGACGTAAGTCCTTAGCTTTTTGTCTCTTGTCACCACACCTGACACTTGTTGCCATGCCTTCTCGCCATGATGTGGCACAGCTGTATCCACTGGAAATGGCTGCAGTTGGGATGCCAGCACAGCTTTTCGACAAGTTCCAGCAAAGCTGAGCAGATTGCTATAATTGCTGTCCATTTACCTATAACTTTTGGGCTTTAGTCTCTTCATGTTACATTATTGGGGAAATTTTGCACTGTGCTTCAATGTATATATCTCTCTAGGAAAATTATATCCGAGTCTTTTTAGAAAAATCCTAAAATTAACTTTATCTGGCCACTATTTGGAAGTCTTCCTTATGCCCTGGAGATCATTATGCACTGATAAGCACACAGCTAGATGAGGAATCTATTTGGGATATCTGTCACTGAGCAGACACTCAGACAGTATAATTGGTGCGGGGTAAACAGAGACAATTGATAAACTCTGACTGGCAAGGAAAATAGGTTATAGATTCAAGGTTTCTTTTTACTAAGGGCTTAGAGCTCTCTGAAAATGTAGTTTAAAGATAGGGTACACAAGGTAAACTTTTGAAGGAATAAAAGTCAGTAAATAAGACAGATTTACTAAAATAAACTTTTTCTACTTTATATAGTAAATGATGAAACATTTTTTCTATTGTATGGTTTTGGCATCTCTGTCAAAAATCAGGTGTCCATAAGTGTGAGGGTTTATTTCTGGGTCTTCTATTCAGTTCCACTGATCCACCATTCTGTTTCTATGTCAGTACCATGCAGTTTTTATTACTGATGCTCTATAGTACAGTTTGAGATTAGGGACGAAGATACCTCCAGAAGATTTTTTATTGTAGAGGATTGTTTCAGCAAGTCTGGGTTTTTTGTTATTCCATATGAAGTTGAGAATTTTTCTTTCAAGGTCTGTAAAGAATTGTGTTGGTAATTTGATGGGAATTGCATTGAATCTGTAGATTGCTTTTGGTAAGATGGCCATTTTCACTATGTTAATCCTGCCAAGCCATGAGCATGGGAGATCTTTCCATCTTCTAATATCTTCTTCTAATTCTTTCTTCAGAGACTTGAATTTTTTTTCATACAAGTAGTAAAAGAAGTTAGGTATTAGTATTTGCTATTCATAAAAAGAATGATTCCGGTATTTTTTGTTTGTATGGAATGGTTTCAAACAGCAAACATTGCCAGTCTAAAAGCAGAAAATCATATATTAAATGTGTTTGCTTTGGAGGAGACATAGTTTAGATTCTTTATATTGGAGTTATAGGGCTAATGATAAGAATAAAATCTGTTCTGTTTCTATTTTGTAATTGTAACTGCACTTGTGACACTGGAAATGTAATGAAAAATCAAACACATGCTGTGTACCACTTTGGATAATCATTAGTCTGTCTTTGCTTCATGAAACTTTTATAAATAAAGAAGCACCTGGTTGCTAGTAAGTCAGAGCCACAGAAGTGGCCTGATTGCTAAAAAGTCAGAGATGCTAAATTGCTCTGATCATTGCCTGACTCCCTCCCCTAGCTGACTCCTTATCTCCTCTGCAGGCCACCCTGTCAACAAAGACTCTCAGTGCTGGGAAACCCAATCCAGAAAGGTCCCCAGCAATGATGAACCTTTTCCCTCAGAAAATCTAAGTCCAAATAAACTTTTTCTTCTATAAATTGCCTTGATTATGGTGTTTTATCAGAGCAACAGAAAGGTAACTTATACAGAATGTACACCCAAATATTATATATAAATTGTGTATAGATATACTATACTTGTCATGGAAAACAAATATCTACTCCATTTTTTCCTGAAAGCAGAATTTCTCCCAGTTAAATTCAGCAATACTGGGAGACCATTCTACAAATTCTATGACTGTGTCTTATATCTGTCAGAAATCATTAATTGTATTAATATTAGTAAAGCATATTAATTCTCACTTAACTGACTTTTTCCCCCCAATAACCAGTTGACAAAGAAACTCAATTCTTACAATGGTCTGGGATTTTGAAAAACACTTCTTCCAAAAAAAAAATTCCAGAAAGTACTTCTCTTATTGAATTATGAGCTGTTCCTTCGTGGGGCTGACAATGTATTACAGAGATCATTCCACCTCTTTAGGAGGCGTGTAATGCTCTGCCAGAAGGAAGTTGTGACATCTCCTTATAGGATAGCTCCCTTTAACATTGTCTTCTCTTTAACTGAGAGGTGCCTTTGTATCTGATTTGGCAATGAAGAGTGGAATCACCTATTTTAGTAACCAAAAGATTGCATAGGGTTGAGTACTACAAGGAAAGACTGAGAGCTATAACACTATTCTTTCCCATTTTATTTTTATATTTACAGACTAGAATAGGTGAACCCCCCCTTCTCAAAAGGTTATCTTTTTTTGCTGTAAATCTAAAGTGAAGGTATTTTTATTATAAGTGTATTGCCATACCACATATACCCACAACAATACAGACTACAGAGTGAATATTAGGAGACAAGATTGTTGTGTGGCCTTGTCTCACTTGTTAACAGTGGCACATAGTTTTTTGGCATGTATACATATGTGGAAATAGTATAAACATACATTGAAATAGTCAGATAAATTCTAGTAAGTATATCTTAGCAGTAAGAGAGAAGTAAGTGTGATTTAGAAAACATCGCTCTTTTCTGTATTGTAGTGTTTTGTTTCTTATGCTGAACTGTGAGTGAGAGGATTTTTTAGTCTTTTTGAATATTTTGTATATCTGAAATATTATATCCCAGGATTAAGAAGAAATTCCTATAGAAGTGGTCAGGAATCTTGCATGTAAAATAACAGAGATGTAAGATTAATTCTCAGTTCTCCTGTGGTTTAGAGACAGTTACTTGACAAAAGATCAATTTCTTCATCCTTGCAATATAACCGTGTTTGTCCTATAAGATGGCTTTCTAAATTGAATCGATACATTTGTAGTGTTTTACAGATTCTTGGCATGTTGTACTCCAGACATATTATAGATGTGTTTATACTTAATGTACTAGTTATCTCATATACTGATACACAACAGAATTGAACCTTAAATTTTTCCCACCCTATGGTTGTGTCAGTGCTACTAAAACCTGAGAGTCCAATTCTTCAACTTGTGAAATGGAAAGAATCAGATGACCTGACCAATCTGTATCAGAGGGTTCCCGGATGAGCATTCAATACAATTGTGTAAAAACTCCTTTGAAACATCTGAAGTTATGAGAAGTTTTGAAACCATTCATTAGAATTTCTGTTGGAATTCTACTGCTGTATCAGATACTGTTAAATTCTGCGGTCACAACAGTCATCGTTTTTAGGATAGTGATTTAGAATTATACATTCTATTTTCTTTATCTCTTTTTCTCATAGGGAACAAGAGATAGGTATAGAGAGCTAAGGAGGGCTAAGACGGTGTTGTGATGTAGTGATAATGCGCTAGAGGTAAACAGTGGATAAAGGACAGGTGGTAAAGGATTTTATAGATTATGTTAAGGATTTTGACCAAAAGACTCAATGAAAAAGTTTAAGCATAAAGTTATGTGAGCAAATCTATATAAAACACTGTCCTGCTGTAATGGCTTTATAATGAGCTGATTAGAAAATGTAAGAATGGAGGCAGGTGAACAAGTGAGGAAGGCTTTTCACTAGTCTAAGAAGTTTGGCAAACTGTGGGAGTAGAATAATGTTAGAGAAATACATACATTTAGGTGATTTAAAAATAAATGAGTGAATGTTTGATTTTGAATTTGGAAGAGGTAATGTAGGGGAAGTACTGCTTATATTGATCTTCTATCACATATCTTTGAGTTTGAAGATATCTCTATTATTTATTTATTTCAATTTATTCACTTTGTATCCCTTCTGCAGCCCCTCCCTCTTCTCCTCCCAGTCCCACCCATCCTCCTTCTTCTCCCCCTATGCCCTTTTCCTAGTCCCCTGATAAAGGAGAACCTCCTCTCCTTCCAGCTGACCATAGTCTATCAGGTCTCATCAGGACTGGCTGCATTGTCTTCCTCTGTGGCCTGGCAAGGCTGCATCCTCCCCCCCCCCACCCCCAGGGGGAGGTGATCAAAGTGCAGGCCATTGAGTTCATGTCAGAGATAGCCCCTGTATCCCTTACTAGGAAACCACCTGGACACTGAACAGTGAATGGGTTTCCTTTGAACAGGGGGCCTAGGTCCTCTCTTAATTTAAAGCCCTTAACTATTTATTTTAAAAGCAACAGATTATTGAAAGAAAGAAATCACTTTACTGGAGTAAAATACATGTATTTGGATGCAACAGCAAAGTCTTAGGAATATAATCCTACACATTAGAGAGAGAGATGTTGCCTCTGCTCTCACAGTACTTGTGAAACAGAACAAAGTAAGCAAATAAATAGTTACTATAATCAGAAGTTACTAAAAGTTTGGATCTGCTGCTGGTGGCTGCTAAAATAAATCAACAAGTTAACACCACGTTGGTGGCTTAAACAACAGAAACTTGTTCTCTTGCAGGCCATAAGTTTGAAATCAGTAATACTGTTCAAAATTAAGAGGGGGGCTTCCAAGAGTTTCTAGAGGGGAATCCATTCCTTTCAGCTTGTGGTAGCTGCTGGCACGCCTTGGTTGCGGCATGTGCCGTGACAATGTCTGCCTTCTTTGAACGTGCTGTCTCCTCATGTACAGTAAAAGTCCTCCCGTCCTCCTTTTATAAGGATGCTTGTGGTTACGTGTAGGGCCCTCTTGGATAACCAAGAAGAGTTTAATCATCACAAACTCCGAATATGCAAAGGACCTTTTTGGTTTTTGGGGGGGGATTTATTACTATATAAGTCAGTGTTCATAGTTTTCAGTTTGAGATTTCATATCTTCTGAAGGCTCATTTTGCTACAGAAAAAATAATTGCAGAATTATCATGAGTATTTACTTGTTACCTTGATAATAATGAGGAAAGTATGAATGAGAGGGAGAGAGGGGGAGACATATTCTGAGACAGAGAGACAAAGACAGATAGACAGGCAGGCAGAAAGATAAATAGATGCATAAGAGAGAGAGAGATCATAGAGCCATAGAGCATAGAGCCTTGCAGGTGTCCTGACCTTTTTCTTTTTTTTTTAGGCCAGTTTATTTTTTATATTAATTACAATTTATTTACTTTGTATCCCAGCTGTAGCCCCCCTCCCTCATTCTCTCCCAATCCCAACCTCCCTCCCTTATCTCCTCCCATGCTCCTCTCCAAGTCCACTGATAGGGGAGGTCTTCCTCCCTTTCCATCTGACCTTACCTTATCAGGTCTCTTCAATACTGGCTGCATTGTATTTCTCTGTGGCCTGGCAAGGCTGCTCTCCCATGGGAGGAGGTGGTGGTCAAAGAGCCAGCCACTGAGTTCATGTCAGAGACAGTGTTCTAGATCTTATTCTATACCTACCGAAGGGAACAAAACTAAAAATGCATCAAGATTTTATTTACATGCCTAAAAAGATTATTTTAGCTACCAGAAAAATTAGTTGTGGGTAGATGACAAAGAAAGCAGAGCAGAGTGCCAAGAGATGATCAGGATGTTTGGGATAGGATAGTGGCAATAGAGATATAGCATTAGGGTCAAGGCTGAGGTTATTGTCAGGACTGACGTAATTAAGGTTTAGATGGACTGAATGTATTAGACCAAGCTAAACAAGGTATAATAGGTCTCCAGCTTTTGCAGTTATGTGGATATTATGTTATAAACTGTCATAAGAAAGGGAGGCTAGTGAAGAAATACAGCTCTATCTTGGGAATATGAAACCTGAGATGACTATAAGGTTTCTGAGTCAAGCTGTCAGGTGGGCAGCTGGGTTAAAGAGATTAGAAAAAATATGTACGTTCCAAAAATATAAATGAAGAAGCGTAGTATGTAGAATTAAGGATAAAAAAATAAATATATGAAGCTAAATGAAGGGTTAGGGATATGGTTCAGTCTCTGAAAAGGTGATTGCCATAAAGCCACAAGGAACCAAGTTCAGATACCGAGAACATAGAACACTGAACACAGTTACACATTTCTCTATCGCAAAGACAATAGGATCCCTAGACCTCACTGACCAGGTCACCTACCTAAATGGATGAACACTAGATTCAGTAGGAGGCCATGTCTTGAAAAACAATAGAAAGTGATTAAGCAACATACCCAGTGTCAACTTCTGACCTCCAAACCCCCATACACACACATGTTGCACTTGCTTGTACACATACGTACATCAACATGAGCATTCACAGAAACATACCTTCCCAAACACATGCATACAAAGGAAGAAGGACAAATAGGCAGGCAGGTAGCAGGCAGGCAAGGAAAGGCAAGAAAGCGGTGAAGAGTTCAAGGCAGTCCCCAGAGGAATACTCAAAAGTTCAGAAAATAGGAAAGTGGGGGAAAGGAGGAGTGCTAAATAATGGAGAAAAGTCCACAGAAAAGGAAAATGTTCCAGGAGTTGAGAGAAGGGACTGAAACTGTTCCTCTCAGAAGATTAAAAGAGAAACTACAGGAAGTGTTCCTTGTCTTTGGCAACATGGAGGTCACTACTGCCTGTGACAAAAGCAGAGTTTGTGGAAAGACAGGGCTGAAGCCAGGGTGCACTGTAGAGCTAATGGCAAAGTCAGGAGGGAAACTACAAGCAGAGAAGGAGACAAAACATAAGCCATCTTCTATATATTTTCCTGCAGATGGAGGTGGGGGAGATACAGAGCCAGCCAGGGAAGCTACTGTAAGTAGGAAATTCTGTGACACAATGAACACATCTAAGTCGGCTCTCGTGGTGATTCTGTGTGAATGAGGACAGAGGTGTCAGAGGTTCCAGTAGCCCCTGACTTCTGCATAGATTTTTCACCTCTGTTTTAGACATCTCGAAGGAAAGAGAGGTCTCTTGTCATCCTTGGGTTGTCATCCTTGCATGGGGGCTATGCTAATATTCTCTTTATCTTTCTATTTTTAGAATATGTGCTGCTAAAACAAGCACAACAAAGGACCATGCATGGAGAGGACCTAGAACACCTGCTCAGAGGAAGCCCATAGGCTGCTTGTTTTCAAGTGGGTCTCCTAATAAGAGGAGCAGAGGTTGTCTCTGACATGAACTCAGTGGCTGGCTCCTTGATCACCTCCCCCTGTGGGTTGCAGCCTTGCCAGTCCACAGAGGAAGATGATGCATCCAGCCCTGATGAGACCTGATAGGCTAGGATCAGATAGAAGTGGAGAAGGCCATCCCCTATCAGGGGACTAGGGAAGGGGCATGGGGGAGAAGAGGGAGGGTGGGTGGCCTGGGAGAACATGAGGAAGAGAGCTACAGACAGGATACAAAGTGAATAAATTGTAGTAAGCAAACAAACTGTCCATGCCTGTTTGAGAGACATGGCTGTACCTGCTGCCAGAGCATCCTCTTTCTGTTTGAGAAGTCTTCATGTTAACCCGCGAATTAGGAGGGGCTGTGCTTCATGTTTCATGCATGCCAAACAAATATAAGCATATGAGAATAGGTAAAGGGGCGTTAGGGAGATGATTCAGTTTGGTAAAATGTTTGCTACATAAGCATGAGAACCTAAGTTCAGATCCACAGAACCCAAATTAAAAACAAAACAAAACAAACAAACTGAGGACCGCTGTGTAGTATAAAGATGAAGATAAGGCTGTAAAGCAATGGTTCTCAACCTTTCTAATGCTGTGACTCTTTAATACATTTCTTCATGTTGTGGTGACCCCAACCATGAAATTATTTCATCGATACTTCATAACTGTTGCGAGTTATAACGTAAATATCTGATATTCAACCTATCTAATGAGTGACCCTTGTAAAAGGGCCATTTAACCACCAACAGGGGTGTGACCTAAAGGTTGGGAAACTCTGCTATAAAGTATTATTGAAAACTTTGGCCTCTGATCTGTGTTTAAATTATTGTACTCTTCTGGCATTCAACAAAGATAATATCAGGGTATGAATAAGTGCCTAGGGCTTATTAATTAAAATGTACCCAAATATATTAGATATTATGAATAGAAGACACTGAGGAAGAAATATCAATGTGGTTTTTTTGAAGTAGTTATATGTTTGATGTCATATGTTTATATTGTATGCAGTTGAGAAGTAGAAATTTGCTGATAGGAGGAGGCTGATGGAAGAGATGGGTCTCCTCTTTGTTCTTCCCTTCCGGGAATTTACATTTTATAACCCTGTGCTGAAAGATCAGAATGAAATTTTTACGCATCAAACCCTGGCTTCCCAGTGTTTACCTTGAAATTTCTAGGGAAGAAAGCTGGGAGTTCCCTCCCCATAAGGAGGAGCCATGTTTCCAAGAGATCTGGAAAAGTGAAGGTTAAAGAAATTTTTATTTTAACCATAAATGAATAGAATCAAACCAAATGCTGAGGTCCATATCACATAATCAAAAATCTTACCTGAGACCAAACAAAACATGACTTGATTTTGAAAGTTGTAATAGGAAAGTAGAGCATAAGTTTATTGTTGCAGCCATAGGTCAAAATCGGGGCTTGATAATGATGTTCACAAAACTGCGACATGGCAGAGCCCCGGGGGAACACGATTAGGACTTGCAGTTAAGAGACAGCTGCCCCGGGGGGCCTCACTCTGACCCATGTGCACACTGAGGTGGTTAGAAACCCTTGTAATCTTGGGTTAACTTAGCAACACAGCCACCTCTAATGATTGAAAAAACAATAACCCCAAGGAGAGTACTAGTTCCAAATTTAGCTCCAACCTTGGCCAACCTGGTCACAAGAGAATCACTATTTATGTTTTGGGTACAAATATTTCAAAGTATGCTTCTATCATGGGAAATTAAATGACAATTGTGGAGGAAGTCTCCTTACAACTTGCTTCTGAAATAGGTGAGAAATTCATCTTTCATCTAGACAGTATACACTTCTACCAACCTTATTTATAAAATATTAGCATACAAAGAATTGGGGGGGGTCATTGCTAATTTTGAAGCCAAATTTAACTTAGTTGTATACCCTCCAGAACTCTTCCAACCCCTGCCCTGCCCAAGAGTCTCCTTTCTGCTTTTATACCACATATGTTCTTTTGTCCCCACATCCCATCTCAACACCTTTTATCCCCTCCTGAGCAACTGTCTAATTTCATAGCCTGTACCTACTCTTGAATTACCATCTTATTTGCATACATATAAGCACTAAGAGCTAAATCCACATATGAGAGAGAAAATGTAATTTTTGCCTTTCTGTGTTTGAATCGTCTCAGTTAGTGTAACACTTTCCACATCCATCAATCTTCCTGCAAATTTCATCACTTCAGTTTTCTTTATAGCTAAGTATAATTTCGCCAAGAACGTATTAATTTTCCATTATTCTGTTGATGAATGTCTATGCTGGTCATATTCTCTCACCTTTGCAAACAGAGGAGCAATAAACGTTAATGAGAAAGTATCTCTGTGATAGGGTTTAGAGTTCTTAGAGTATAATCCAAGGAGTAGTATAACTGTAACTTCAAATAGTATAAGTCTTCCTAAGATGCCTTTGATTAGTTATCTTAACTGCTAGGGTAAGCAATGTTGAGAAGCATAGATGACAATCAGGATACAGTGAAAGGAAAGGCTTTTCTTGATTGAACAGTAACCTGAAATCTCAACTTGACTTTCTGATTCTGCACTGAGGCCACAAACTCTGCTTCTAAGCAGAAGTATAACATAACTTGCTATTTCATAAACTGGTAACACTGAAAGCCTCCAGTCTTTGTACAACACTCCAAAGGAAAATTAGAGTCTTGCAATCTGATTGTAGTTTTTAATTGTAGTCATGAAGCTGTATGCCATGAACTCAGGGCCCTGAGAGGCAGGTTTTTCTCTCTGTCTCTAAAGTCTCTTCTCTTCTACTGATTTCTGTGGTTCAGCTGGCATCTTTTTGGGAAAAGGGCAAGATGAGCAGAAAAGAGGAAGTGAGATGGCTGGAACGTTGTCTTAATTGCTTGCCCTCAAGGGGCTCTTTGTTTGTTGGCTTTTTTCTCATTCCCAGAGAGAGCCCTGTGGAGTCTCATCAGACTCCAGTTTCAACTGTGGTTTCATCTAGAGAGTGACCTGTCAAAAGCCAGTGGAGTTAATGCAAGTGAAATGGAGCAGATGTTGGGAAATGCCAGTAAAGCAGAGGCTGTGCTTCATTACATGACCAGATTCTGACAGGGACAAGCCAGAAGGCTAGGAATATGATCTACCCTGGTGCCTTGGCAGCCAGAGCTTAGGCCATGAGGCAAGACACCAGAGTTCAGGGCAAATTGTGCTTCATTTGAGCCCAAATGGACAACTAAATCATACTAAAATTTGAAGCAGAAGAGATAAAACAAGGTCAGCTGCTCCACCAGCCAGAGGAGGAACTATAGCCTTCCTTTAGAGATCATCTCTTATTATTCTAGATAAGGAATTATCTAGATGACCCAAAAGGGTTCTAGTAAGCCATGGACCATTGAGTCTTAGCCCAAAGAGTGAAAATATCACTTAATATTCAGGAGCCAATTCCCTGAGTCAGTCTACCCTGATTTCTATGTTCTTTGATGTATCTGGGGGAGTGGAGGTGAGGGTGAGGGGAGGAGGTTGTTCCTCCTTGGTATATGAACCTTTCAAATATTAAATTTACAAATTTTGACTACATTTTTTTCAGGTTAAGGCATTCAGAAATAATGCAAATTTTTCTGAAGTTTAGAGGGAACACCAAACATAAAGGAAGTAGAGGGTCCCCAAACAACTATATAAGGGTGATCTGAACTGTCAACCCAAAACAAAGTAACACAAATCAGTCAAGAAAAAATACTAAATAGGAAGTCTGTATACTCATGGTTACAGGAGCTTAGATTATAGTACTGACAGAACAAATCAATGTTGATGAAGTGAGGTGCTCTAGGGGCTTATTCTCACAATTGAATTGACCATCCCTTCAGTCAATATACAAAGGCAGAATGATTTCAATTATTTCTTTTTCTCATGATGGTGTAAGAACTGAAAGAGAAAAATCATCTCCTAATGGTTATTTGATTGACACAACTCCTAACAACTCAGTTTTCAGGGGATAGGGAGAGAATTATGGGGTGGAAAGAGTGGCTAGAGGAATTAACTCAGCTGACCAGACCTCCAAGAAATTCTGCATGTAAATTATGCTTTGTCTTATAAGCTTGAAAATAACCTGATTTGTTAAGATCCAAGGTTACTGAAATCTGAAATAGTATCTTGTTTATTTTAGTGCTTGGCAGTGCATTTAGTATGTGGCTTGCCAATGTATAAACACTGGAAAGTGGGGCTCACTGAGACTAGATGTACTGTCCTTCTGCCTGAAGAATTTGTCAACCACACCCGCACACCCACTTCCCTATTCCTGACATTTTTATTGGGGTGGCTCATTCTATTCTTGCTGATACAGGTAGCTATCGCTTCTTCTTCTTGAAGTCTCACCTTACCTTGATTCCCAATGCTTTGGTTGCTAGGTTCCCAGATGAGAACACCCTCTCACCTTCCTTGTTAAGGCATACCACTGACTTGACTGTTTCCCCTCCATCATCCTGCACTTGAGCTTAAGAATGTAAGCTCACTTACTACAAAGAGTGGCCCAATGAATATTCAGTATCAGAATGACTACCTGCATGAGGAAGTAATCATAAAGATGGGTGCCATGGAAGTATGCATGATACACTTGTGCATTAAGATTCTTCTCACCATGTTTTTTGGCAGTGACAGTGTTTTCATCTACATCCCCCTGTTTCATCTGAGTGATTTGCAAGAAAGAGGTGCTATCATAATGGTGTTTACTGGACCATCTTCTTCCACCATTTGGGCTATGACTTCACATGAGTGGCTGGGCAGGTTACAACACACCACAGCCTTCCCACTGTGGCTCTTTCATTTCAGTCCAATTGACCAATGTGTATTGACTTTTCCAAGTGCATATTCACTGCTGCTCTTGGCTTAACAGATCTCTTCACAACCAGCTCTGCGATTGGTTTTCTCCTGTCTGCACGACTTACATGTAAGAAACTGAGTTATATAACTTGTAGGAGGTCAGGCCAGGCTAGTGACACAGATCATTTTTGAACTAGGAAGCTTAGAGGCTGTGGCAGGCCACTGTTCTCCTGGCTGCCTTGGAGGGCTCAGTTCATTATCTCCTGTCAGTAAGGAATGAATAGGGTAAAAATGTCTTCTAACTTTGGATTCCTATCAATTTCCTGGAAAATAAATACCAGCTTTTCATAATTCCTCATTATTAACCATGCCAGTTTGCTGAGTGACTTAGTACACATTTGGAACCAGCTGCTGTATCAACAGTGGTTAGGCGAATACAGAATTATCCACAAGGTCAGTTGTGATTTCCCATTACCTCCTCTCAGTTGCCACTCCCATGGCCATTTTCCAAAAGATGTGGTCATTCTATTTTCTCTGGTGTATCTTGAATTCCGTTTTCTTTCGTTAAGCTTTGTATTTTATAAGAGAATGTTTTGTCTCTCGAACTCCCCTTTGTGTCCTCTTCAGGTTTCCTGAAATTCTTCCAAGTAGGGTCAATGGCTAGCTTTAGCAACTGGTAAAAAGTTCTAAACCACAAATGCCCAAGGACAGAAAGCCAATCAATTTAATTGGGTTCTACTGCGGTCTGGATGTTTGTGTTCCACCAACATTCACATGTCAAACTTGATCTCTTTCGTGAGCATGTTTAGAGGAGGGATCTTTAGGGATGCTCCAATTATGAGATATCTATTCTCAAAAGAGGATTAGTGTTCTTGCAAAAAAAAAAAAACAACAACAACAAAAACCAAAATGAAACAAAAGAAGCACGTAAAACTCCCTTGCTAAAGTGTGTTTGTAGTGAGGAAAGATGCCATCACCGTGTATCGGATTAGTTGGTGACTTGATTAGTTGTCTATCTCCAGAATTGTGGAACAATGCTTGCTGTTCATGAATCTCCCAGATTTATATTACATTAGTCTCAATTAGGCCGGTTTCACAGTAAAAAAAGTAACAGGAGTTAAGACAAAGCAAGCTCTGTCTTCATTCACACTAATCTAACATTTCTGGTCTATAAGATGCATGTGGAGGTTCTAGTCTCCCATACTGGCTAATTCCCCAACAACAACTGCATGTCTTAATATAAAAATTCACTTCTGGCCACATGTACCCTGGGTGTCTGCCGGGTTCCTTGGATAAAGGAGTCAGTCTTCCAGACTGTTCTTCACTCAGGGATCAGGAAGAAATCAAGTCCTTGATTTAGAAAACAGTAACTTGTTTAGAAAACAATAAATTGAAAGGGGAAGTTATTTGCTAGAATGGTGTATTGAGAACCCAGGGAAATGATTTCCTTTTATAGATCTATTTCTGATTAAAGAAAACAACTGAGGGATGGCCAAATCAAAGGCCAGTGACTCCGTGTTCTCTTGCAGCATAACACTCCCAATCTCTCTATATACTGAGTCACCAAGGAAGCTCACCAACCTCCAAACTTTGGAGTTTGTATAGAGGCTTTGTCACACAGATAGGATGCACTGTTTTGGCATCATCTCACAGAGGATGTGTGTTGGGGATAGAAGTTAAAATTTCTGATCATGAATTGACATTTCTAGTCATTAGATAATCTCCAAAAGCTTACCAAGAGTTGCTTTATTAGGGAAAGTGGACTATATTCCTATCACCCACAAGATTCCAAGGAGTTTGAAACTCTCTGGTAAATGACAATAAACTCTCCTAAAAACATTCTCTGCAAAGGTTGTAGGAGTTATATCTTAGCAATCTTGGACCGAAACCAAGTGTATATTTTTCTGTTTTATTATAATAGCCAGGGGAGAATAAAAGCAGAAACCAGGAAGGAGTCCCCAAATAAGCTGTTAACTTTGCTTAGAGAGTTTCTCAAAATTGTGTCCATCCCTGTTTCTTGTTTTTATAGCATTCCCATTGTATTGTGTATTTCTTGTTGCTGTGATAAACATCAGAGGAAAATCATTTAAAGGCAGCAAAGATTTATTTTGGCTCCTAAGTTCAGAGGAGTTTTATTTTATTATCAGCTGGACCTAGAGGGTGGAAAGACATTGTAGAAAAGAGCTGCTGGTTTCGTGGTGGTCAGGAATGAGAGACAGAGACATGGGGATGGGGGCATGGGGGATGACCTTTAGAGCATTTACGCTGTAAAGTTCAAATCATCAGGCATAGTCGCACCACTAACTTGGGATCAAGTATTTAGCACACAATGGACACACTTCATATTGAAAATACAACACCCTCAAAGTTCAAAGTCAAAGGCGGTATCATATTCATTTTTCAGGAACACGTGGACATAGTGGGAACAGTAGCATACGTAGTCTGTCAATAATGTACACTTAACTATAGACAATCTCTCCATATTCTGGGCATGACTGACAGAAGATCTAGGAGAGAAAACCCTCTTAGGCTTTATTTCTGATACACGAAAGTGCCTGTGAGCTGCACAAAGCTCTCTTATCAGTTCTGTAGGGTTTCTTCAGGGAAGTGGTTCTCTCTTATTGAATTTTGTCCTCTAGAACCTAGAACTACTTCTGGTGTTCGTTGTATGTTTAATAAATGCTTGATGATTTGTTGTTTATTCTGATGTTTGAATTTAAAATCATATTTAAATAGAGCCTCTGTTTTAATATTGAATGTAGAAAATACCCAATATTTTTCTTGAAATCTATTGTGAGAGATTCTCTTTGTCTCAAGAAATTAAATTAAATAATTAATACACATAAAAGGAATTTAATGAATCTATTGAGAATTGACATCCCTATTAATTTTCAAGAGTGGTAGTGGAGTTTTCTCATAAAAGTAATTGCCAGTAAATGTCTTGATCTACTCAATATCATCCCATGTATGTTCTTGCTTCTGAATTATTTATACTTGGTGTTTCCCTTTCTCTCTTGGAAGTGCCCCAGTTTGGACAAAAGATGATTCTTTCTCTTTAAATCCTAAAATCAGACGATGTTGGTATAATCCTAGCATGCTTATCTATGTCCTAAGATTAGATGTTCCCCAAACCGAGGGTCTCGGTGAGATGAGCCTATCATTTAACTACAGCATCTCCCAAGTAGCTATTATACTATATTTTGTCTTCCTTCTCTCAGTCACTTGATATTTGAGTGTCTTTTATTACAGTATTATCACTACGTGCCATTTCATGATTTGAATACATGTTTACTATATTTCTCATTTCTTGTTTTTTTTACATAAAACATCTTCAAACAAAGACATGTTTTATTCAAATATTAATCCTAATGTGTAGAAAATCTCAATATATATCAGAAGGGTAATAAATATGTGGCTAACTGAATAAATATTGGCTAACTGAAGTAAAACAAATTATTAATGCTGAAGAAGATAGGTAATAATGGCATAACAGCATTTACGTTTTCACTGTGGCCTAACTAATCTAGCATGGGTCAAGTGCTTGAGAATCAATTTGGCTGAGTCATGAAAGAGAGTCTGTCAGATGCAATGGATTTGAAAACAAAGCTAGAATAATAATGACTCTACATCCTATAGAAATGCTCCATCCTCCCTTTTTTTCTTTGGTGATGGGCACACTTTCTTCTTGACATATTCTCTTAATTGGAAGTCCTGTGTCAGGGAGGCCTCTTTCCAGTGTGGGATTTTTTTTTGGATGTGGTAATGGCATTACACGGTATAAAATAACATCCAGCATATGTTCCCATCTGAGATGTTAATAAGGTTACCTTCTTCTCAAAGAGCTCTTCCACTGTCAGCAATAATTGGCAAGGAAGACCAGTGTAGTTTCCTTTTAGTTGATGTGGTGGTTAAAGGGCAATGGACAGAGATGCGTTCCCAAATCAGTATAATTTTCTTCATAAAGAAAGTTTTTGTATCACCAAGCAACATAGAGAAAAAGATAGACGGGTTTTATTTACTTTGTAAAAATGTAGTAATATAGTTAAGTCCCTGTAGTGGAGATTCATACTATGAATTTAAAATTTTTTATTTATTACAATTTATTTACTTTGTATCTGAGCTGTAGCCCCTTCCCTCATCCCCTACCAATCTTTCCTCTTCTCCTCCCATGCCCCTTCGCCAGTCCACTGATAAGGGAGGTCTTCCTCCCCTTCCATCTGACCCTAGCCCATCAGGTCTCATAATGACAGGCGGCATTGTCCTCCTCCGTGGCCTGGTAAAGCTGCCCCCCATTTCAGGGGGAGGTGAACAAACAGCCAGCTGAGTTCATGTCAGAGACAGTCCCTGTTCCCACTACTAGGGAAACCACTTGGAGACTGAGCTGCCATGGGTTATATCTATGCAAAGGTTCTTGGTCATCCCCATGCATGGTCCTTGTTTAGAGTATCAGTCTCAGAAAAGACCCCTGTCCCTAGATTTTTTGGTTCTGTCGCTCTCCTTGTGGAACTCCAGTCCCCTCTAGGTCTTTCTATCTCTTCCTTCTTTCATAAGATTCCCTGCACTCTGCCCAAAGTTTGGCTGAGTCTTAGCATCTGCTGGGTAGTCTTTTGGAGGCCCTCTATGGGTAGGTCCTGTCTTATACCTTGTTTTTATCATGTTCTGATATCTATTCCATTTACCTTTCTGAATGAGGACTGAACATCTTACCCAGGGTCCTCCTTCTTGATTAGCTTCTTTAGGTGTACAGATTTTAGTATGTTTATCCTACATTATATGTCTAATATACACTTATAAGTGAGTCTATGTGTTTCTTTCTACTTCTGGGATACCTCCCTCAGGATGATCCTTTCTAGTTCCCACCATTTGCCTACAAATTTCATGATTTCCTTGTTTTGAATGGCTGAGTAGTATTCCTTTGTGTAAATTAATCACAATTTCTGTATTCATTCCTCTGTTGAAGGACATCTAGGTTGTTTCCATATTCTTGCTATTTGAAATAAAACTGCTATGATTGGTTGAACAAATGTCCTTGTATACTTGAGCATATTTTGGATATATGCCTAGGAGTGCTATAGCTGGACCTTGTGGTAGCTCTAGTCCTAATTGTTTATTTAAGTGCCAGATTGATTTCTAAAGTGGCTGTACAAGTTTATATTCCCACCAGCAATGGAGGAGGGTTCCCCTTTCTCCACATCCTTTCCAGTATGAGAAAGAATCTTCACCGACCCTATATCTGACAGAGGGCTAATATCCAGAATATATAAAGAACTCAAGAAGTTAAACAGCAACAAATCAAGTAATCCAATTGAAAAATGGGGTACAAAGCTAAATATAGAATTCTCAATAGAGGATGGGCATTGAATGTAGGAGAAAACAAGCAACAGGACAGGAGCCTACCAAAGAGGGCCTCTGAAAGACTCTATGTAGCAATGAATCAAAGCAGATATTAAGACTCACAACCAAGCCTTCGGCAGAGGGCAGGGAATAATATGAAAATAGGGGGAGTTAGTAAGACTTGGCGAGAACAAGAGCTCCATAAAGACCAAATAGATCAGGGCACAGGGGTCTTTTATGAGACTGTTTCTCCAACCAAGGACCATGTATGGATATAACCTAGAACCCCTGCTCAGATGTGGCCCATGGTAGCACACCCTCCCCGCCCAAACACCCGGGAGGAACAGCCTCGCTAGATCCCAGAAGAGGACATTGCAGCCAGCCTTGAAGAGACAAGATAAGCTAGGGTCAGATGGAAGGGGAGGAGGTCCTCCCCCATCAGTGGACTTGGAGGGGGGCAGGGAGGAGATAAGGGAAGAGTGGGAGGGAATGAGGGAGGGGACTAAGACTGGATACAACGTACCTAACCTGTGATTAATATAAAAATAAATAAATTACATAAAAAAGAATTCTCAATAGAGGACTATTTAATGGCAGAGAAACACTTAAAGAAATGTTAAGGGGAACAGGGACTGTCTCTGACAAGAACTGAGGCTGGCTCTTTGATCAGCTTCCCCTGAGTGAGGAGCAGCCTTGCCAGGACACAGAGGAAGACAATGGAGCTAGTTCTTATAGACCTGCCTGATAGGCTAGGGTCAGATGGGAGGCGAATAGGACCTCCCCTATCATGGACTTGGAGAGGGGCCTGGGAAGAGATGAGGGAGGGAGGATGGGGTTGGGGGGGAAAGTGGGTGGGTCTACAGCTGGGAAACAAAGTGAATAAACTATAATTAATATAAAAAAATAAAAAAGAAATGCTCAACATCCTTAGTCATCAGGGAAATGCAAATCAAAATGACCCTGAGATTTTACCTTACACCCATCAGAATGACTAAGATCAAAAACGAAATGACAACACATGCTGGAGAATTTTTAAATGTAGGTGTGGTGGTCTGAATGAGAATGGCCCTGGAGGCTCATATATTTCAATGCTTAGTCACCAGGGAGTGGAACTCTTTGATAGGATTAGAAGATGTAGCCTTGTTGGAAGAAGTGTGCCACTATGGTGGCCTTTGAGTCTTTCAAAAGCCCACACCTGGGCCAATGTTTCTTTCTTCCTTTCTCCAGGCCTGTGGCTTTCAAGACAGCTCTCAGCTATTGTTTAACTACTCTGTTCTCAGGCTTGGTGATCATGGACTAATTTTTGAAACTGTGAACAAGCCACCAATTAAATGCTTTTTTAAATTAGAGTTGCCTTGATTATGGTGTCTCTTCACAGCAAAGGACAGTGACTAAGACATATTAAATTGCACGATTGACGCTGGAGAAGCAGATACTCCCCTTAGTCATTTTACTATGAATGGTGAGAATCATCAGAAGTTTATATGTCAAATGTCATTTGGAAAAATTGGGTGAAAGCCAACTAAATAGTCTGGGTTTGAAACTATTGTACATATTTATTATTATCATTCTCTATAATTCCCATGTTCAGATTTTAACTTGAAAACAAGTCATATTTCCATTAATACCTAAATTATGATACCAAGCTCCAGCTGGAAATCAGCTTTTTTGTGTTGTCCTCTGGTTACTTCTCAGAGCATCCAGGAGAGTACCTCCCCCCACCCCCTGCCCCGAGTGTCAAGGAGATCTGGTAGGTGCTGTGTTGCCTTTTTTGTTTTGTTTTGTTTTGTTTTGTTTTCCCTGATCCAATAATGACTACTTGCTATAATCTCTAAAAAGCACCCTGAGGAAGTTATATCATCTTTGTAAGAAATTCATCTTCCAATCTCATAGCAGATTGATGTAACAGTGTGTCTTGTTACAATTGAGCCTTATTTCCTGATGTTTATGATTTGCTTGATTCCCTCTGCATGAGCTCTGGTCATGGCCCAGTGTGGTACATTGGCCAAAGACTTATAGAACACGATTCAAGTAGGGCCTTGTAATCTACTTCTATAGGATATTCTTCTGGAAACCAATATCATGAGTGAAATCTCAACGATGTTCCCAAGTCTACCATGATGTGAAGAAGCCAAAGTGGGGTCAGAGAGTGACTGTGTGAAGGTGAGTCAGTTCATTCTTTCTCTATAAACAGCTTTTCTGATTCAGTTATCAACTTTTTGGAATAAATAAGCATCCCTGCAGCACTATTTTTGAACAAATGGTGGTACTCTGCAATTATAGCCACATCTTTGGCCCATTGTTGCTATCTTTTATAGACAGTCAGCTTAATGAATTATATCAAAAACCATCTAAAGTGTCCCCACTCTGTGCTTGCGAAGCTCCTATGAGCCCAGTAATGATGAATGCACATAGATGAAGCTGGGATGATGTCCTGTGGACAAAGTAGCCTGTTGTGGTTTGAGTGGTGCAGAAGGTGCCAGCTTGCTCTTGGCCTCTTCAGTCTTTGGAGCCAAATCACTTTGGGGTGGAACAGCTGCATCCCGTGCACCATATGATGTTAACAGTGTACCAGAAGAGGACAGGGGCCCTTGATTTTTCTGCAGCGCATACAGCAGAATACAGGACAATAAACACCTCTGTACCACCCATGATGACATTTTTGGGAGTATCAGTTATTCCATCTCTATAAACTCTTCTGCTTTGATATTCTCATTTTAAACTCTTCCTCTGAAGGGTCATAGAGAAAAACTTTGACACCAGAGGAACATACTTTTTTTTTTTTTTTTTTTTTTTACCAGCCTCAGATAAATATATTGGGTACTTCATTTTTCCTCCTCACTTTCCCAGTACTATAGCACTAGGCATGGGTGTGGTGAAGAAGATTCAGCCCTAGGGGAGCAGTAGAGTGCATGTGCAAAAGGGAAGGGTGCAGTACCTCTCAAGAAGTGTAGCTCTTCCTAGGTCTGTGCTTCAGCTAAGGACCAGCGGCTATGAAGCAGAGGCTCTAAAGTGGGTTCTTCCTCAGGGAAGGATTATCAGGGTTTAGGAAGAAGGATTACTCTTTCGGGTATTTTATGGCTTTTTGATTTCAGCTATTAAATAACCGTACTAATGAATAGAAAAAATATTTTCTCTTTCCCAGTCCTCCCTCTCCCCCCTCTACCTCTCACCCACTCAATCCACACCTGATCCCCAGCCCATCTCCCACGGAGTCCCCTCTCTCCATCTACTTCAGATGTCTATTCATTTCCTCTTCTGTATGAAATCCTATCATCTTCCCATGGACTTTCTTAGCCAAGCTCTGGAGGTTTTGTGGAAGAGTGGGAAGAAAAATTGAGGGAGTTGGAGGGGTCAAGGACACCACAAGAAGATCTGCAGCGTAGACATAGCTGGGCCTATGGGGCTCACAGAGACTGGACCACCAACCAAACAGCTTGCATGGGCCAGACCTAGAACCCCTACACATATGTAGCAGATGTGCAGCATGTTCAACATGAAGATCCTCTAACAACAGGAACATGGGCTATCTCTGTTTCCTCTGCCTTTGGTTATCTTTTCTCTGGCTGGGCTGCTTTGTCTAGCCTCAGTGGGAGAAGATGCTCTGAGTCTTGTGACCTGAGATGCTAGGGTGGGTTGGTACTCAGGGGGTCCTACTCTTTTCTGAGAAGAAGAAGAAGGAGGGGGATGAGTGAAAGGAGTATGAGGTCAGGACTAGGAGGAGAGGAGTGAGGGGCTGGGATAGGGCTGTAAAATGATTAAAATATTAAATAAAAATGAGACATTGTTGAGTGGAAAAAGCAGAATAATATTCATAGTTTGCTTGTCAGCCGTCATGGTATATTTTGAAACAGCTAGTGTAGAGAACTCAGCCTTAAATAGGATATCCATAACATCCCCCTCCCCTAAAGGCTCAAGGATCTAAGAGGAAGAGGAGGCTGGAAGATTGTAAGAGCCAGGGGTGGTGTAGGACTCCAGGGAAATAGGATTTTCCAGACACTAGAGGGCTGATGTACATATGAACTCACAGAGACTAACACCATACACTAGAACTGCACAAGCTCAAACTAGATAGTGTCTCAGCCCAGAGTAGGGGAGTGGGTACAAAGTCTCACTCCTACCCAAGAAGTTATTTTCAATTGATGGTTGCTGGAAGAAGGAAAACCAGTTTTCTTCAATGGAATGATTTTGGGTATATCAGCAGCATTCAAAGGAAGGCTACATAGTCAGGAACAGTTGAACAACAAAAAGCACAATCTATGTTTTGTCTCCCCACTTTGTCTGTGTGTGTGTGTGTCTGTCTCTTCCTCTATCTCTCCTTCCCTAATCTCTCTGTGTATATGTACATGCTCTTTTTGTTTTAGTTTTTTTTTTTCTTTTAAGAGAGTGAATTAATCTGAAGTGGAGTGAATAGGGAGGAGGTTCTGAGGACTTTGTGGGAAGGGAAATAATATGCTCAAAATATATTGTGTAAAAAATTTAAAAATAAATAAAACAGAAACTAAAACCACCAGTAGAGAGTATTTTGATTGTTCTCAACAAAATGAAATACTAAATGTTTGAACTGATGGATAATCAGCTATTCTGATCTGTTCATTATTCATTTAACCCACATACTGAAATATCTGAGTATCCTATATATGTCCATATTCATTTTGTATGAATTACAAAAATTTTTAAAGTACAGAAACATGACAAAGAGAAAGCAAGATAAAGGTGCTCAGCACACAGTATGGGAATGCAGGAAGCAGTTCAGTGAAGGATGGGGACTTGCAAAAGTCTGTCTGGAGCACCCACAGTAATGGATCTGTTCCCCTCAGGGTATTTGCTGAGCAAATTAGAAGGAAAAAATGAGGGGGAAAAACTAGATGATTTATATGTTATACTACTTTTGGAATCTTGTCTTCTGGAAACTTGAATCCTCCTGGGATAGTTTTTGTTTGTTTGTTTGTTTTTGAGAAAAAATAAAATAAGCTGCGACTGTATGGACTGCTAAATTTTTTTCCTGTCCAATCCACACACCTTTACAAGCTTGTAGAATGCCATCTATGATGTATGTATAGTTTGGGTTTTATTATAATTTTTGTTACCTGGTTTCTATAATCTCTTCTCACAAAGGCTCCTTTTTCTAGCAATGTCTGCTCTATGAACTAAGCTTAGTGAAGCTTAACAGGAGAGCAAGGTAACCCTGGAAAATCTGGTTCATTCTGACAAAAAAAGGGGGAACAATAGTGATTAAGTTAAGAAAGTACAAAAGCCAGAAGAGGCATCTAGATCAGCTTTTCTTACCTATGAGATGGCCATGCTTCATTTCTGGTTTCAGACATCAGGGATTCTTGTTTTCTCTGTATTCACATCTGATCTCCCAGCAATCAGATGAGCTGTTGATGAGTGCTTGCTTCCATCTTTTCTGAAGTCTTCCAAGGAAATCAGCCATGATATCAAATGAGCAGAACGGAGGTCAAGGTTATGCTTGATATTAAGAAACCCCATTGCAGCCAGCCCTGAGGAGACATGATAAGTTGGGGTTGGATGGAAGGGAAGGAGGTCCTCCCCTGTTGGTGGACTTGGAGGGGGCTCAGAAGAAGGAGATGAGGGAGGGAGTGGGAGGGTAGGAGGGAATGGGGGAGGGGGCTACGCCTGGGATTCAAAGTACCCAACCTGTGATTGAGATAAAAATAAATAAATTAAAAAAAAAAGACAGACAAAAAAAAAGAAAACCTAGAAAAAAAATAAATAAAAATAAAATTTCCCACTCTGAAAAAAAAAATGAAACAAAGAGCCATAGTCTATCTTTGGGATCTTGAAGAGTAAAAACAAACAAATAAATAAAATGAAGATTATTTTAAAAACAGAAAAAAAAAAGAAACCCCACTGTCTTTCATTGACTGTCTTTGAAAAGTGATTCAACACTAAATTTTTTGCATGAATTTTTCATGGTTATGACTACAAGTGCATTTATTATTTAATCAGTGCCTGATGGGCTCTGGGGCAAAAACATAAAAGGTAAAACATGTGATAGCCTATACTCTCTTGGAAGTTGACAGCATTAGGAAGTAAAACATTATAATTTGGCAAATAAATTCACATTTAAAGATAGAAAGGAAAAATTAAGATGACTGGCACATGCTTGTAATCTCAGCAGTTAAATGGTGGAGCTAGAATGACTAGGAGCTTAAGGCTAGCCTATAGCTTGAGCTATATAAGATCCAATACATATACACATATACACAGTCATGTACAGGCGCACACACACACACATACACACATACTCACAAACCCCTTTCCAAAACACAGTGGTGACATCAACAAAAACAATGATTCTGTGAGAAGTAACATTGGTTGGGAGAAATTAATCTAGTCTGGAGGTCAGAAAAGACTTCTTCCACAGTAATATGAATAGAGTTAAGTAAAGAAACTTACTTAACTTATTAAATTGACAAAGAAGGGAAAGGCAAAAGTGGGGGTTCCTCATGGAGGCAAGAAAGCTAGAAAGGCCTTATGGCCTTTGACCTAAGGCATTAAAAACATCGTAACACCTAAATTTTAAAGTTATTTTAGAGAGTAGAAAATATATGCTACTATTTCCCGTAATTAACTCAATAGAAACGAATCAGATTGAATCCATTTGGGTAGAATAAAGCTCCAGTTAGATAACATTAGACAAAACATACTGAAGAGTGAAAAACAGTGGGTTGTTGCCTCCATGCATTTCTGAGAAATGAACACAGCTCTTCTCAGACTATTTCTTCCATCACCAGATAAAACAAAGTCAGACCTAACAATAGATATTCTAAAGGTAAATAAAAATATTGTAAAATCCAAGATTAGCATTGCAGAAAAATAATGGAAGGTACTGGAATTATGCTTATATAACTTTACCTATAGTCAATATAACTGGAAGGAAAAAAAAACCCACAAGAATATCTCAGGGGAAAAAATTTCAAATCTATTTTTAAAATGATTTCACAAATGGCCAGTGCAGCTAAGTCACTTGTTCAACTTGTGGATTGAGCAAGTGCTCAAAGAGATGCACGTCACCCAGGCAGAGATAAGACAGAAGCCAAGTGTCAGCTTCAAATTATTGGAAACATTCTAACAACATGCATTCATTCAGTATCATTTAGTTTAGAAAGTGATGCAATCATATCATTTTACTTATTTCTCACATATTCCTCGGGGGGTAAATGAGAAAACAATATTTTTATTCTTCTAAGTAGAAGAGAAAATTGAAGCACAACAAGGCAAATAACTTGTCCATACCAAAGAATTAATAAATAGTAGTGCTAAATAAAAAGTTGGATCTTCTGACACATAGTTTGGTACTCATTCCAAAAATAAGTTCACTGGTTCAATTTAACTTATCTTCCCCTGGGGTACTTTTTATTTGTAAATTCATCATCATCATAAAAAAAAGATTTTTATCAAACTAGCTGGTATACATAAACCACTGTGTTCTAACCCCTGACTAGTCAGGAATTTGGGATGTTTGGCCTGGAAAACAAAATGAGTTCACTTCTTAAGGAAAGCGGGAAAGGAAAGTTATAAATGTGATTTTGTAGCTCTCATTGTAGTATTCAGAAGAGTATACTCAATTTTACAAGGCAATATATATAATGAGAGATAGATTAAAATTATGATTGTTCCTGAGGCCCACACCTTTAATAATTATCAGGATATTATGGGCTATTTGGAAGATACCAAAGTAAAATATAAATATTAACTTTATATGATAAAGCAGCATGACAAATACCATTTGTCCATCAACCAACCAACCAAGTTACAGAAAACTAAAGAACTGTGTAAAGTTGCTCTATAGGGCACACATTCTAGTTGACATTGAAAACAACTGAATGCAAAACACTTATAACAGTTGGGGATATAAAATCAACAGCAACAGGGATTTACACAATCAGTTTTGATACTAGAGAAAAAAATGTCTTTATGCTGCTTGCTCCTTTCACTGTTCAAGTGTGGTGTACACAGAACACTCACTGCTTTAGAGTAGACTAGACATAAAGCTAGATTCAAGGCAAGATTCAAAGATCTTGTAATGAGTTTTATATTTGCGCATCAGCCTTTGTTGGGTCAAATTTCTACACAAACATCAATCACTGAGCTAAACATCTGATTTGGGTGAGCTAAGTTTTCAGGGGCAATGCTTTTATAAGACACAAGATCTGGTAATTTTAGAGTAACAAACATGAGATTCAGGACTCAAAATTTCTAGAGTAAATTGAGTAATTAAAAAAACATAATTATACCAATTTTTGAGAATTTCAACTAATATATTTTTATTAACTATTTGTTATTTATTTAAGGTTTTCATACTATATATTTTGATCATGTTGATTCTCATCCCTCAACTTGTTCTAAATTCACTCCCAACTCTCTAGCCATCCAATTTTTTTGTCCTTTCCTTTCCTATACCTATTGAGTACTATTTGTGCTTCACAAATATTTTTGAATGTTGGACCACTCCTTGGAGAGGATCACATCCTTAAAGAAAACTAACTGCCCCTCTCCAAATAACTATCAATTTCTAATAACGTTTTAGCTATGGGTAGGACTTGTATCTGCTTCATTGTCCAAGCTGAGATTTTGTCTGGCTTGCATTTGTACAGGTCTTGTGTATTCTGTCCCAATTGCTATGAGTTCATATGTGAACTGCCCTGTTGTGTCTAGAAAATACTGTTTTTATCATCATCTGCTATCTTTGGAGCTTACAATCCTTTCTCTTCCTCCTCTACCATGATTATATCTGATCCTTGGAAGAGGGGATGTAATATAGATATCCTGTTTAGGGCTGAAGATTCTTCTGTCAATATTCTCTTCATGTGGACCAGTTATGTGTCTCTGTGTTAATAAAGATCTACTGTTAGAAGCTTCTTGGTGAGTATTGAGAGATCCACCCTTGTAGAGGTAGAATGATGTCATTAAGAGTCTGCTTTCAACCATTTAGCAGAAAATAAGGTTCTTTCCAATGGCCTATGACCTATCTAGCTACAAATCTGGCTCCCATAATAGTGCCAAGCTTGAGTTCCATATTTTGAGGTGTTCCTTAGGTCTAATCATAAAGTATTTGGTTTCTCTCAGAACATTTTTGCCACAATTGATTTTATCAGGGTAGATACAGCTTGTAAGATGGAAGATTCACAGCTAGACTGATGATTATTTTTTCTCCTCCAACATGTGTAGCACCTTTTAGCATTATGAAAACTAACCAGAACATATAATGGAGCTTCAGTTTTTACAAGCACTTCTGAAAATTCTGAGCAGGGTGGCCTTCAGGAAACATTTTAAAAGAGACAAGAAACAATTCTTTTGTATGTCTCACAGGGGAGAGCATTCTATTCAGAGTGAAGAAAGATTAGAGAGGCCATGCAGTAGAGTATGCCTGGCATATTTTACGTGAGCAATAAGGAGATGAGTATGATGGAGAAAACAGAACCTATGGTACTGCAGGGAGAAAAGGAAATGAAAAATATACTGGTGCCCGGGTGTAGGTGGGAGAGACTCTATGGGGTGCTTAGGTCATTGTATGGAATTTGAATTTTACTTTCATTGTGATTAGATCTTTTGGAAAATATTTATATTTGTAACAAAATGCAAATATCACTTGTAACTTCAGAACGTAATCCAGACAAAAATATCTTAAAATAGAGATGACTTCTGTTAGTATGTTTTATCGCACACAACATTTTATCCTGGATTTTTTTTCCCCAAAATTCAGTTTTAGGTGCTTCTGGAAAAGAAAACTTTCATAGAAAAGAATTCTGAGGTAAATCATTTTTTAAGGAGATCAACGGAGCCAAAATAAAACAAAACAAAACAAAACAAAATCTGAGCCCTGAGGAGAATGATACTCCAACCAAGGATAATGCATGGAGAGGACCTAAAACCACAGCTCAGCTGTAGCCCATAGACACAGTCTCCAAGAGGGTTTCCTAGTAAGGGGAGTAGTGGATTTTTCTGGCAAGAACTCTCTGATTACATCCCCCTCAGGGCTGCAGCCTTGCCAGGCTACGGAGGAAGACAACTCAATCAGTTCTGATGAGACTTGATAGGCTAGGGTCAGATAGAAGGATAAACATACTGAAATTTATACACCTAAAGAAGATAAACAAGAAAGATGGCCCCGGGGTAAGATGATCAATCCTCACTTAGATAGATAAATGGGATGGACATTGAATGTAGGAGAAAACAAGCAACAGGACAGGAGCCTACCACAGAGGGCCTCTGAAAGACTCTAACTAGCAATGTATCAAAGCTGATATTAAGACTCACAACCAAACCTTCGGCAGAGTGCAAGGAAGCATATGAAAGAAGGGGGAGTTAGTAAGACTTGGAGAGGACATGAGCTCCACAAAGACCAAATAGATCAGGGCACAGGGGTCTTTTATGAGACTGTTTCTCCAACCAAGGACCATGTATGGATATAACCTAGAACCCCTGCTCAGATATAGCCCATGGTAGCTCAGTATCCAAGTGGGTTCCCTAGTAAGGGGAACAAGGACTCTTTCAGACATGAACTCAATGGCTGGCTCTTCGACCCCCTGCCCCATCCCCCAAGGGAGGAGCAGCCTTGCTAGACCACAGAAGAAGACACTGCAGCTAGCCCTGAAGAGACCTGATAAACTAGGGTCAGATGGAAGGGGAGGAGGTCCTCCTCTATCAGTGGACTTGGAAAGGGGTGGGGAGGAGATGAGGGAGGGATGGGGAGAGTGGGACTGAATGAGGGAGGGGGCTAGGGCTGGGATACAAAGTACATAACCTGTGATTAATATAAAAATAAAATTAAAAAATAAAAAAGAAGGGGAGGAAGACAAAGCAACCAGTTCTGATGAGACTTGATACGCTAGGGTCAGATAGAAAGGGAGGAGGACTTCCCTTATCAGTGGACTAGGGGAGGGGCGTAGGGGGAAGAGAAGGAGGGAGTGTGGGATTGGGAGGACATGACGGAGAGGGCCATAGTCAGAATACAAACTGAAATAATTGTAATAAATGATAATAATAAAAAGAAAGAATGGACTTGAACCTCACAGATTATCTGTATTTTCCATGTATATTTTCCTAAAGCTAGATATAATATAAATTTTTTGTTTTGGTTTGAAGGTAAGACCAAGGAAATATTAAAGATAATTTTAATAGACATGTTAAAATATGTTGTTTTTTTTTGTTTATAATTTGCATGTACTCTTGGTGTCAGCCAGGGAAGCAGGTAGATAGGCTAGTTGAAGATCATCACCTCTTCCTCCTTGCCTCCAAATCCAATCCCTTCGTTTTATCCCCAGCTCTGTAGAGACCACCTGCTGTAAACCTCTCCTGTGCAGCGCCATATCTCTAGTGAATCACGTAGATCTTCCTCTCCAAACTTTCCCCTCCTTCATTACTATATTTTAGCCCCCAACTCTAGCAAGCATTTCCTGGGAAAGTGCAGCATTGAGGTAATTATTTTTCACACACTGTGAAGATATGTCTCTGTATTTTTGGTTGTTAATTCTGTCCCAGCAGAGCTAACTACTTGCAGGATTTCTGGACAAAGAATAGAAAAGATTACTCATCATAGCCAGGATTTCCGTATTCTCATTTCTATGGCCCATTGCTGGCTGCCTATTGTAACAGCTCTCAATTCTTTAGGCAACCAAATGGAAGTATCAGGTGTAGTCTCACTGCTTATTGGTTATTGTAAAGATCTCATTCAAGATCAATAGCTGGGGCAGGAAGTGGAGGGTGGAACTTCCGGGAGAGAGAGGGACTCTGGGAGAGGAAAGCAAAGGTGGGAGTTTTAGAGGAAGACACCAGAGGGAACAGATGGGTGTGAAGAAGACCAGAGAGGTAAAAGTAGTAGCCATGTGGCAGGTCACAGGAAGAGTAGTTGGGTCAAGTCTGGATGATAGCTGGTAATCTGCCCAGCTAAAGGCCTAATCTTTAACTATATAAAAGCCTTCCTGCCTTATTTTACTGCTGGCTGGCCCACAAAAGTGTCCCTCCTCACATTAGTGTGTGTCACTCTTATCTGGAAAGCGGGTAGGCTAATTGTATATCCCCACCTAACAATACTCTTCTTCATAGTCAATCACCCAGTCTTATATCCAACTCTGCAGCAAACCACCTCCTGTCTCCACACCCCCCCATCTCCAGTATATCGCAGCACAGATCTTCCCCTTCAACCATTCTTGCCAAACTTATCCACTTTCTCCAAGTCTCCAAATACAGTAGTAATTACCTGGAAACGCACAAGGAGAAAATACAGAAATTATGGGGCACTTGGAGTGTTATGTGGAAACCTAGTACAGTGGAAACTTCCTGGAATGTATGAAGTGACCCTAGTGAAGATTTCAGGTGGCGGAGGATACAGACCTAAGACAGAATCAAACATGATCCCTCCCCCCCCCATGAAATGATTCCTAATATTCTGCTATACTCATAGATTGGTACCTTTCCCAGTCATCATTAGAGAGGCTTTCTCTGGCAGCTGATGGGAACAGTTGCAGAGACCAACAGCCAAACGTTAGGCAGAGCTTCTGGAACCCTTATGGAAGACAGGGAAGAAGGACTGTAACAACCAGAGGGGACAAGAACACCAAAATCAACACAGAATCAACTAAAGAGGGCTCATAGAGGCTGAGAGGGACTGAAATAACAATCATCAAGGCTGTATGGATTTAAATGAGGCCTTTTACACACACATACATGTATTATGGTTGTGTGGCTTGGAGTTTTTAATGTGTGTGTGTGTGTGT
>CM053765.1:23913087-23956150 GCA_028658305.1 Pachyuromys duprasi
ATGAAAACGTTTAGCTAGTACTTACACAGGGCCTTTCCATCTGTGTGGCAGTTCCTATAAACTACAGCAAACCAGCTGTAAATTATAAATCCTTTGATCTTCAACAGTATCCTCCCTGCAAGATATACTAGTGAAGTGATGGCATAAAGCTTGTGGGAGTAACCAACCAACAATGGATTTGGCGTAAGGCCCACGCCATCTCCACATTGCTTGTGTGATCAAAAACTCTAGGCCAGGAGCCTAGGGTTAAGCCAAATACCACTGTTCTAAAAAAGTTAATACATAAAAATGCAATAAAATGAACCTGAATGACATTATACTATATTTATAGATCAGTGTCTTGTTCCTCTTTCATCAGAGAAGCTTCCTACTGAAGCAGAGGATACTGAATAAGAGACTCACAGCCAGACAATATGCAGAGAGTGAGACACCTTGAAACACTGAGCCCTAAATGGAATGTCTCTATCAAATGCTTCCCTTAAGGGCTCAAGAAAGCTGGTGGAAGAGGAGGCAGACAGAGCATAAGAATCAGAGGAGAAAACAAGGTTTTCCACATCAACAGGATAAATACACTTACGAATTCACAAAGACAGAGGCATCCTGCATTGGGCCTGCATGGTTCTGTTGGGTTCCTAGAGTTTAAAGGAGACATGGACACATGGCCCCATTCCTAACCCAGGAGTTATCCCCAGTTGATAAGAACTTGATTTCTTCAAGGAAGTCTCACTGGGGAAGCAAACTATTTTTGGAGATAGGCTGCTTGCCCAGCAGTAGACGGCCAATAGTAAAAGACCTCAATGATATCTTTGGAAGTTTATTGTCTTACAATGTCAGGTCTGGGCATTTTCTTGTTTGTTTGTTTATTCGCTTTATATCCTGACACTCCTCCTCCCTTCCCTATTCTTCAGAAAAGGGGAGCTTTCCTGTTCCCACCAACCCACTCTGGGTCATCAAGTCAAATCATGACTGATCAAGTTCTCTTCCTCTGTGGCCTGGTGAGGCAACTCTGCAAGGGGAAAGCGATCAAAAAGCAGGCAACAGAGTCAGGGGGCCTAGGTCCAGTTTAGTGTTTATATGGGATTCTTGAGTGTGTAAATGAGTAGATCTCTGTTTCTTGTGCCTTCTCTTGGCTTCTTTTTATTCTGTTTGTTTTGTTAAATTCCAGTGTAATAGTATTATATTTTATTGTATTATATTATATTAATTATTATATTATGTTGTCCCATAGAGGAAGCCTGTGTTTTCTTATGAGAGGCAGAAAGGGGACAAATCCAGATGGGAGGTGAGGTGAAGAAAACCTGTGTGGCATAGAGAGCATAAAAATATAATCAGGATATATTATGTGAGAAAAACTATTTTCTATAAAAGATGAAAAACTTTATGCACAAAATAAGTAATGAAAAATATCTTATGATATCAAAATGCCCCATTACTTTGTTGTTCTTCTATTCTGGAACTGGGAATTGTGGTCAGTGATTTCAAAGGCTCTACTAATTTTGACTTTTAGAATTAACATTGGGAATTCTCTCTCTCTCTCTCATACACACACATGCACACATAAGTGCATTAAGTTTTTAATGTTGGAAGAGAGAATTTCATCTGTAGAGTTGAAATTAAAGACTGAACAATTTCGATGATTCCTAATATTTACTACCAGCTTCCAAGGAATGAGGGCAGAGATATTTGGTCATATATAGTTTGCCCCATCTCTGAGGGAGTATATTTGCCTTTTCTTCACTTCCTCACTTCCATGCTCAGAACAGAGGGGTAACAGGAAGGGTCCTATTGTCTCATCAGGCTCTTCTTTTTCTAGTGGATTTCATCTTCACGTCTTCCTCTTCTCATCAGGGCACCCCCCTCTATGGTAGTCCCTTTTCGTCTGTGCCCACTAGAATCTAATTAATTCCAGAGAATTTTTTTTCTATATCAACACCCAAGAACAATTTCTCTCTCTCTCTCTTTTTTCATATATTGCTTTTGATAAAACCTGATTAATTTCTATGTGAATAAGAAAGAATGGGGTCATCTGCCTCATTTACACTTCACTGCAGTTCCATCTCTGTGATTTTATAAGGCTGCAGGTAATAGTCCCCCGTGTTCTACTTCTAGCTACCCCATTTCCAAATCACCAGGAAGATGACCTCCCTGCTTTGAGTCTAATGGGGGTAATAGAAGGTCACAAGGTCAGAGCTACTACCAACGCTCTTTCTTTTCTGCTCTCTGTATTTTTTGCTGCATGTAGCAGACAGAAGGTATATCTGGTCAGGTTCCAGCTGTTCAAAGCCAGCGGATCTATTACATGTGTGCAATCATTTTAATGCTATTAAAATTGGCAGGAAGGAATTTGCTACACAAGCCTTCTGAATGTTAGATCTTGTTATATATTGCCATTTGTTAACATATGTGGAATAAATCCTAGGTCGCTAGAGAGATTCTCAGAGCCAGCAAGTTCTATTAATTTAAAAAGAGATAAGTGGCACCTAAAATGACATGCCATAAAGCTTTTCAGTTACATGTTGTTTTAGAACATTATATACTTGGAAACAGTTCTTATCTTTCTTAAAGTTACTTTTCTCTAAAAAAGGAAAGATAGATTCATTTAAATACTTGAAAGTGTATTAAAAAGCATTTAAGAGCCTGACCTCAAAGGATAGTGGGCCAAAATGATCAACTACCTGCATACAAAGATAGATGCTTTGTTGACAAGCACCCATTGATAACATTCCCATTTATTCATTGAGGTTGTGTTTTAAGTCTCTAATGGATATGTAAAAATGTGAATAGAATTCACACACACACACACACACACACTCACAGGAGAGAGAGAGAGAGAGATTAAAAACCCTTTCTACCTTCATAAAGCACATAATCTGTACTATGGCTACCATTTTTGATCTATAATCACAAAAGTAACATGGATTTCTTTTTCACTTCTTTACAATCTCATGGGTAGGAGCCTCATTCCACTGTAGATCTTAGGAACCTCAGCATACTACCTTTTTATTATTATTATTTTATTATTAGATACATTTTATTAACTGTATCCCAGTTGTATCCCGCTCCCTCATTCCCTCCCAATCCCACCCTCCCTCTCTTATCTCCTCCCTGCCCCCTTCCAAGTCCACTGATAGGGGAGGACCTCCTCCCATTTCATCTGACCCTGTTTTATCAGGTATCTTCAGGACTGGCTGCAAAGTTCTCCTCTGTAGCCTAGCAGGGCTGCTCCTCCCTTGGGGGGTGGTGAGGTCTAAGAGCCAGCCATTGAGTTCATGTCAGAAATAGTCCCTGAGCATACTACCTTTTCTTTTTTCTTTTTTTAAAAAATAGATTCTTCAGCAGAACATGGTGGCACACACCTGTAATCCTATACTCAGGGAGAAAGAGGCTTACCTGGTCTACAAAGTAAGTTCAGGACAGCCAAGGCTTTAGAAAGAAACCCTATCTCAAAAAATCCCAAAAACCAACCAAACAAACAAACAAAGAAAATAGTCTTCTCTTGTACAATACATACTGACCACAGTTTCACCTCCCTCTGCTTTTCCCAAATCTCTGCCCACCTTTCCTCCCTTAGATCCAGTCTCTCTTTCTCCATTTCTTTTTCAGAAAAGAGCAAACCTTCAAGAGCTGACATCCAAACAGGACAAAATAAGATGAAATAAAACAAGGCAAAATGCCCTTATACACAGGGTGGACATGGCAACCTTATAGGAGGGAAAGAGTCTAAAGATCAGACAAAAGAATCAGAGAACTTAATGTTTCCACTGTTTGAACTCTCACACAAACACCAAGCTACCAGCCATAACATATATGCAAAGGACCTTTCTTTTTCACAATCTCACACTAAGGGGCTTCATTCTACTGTAGATCTTATGAGCCTCAGCAAGGACCTTTTAATTGAAAATAAATTCTTCTCTCATACAGTACATCCTAACCACAGTTTCCCCCCCCTCTACCCCTCCCAGCTCTCGGCACACTTTTTCTCTCTCCTAGATTCAATCCCCTTCAAAGCCCCATGCTTGACACTTCAGTCTCTGTGAGCCCATGTGAGCCTCGCAAAGCTAATTCAGTGAGCAACGTTCTCCTGGTGTCCTACATCCTGTTTGACTCCTACAATATTTCCTCTCCCTTTACCATGGGATTACCCAGTCCCTGAAGGAAACGCACTGATGGACACCTCCACTTTAGACTCTGTCATGTCCTAATGTCCAACTGTGGGTCTCTCGGGACCCACTCCCATCTACAACCAGCAGCAACCAGAGGAAGTCTCTCTGGTGGTGACTGGACAAGGCACTGATCTCTGCATATAGCAGAGTATCACTAGGAAACCTTTCATTGATCTTTGTCCCAGTTATTTTTGGTTCCACCATAGGTCTCTTGGCTCTCTAGTCTTTGGGCTAGTCATCTGGTAGTGTAGGATATGAGCTCCCTCACATGGTGTGGGCTTTAAGTGAAACCAAACATCAGTTGGTACTCCAACAAGTTCTGTGCCACCGTTGCCTCAGCAAATCTTTCATTCAGAACAGGTTGTAGGTCCAAGGTTTTCTGGCTGTATTGGTGTCCAGGTTTCTCCTCCCACAGTCTGTAGAGTAACCCGTGCCAGAGTCTAGAATGTAGGGGTGAGGCTCCATGCAAGCCTCTCTACATTCAATGACTTACATGGATGAAGAACTTTTCCCTTTCCACTAATGGGATTCCTCTTGGCGTTTTTGAATTGCTGTCATCACTATCATTGTGTCTTGGTCCCTCTGGCTGCAGCAGAGCAGCACAGGTAGCATGAGTAAGTTAAACAGAGTTGTTGCTTTCTGTCCTGCTTGGGGTGGAACAGACCTGAGCAGGATGGCATGAAGTGTTGTTGCATTATTGAGAACAGTGCACAACTTAAAATTTATTGTTTATGTTTGAAATTTTCTGTTTGATATCTTTGTATTGCAAGTGAAAGCACTGAAATTAAAGTCACAGATAAAAGGAGCCTGCACTACATGTCTTAAACAGTAATGGACAGTTGAGAACAATTTATTCTCCTTGAATAATTATTGGGTTTTTTTTGTAGACTTGAATTTAAGCTAGTTATAGAAGAAGACTTTTGTCAGCCAAAACCCATTTTCTGATATACTACACATCATTTATATACTTCTTAAAATTATGGAACTTTGTAATTAAGAAGAAGCCCATCTTATTTGCAGATGGAGAACAAGATTCAGTACCTTCAGTGAACAGCAGCCAACTTTGCCACCAGTGACCCTTCTGATCTCAATTTGGTTTCTTCCACAGTAGAAACTTACCAGATGTAATGTAGTGAACTTGGCATTTGCTTGTTTCTGCCTCATCCTTTAAATCCTCTTGCCACTGATCTAGTTCAGATCTTTATTCCCTCCAGTCAGACAACAGTTATTTAAGTGTCTTCCTTGTTTTATCACTACTATTTCTAATCTATTTTATTAATCAATTCCAAATTGATCTTTCAATCCCCAAACCGAGGTTCCTGCTCAGTAATTTTGATGATTTCTAACTGTCTGGGTTTTGATAAAATTTTCTTTTGTAGGCATTCAAAGAATGTATAAAACATCCTGGGAATCCTTTGAACATTGACACTAAAGGTTCGAATGTGTGTGTTCCTGGATGTATGATTTGCAGAGTTATTTTGTATCTCTAGAATTCAGTTTGTTTATCTCTATGTAGGTGATAATAACTACATAGTTATTGTTACTACAAGTTCATGAGACTTATTGGAGGATTCTGTAAGGAAGGAAACAGTAAATATTAGGTGCTCAGAGAATAACGCTTTTTTAAAATCTTTAGTCCTACGCAATATGACTTCATAAATTTACTATCAATTACAATGTTTGAAGGACTTTGCATATAGCCCATGGTTATATTAAATATACATCTTCCTAGACCTATAAGAGTGGACAAACATACTAAAATCTGTACACCTAAAGAAGCTAAACAAGAAGAAGGACTCGGGGTAAGATGATCAATCCTCACTTAGAAAGACAAATGGGATGGACATTGAATGTAGGAGAAAACAAGAAAGAGGACAGGAGCCTACCATAGAGGCCCTCTGAAAAACTCTACCTAGCAGTGTATCAAAGCAGATATTAAGACTCATAACCAAACCTTCGGCAGAGTGCAAGGAATCATATGAAAGGAGGGGAAGTTAATAAGACCTGGAGAGGATGGGAGCGCCACAAGGACCAAATATATCTGGGCACAGGGTCTTTTCTGAGACTGATTCTCCAACCAAGGACTGTGCATGGATATAACCTAGAACCCCTGCTCAGACGGAGCCCATGGCAGCTTAGCATCCAAGTGGGTACCCTAGTAAGGGGAACAGGGATTGTCTCTGACAGGAATTCAGTGGTGGGATCTTTGACCCTTCCCCTCCCCCACCCGGGAGGAGCAGCCTTGCTAGGCCACTGAGGAGGACATTGAAGCCAGTCCTGAAGAGACCTGATATTCAGGAGGGAAGTATATGGTAGATATGTGTATGAGATTTTATTTGAGAAGATGCTTGCTGTTCCCTTTGTGTTTAAGTCTCTGAGACTGAATCTTGCTATGAAGTCGAAACTGAGTTTAAACTCAGGATCCTCTTGCTTCAGCCACCCACCGGGTTGTAATTATAAGTGTGTGTCCTCTTGGCCTGGTTAGACTATTACTGTTAAAGAGAAAAGTAACCCTACAAAGGGAATATGCAAAAACAAACTATCTGAAGACATTTTAAAAGTTTCATGCAGTACTTACCTGGATTTCACGTTCATGTAGAGGTTTCACACTCATGATCCTATTGAACAGTCCATAGAACTCTGAGATAGGTGGGACAATGTCATACATTCTCCACCAGCCCAATGACTCTCTTCTGAGCTCTATTTTCTGCTTTTATGTATGGGCCTTGGCAGACAGTAAGAATCTTATGGAAGAAGGGAGAGCTATAAAGACCTTGAGGGGCCAGGAACTCCACAAGACCAACAGAGCCAAAAAATATCTGGGTCTCTATGCAGTTTGCAGAAACTGATGAATCAACCAAGGACCATGTATGGAGAGGACCTAGACCTTTTGCTCAGATGTAGCCCATGGGCAGCTCCGTCTCTATGTGAGTTCACTAGTAAGAGGAACAATCACTGGCATGAACAAACACTGCTCTTTGATCACCTCCCCCACAGAGGAAGATGATGCAGCCAGCCCTGAAGAGACCTGACAGGCTAGAGCCAGATAGTAGGGAAAGAGGGACTTCCCTATCAGTGGACAAGAGCAGGTGCATAGGAGAAGAGGAAGGGAAGGTGGGATTGGGAAGAGATGAGGGAGAGGTTACAGCTGGGATACAAAGTAAATAAATTGTAATGAATAATAACATAAAAAGATTAAAGTACTGTATAAGTAATTCATAGAGAAGAGTCTAATGCAGCATCCCCCATCCTGTAATACTTTCTAATATAGCAGAAGATGGAGGAAATTTGAACTCTAATTATAATATTGCTATGGCCCCAAGTATCTAGACACTGAGCCGTGAGAAGGGAGGTCAGGATGGACTTTCTCAGGAGTCTTCAATAGATGAAAACCTACCATCTTTCATTTTGCTTGTGCAAATAATGAGTTTTAGAGTAACAAAATGGTTGTATTCACTTGTTTAGCATATACCATGTGATATATATATATATATATATATATAGAGAGAGAGAGAGAGAGAGAGAGAGAGAGGTAGATAGATATACATAGCACTCATTCTTTCTCAAAACTATATATGATAGATGATGTCAAGAGGCAAAATACTTTGATGTTGCACCTATTAATCAAAGTCATATGGTCATAGAGATTTTATCAGTAGGTCGGTGAACTAAATTCAAACACCTTTCTAAAGCTAAAGTGCATATTTGTTCACTACACTTTCTTGTCTTTGGCTTCTCTGGATGAGCTCTCACTTACTCAAACAAGGTTTGTGGTAACCAGGCCCAAAACTCACCTGCCCAATAGAAATGAGCATGCTCAGTACAGCCAGAGGTTCTGAAACAGTTTCCCATTGCAAGTTTCCCAAACAGACACATCCATTGCAAGGCTGACTCTCTACTTCTTGTGGAATGATTGAAAAGGAAGGAAGTGCTAATGCTACTCAGAAGATAATTTCCCCACAAGAGAAAGAGAGAAACATGCAGTGAGGAGGATTTTGGTTTTAAAATGTCTTAAAAGTAATATTCCAGAAGTGCAAGGTGACAGAGCTGATCTACTTCCTGTGACACTAAGTTTGATTGATACCTTTGTCTTTCCAATGAGACAAGATAAGTCTTTTCACTATCTGAGGGCATTCAGGGAGCATCCTGGAAGCAGGTTTATGTAAGCATGCTTTCTACACTGAAGGGTTTCTTCTGAAAATGGGAAAGTGTTGAACTCTGAGGGCCTCTGTGCTTGTTATGGTGGTATATCACTGAGTGTATAAAAAATTGCAAGGATCTATGTGAGAACTCACTTGAAAGGTCAGTGAAATCCATACCTGTTTTGGTTGTTTGTTTACTTAATCCTCTCCTTCATGGGCAGGAACATGGAAAGTGCCCCTCAAGTCACTACATGGTTCTGATCTGTCCCTCAGCTGTTGGGGTTCTCTAGAAATCTTAATATTGTCTCCATAGCCAGAAGTCACTCATGCACACGCAGAGGATTCTTGTTTGATGCTTCCTTTGAGCAGAGCAAGAAAGGCTATGAGGACAACATGAAACAAAAATGGGGGAACACAGGAGAGGCCCCATTATACATATCTTCTGTTCTTTAAACCACACGGTGACTCCCATTTCTCTAATATAGTCATAATATGCTTACAGTGTGTTCTAAAAATGGAAAAAAATTTCAATCTATGTTTTCCTCCCCTCCATCCTATGGCACCAAAATGCTTTCTCACACATTAATAAAACTAGTGTGCAGAGGTTAATGTTTAAGCTGAGTGCAAGGTGAGCCAGAATCCAAGTGTACATATCACAGTCTACATTAAAAACATCAAGTGGATTTTAAATGAACTGAAGGCTCTTTTCTTCTTGTGTTGATTCTAAGTACTTACTTGTGTCTGGAATTCTGGAATTGGGTTTTCAGCTTTTTTATTTTATTTCCCATTTTCTGTTTGATTTTTACTACCATGTTTCTTTCTTCTTAACAATTGAAAGTCTTTGTAGTCTGATGACTATTCCATGCCCAGTTCCATGGCCTTGTGTTTTTATTAGATGCCCTCCCACCCCGGTTTGGAATGTTCTTAACATATCCCATTTCTAGTTCAAATTTATTCTGCTTAAATTACATTTTAAGTTTCATCAATATGAAAACTTTACTCACAGCTCCAAACTTCACTGACTTTCCTTTGGTCTAATTTTCAACAGCATTCTTTGTCCCTTTAAAATCTATAATAGATTTTAATATACTATTCTTATTAATTCTTTGAGAATTTTATACAAAACATTTTTTATCATAATCACTGCCTTCTTTCCCCTAACTTCCCTCAAATTCTGACCCTTACTTCACAATCCCTCAGGTTTTGTCCTCCTCCTTTTTCCTTTTCTTCTTCCCCCTCTTTTTCGATAATCCTTGGAGTCCAATTTGCATTGCCTCATGTACTCATGGGTGAGGGAGCATTCCACTGAAGTGTGGTCAACCTACCAGGGGCCACATCCTTAAATAAAACTGACTTCCTTTCCCTCAGAAGCCACCAACTTTCATAGTTTTCTTAGGTGAGGTTCATATCTTTCTGGCATGCAGAGGGGCTCCCCATTGCATGCCCGAGCATTGACTAGCTTGGTTTTGTAGAAGCAACCTCAGCTAGTGTAAGTCCATGAGTGCAGTAGTTCTGTCATGTCCATGAACTAGTGTTTCATCCAGGACACCTCCCTCATCATTGGCTCTTACAGTCCTTATGAGCACTCTTCCCCAAATGTTCTCTGAGCCTGAGAAGGGTTATATTGCTTTTCCCTCGTGTTTGTGATACTCTTTGCTGTACAAAATTACATATACACCTTAAAATTTTCAGTTTTTCCCAATAAAGTGCTAAATATACCCCAAATGTTCAGTAAATTACTAATTGAATTTTAGGATTATTTGAATGTTCCCGAGAGAAGCATTTGGTAACCTCATTCATTAAGCTCATCATCTCAGTTAGGGTTGTTGTTTGATAGCAAATAAATTTTATCTCTGTGGCCACTCCAATAGACAGTGCAAACTGACTGGCGGGTTACGTTGACAACATTCCAAAGCATTTTCTTAAAAGCCTGGATTCTGCCATGCAATTATTCCCTGCTGTCAAGGATATGATACTGGAAATTAAGGGCAAGCCAAACCATGAATTTGCTGATCCTTCATTTGCTAAGATATGAAAAATGTGATCTGTCATTTTCTACAAAGAGCTGGATTTCAGCCTGATGAAGGTAGCAAGTGTAGATGATGAGCAGAATGAAGATATGGCAAACTAAAATTGATGGGCAGATCTTCATTTAGATGGTAATAAAACAAAATATCTCATTTGTCATTTATCCATTTTCTTTTAGGTTATAGTATCATGGAATATATTTCTTATTTAGTGTCTCTGAGTAATTATTCTTCATAGTCCAGAAACAAATCTAAAAGATATATTTTTGGTACCTGAACTTTCTACAGATTTGCCTTTAAAACACACATTTTCTCTATACAAAAATTGTGAACAGGCAATTATCTTTTATGTTGCCCATATTTTCATATCTATGAAAAAAATCTAGTTGCTGGAGAAAAAAAAGTTGGAGGCAATTTCCATTCTGATAGTGTTTTGAGGCAAATGCTGCCCAAATTATGTGTAAGAAGCTTTATTCATTGAAAGGACATTTGTTCACAATTTAGAGCAGAATTTGGTCTATCACACAATGAAAGAAGTGTTTCATTGAAGGAAATTGTGGATGAATGTGTTAATAAACAGAAGACCATTTCATTATAAAAATCTGGTGTTTTTGTCTTAGCTGAAATTTGTCTCCCTGACATTTCTTGTGTATTTTCATCGCTGATTTTGTTTTAAAACTCAGTAAGAAGAGAGCAAGGTAAAACAAGGACACCAGGAGATTGGCTTGGGAATGTTGTATGAATATTCTTCCTTTGCTGCTTCTTACTTCCTGCTTTTCATTCTGAGCTCATAATAAAATCACCCTGCCTGAGCAGAAAGAAATAACCCGATTATTTCTTGGGTGTTGGGTAATTCTGTTCACTGGGGATTGGGAGTCTTTGTTTAGAATTCCAATGCAGTTCTCTGCTGCAATCAGGATAGAAAGAGACAACTATAACTGTACCTGGCTTGGAGCCTGTGTGGGGAACCTGCCCAATGTGGAGAAGTAACTCACCTATAGCATAGTGAAGGAGATTTCAGTCAGTTGCAAGATGAATCCATGACAACCTGGCTTGGCACAGCCAAATAGAAAAGTGTTTCTATCTGGGTCTCAGACAAGAGCAAAGCTTATTTGTTACATCTTGAGAGACAAAACTGGGTCTTGAACATGGTACTTGACTCTCAAACATATAATTCTTACTGAAGTGAATAAGGTAGTAAATACGTGCATCCATTATGACCAACCCAAGGAAGTTACATATAGTCTAAGCACCAAAATAATGAACCAAAGGCTGGGTAGATGGCACAGTGATTAACAACACTTTAGTTTTGAAGAGGGCTGGACCCCATTCCAGGTGGCTTACAACTCTTTGTAACTCAAGTTCCAAGGGCTGAGTATACTCTGTAGTATCCACAGGCACCAAGCATGCCTGTGGCTCACATAGGTATGTTGAGGCACTTGCATGTACCCACAAAATAGAAATAAATAAATCTTCAAAATTATACACATTGGTTAGTTAGGGTCACATAGGTCTAAGAGTTGTAGTTTCTAAGACCCATTAAGCATCAAGACTTTGGAAATAAATAGTTTATGTATAAACTAATCTTACATTGAATTTTTTAAAAGGCCATTTGAAAAAACCCAACTATGTTATTAATTATAGTTCTAATACTAGGAATATGACTTTAATTTAATAACCAGGCATTTTTGTCAACTCTCTAGGGACAGATTTTTCAATATTTAAAAACGTTTCATACATATGGAAGTTTTGTCTGCGTGTATGTACCTAGTGCCTTTAAAGGCCAGAAGAGGGTATCAGGTCCTTTGGGAATAGAGTTACAGAGGGCTGTGATCCTGCAAGTGAGTCCTAGGAATGTAACCCTAGTTTTCTTAAAGAGCACCAGTATTCTTAACTGTCTCTCTAGTGCCAGGGAAAGATTTTTCATAATAATTTGGATAGTTTATGCTACAGTGACTCTATGTTGCTCTTTAGACTTTTAAGGAAAATATTCATATATATTTGTATATAAATATTATACAACACTAATATTTGTTGATCTTCACATATATAACTGTCTTAATCATGGTCTTTCCTCCAGTGTCTTAACTGGTTTCTAACAGACTGTACATCTCAGACATTACATTACTGTGCTAAACCTTTTTAAAAGGTCCCTTCAGACTTTTTCCTTATAGTGAAAAGTCTATATTTCCATGTATTTCTCACTGCCTTTTCTAACAGGACATCAGACTCATGTCTTCCTAGCTTATAAAACCAGCAAACCTAGGCTTTCTTTAGCCTTTCTAATTTAGTCTTGTTTTTAATTAATTACACTTTATTCACTTTGTATCTCCCCATAAACCCTTCCTTCCTTCCCTCCCAATCCCACCTTCCCTCCCCCTTCTTCACACATGCCCCTTCCCAAGTCCACTGATAGGGGAGGTCTTCCTTTCCTTCCTTCTGATCCTAGTCTATCAGCTCTCATCAGGAATGGTTGCATTATCTTCCTTTGTGGCCTGGTAAGGCTGCTCCCCCATCCAGGTGAGGTGATCAAAGAGCAGGCCAATAGGTTCATGTCAGAAGCAGTCCCTATTCCCATTATTATGGAACCCACTTGGATACTGAACTGCCATGGGCTACATCTGTGCAGAGGTTCTAAGTTTTCTCCATGCATGGTACTTGGTTGGAGTATCACTCTCAGGAAAGACCCCTGTGCTCAGATTTTTTGGTTCTGTTGCTCTCCTGTGGATCTCCTGTCCCCTCACTATCTTACTATTTCCCACATCTTTCATAAGATTCCATGCACTCTACCCAACAGTTGGCCATAAGTCTCAGCATCTGCTTTGATATTTTGCAGGGCAGAGCCTTTCAGGGGCAATCTGTGACAGGCTCCTAGCTTGTTTCCTGTTTTTTTTCTTCTGATGTCAATCTGCTTTGCCTTTCTGGATGGGGATTGAGCATTTTAGCTAGAGTCCTCCTTCTTGATTAGTTTCTTTAGGTGTACAGATTTTAGTAGGTGTATCCTATTTTATATGTCTATATGACTGAGTATATACCATGTATGTCTTTCTGCTTCTGTGATAGCTCACTCAGGATGATCCTTTCCAGTTCCCACCATTTACCTGCAAATTTCATGACCAAGTAGGCTTCATCCCAGGTATTCAGGAGTGGTTCAATATACAGAAATCCATCAATGTGATCCACCATATTAACAAATGAAAGAAAAAAACCACGTGATAATCTCCTTAGATGCTGAAAAAGCATTTGACAAAATCCAACATCCATTCATGTTTAAAGTATTGGAGAGATCAGGGATACAAGGCACACACCTAAACATAATAAGGGCAATATACAGTAAGCCTATAGCCAACATCAAACTAAACGGAGAGAAACTTAAAGCAATCCCACTGAAATCAGGAAATAGGCAAGGCTGCCCACTCTCTCCATATCTCTTCAACATAGTTCTGGAAGTCCTTGCTAGAGCAATAAGACAATTGAAGGAGATCAAAGACCTCAACATAAAACCAGATACTCTAAATCAGTTAGAAGAAAAACTGGGGAAGACCCCAGAACCATTGGTACAGGAGACAACATCCTAAACAGAACACCAACAGTACAGGCTCTAAATTCAACAATCAGTAAATGGGACCTCATGAAACTGAAAAGCTTTTGTAAAGCAAAAGCTACTGGTTTCAGAAAAAAATGACAGCCTACAGACTGGGAAAGGATCTTCACCAGCCCTATATCTGACAGAGGGCTGATATCCAGAATATATAAGGTAATAAAGAAGTTAAAAAGTAATAAATTGAGCAATCCAATTTAAAAAATGGGGTATGGAGCTAAACAGAGAATTCTCTGTAGAGGAATACAGAATGGCAGAGAAATTTAAAGAGATGCTCAACGTCCTTAGCCATTAGAGAGATGCAAATCCAATGACCCTGAGATCTCACTTTATACCCTTCAGAACGACCAAGGTTAAAAACTCAAGTGAGAACACATGCTGGAGAGGTTGTGGAGAAAGGGGAACCCTCCTCCATTGCTGGTGGGAATGCAAACTTGTACAACCACTTTGGAAATCAATTTGGTGCTTCCTCAGTTAAGAATAGTACTACCTCTACATCCTGCAATACCATTTCTAGGCAGGTATCCAAAATATGCTCAAGTATACAACAAGGACATGTGCTCAACCATATTCTTAGCAGCTTTATTTGTAATATCCAGAATCTGGCAACAAGCCAAGTGTCCCTCAATTGAGGAATGGATACAGAAATTGTGGTATATTTATACAATAGAATACTAAACAGTAATTAAAAACAAGGAAATCATAAAATTTTCAAATGATAGGAACTAGAAAAGATCATCCTGAGTGTGGTATCCCAGAAGCAGAAAGACACACATGGCATATACTCACTTATAAGTGGATATTAGACATAATATAGGATAAACATACTAAAATCTGTACACCTAAAGAAGCTAATCTCAATAAGGATGACTCTGGGTAAAAGTCCTCATTCAGAAAGGCAAAAAGGATACACCTTGGAAGATGGAAAAAAACAAGGAATAGGACAGGAGCCTACCACAGAGGGCCTCTGAAAGACTCTACCCAGGAGGGTATTACAGCAGATGTTGAGACTCATAACCAAACTTTGGGCAGAGCGCAGGGAATCTTAGGAAAGAAGGGGGAGATAGAAAGACATGTAGGGAACAAGAGCTCCACAAGGAGAGCAACAGAACTAAAATACCCGGGCACACAGGTCTTTCCTGAGACTGATACTCCAACCAAGGACCATGCATGGACGTAACCTTGAACCCCTGCACAGATGAAACCCATGGCAGTTCAGTGTCCAAGTGGGTTCCATAGTAAGGAGAACAGGGACTGTCTCTTACATGAACTCAGTGGCCAGCTCTTGATCACCTCCCTCTGAGGGGGCAGCAGCCTTACCAGGTGACAGAGGAAAACAATGCATCCAGTTCTGATGAGACTTGATACACTAGGGTCAGATGGAAGGGGAGGAGGTCCTACCCTATCAGTGGACTAGGGGAGGGGCATGGGAGTAGAAGAGAGAGGGAGGGCAAGATTAGGAGGGGATGATGGAGGGGCTACAGCTGGGATACAAAGTAAATAAATTGTAATAAATGAAAAAATAAATTAAAAATATAAAAAGAAAAAATATACCTTTTGGAAGTGACAGAGTTATTTTCTCATTGTTTCATGAATATAACTAAGTTCTTTGTTTTTCTCCTGTGTATGTGTGTATAATGTGTACATGTATTCACATATATGTGAGTGAACATGCATGTGTATGTGTGTATGTATATGCAAGCCCATGGTTGACATAGGGTATATTCCTCACTGGCTTTGCCCTTTATTCTGTGAGGTAGGGTCTCTTAGTTGAGCTCATAGCTCACTGATATGGCTAATATGGCTACTCAACTTGTTTGAGGGATCCCACATGTTTGCCTTCTGCTTGCTGGGATACTGGGGGGCCAATACCACCTTGCTTTCCTGTTGGGTCTGGAATTCCAACCCTAGTCCTTTCACTTATAGAAAAGTGACTTTAACCCATGAGCCACCTACTCAGCCATGAATATAGCTACATTCTGAAAATATTATTATCAAGTTTATTTTTGACTAACTGAATTTTAATAAGTACTTTAATAAAAGTAATGCTTTTTCCAAAATCAATATCTATTTTAAATGAATTTAACAGCTATCTATTATACAATCTTAATACATATTGCAACCAGCCTCTAAAAATTAGTTTTAACTAAATTGTTAACTAAATGAAATAATTTAAAAATAGAACAAATTTTATAATATTCATATAATAATAATAGTTATACTCTCAAATTTCTTTGAATTTTCTTTTTGGTTAAAGAAGTTAAGTTATGGCTTAAATGTGTTTAATCTGAACATGCTTATCAGAGTATATAATTTTAGACTGTATTTTAAAAAATCACTATTCACAAATGATATGATAGTATACATGAGTGACCCCAAAAAGTCTTCCAGAGAACTCCTGCAGCTGATAAACATCTGCAGTAAGTGGTTGGATACAAAATCAACTCAGAAAAATCAGTGGCCTTCCTGTATACAAAAGGACAAAGGGGCTGAGAAAGAAACTGTGGAAACAACACCCTTCACAATAGCCACAAATAACATAAAGTACCTTGGTGTAACACTAACCAAGCAAGCAAAAGATTACTATGAAAAAAACTAAAGTCTCTGAAGAAAGAAACTGAAGAAGATATCAGAAGATAGAAAGATCTTCCATGCTCATGGATTGGCAGGATTAACATAGTGATAGTGACCATCCTATCAAGAGCAATCTACATATTGAATGCAATTCCCATCGAAATACTAACACAATTATTTACAGACCTTGAGAGAACAATTCTCAACATCATATAGAAAAACAATACTCTCTGAATAACTAAAACTATACTGTACAATAGAAGATCTTCTGGTGGTATCTCTGTCTGTGATCTCAAGATTTACTATAGAGCAACAATAATAAAAACAGCATGGCTTTGGTATAGGAACAGCATGGTGAATCAATGGAATTGAAAAGAAGGCCCAGAAATAAACCCACACACTTATGGATACTTGATTTTTGACAAAGAAGCCAAAACCATACAATTGAAAAAAGCTAGCATCTTCAACAAATGATGCTGGTCTAACTGGCTGTCTACATGAAGAAAATTTCAAATAGAGTCATACTTATCACCCTGCACAAAAGTAAAGTCCAAGGATATCAAAGATCTGAACATAAAACAAGACACACTAAATCTGTGAGAAGAAAAAGTGGGGAAGAGCCTTGAATGCATTGGCGCAGGAAACAACTTCCTGAGCAGAGCACCAACAGCTCAGGCTCTAAGATAGATAATCAATAAATGTGACCTCCTGAAACTGAAAACTTTCTGTAAAGCAAAGGACAAAATGAGAGCTACAGACTGAGTAAAGATCTTCATCAACCCTAATCTGACAGAGGGCTAATATCAAGAATATATAAAGAACTCAAGAAATTAAACAGCAACAAACCAAATAATCCAATTAAACAATGAGGTACAGAGTTAAAAAGAGAATTTTCAACAGTGGAATATTGAATGGTGGAGAAACACTTAAAGAAATGATCAGCATTCTTATTCACCAGGGAAATGCAAATCAAAACGATCCTGAGATTTTACCTTACACCCATCAGAATGGCCAAGAGCAAAAACTCAAGTGACAACACATTCTGGAGAGGATGTGAGAAAGGAGGGAATTGTTGGTGGGAACGTAAACTTGTACAACCACTTTGGAAATCAATCTGCTGTTTTCTCAGAAAACTGGGAACCGTGCTACCTCAAGACCCAGCTAGACCACTCCTGGGCATATATCCAAAAGATGCTTGACCATACAACAAGGACATTTGCTCAACTATGTTTATAGCAGCTTTATTCATAATAGCCAGAATCTGGAATCAGCTTAGATGTCCTTCAACCAAGGTATGGATAGAGAAATTGTAGTACACTTACACAATGGAATACAACTCATCTATTAAAAACAAGGTAATTGTGAAATTTGCAGGCAAATGGTGGGAACAAGAAAATATCATCCTGAGGGAGGTAACCCAGAAGCATAAAGACAAGCATGGTATATACTCACTTATAAGTGGATATTAATCATATAATATAGGATAAACATACTAAAATCTACAGACAGAAAGAAGCTAAACAACAAGGAGGACCCTAGGGAAGATGCTTATTTCTCTTTCAGAAGGGAAAACAGGGTAGGCATTGTAAATGGTAAAGGAAGGTAACAGGATAGGAGTTTAGCACAGATGTTCTCTAAAGAACTCCACCCAGCATAGGATGGAAACAGATACAGAAACTCACAGCCAAAGTTTGGACAGAGTACAGGGAGTCTTATGGAAGACTGGGGATATAGAAGGACCTGGAGGGGACAGGAGTCCCACAAGGAGACCAACAAAGCCAAAAACTGTTGTGCACAAGTGGGGACTGCACTGATGCATCAACCAAAGATCACACATAGTGAGGACCTAGATTCCATGTTCAGATGTGGCCCATAGACAGCTCAGTCTCCATGTGGATTCCCTAGTAAGGGGAAAAGAGACATCCTCTGACATGAACTTGGTTGCCTGCTCCTTGATCACTTCTCCCTGGTGGGACAACCTAGCCAGTCCACAAAGGAAGGCGATCCAGGCAGTCCTGTTAGGACCTGATAGGCTAGGGTCAGACAGCAGGAGAGGAGGATTTCCGCCATCAGTGGACTAGGGCAGAAGGATAGGGGAGGAAGAGGGAGTGAGGGTGGGACTGGGAGAAGATGAGGGAGGGGGCCACAACCAGAATACAAACTGAATAAACTGTAAGTAATAACAATAATGATGATGAAAATTTAATTTAAAAATTAACAAAAATCTGTTGACAATATTCACTCTGCGCGTCTTGTAAGTTCCACAGCTCTTGCTTCCTTATTTCAGCATTGCTGTAGCCCCTCTCAGCACCACAATGCAATCTTTGAACCATGTGTCTCCAGGGCTCCTCCTTGGGACTCTTGTAGCCACTCTTATCACTCTTGGCCATCAGGAATTTTCATCCCCTGACCGTTTCCTCTCCTCAGTGTTCTAGGAATAGCACTATTTCTTGCCTTGTGAAAAGAGACAGAGGGCTTCTGTACAGTGTACCAGCAAGGCTAGGTAGGAAAAATTTCCTGCCCAATGATGCTCCTGGTATTGCTGATCATTCTACCCCATAAAACTAGAATGAATGACGAGAAGTAGATGTGTGTCTCCAGATGCCGTGATACTGGAATGATAGGTAGGTTGGTAAGGCCATAGATAAACAGATTAGATAGATGATGGATGGATGGATGGATAGATAGATAGATAGATAGATAGATAGATAGATAGATAGATAGATAGATAGATAGATAGATAGAAGGGTGGGTGGATGGATGGATGGATAAAAAATCTGCACCATTAGTAAATTTGGGATTTCATACTTCAGCTATCCCAGATCTTGAGGGAGAGTGACCTTGTACCCTGTCATGCTGGCATCCTGCCCTGTTCCTAGTGTCGTTTCAGAACTGCGAAGGAGGAGCTTCAGTCTTCTGCGACTAGTCTGCAGGTGTTTATGCAGAGCCTAGTCTCCAACAGTGTTTTTGAAAGCTATATTTTCAAACTGGCAGATTTAAAAAAAAATTAGACCTTTGAAATGCAGAAATAATGTGCAGACTGAAACACGTGGCTTCCAAATGAAACAAGCCAGACCCCAAACTTCTCCTCTCCATCCAAGAGACTTGTGTGAAACCTGCCAGGCCATACCAGCTCCCCCGTGGCATATTCTATACAAGCTTCTGATTCTTCAGGTTGAAGAATGCCTGTTCCTCATGTTTCTTTGTAAGTGCTCTCATGTCAGTCCCCAAGTGTGTGTTCTGAGTTTAAATGAAAGCCCTTCAAGACGATACACTTTGATATATCTGTTACTTTTATTTACCTCAGCACTTAATCTTACATGTTGAATAGATGACCGGAAACTACTTATTAACCAGCACAGGACCCTCTTATGCCTGTTTGTGGAGTTTTGCTGACTGACTGCTGGACTGTTGTGACTTACCATTCAGTCACATCTTACATTCAAACTCCCTCTCTGCTTTACATACTCTAAACTTGGTGTGAGAACAAACAGTTCCGGGCATACTAAAACGCAAAGAAGTGACACAAAGAAACAGGCAATCTTGGACATACAACTTTGTAAGACTGATTATCTTATAGGAATCAGGAATTATTATCCTTTGAAGCTTTAGGATGATTTTATTTGAATTTAAAAGAAATCTCCAGGACATGCAAACTGTCAATCTCTGCAGCTGCCTGGAGGATGATGGAGAAGAGAAGACCATGCTGTTTGAGTTAAGCCTACAGGGACCTTAGTCACACGAGGAAAAGCAGCCACATGGCAATGAAGGGGGTGCTTTCACGAAAGGGTAAGGGAGCCCCAAGTGTTAGGGAAAGTAGAGAATCATGAATTATTTACTGTGAAATAATAACACCAACTCAGTGGCAGACATAGGGTGAGATTTTAAGAAACACATGCTTCTCTCTTATTGGCAGGATTCAGTACTCCTCCATGTCTTTCTTCATTTTTACATTTGTATGGTTACAAGTATCTAGTAAATAATTCCCACCCCACATTTTGGTTTCTGTCCTATTCTTAGGAACTAGAGTTAAGAGTACACAATTCAACTGAAGAAAGCTTAAATTTGACTTAAAACTTCTTGCATATAATGGTAATTGGAGTGTGTTATAAGTATTTTCTTTTATTGTTACTTTTCTACTATGTTTTATAATTAAAATATTATGTGGTTTATATGACATCACTTAATAGTTTAACTGTGTTTTTTTAATTATTAATTTGGTAGATAAATGACATCATTATAGTGTCACATATTCTGTATGTGTTGAGTCTGGACCTCACAGCTTTGCATTCAGCTAACACGCAATTTAGAAACTCCCTGAAAATGTGCTTTTAAGAACTTTTAAAATATCCTTTCTATATAACTTAGTGTGTCAGAATGACACTACTTTGGATGGAAGTTGGTAGACTGCTTTCATAGGACTCTTTCTCCCATCCTCCCAGACTGTGGAATCTCTGAGACTCTGGGACACTCTGCTGCTTTGGCTTGGAGAGCGCTCCCTGCCTATTCATTTTTTGCCTCTGCCTTTGGCACCTACAAGCCTGCTTCCTCTTCTCCTCCTGAGTTTCTGTATAATAAGTGTGTCTGGGTTTCTGTTGCACGGAATGTCCCAGAGTGAGAGAGGCTCTGGGGCAGTCAAACAAAGGCAGGACTTCATTCACCTGGCACGCTGACCCTTTGGATCCTGGCTGGAAACTGGGCACTGAGGTCCAGGGCTGAGAACAGAACCTTACATAAGCTCTAATCCTAGCAGCTGCTTCCTGCTTCACAGCAATAAGGGACCCATTCTCCCACATGAGTCCTTTACGTTATACAACATGTTATTCTATAACCACACAAATGAATGGGTGTGTGCACATACATATACACAGAGACTTCTACAAACTCCACCCTCGATGCCCTCAGACTGGCGTCCCAGCTCCAATGGGAGAGGAAGGTGTCTGTGTTAGAAAATTAAGTTATTGACAAGATTCCCTGAATGACTTTTTCATACTTCCCCTCTTCCTGTGCGGAGTGATTAAAGGATTAACAGGACAGGATTCCTAGGAGGGCCTCAGACTCCAAATTCTACTGCTTCAGAGAGCTGATGCAGTCCTGAGGAACCAGAGTTGGAACTGAGTGGTCCTGTGTGGAATTTGCTACTAGCCCCCCATCCTGTAATAAGAAGAAAACGGGAAGATCAAACAATTCTATATGTCAGTGGTTCTCAGCCATGAGTTGGGATGCCTTCGGGAGTTAAAGGACAGTTTCTCAGGGACTGCCTAACTAAGACCATTGAAAAACACAGCTGTTTACATTATGATTCATAACAGTAGCAAAATTACAGTTATGAAGTAGCAGTAAAACAATGTTATGGTTGGGGCTCACAACAACACAAGGAACGGCATTAATGGATCACAGCATTAGGAAGGCTGAAATGAACTGCTATGCATTCTACTGCACATGCCTGAGTCCCATTGGAACCCAGAGTCTCCCGGCATGCCAGCCTCCAGAGCAGTTATCTGTATGGAGTTTTTTCCTTCCAAGTCTTTCTAGAGTGATACTACCCACTCCCTTGAGAACAACTTTTTGTTCAGAGTAATTAGTAAAGTTATAGATAAAAGACTTTTACCACCTGTAACAGAAGGGGGGTGGTGGTCCAACCCTCCCTGTAGCTTTTCCCAGGCTCAAATCAGATGCTCTTTTTATCTTGGAAATATTAGGACTGCTATTTTTATTATCATCATCATTATCATTATTACTGTAATTGTTTGCTAATTAGGGGATATGAGCTTTCAACAAGGAGAGTAATAAGCCAACATCCTTAAGAAATTTTTTAAAAAATTTCCTTTACTTTTTAAATGTTCTTTTTTTAAAGTCAGAGTTTCCTGTTTCTCAAGCTGGTCTCAAATTTGATTTGGAATTGAAGCTATCCTAGAACTACTGATCCTACTTCCTTTCCCTCCAAAGTCTTAGAAAGACAGGAGTAACTGACCAGGCATAGTGTGAGTACCAGTTCTAAAAAGATTACATAAGCAAAATAAAAAGTAGCATGAAATACTTTGAAATCCATAGGAAATGGCTTATTTTAACAAAATATTTGCTACTTTTTACTTTCACTGTGCTCCTTGCAGGCTTTTGCAGCCTGTGCATATAATTTCAACCCTTCAAGTTTTACTTTTCAGGTAGATAAATATTATCTAGTTTTCTGTACTGCTGTCGGCTAAACTTTTCATTCTGATTAATATCTACATTTGTTTTTTTTTTTAAAGCAGCTCAGTTAGTTTAGAACTATTCTTTCAGTAGGCCACTGAGTCAACCTGAGCTTTATTTAAGTGCTAGTTTGGCTTGATGTTCACATTTTTGGTTGTTATTTTGGGAATGGATGTTGATGTTAAGGCTAGATCATTTGGTGGCTTATTTTCTAAGCCATGGTTCTTTCTTATTGTGAAATTAAGATTGAAATCTAAAGAAAAAGCAACACAAAGTTCTCCCAACTGGAATTCCAGTGAGATTCAATAAGCTTGACAGCAATGGTACTGGTGGGGACAGAACTGTGCTGCAACACTTCCCAGTGCTAATGGGTTGGGAGGGAAGTAGCTTTGCCCTGTATCAAATGACTCATTGTTCACCTCCCCTATTTTCACAAATGCAGTTAGTTCTCAAAACATGTGACTTAGTGATTACTATCTGTAACTAATTCTGACCTGTGTACATGGACAAGGCACAACAAAACCCTAAATCATGAGACTGTGTCTTTTTGGACCTAGAATGAACATATTGTTTATAGACTCTGAATAGTAAAAATCTCCCTCGCTTTTGGATAAGTCACAAGGTAGACCTTTGCAGGGGACTTGAATGAGGCTTTCTTTAAACAAAGAAAACAAAGTGGCACACTGCAATTGTTCCAAGAATCATAAACACAAAAAATGCTTTTTGCTGTTATCAAATGTCCTCTAGAAATCTTTTGTAACCAATATTGAGAGTGATGGTTTGCACATTATTTGTATAGTTTGGGCCTGCTCTTATTTTTTACTGTCTTCATTACTGCTGTTAGAATGTCTGTTATCCCAAGTTCTTTGTATTCTACAGCAGCGGATATTAGGTATTTAAAGTATTATGATGGTACAATTACTCTCTAGAATGTTAGGTATGCAGATGAAATTTACTGCCAAGTAAATATGAAATTGGGAGGGGAACAACTATAGAACTTGGTAAAGGAAATTAAGTTTATTCTATTTTCTTGGGAGCTAAGTTTGATTGGTTCCTAACCTTAAATAGGAAACCAAAGACTTCTAATACTCAGTATTATCTACACAGAAAAAATAGTGTTTCAGGAAAGAGCTGAAAGGCCCCAATGAAAACTGTGGTGAATTCTCTGTTTAGGACAATTTGCTACCCAATCCTTTAGTGCTTCCTTGCTCAAGAGAGGCCTTTACATAGAAAACAATGTTTTTAAATCAAGTGTTCTTCTTTTTCATTCTGTCTGTTTGAAGGCTATGTATGACTTAAGGTCTTTGGGAGAAACAACCACTGAAATATATGAACAACTCCAAAAATTTGAAAATCTCAAGAGGCATCAACAGAAGAATTTTTTTGTTGTTTGTTTTGTTTCTTTCCAACTTTCTTAAACTGCTTCTAAATAAGGAGACTGATCCTATATGGGGAGCAATTAATATGACTCAACTTTATGGGGCTGCTTAGCAAATTGATCTGTGACTTGGCAGAAGAGACTCACAGGTTGGTAGGAACAGCTAATAAGGCAGATCACATTCACCATACCCTGGGGAGAGTTTGGCTGTTGCTGCTACTCTTTACACCTAATATTGCATTCAAAGTGGGTGGGGGAAGGGAGAAAGGACTCAACAACAAACCTGGGCAGAATTTCAGGAAAATGCAGAATTTTTGAGAGGTTGTTTGACCTGAGATAGGGTTATGATAAGTAAATCATTAATCAAGCCCAGGCAAAATAAACACACATCCTCATATTCTGACCACTCATGGCTCTTGACCACTTGGATGATCTTCATACATAGCAATGCTGGCTCCAATGGCAGCAATATTGTTTTGCATCAGAACAATTATGCAATCTGTTACATGCTCTCTCATGCAATGCTCTATCTTTCCATCACCTTACACCAACCTTTGAAGACAGCCACTGATAGATTTTGTTCACCTCAATCTTTTTAGAGATTAAGACTGAAGTGTCTAGAAGCTGACCAGTGTGCAGGGGCGGGGGAAGCAGGGTTAAAATCAGAATCCTGTTTTCTTGGATACTGGTCTGAAGTTTATTGGTAAATCTTGGAAGCAAGTTGGTAAGTGATAGGAAAAGATATCTAAATCTCCATGTAACTGAAGAGCACAGGCTTTCCCACATCTCAAATAACAGGAAACTCATCTCAACTACTTTCCAGGGTAAGGAGGGAGTCATTTGTCTGTGAAACTGAAAAGTCTGGGAGGACTGGGTGGGATAGATTGATCTAAATTCCCTAATAGCTCGTCTAAAATGTTTTTTTTTTATCTCAGATCTGTGCATTGTTTCATTCTATGTTTACTCCTCCAGCAAGCTCTCTCATATGGTATAAAGATAGACAACTAACTGCAGCTCTTAGCTTTATAACTTTACAAAGCCAGCAACACCAGGGAGTGCAAATTCTACCTTCCACACAGAAAGGTCAATAGTTTGCCACAAACCTTGGCATTGATCTTTCACTGTGATAATTTAGGCATGGGTCAGGAGAGGTGATGTTTTTATAGAATTGGCCTGGCTCTTAGGACTATGATCAAGGTAGAAGTTGGGGACAGCCTTTAGTGGCATCAACCTAGTGAATATGGATGTGGTTCTCAGCAGAAGGGAGGGAAGATGCTTGAATTGAAAAGCAAAAAGCAAACTCACTTCATTCAGAGGAGCCATTTTCACTCACATATCTCACCACACTTGTGAATAAAGAGTGTAAACCAGAGGCGTATGTATGTATGTATGTATGTATGTATGTATGTATGTACGAAGTAGCCCCATGGGAAGTTCTTTTGCATGTTTCTTTATCTTTCAATTTTTGGTCTACATTTGGCCACAAAAGTATATTTTCATATCATAGTTTCTTACTTGGCTGACTTGTGTGGTGCGCTCTTCTTTTTGCAGTACTCTGCTTGTACACTCTATCAACTTCATTCAGAGGTTATTTCAGGTAGGATCAGATAGAATGCTGTTATGAGCTAATGTGTGTCTTTACACAAAATAAAGCTCAAATCTCTAACATGACAGCATTTGAAGGTTAGGGCCATTAGGAGGAAATTAGGTTTACATGAAGCCATAAGGTTAAAGCTCCCATTGTGTGATACGAAAAACAAAAGACATGAACTTTTCCATACCACCATGTGATTGTTCAGGGAAAAGTCAGTTACATATAACTCATAACAAAGGCTCACACTAAGAATCAACCACAATGGTACCCTGAGCTCAAACTTCAGACCTTTTTAATGATGAGAAAAGCCAGCCAAGTAAGGTGCCACATGCTTGTAATCTCAGCACTTGGGAGGCAGAGGCAGACAGATCTCTGTTAGTTTGAGGCCAGCCAAGTCTACAAAGTGCGTCCAGGACAGCCAGGGCTATTCATAAATCCCTGTCAGGAAGAAAGAAAGAAAGAAAGAAAGAAAGAAAGAAAGAAAGAAAGAAAGAAAGAAAGAAAGAAAGAAAGAAAGAAAGAAAGAAAAACAAAATAGCTACCGAGTCATGAAACTTTGATATGGCAGTCAAGTTGACTATATAATTAGGACTTACATACATGCTCATATCCTCCAGTTTCTTATTATCTTTTTTGAGTTGCATATATTAGTTATATGTCATGTTTAAATATTTTGACCAAGATCCAACTGAGGATATTTCAGGTTTATTCCAGTTACAGTCCATTATAGTAGGGAAGTCACAGTGGCAAGAGCTTGAAGTAGTGCTCACAAGGTCACATCACATCTAATAGATCAGAGAGTGAAATGAATCCATATATATTCAATTGCTTGCTTGCTTGTTCTCAGCTTTATTTTACTACTTTTAAAGACTTCAAGGTCCTCTGCCTAGGGAATGATGCTCTCCACAGTATGCTGAGTCTTCCCATACTACCAGTTAACTATGACAGTCTTTTACAGCCATGACTGTGTAGATAATCCTTCATGTCTTCCCCCATGTGAGAGAGCCAACCCCTGTCACTACTAATGATACTCTGCTATGCTTGAAGACAGAAGCCTAGCATAAAGGTCTTCTGAGAGGCTTCGTCTAGGAGCTCATGTAAACAGATGCAGAGACCCACAGCCAAACAATAATCTGAGCTCAAAGAATTCTGCAGAAGAGTGGAAGGTAGGAAAGAAGGAGCTGGATGGGTCAAAGACTCCACAAGAAGACCTACAGAGTAAACTAACCTGGACCCATGGGGTATCAAAGAGAGTGAACCACAAACCAAAGAGCATGCATGGGCTGAACCTAGAACCCCTACACATATGGAGTAGATGTGCAGCCTGGTTAACTGTGGGTATGTTAACAATGGGAGTAGGTGTTGTCTCAGACTCTCTTGCCTTCCTCTGAATCCCTTTCCCCTAGTTGGGTTACCTTGTCAGGCCTCAGTAGAAGAGGATGCATTTAGTCCTGCTATGACTTGAGGTTCCATGGTGTGTTGAGTGTTTGGGGACCTTCCCTTTTCTTAGAAGAATAGAGGGGAAAATGGGGGAAGATGGGCATGAAGGTGGAACTAGAAATAGAGGAGGGAGGAGGCTGGGATCACAAGCAAACAAATAAATAAATGGAAAAAATGTGATAATTTTGCTCCCCCCACCAAAAAAAAAAAAAGAAAATATTGCTTCCAAGGTGGTTCTAGGTTAAAAAGTTGACAAATTTGATATCACAAGTGGGAAATCACACCAATATTTTATTTTATCCAAGTGGACAATACCTGATTGTGATAATCACTGGCTCCACTCTTATAGACAACCAACCCATTGTTACTTCTTAAAAATAAGATAAAGTTAAGTAGTTTCAGTTCTAGATTTCTAGTTCTACACGACATAACAAGCATTCCAATTCCTGAGTGTGATGTCTGATGTTAATTGTCAACTTGAGAGAATTTAGAATTCCTGGAAAATGGACCTCTGGGCATGGTTGTGGAGGGATTGCCTTAATTATGTCCATCCAAGTGGGAAACCCTACTGTCCTGATCAGTTTTTTTAAGTAATTTATTTATTTTTATATTAATCGCAGGTTATGTAATTTGTATCCCAGCCATAGCCCCCTCCCTCATTCAGTCCCACTCTCCCTCATCTCCTCCCTGCCCCCCTCCAAGTCCACTGATAGTCCTTCCATCTGACCCTAGCTTATCATGTCTCTTCAGGGCTGGCTGCAATGTCCTCTTCTGGGATCTAGCTAGGCTGCTCCTCCCTCGCGGGTAGGGGGGGTGGGAGGGTCGAAGAGCCAGCCATTGAGTTCATGACAGAAATAGTCCCTGTTCCCCTTATTAGGGTACCCACTTGGATACTGAACTCCCATGAGCCACATCTGAGCAGGTGTTCTAGGTTATATCCATACATGGTCCTTGGTTGGAGAAACAGTCTCACAAAAGACCCCTGTGCCCTGATCTATTTGGTCTTTGTGGAGCTCTTGTCCTCGCCAAGTCCTACTAACTCCCCCTTCTTTCATATGATTCCCTGCACTCTACTGAAGGCTTGGTTGTGAGTCTTAAGATCTGCTTTCATACATTGCTAGTTAGAGTCTTTCAGAGGTCCTCTGTGGTAGGCTCCTGTCCTGTTGCTAGTTTTCTCCTACATTCAATGTCCATCCCGTTTGTCCATCTAAGCGAGGATTGATCATCACATCCTGGGTCCTCCTTCTTGCTTATCTTCCCTAGGTGTATAGATTACAGCATGTGCATTCTATCCTATAGGTCTATATAAGTGAGTATATACCAAGTGTTTCTTTCTGCTTTTGGGATACCTCACTCAGGATGATCATTTCCAGGTTCTACCATTTGCCTTCGAATTTCATGATTTCCTCGTTATTAATTGCTGAGTAGTGTTCCATTGTGTAAAAGTACCATAATTTTTTTTTGTCAGTTTGACACAAGATAGACTTATCTGAGAAGAGGGAACCTCAATTGAGCAAATGTCCTCACTAGACTGTGGTATTTTCTTGAGAGACTATTGATGTGGAAAGGCACAGGTCACTGTGGGTAGTGCCATTCCTGGGCAGGCAGATCAAACAAGCCATCCACAAATCCTTTGATCTACAATACTGTCCTGCCTATCAGATATACCAGGGCAATAATATCAAAAAGCTTGTGGGAGTAAGAATCAGCTAATATCTGACTTGACTTAAGGCCTACTTCACACGATGGAGCCTATACCCAACACTGCTTGGGTGACCCAAAACCAGATATCCCAGATACCTAGAGTAAAACCAAATACTACTGTTCTTTTGTTGTTGTTTAAGTAGCAAAAATGATATTCTTCTATACTTATAGATCAATGTGATACTCAGCCATCATTAGAGAAGCTTCCTCCTCCAGCAAATGGGAACAAATTCAGATATCCAGAGACAGACATTATGCAGGAAGTGAGAGACCTTGGAACACTCAGCCTTATATTGGATGTTTACATCAAATTCTCCCTCATCAAGGCTTAAAGAACCCATTAGAAGAAGAGACAAAGAGTGTAAAATCCAGAAAGGAAGGAGGACCCCAAGATCAGGCCCTCTAAATCTACAAAAATCAAAGCTCATATGAATTCCTAGGGACTGAGGTAGCATGCACAGGGTCTAAAAGAGCTACACCAGGTCTGGTTTAGTGTTTTTATCGGATTTCAGAAGCATGAATGAGTGTATCTTTAATTCTTGTGCTTTCTCTTGTGCTCTTTTCCTTCTCTTTTTTATGTGTTATGATAGTTTTTGTTTTTTCTTACTATGTTTTATTTTGTTATATTAAAAAATGAAAGTGGGCTGAGGGATACATGAGGAGCAAACGAATAAGCAGCATTCCTCCATGGCCTTCGCATCAGTTCCTATCTCTAGGTTCCTGCCTTGAGTTCCTACTCTAACTTTCCTGCATGATGGAGTGTGATCTAAGAGTTGTAACGTGAAATAAACCCTTTCCTTTCGAAGTTGCTTTTGATCATGGTGTTTTAGAAACCCTAAGCTACCTACTGACTGTGGAAAACACATTTTCTTGGTAGGGTTCTTGGATTGCATGTATAGAGAAACTGAGCTGAGCATTAGTATGGATGCATCTGTATCTCTGTTTCTGAATGCAAATGTGATAAGATCAGCTGCTTCTCTAATGTGATGGGCTGTGCCTTGAAATGTGAGCTAAAATAATCCCTTTCTCATTTAGTGTTGAGTTTTGTTATTTATCATAGTGACAGGAAAAAAAATAACACTGGGCTTCCGGGTATGACACTGAATTTTAATTATTTTCTAACACTGACATACGGTATTTGTAGAAAAATATCAAAACTTCCTCACTGATTAATGGAGCAAATGTCCATGTTGAAAGCTAGGGTAGGAAAGACAACTCAGAAACATCTACTGGTTTCTTAGGTTATTCCTGAGTACTTCTGCTATTTATCACATTCAGGATAAATCACATACATTGAGCTAGGCACTTTCTAACAACGCAATTGCTTCAGGCCTTACTGAAGCTACTCAATTTCTGTCATGTTGTACTTCTGCAAAAGCTATCAAAACTGAGCCTCTTCATCATGTACTAGGGAAGGATGCAGTGGCACTGATGAATAAGGTTTGTATGTGGATACCCTCAGAGTGAATAGCGGACACTGTACTCTGTGTCTACTACAACGCTTCACAGTGAGCATAAACCCCTGCTTCTAGCCAGAGACTAACTTCCTCGATATGCCTGTTGGTATACAATGACACACAACGCCAAGGTCCCAGCAGCCTTGTGCTTAGGGTCTATAAAATCTACTGTTAAAGACTAATGCGTTACTTCATATTTATATTTCCCCTCATATGTTTCCTAAATATAGTTTACTTTAAAATTGTTACTAATAAAAGTAAATCAGGCAGTTATTCCCTCCAAATAACCTTTCAGTGATATGCTTTGTGATTAGTGACTAAATAGAAAAAAAAGTTGTAGCATCGTAGGAAGAGCCCTGACAACTTGCAGAGAAAGTTCTTAAATGGGTAGCTACCTCCAAACTTTTTTGTTGTTTCTTGGTGGTCTAATGGCTATGAAGAGCTGTGAATCATGATTCTTTTGTTGAAACACTTGCACTAAACTAGTTTCTCAAATGGTTTCCTGTGTTGAAATAAATCTTGGATTAGATGAGAAAGGCCAGACTGGTTGGACCCTGTTTTTCTTTCAGGTGGCTCAAGGAATGAAAGTCCACACACAATACCCATGTGTACATGTGTGTACACAACTCTATAGTTCAAACCCTAATTGATTCAACTGACTCATTGTAAAGGAGGAATTTCTCAGTTATCATAGACACTTTCCCAAAGTGTTTTTGTGTGCCTGAAGGCTCACTTGAGCTTAGTGGCAGGATCATGTGTCTCTGTACGTGACAGTCAACATGCTGGTTTCCATGTGTTAGTGAATCTGGCCATAATTCACACTTACCCCAAATGAGGATGCAGAATGCATAGCAGAGGAGCTATTTGAATGCTACTACTCTTTCATTATTCTTTATATCACTGTCAAATATATGATTATTCCAAAATAAGGAAGAGCAGAGTTGGTAAGACCCACAGAGATCATAGAAAGAAACAAGCTAAAACACCAGCTAGACTCCCTATTAAATATGCAACTCAACAGTATTCAAACAGGATTCATTCAGTTGTGACAGGTCTACTGGCTTTGCATATGAATATCATAAATGAGGCAGAAGGAAATCCAATGATGAGGCACGTGTAATTAGGAGAGTTTTGCTGAGCCTTCAGGGAAATGAACTGTATAGGTTAATCTCAGCTGTATATATCACAATGCTGTGCTTAGTTCATGTCTGCCTGGAGCCATAGTTCTGACTCTTAGCCAAACCCACATAAAAGATAGGACTTAGTGATTAACATAGCCCTGTACTATTGCTCAAGATAGACCAGTGGCGACCTGTTCACAGAAGATGTTCAGTCTGGTGGTTTTATCTATTTCCCATTATGTCTTTTAGTTTTCCTTGTTGATCTGTCTCATCATGCAGCACATTTTGAATGAGTGGCCAGAGGCTTTTAAAAGACTGCTCTCTGGATTATACTATGGATCATTCAAGAGCCTCATTACCCAATTGTGTTATAGGTAGAACTATTTTCTTATTATTGCCAGTAACCTGAAATGCACACATATACACACAATCCAGAATCTTATTTTAAAACCATGACCCTCTATACTTTTACAATTGTTGCTAAGTTAAATTATTTGAATTCTCTTTCAGATTTAGTTGTAGATTGAAAGCAAAACAAAATACACTTCCGAAAAAATTCATTTTCATTCGCTAATCTTTGCTGAGAGCATTCTGGAAGCTCTGCTACAGAAGACCTTTTTTACTCCTGCTACCCCTGCTGCCCACAGATTGCAGTCTTGATCCACAAGCATTATGTTTAATACACAGAAACACAGATCAAAACAGAAGTATCAATATCCTTAAAAATCTTTATTTTCTAAGTGAGGAAATAAGCAGGTAACATTGAAGAGAGGTGAGAAAAACAAGGTAATATGTCTCTGTATCCTATTTGGCATCTTCCTGACAAAACAAAATAGACTCATATAAAGACTTCATAGGACATTAGGAGCCAGGTAACACCCTCACATTTTAGATTTTCCTTGTCAGTTTTGGTAGACCAAATTATTGATTGGATATTTATTGAATATTAACAGGGCAATTTTAAAACAAATTGTAGGACAGGAGTGTAATTACTGTCTGAATGAGCCTTGCCTTCTGTATATTCCTAACTGTATATCCCTAACTTAATATGCTTGATTATGACGCTTTTTTTTCTAACGTAGAAATATGCTCACCATGAAGGGTTTGTCAAGCTTCCACATATTATATTCTCAAGTCCTTGCGTCCATGTTGACATACCGAGGATATCTCTCCAGTATTTTTACTGGGTCTTTAAGGAAATTGGTGGAGATGTTTTATATCCTATGAAGATATGGAAAATCTAAGTATTGAAAGCCAATGTGCCAACCAGAAAACCGCAATGTCCAACTTTTACCCTGGTTATTTGAATAGAGTGGGAACAGATGTGATTTCATTCATGTTGTACATAGATGACACAAACATATATATGAACCAATGCAGAAATGGCAGATAGTCCACTTGCCATCTGTCAAGCACACTGGACAGACTTTGAGCTTGGCGTTAGACACAGTGTGAACCTCAGCTACAGATTTCAGCATGACCCCTTCCCCCATACAATAACTGAGTGCTTACTCTGCTATAATATAAAGGGCTTATCTTGAACTAGTGTAAGATTTAGAATCATTTCCATATGGAAGCAGAAACAAAATAAATTGAAGCAATGTCAAAGGAAATACTCCCAAATTGTATTGAATTTTACATTGGAAATGATAAATCCATTTCAAGAATAAACACAGAGCAGAAATTGTGATTCAAAGCCAAGTTTGATTAAATTAAAATAATTTATAAACCTGAATTTTATGGGCTATTTAGACAATGAAGAGGTGTCTTCATGTTTCTAGTAAACATGTTTACTAGAAATAGAAAAGTAGATCAGGTTAGATGCTGCACAGCCTATGCTCACAAGGAGTTTGAGCATCACACACAGAAGAATATTTTTAAGTGGATGAGCAACATGCTTGAATTTCTTCCTTCTTTCCTTCTTTCTTTCCTTCTTTCTTTTTTCTTTTCCTTTCTTTCTTTCTTTCTTTCTTTCTTTCTTTCTTTCTTTCTTTCTTTCTTTCTTTCTTTCTTTCTTTCTTTCTTTCTATTTTTCAAGATAGGGTTTCTTCATGTAGTCTTGCTTGTCCTGAAACTTGTTCTGTAGACCAGGCTGGCCTTGACCTCAGATATCTACCTGCCTCTGCCTCCTGCATGCTGGGATTAAAGGCATGTGCCATCACTGCATGGCTTTGAATCTGTTTCTTAAATAGTAACTTGTAGCATGTATTGACAGAGACTAACTTTGACAGCACATAGCATAAGAAGTGAAGCTTTCAGGAATCCACCCCAGAAACGGTGAAGGCTTAGATCTTTTGCAGGGGGCACGGAACCAGTGGTGGGAAGTTGCACAGGGGCTTTGAGAGTTTAGGAGAGCTTGAAGATGAGATGGAGACATGGTGCCTAGTCTGTGGACTGAGAACTATCTTAAGACAGTTTCTGGAGAGAGAAAATGTGGAAAGTTGCTCTTCTGTGTGCAACTACTTCGAATAGGAGGAGTTAGATAGAGCCCCAAGAGAAAGATCTCATCATGTTACCAGAGTGTCACCTAGTGACTCTCTGCTAGAGATATGTTTTTGTTTTTTAACGCAGGATCTCATTAGCCCAGGTTGGCCTCAAACTCACTATAATCCAGTCTATCTTTGAGCTCCAGACCCTCCTGCCTCTGCTTCCTGGGTGCTAGGGTTACAGGTTAGCTTTGCACAATTACCACCATTTGTGTTTGTGTGTATGTGTATATGTGTGGTACTGATTGTTGAAAATAGTACTTGGCACATTCTAGGCAAGAACTCTGCCAACTGAGCCATATTCCAACCCTTTAGAGATGTTTTTTGTTGTTGTTGTTCTAAACTTTCCTTATCCAAGAATTTAATTTTAATGCTATTATTCTGTAAGTGATACATCACCAAAATTTACCTCATCTTGGTTAAATTAGTTTGTAAAGAGAACTATAAAAGAGGACTAAGAAAGACAAGAATACATGGATATAAATATTCTTCCTTTTCAGATTTGTGGAATTCTTTATGAGTGAATATTTATAATCATGCCCTGGAACCTAAGATGTCCCAGTGGCCCTTTAAGATGTCTGAGACTTTAGCTACCTTTTCAAATTTGATGTGAGTTTCTATTTGGTGTCATCTTAGGCACTGGTCCAGCTCTGCTGCTTCTGAAACATCTTGAGTACACACGGTATGTATAGCGTATTTGTTGATGGACTGAAGTTAGCCTGTGTTCCTGAAGTAGCTCAGTTTTAGATGTTTCCACAAATACAAAGGGAATTGACTGTAAAATTTGGTATGCTAGTAAAATATTTACTTTGCTGATCTGAGGAAAATGATACTTGGAATGATCAGAAAATGTACAATTTCTAAATTAATTTAGGATTTATAAGACACAGAAAAGTGTGTGTGTATATGTGTGTTCAGGGATGCATGTATGTGTGCAGGTGGAGGCCAGTGGACAACTTCTATCTATCTATCTATCTATCTATCTATCTATCTATCTATCTATCTATCTCCCACTTCTTCAATCAGGGTCTCCCAGTGTCTGTACTAAAATATACCAAGTAAGCTGTGATAATGACTACTACTATCACTGCCCTTAAACCTAAGAGATCCTGTTTCTACTGCCACAGTGATGGGATTATCAGTACACTACCACACCTGGCTTTTTCTAATGTGGGTTTGTGGGCTGGAGCTAAGGCAGACAGTTTCCAGACTGAGCTATAACTCAGTTCCTTAAAACATTTCTTGATACAAACAAAATCCACTTAAATCAATCAATCAAACAAACAAAAAACATCATTGTCTCTTGATTTTGAGTACTTGTTGAGTTGCTCTATGAGGCCCAGTTTTTAAACTAGGAAAATGAGGATAATAGAGCCAAATGTATAAGGGTGTTTCAAGTTTTTTTTAAAGGTCTGTTTTGCAGTCTGCTTATTCCTTTGCGTATGAAAAACCTTTGAAGTGTGGGTTAATAGTGCTGGCATTGACTAGCACAGAGTAATGAGTCTCTGACTTACACTCCTGACCTAAGTTCTCTGAAATACATGTTCTTTCAAATGTCACTGTGTAAAAGGGCAGGGCTCACACTACTGTGGAAAGGGTGGTTATGTGAGGTTGAAATGTTGGATAGAAAGTCATCACTGTCCCAAGGTTGGGTATTTCTGATTCTACCCAGGATGCTATGCTATATTCAACCAGTGACACATACAACAGATCTCATAATGCACAGAAAGAATGAAGCATTATTGATTGGGTTTCCATGGAAATTTGCTAGATTGCATGCTGTTCAGAGGGGTGATGAGTTGAGGCAGCAGCTGCAGCTCTATATTGAGAATGAAGCATTCCACTTTCACAGTGGTTTCCCTGGAAGAGCATATGATTTGTGGAACATATCATTGCATCCCACCAAATGGAATAACATTGTCCAGTGGTGTTTCGGGAAGAATATTGTAGACATTGACTAATACCACGAGGAGAGGATGTTGTCGCTTTTGCTTGACTTGAAAGCAAATCATGGCTATTTTGATGTGTCCAGTTATCCACAAATTCAGCACAGCTAAGGAAAAGATCAATTTTCAAAGCACTCCTGCACTGAGTCAATGATGTATGACGGCAAAGAGAGTAATAAATTATGTTTTCCGGCATTGCTTGAAGAGATCAGTCACCAAGGGACTGTAGTGTGTGTGTGTGTGTGTGTGTGTTTTATGCCTTGCAAATACGGCTCCTACCACTTAATTTAATATGGCAAAAGATTAAAAAATAAAAATAAAACTACACATTAGTGCTATGTTTTAAAACTCCTTTCTGCTTGATTTTAAGTTGTTCACAAATGATCATCTACAAGAAAAGTGTACCTCAAGGGCAATAAATAGATGTATTTATACAGTATATGTGTTAGAGCTTTCACACAGACACAGGATGCTCCGTCTGTGAATCATGATTGCAGGGATCTCACACTGTCAGCATATCCTCTGAGGAATGAACTACTGAAGCTGTCTGCTTTATGAAGGCTTCATATTCATAAGGCAATGGCTCTGCTCACTCTTGGCAGGCCCTACCCTCACTTCGTTAAACTGGAAGTCATTTATCTGAATTGAGGCCTGCTATTGGAACAAGCTGAACAAGAACTCACATCGTACATAAAAGCTTTTGGAAGAGACCTGGGATTGGCTCTGGGGGTGGATATAATTCAAATGCAAATGCATTTCATCAGAGGTTTGCCTTGGATGCCAAATTTTGGGGCAAAAGAAGGACCAACTACTGATCATTTTCTTTTCTCCCCCCCCCAAACAAACAAACAAACAAAAAACAAAAAGCCAACTGTACAGTCAATATTCCTTATTTCAAAATAATGTCAAGAAAGGCTTGAAGAAAGCATTATAATCCTTAGCCCACCATTACAGAGGATGCGACCTATGATGCCATTTTACCATTGCACATTTTAGAGTGAGCTTTGAAAAGTAAACGAGAAATGAAGTTGCTAATATTGATACATTAGGGGAAAAAAAAACAAGGTTGAAAAGTAACGGTATTTATAAGGTCAGAGAGACGGTTTGATGAGGACAGTGTGAGGACCGGGGTCTGGATCCCCAGCATCCACCTAAAAGCCAGGCATGCGTCTGTAATAGCAGCAGTGCGCCAGGGAGGCAAGACAGGCAGGGCCCAGTGCACTTGCTGGCCAACCAGCCTGTGACCAGTGCTTGGGGGATGGGCCATGTCATTCCTGGTTCCAATTTGCTTATTTGAGCAATTGGAATAAAGGCCAGTACCTGCCCTTAAGGGTGATTTGTATCCCCAGTTAGACTCTGTTTGAGAAAACTAATTTCTTATTTTCAAGTGCTTATCTGTGTCTACTCTTAGCCCTGGGACCCCATCTGGAGCAGACCTTTGCAGGCTCTGTGCATGCTGCTATGGTTTCTGTGACTGTGATTTCATAACTGTTAAGAAGACCCTCTTTTCTTCTTGCACTCCATTTCATCTGGCTCTGACAGTTTTTCTGCCTCCTCCTAGGGTTCCCAAAAGCCTAAAGGGAGGGACTTTATGGGACTTCTGATTTAGGATTCAGTGTTCCAAGGTCTCTCACTCTCTGCATATTACCTGGCTCTGAGTCTCTATATTTGTTCCCATCTACTGCAGGAGGAAGCTTCTCTGATGATTGTTGAGCAAGGCATTGATCTGTGATTGTAGCAGAATGTTCTTAGGGGTCATTTCATTCTAAGTTTCTTTAAGTTTTAATTCTGGGGTGTGTGTGTGTGTGTGTAAAATAACAAGGTTAATATCTCTGAAACATAATATTGTCATTTGTGTTGATTTCTAGTTTACAGAATGCTACTTATTAAGGACTAAACAGATAACGTCTGTTTCTAATATACTTAATATGACAATAATGTTAAAATGAACACAAAAACCATTACATATACATTAAATCTCATTCTATTCAAGCAGAAATATCCCCAAACCTGGATTAAATAATTTTATGATTCCATAAAAGAATGTTTTACAGATGTTTTTATAAATTTTACAGAAAATAATGAGCTTCATTGTGACATTTTCAGATGTGTGTCAGTATACTTTGTCATATTTGCTATTTCATTGTTCTGTCTGGGCTTAGGTCCATCTTTTACTTATTTTCCTCTTCCTGGTTATAAACATAGTTGACAGACAGATAATAGATGGATGGATGGGATAGATAGATAGGTAGGTAGATAGATAGATAGATAGATATATAGATAGATAGATAGATAGAGATAGACAGACAGGTAGATAATTATTGCTATTGGTGAAGCTGTCAATTATATCTACCTTATTTTTTCTACTCTTGTTTGTCAAGCTACATATAACTGAAACATGCAAAATTACCAACCTTTGTAGCTCTTGGTGGATGACATAAGAATCTTACAATTGACACATCAACAACTGATGTCAAAATCTGCTATGAAGAGATAAGAAGTTCTAGATACACAGCTGAGTTTTGAAGGCTTAACTAGTGAAATAATAATATTTAATTTTTGAGATTAAAAGGTAATTATATCATTTCTCCTCCCTTCCCTTCCTTCAAACTCTCTGGTATACCCCACTTTTCTCTCTTGCAAATTTCATGGAAACCCTTTTCTTTATTTTTGAAGAAAATATTTGACATATTCAATATATAAAAGTGTTTTGCAAGGCAACTAGAACATTTACATTAAAAACAAAAGGAAATAGACAAGCCTGAAGAAGATATTTTCAATAATTAATGCAGAAAAATAGTTTTTGTTTTTATTTATTTTTTAAAGCAAACCATTTCTTTTTATTCTTATAGACATGTGACATCTATGGGTGTAGCAGAATTACATTAGAAATCATATCTTCTTTTTCCGAGCATGTTTGGCTTTTTTCTAGGTCTCTGGGACATGCAGCCTCAGATTTCTGCTCATCTAGGCAGTGTCAGAGTGCACTCACTCTCATGTGTGGATCTCAAACTGGAAATGGATGAATCATTGGTTAGCCACTACCGCAATTTCCGTGCTACAATTACCCCAGCACATCATGGTAGCAGGTCATATTATAGGTCAAATGTTTTGTAATTGGAAAACTTTTTTCTTTAACTATTGTTAGATAAACATGAGAAATAGTCTTTTCTGAGAAAGAGCATGTTAACTGGTGATTCAGTACAAAATAGTCAATCCTGAAAACAGATTGCATTTGTAAATTTAGGAATATTTCTATGTATATAATAATACTTTAATACTTCCTTGTATATTAACATTTGTTACCGCATCATTCAATAAAATAAACTATGGCCGATAATCTCATGATTTATTTATATGCATGTAGCTCATATACATGTGTGTATGGTTGTAGGTATATGCATATGTGCACACATATGTTAATTCATAAAGTTCAAATGAGCACTCAGGAGCAGAAAAGAATTAAGGAACAAATGTTTTGACAAAATCCTGGGCAATAACACACATAAGCATGTGTTCTATTTACAAACTGAAATACTGTTAGGAATCAAGCTAGGAAGATGGTGGAGAAGAAACAGACAACACTTTCATATATCTTCACAAAGTCTTGAGCAAAACATGAGCACAGGGAAAAACTGTGATGATATAAAAAGGTTAGGGAGAAGCATAGATGACGGTAGATAAGTAAGGTATGAAGTCCAGAAACACTGCGATTAGATTTTTAAGAAATTATAGAATTTTGTTCTTGGTGCTAGAGCTGAAATATAGGGAACAGGGAAAATCATCATTAATGGAACTTTCAGCAAAAGAATGCCTATGTGAGCTCCATAGACAAAACCTAATACTGTGGAAATCATATGTGAGATGAGATTTCTGAACAACACAAATAGTTCCCTGAAAAGTATCGGGAACGCTGTTAAGTACTTTATGGATTCTGTGTCTGGAAACAATTTCAAGATAGTACTTGAAAATAAGGAAACATCCCTACAATTTCATATTTCCAAATAGCTAAAGTCTCTACTTCCTATGCAGCAGGCACATGAAAATAAGTATAGGCTCTGGGAACTGAGGCTTGAGTGTAGAGCAGGGGACAATATTCTACATGGAAGTGTTGACTACAATATAAAGACTGTATGCATTTTAGAACAGTATTATGAGCTCTGGAAAGAGAACTCAGGCCAGCCACATGAATATAAGCTAGGTGGTTGGCATAGAGACCAGAATGGTCAGGACATTTGTGATCATGCAGGCCCCATTACTCACTCATGCACTTCACTTGTCCTAGTAGAAAAGGTTTGGTGTGATGCTTTTGATGACTTTCAGAGAACCAGAGACACATGATAGAAATGCAGCCTCTTCTAGGACATTTATTGTACCCACTGGCAAACTGGAAAAGGTGCCTGTTATCATCGAGTGGGCAATTGGTAAATATAGGCTCAGTTGATGGGAAAAAATGCATACACAATGAGTTTCGAGGTCTCCATATGGAAAACAGGGACAGGAATTTAGTCCAACATTAATAGACGTTTTTAGGACACATTGGGAACAGCAGGCTGGACCTTAAACTGAAAAGAGTTGTCTCTAGTACAAAACAAACATCGATATGCATTATATATCATTTATTGTATGTGTTGGGTGAGGAAATGGAAGAAAGAAATGAGAAAATTATGTTATAATCTCAAAAATAAAAGAAAAAAACATTATTTGTTTCTGTTATTGGAAATAGACTTTTTCTCAAATAATATACCCTGATTACAGTTTCTTATCCCTCTATTCCTTCAGTTCTTCCTCCCCTCCCCTCCTAACAGGACCCAGCCCATTTCTGTCTCTCATTAAAAAGAAAACAGGCTTCTAAGAAATAATAGCAAAATAAAATAAAATGATAAAACAAAAGCTAACAATCAGAATAGGACAAAAAAAACAAACAAACTAACAGAAGTAAAAGAGCCCAAGAAATTGCACCAGAAACAGACTAGGTGCACAAGCTAATTGTTTGCACACTCAGGAATCCCATAAAGACAGTAAGCTGGAAGCCATAATATATATACACAAAGGACCAACAGAGTAAAAAGAGAGGAAAATATATAACTAAAATATAAATGACAAAAAGATAAAATTAAAGAAAATGTCCTGACACAACCTTATGAGACAAGGTACCTCCAACAAGGATGTTGGGTTTGTTTTCTGTTGGCCGTTTACTGCTGGGCATGTGATCAACCCTTAAGAGAAATTTGTTTCCCTTAGAGAAAACAAAATTCTATCTGCAAATGCTTATCAGTTGGAGAAAGCTTCTGGGTTAGAGACGAGGGCATGTGTGCACTGCTCCTCTCAGCCCCAGACTCCATCTGGTGCAGGCTCATGCAAGCTCTGCCTGATGCCTCAGTCTCTGTGGGTTCATATAAGCATCAGTCGTGTTGCCTGAGAGGGCCTTGTGTTCTTGGTGTCCTCTATTCCCTCTGGCTCTTACACTCTTTTGCTTCCTCTTCTGCAGGGTTCTCTCGGCCCTAGGGGGATGGAATTGATGGAGACATCCCATTTAGGGCCGAGGATTCCAAATTCTCTCACTCTCTGCATAGTGCCTGGCTGTGGATCTCTGTATTTGTTCTCATCTGCTAGAGGAAGAGCTTCTCTGATGATGGCTGAGCAAGGTACTGTCTATGAGTATAGAAGAATGTCACCAGGAGTCATTTTATTGCAGTCCCTGTTCCCATTACTATGGAACCCACTTGGAGGCTGACCTGCGATGGGCTACATCTGTGCAGGGGATCTAGGTTATCTCCATGCATGCTACTTGATTGGACTATCAGTCTCAGGGAAGAACCCTGTGCTCAGATTTTTGGTTCTGTTGCTTTCCTTGTGGAGCTTCTGTCCTCTCCAGATCTTACTATTTCCCACGTCTTTCATAAGATTCTCTGCATTCTGCCCAAAGGTTGATCATAAGTCTTAGCATCTGCATTGATAGTCTGCAGGGCAGAACCTTTCAGAGGCCCTTTGTGGCAGGCTCCTGACTTCTTCCCTGTTTGCTCCTTCTGATGTCCATCCTCTTTGCCTTTCTGGATGGGGATTGAGCATTTTAGCCAGAGTGTCCTATCAAGAAGAAATTTGAAACATCTCATGTAAGCAACTTAATGGCTCACCTAAAAGTCCTAGAAAAAAAAAGAAGCAGACACACCAAAGAGGAGTAGATGGCTGGAAATAATCAAACACAGGGCTGAAACCAATAAATTAGAAACAAATAAAACAATTCAAAGAATCAGTGAAACCAAGAGCTGGTTCTTTGAGAAAATCAACAAGATAGACAAACCCTTAGCCAAACTAACTAAAAGGCAAAGAGACATTATTCAAATCAACAAAATCAGAAATGAAAAGGGGGACGTAACAACAGACACCGAGGAAATCCATAGAATCATTAGGACTTACTTCAAAAGACTATATGCCACAAAATTTGAAAATCTAAATTAAATGGACAGTTTTCTTGATCAATTCCACTTACCAAAGCTGAATCAAGACAAGGTAAATCAACTAAATAATCCTACATCCCCTAAGGAAATAGAAGCAGCCATCAAAAGTCTCCCATCCAAAAAAAAAAAAAAGCCAAGGACCATATGGTTTCAGGGCAGAATTCTACCAGGCCTTCAAAGAAGAGCTAACTGCAATTCTCTTCAAACTATTCCACAAAATAGAAACAGAAGGAACACTACCAAACTCATTCTGTGAAGCCCAGTCACCTTGGTACTTAAACCTCACAAAGACCCAACAAAGAAAGAGAATTTCAGGCCAATCTCCCTTATGAACATTGATGCAAAAAATACTCAATGAAATACTTGCACACTGAATACAAGAACACACCAAAGATATCATCCACTATGACCAAGTAGGCTTCATCCCAGGTATGCAGGAGTTGTTGGCAGGTTTTTTTAATTTTTTTATTTTTTTTTGAGTTTTTTTAATTTATTTATTTTTATATCAATCACAGGTTAGGTACTTTGCATCCCAGGCGTAGCCCCCTCCCTCATTCCCTTCCACCCTCTTACTCCCTCCCTCATCTCCCTCCTCCCCGCCCCCTCCAAGTCCACCAACAGGGGAGGACCTCCTCCTCTTCCATCCAACCCCAGCTCATCCTGTCTCCTCAGGGCTGGCTGCAATGTCCTCCCCTGAGATCTAGCCAGTCTGTCACTCCCCGGCTTGTATGGGGGAGGGTCAAAGAGTCAGCCATCAATATCATGACTGAAACAGTC
>CM053765.1:23956650-23983886 GCA_028658305.1 Pachyuromys duprasi
CCCCCTCCAAGTCCACCAACGGGGGAGGATCTCCTCCCCTTCCATCTGACCCCAGATCATCTTTTCTCCTCAGGGCTGGCTGCAATGTCCTCCCCTGGGATCTAGCCAGGCTGTTACTCCCTGGCATGTATAGGGGAGGGTCAAAGAGTCAGCCATCAAGCTCAAGACTGAAACAGCCCCTGTTTCCCTTACTAGAGTCTTCAGTTCACCAATGAGTTATCATGGGCAACATCTGAGCAGGGGTTCTAAGCCCATATACGACCCTTGTGCTCTGCTCAGTTTGATCTTTGTGGAGCTCTTGTTCTCCCCAAGTCTTACTAACTTCCCCTATATTTATTATTACTTCCAGCCCTCTGCTATTAATCGAATTAGAAGCAGCACTGATTGTGGTAGCCCTCCTCCAAAAGGCATAGGGGGAGAAGAGGGAGGAAGGATAGGAGTGGGAGGAAATGAAGGGGCTACAACTGGGATACAAAGTGAATATACTGTAATGAATAAATAAATGTAATAAACTATAAAAAATTAGATACAGCAAGATTTACAAAACAAGGACAGGAATACTTGAGATGTGTTTTGCCTGAGCAGAAACAAGATCTTGAGCGTCAGTAATTAAGATAAGAATACATAGTACCTAGGTCTGAAGCTCCACAAGGAGAACAACAGAACCAAAAAATCTGTGCCCAGGGGTCTTTTCTGAAACAGATACTCCAACCAAGGACTATTAATGGAGATAACCTAGAACCCCTGCACAGATGTAGGCAGCAGCAGCTCAGTCTCCAAGTGGGTACCCTAGTAAGGGGAACAGGGGTTGTCTCTGACATGAACTCAGTGGCTGGCTCTTTGGTCACCTCCCCCTGAGGGTGGGGAATACCCTTACCAGGCCACAGAGGAAGACTATGAAAGACAGTCCTGATGAGACCTGATAGGTTAGGATCAAGATGGAAGGGGGGAGGAGGTCCTCCCTTACCAGTAGACTGGAGAAAGGGCATGGGAGGATATTAGGGAGGTAGGGAGGGTGGGATTGTGAGAAGATGAGGTTACAGCTGGGCTACAAAGTGAATAAATTGTAATAAATAAAAATGATATTAAAATATATAAAAATAACTCTGTGATGCTTTCTGTAGACTTTTCTCTCATATTTTGCTGTGTGTTTATGTGTGTGTGTTTTAATGTATGTATTCATGTAGGTGCATTTGAGTGTACCTATGGAGGACAGAATTGACTTTGCACACCTTCCTCTATCACTTTACACTGTAGTTTTTGAGACAAGACCTTTTAGTCTTGGCCAGTGAGCCCTTATGTCACAGTCTTCTCCCTCCTCACAATGCTGGTGTTACCAAAGCATGAAGACATGTCTGGCATTTCACATGGGTTCAGGGATTCCAAACTCTGTTGTAGTGCTTGTTTTTAAAACTCTACTTTATTTGGGGTGTTTAGGCCACTGCCTCCTTTTCATCAACTCCCCAACCCTAGGTAGGAGAGAGAAGGTTAGTGGGGAGCAAGGGCCCTTTTACTTCTTTTAGGGCTAGACCAATCTCCATGAAGAGCAAAGGCAGCCATCTGTCTCCTTCATGCTGTTGCACCCGAAGTGTTTTTCTCCATCTGATTGCTCCAAACTGCCATATCGTCTGTCTCTTGGTCTCTTCAAACTGGTACATGCCACACACCATCACTGCATGCCACACTTCTCCCTCTCACTTCTCAAACTCATATCCTCAGAACCCTAGACCACACCCCTCTCCATGTCACACATGGAAGGCCTTTACCAGCTGGCAAAAGCCATGCCCCACACGAGACAATTAACAGCTGTGGACAAACTAAAACCACACACTTGGGATTGAAACAAAAAAGACACATTTACACAATACAACTGAGTTTACAAAGAAACCAAAATTTCTGTTATGTTATGAAGACCTTCATGACTATAGAGCTAATTCTATCCATTGAACTATCTTGCCAGCCCTTAAATCTCGCTCTTAATGTTCTGTTGTTACATATTAAGTTTTTAACTTTCCCGATTTTGCATTTTGTATCATCCATCCTCCTTTCACACTATGGCCCTAGCCTTTGAATCTTCAGAGAAAATTTTAGCATCTTCTTTCTTGGTATTTGAGAACTTACTTGGTATTTGAGAACTTGAAACTTACTTATTCATAGTTATGACATGTTCTCAAAGCTCTAAGCAATAAAGACGTGATTGTGCTTGACTAATCTTATTGATGATTTCTCTCTAAAACTAGCAGAATTTCTAACAAAATAAAATTCAGAAAGGACCTTGATAAATTTATATCAATACCATCAAAGCAATGGTTTTCAAAATGATTGATGACAATTCCAAAAGTAATAATAATAACAATAACATTAAATGTTTTGTTGACTGGGAATTTGGAAACTTATAGTATTTTGTGGGCAAAATGCAACTATTAGCCAAATGTGGTTGCGGAGAGGAAGAGAAAAATAATCCCTGAAACTCCTGTTGCAATACTTAATATTAAAATGTACCACAATATGCAATTTAAAGCGCTCATTTTCCAAAATATTGAAATGGCATTGAAATCTTTTATTGTACTTTTATTAATATACAAAGGGCTCTTTTATTTTTACATTTCTCAGAAGTAACCTTACTTCTTAAAAAAAAAAAACCTTGATTCAGAAAATTAAAAAAATGCACTATTTCTCAATGTTTCAACACAGCCCTTTGATTTTTGAAGCTTGTGTTGTAATATGAACCATAGCTGAAGCCTGCTCTCACAATTGTCAAGTTTATTAATTACACAGATTGGTAGAAAGAAAGACTATGGGTAGAGAGAGGATTGTGTGAGTTTAGCTTGCAGCTGATGTTCAACTCGATAGGCTCCCTGAGTGTGTTTGAAAATTTCTTAAACCACTTACATGTTTGTTTCAGGAAGATGTTATTTTTCTTATTAAATAATCTAATTGTACTTAGAGAAAACAATTCATAATATCATTTTCCTTGAAGTGCATTAGACTTCACTTATGGTTATTTTCTTACATATCCCGTAAGTACTTATAATAATTTTCTTATATGCAGAATTATATTAAAATATGTTAGAATAATCCTGTTCAAATTAACTAATTTTTGTGTAGTTTCTGGGAGGAAATGTTTTAATTCCCCACTTGACTGTGGACTTTGTGATATGTCAGTTTGGTTCTGTGCATTTTAATTCTTATTGAAAATAGTATCTTAAGGAATTCTGAATTCTTCAAATATCATTTCTCAGTCATTTATTTAGAGGTTCAATTAAATTTCTATATTTCTGCTAGTGTGTGTGTGTGTTGGCCCTTTAAGCTAAATTCACCATTTTCTTATGTATTAACTGGCAGGAGCAATGAAAGTGAGCAGCACTGATAACAGGCTAATAAATATGGCAAGCATGGATGAGTCCCCAACACATCACCTTTTTTAAAAAAAACAAGGTCATACTACAAATGTAAGGTTGATTAACAACAGTTTCTTCTAAATTGTTTCATTCCTCTCATATTGTGAACAAACACTGATATCCTAGAGCTGAATTTTCACCCTATCTTCCATCCCCAACTCTGAAATATTCACATTCCTAATCTTTCTATAAGCTTTGCCTCAATTCCCTTTACTGATATTCTCCCAATAAAATATACTATAGATTAAAGAGCATACAAATGACAAGGCATAACCAATAATAAGTTTTTAAACATATCACGAATCAGGAAAAATAGTTAGTTATCCGAAGAAAAGTAATTTAAGATAAGCAGACACCGATGAGATAAGTTAGGAAAAGATGCTTTAAAAAATACCATGTGAGAAATGCCCAGAGAATTAAGGAAAATATAAATACTAAGAGAACTGGGAGGTACAATAACATTAAAAGAACGTCTTAGTTATGAATGGGGAAAAAAAACTGAAGTTTAAAAAAGCAATTTGCTGAATAGAGTCTTCTCCAGGACAGACAGCACAGTTACAGAGCTGTAGAAAGGTATTATTGAGCATGGACAAACACAGACTAAAAACATCAATAGAGCTTCAGAAACCTAATAAAATATCAACGGATTCATCATATATTTGGAGAAACTTCACCACACAACCTGGCAATTAGATTTATGAAAAATTGATTGTAGATCAACAGTTTCTTAAAGGAGGGGGGTAATGGTAAACAACATTTAGTGAGATTTTTAAAAAATGAATTACAGCAGACTTTTTGTTGAGAAGTTGCATTCCAGAACACAATGAAACATCATTCTGTATAGTTACCGATGAGAGGATACAACCAGCCCAAATACGATCAGGAGAACAAACTGTTCATCCGAAACCTGAGAGATATCTGTGAAAAAGCAAGTAGGGGGTGTTCAGGAAGCTTTATATAATAATCATAAGAAAGTGGCAGAGGAAAGATGGTAGGGATGGAAAGAGGGAGTCAAAGAGAGATTAATTTTTAGAAGACAAAAATAACATGAAGTTGAGCAGATGAGGTAAAACACCTTGGTTTGCTATAAAAGAAACATTTTTAATAAGCTTTGTTTATTACACAACACTGTTACATCAGTTATTTTCCTTCTTTACATAACTTTTCTGTGGTTATGAAATGCATGTATTTGAGAGTGAATATTCATGATTACTGCAATGTTTTTCAAATGGTTTATAAACACTAATAATAAATAATAAACATGCATATAAAAGAAATTGTAAATCAAATCATGAAAATGCTATCAATTGAAGAATGCAAAAGAAAAGGTAAGTATTTCTAGTCATATTCTTTTCCTGTAAGTTGAAACCATCTCCAAGTTACCCCCATTAAAAAGCTATTGCTGCAAGAACCAGTTCCTGCAACTACAGCCCTCTCAAGTTGAAGAAGCATCCTTTCATGACAGGGGAATGGTTTCAACTCTTGGTTCTCATTGGGTTCATTCAGACACTAGATCTTCTGTGTTTTACCTAGAATTCTTTTGACCATAGACCCAGGGTCCTGAGCTTCAGCCTCACTCATGAGCTTGGAATTTTCCCCTGAGAGTTATTTATCCAAAATTTCACTGAACTATATCTGTGGCTTTTTTTTCCTTTTGGTGGACTTTAAATGTCACTTCTAAATATTTTAAACCCTGAAATTATAAAACCATTTTGACCAAAAATTTTATTAGGTGGCTTTACCAAAAGCTATCATCACTTTTAAACCGATAGTAATAGACAGCTAAGTAAAGGCAGAATTCTGATCTTTTAATGTAAGTTTCCTTTTTTTTTGGAATTCTAAATGAGATAAATATCTTGGTTCACTATTGTAACACATTCACTCATTATGTCATCGTGTCTGAGGTTCCTACAAAGACAATGGGATGACTAATGAAGGAAAGCTACCTACCAAAAATAAGGTGAAAATAATTTATATGGAACATAGAAATCTCCCAATCCATGAAAATATCACATACTCATACACACACACACACACACACACACACACACTCACATGCGTGCCCCTACCTCCAAGCAAACATCTTGATTGATTACAATGTATAAAATGGGACCTTCATAGATCTAATTATTACGTGGGAGATGAGACTGTGGATATGTTTATTGAGGCAACTTTTAGATTGAATTCACTGGAGGGGAAAGATACCATAAGTATGGATTCTATCACTGTGTGGGCAGGATCCCTGAATGAATAAAAAGGAGAAAACCATCTGAGCCCAGCGTCTACCTCACTCTCCTTCCTACCTACAGATTTAAAGTGACCAACTGCACCAAGCTGCTGCTGCCGTCCCTCCCACACTGTGATGGACTATAGCCAAGGACAATGATTCCGTCCTCTCTTAAGCTGCTTTTCCCAGGTATTTGATCACACCAACAAGAAAAGTAACTAATACTCTGTCTAATATGAAAGATTTCACCATCGATAAACAGCATAATAGCAGTTAATAGTAGAAAACAACTGTAATCCTAGAATTCAAGTATCTGAGACAGGAATATGGTGAGTTTGAGGCCAATCCGGACTATATCTATCTGACCTAAGAAAAACAAACAAACAAAGCAAGACAGATACAAACAGATCTTCTTTAAAGAGTTAAATCGAGTGAGAAGTGAAGGAGTTAACAGGGCTTCACGACAAACATGTATGTTTTGATGTTTCAATAGTGGATCTTTGTAGCTACTTAAGGAAGGGTCTAAAGCGGAGCTTTGCTTAATTGAAGAGAAATGCAGAAAAGCTATATCCCCATTTCAAGAAAATGAGTTACAGAGGGTACAGCTGACCACACTGTATGGTCATGATTACCGGCTTCTCCTCCCACAGCTTCCTTTTCACTCCATCACCCATCATTTTAGAACTAGCCTCTGACTTTTATCTGTTTAACTTCAAATTATGTCCATTTTGGTAAATATTTTTTCCCCAGTTATCCCTGGTTGTTAAAATATCAGTGATCTCCTACAAGAAAACCCAAGCCGCACAAAGAAAAAGTAGGTTTGTGATGATATTTTTAATGTTTAGCACACCCATTTCAATGAAAAAGAAAACTGTTGACATTTAGAGAAGACAATACAAGAATTGTTTTATCTTTTTTCTTTTACTATATTCTTCTTTGTAATTATATTTGTATACCTCTACTAATGTTACATAAAGAACATGTATGTTGGAACTCTGCTAATCTGAAGTAAAACTGTTCATTTTTTTTTTTTTTTGCTTACTGAGTGTATGACTTTGATATACCCATGGATCTATGACACCTTCTTTGGCAAAAGTCTTTCAATGGAACATGCTATGAAATCAAGGTACCCAAGAATTAATTTATATCTTTCCTCTTTCTTACTGTATTTAATTATACTCTCATGTCTGCCTTACAGTCCTCTTTTCCTTCCATATACTCTGTTAATTAAAATCCAAATCATTTGAGTTCAATACTACCACGTTTAGCTCCTTTCATAAATGTCCATTAGAAATAATTTTTTCACCTTTTTGTGTTCTAACCACTTGTATAGTGAGCTTCCAATTATGGTGAACCATGAAAGTCACATGACTTAGCCAATCAGTCGAAAGTCTTCAACTCAAATTGCCTGGCAGAGGGGTCACTGTGTTTTCTATTTTACCCAAGTAGTAACAGCAGTGAAGCCTGAAGGTTTCAGAAAATGATGTAAATCAAGTTAAGAATTCTCCATCACAGCTGAGGTGCCATCCTTATCACTAAGTGTTCACATATCCATGCATTAATAATGCAATATCAAAGTGACTTTAAGACATCAATTTAGGATTCAGACAATACTGGATAAAAGTAGTCAAAATTATCTACAATATATAACTCCAAGATATTCCTGAAAACAATTTTGACAATATACAATATCTGCCTTACACAGTACTTTTAAGGCCAAATGTGAAACATGTTTTCTCTGTATTCATTCTGACAGCTTTTCTCTTTTGTAAGCTACACTATCCTCTTGAGGTGCTGAATTCTATTATACCTGGAACATAACACATGTATAATGAATATTTAACAAAATTAAAATTGAAATTGGATAAATGGAGATAAAATGGCAAGATGAATAAGGCAAGGAGAAATCAGCAGGGATCCTGGAACGTGGTAGGCTCTTTAAACAGTGACAGTCAATCTTTATTAAACTCTTTCCACATGTTGTTACATTTAATCCTCAGTTCTGTCTGATGAGAATAGTTATGACTTGCACCTTGCTGAAGAGAGAACCAAGGTTTAGGGTAAATTTGAATCACTTGCCTGAGGTTGCACCTGAGGCAAGAGACAGAGACAGCACTAAATGTCATCTTAAATTGCATCTAGATTGAATGAGAGTCTCCTATGTCAACATCCAAAAGCTTTCTCCTCATCTTCAACATCACTGTGCAGTAGACATGAGAGTTCTTTCTGTACAAAGACAGACCAATCAGCAGTAATTATTTTCTCTTTGTGTTCATTAAAGTAAATTAAGTAATGTAGACATGGCCTATTGAAGCTTGAGAATCAGTCCATTTTTTTGAGACACAATTACCATCTTTCAAATGTTAGAAAAAAAATCAGTGTCTATAGGACTAGGACATATCTAAAGGCATGAATAGGACCCTGCTTAGATTTGCCTGGCTGCCTTTGGTCTCAGTAGAGAGAGCTACAGAAGAATCAGTGAGGGTCTGATACTATTTCTCCATGTACTCAAAGGGGTTCTGTTTTGAACCACAACCTTCCACATACTTCCAATGTTTTATGATTGACACAAGTCATATGATTCTGTGCTTGTGTTAATGGATTTAAAGCATGAAGAACTCAAAAATGAATGTTTCTGACAGTGACTTATCTGGCAGAATTGGCATAGTATTTGTTCTTCCTATGACATCAGACCAGGCAGAAAGAATATTCCATATGAAGGGAAGAAGTAGTGTCTTGCCAGGAGAAAGACATGGGAAGACTAAGAGAACCTGGATCTTTTGAAAACAACTTATTACATGAGGGTTTTTGCCCAAGGAAATCGTTGGCTTGGGCTGCTCTCTAGTGGCAGGCAGTGTTTACTGTCAGGATTTCTCTTACAAGGACTCCAAGCTCAAAGGCAAGAGGGGGGGAAAATCGAGCTTTTCTTGAACAGCAAGAGCTGAGTTACAAATGAATGCATGTACACACACACAGGCGGACACACAAACATACACATGTGCACAGACACATAGGTGCATACTTGAGGAACAGTACAGGACAACAACTTTCAGGAAGAAAATTAGAATGGAGTAGGATAGGGTCTTCTGTGGGAGCTAGAGAATAATGGGAGGGGTAAAAAGACCCTTTGCAAAGCCTCAGACATGTCTGCTGTGTGTTCATTTTTCATAGCTCTTGAGAGTAACTGCAGGGAAGACTCATCTTCTTCACTGATGTCTACTTAAAAAACAGTTTGAAAGTACATTTAGTGTGTGAGTGTGTGTGTCATTGTGAATGTGGTCAGAAGGTGATTTTCAGGAGTTGGTTATTTTTTTCTACCATGTGGGTCTTTGGGGTCATCAAACTTGGTCCCAGTTCATCAAACTTATCTGCTGGGCCATCTCTCCAGCCCTCTGTCTCCTTTTAGATAACAGTAGTTTTAAAATTATAGGTATGTTTAATGAAGAACTTCACACATTCCCTGGGAGCTCTTTGCTTACATATCCCTATGGATAATGTGGAAGAGAGAGGAGATGTCTACCCTGTCCTGGCGCTATCTCTCTCTCTCTGTGTGTGTGGCCATCACTTCTTTTCTCTGTTCCGGTCCTGATTTTTTCCTAGATTATATTACATGATTGAACTTAACTTTTGAATTTCATGCAAAGATAAAGCTGAAACCAGTTTAGGTTTTGTTTTGTTTTGTTTTTTGTCTGGGCTCACGAGTTTATACCTTGTATGGACATAATGATTTTCTGTGAAGAATTCTGTGGCTTGTTTGCTGCCTTGGGTCTTACTAATTCTGTAAGATTTTAACATCTGTGGATTGAGTTTGTAAGATTGATTGATAATCTTCCCGTTTATTTCTGATATGCCCTGAGCATTGTGATTCACCAAAGATACTTAAAAAAAGAACAAATGTCCTGGACTACATGAGAAATCAGCTGAGGCTCAGCCAACTAAGCAGCAGGTCACACACAGAGAGAAGCTCAAAATAGAAGGACACCAGCCAAGTGGCATATTGGTGGCCAGAAGGTATTTCCTTTCAGAAGAGTAGACAGTAAGGACATCGCCCTCTGCAGAGTAAAGTTTCTATTGTCAACATCCCTTCATGCTGCCGTTTTCTAGACTCTTTCTTCATACTTACGTTTCCATATGTAAAGAATTAATTAAATGAGTAATTGGAGCAGAACCATCACCATCGCTGCACCCACACATGCCACAGTTACCTCGATGCCTCAGGCAGAAGTAGAGCTCAAACTCACAAGAACAGATGAAAGTGCCTCGGTTCTTCTGGAGAGAGAGAGAGAGAGAGAGAGAGAGAGAGAGAGAGAGAGAGAGAGAGAGAGAGAGAGAGAGAGAGCAACTGCGTGAAGCTATTATAGCACACCACTGAGAGAATACCTTCATCATCCAACATTCCAAGAAGGGCTCCGTGGAGCACAAATATCCCACACCATTTAAAAATGGGCAGGAAAGAGAAAGGTGGTCAAGTGACTCATGCTCAAAGTGTTATGGAGTACAAGAGAAGAAGGGTACTTATAAATACGCCCAAGGAAACAGAGAGAGGGCAAACTAGAACTGTTCATCACTGAGGGTGGAGGTAGAGTTGATGACACTAAGATGGTTGAGAGAGTGAACTTCTGTTTTGGATCTAGGTTTAACAGGAAAAATGGAAGCAAATTTGGACTATTAGGAGGTAATGGAAAACTTGCCAAGTCGCTACTGGCGAAATATCAGATGAGGGAATAGAGCACTCGGGAAACTGTACATTCACACATCAGCCTGACAGGCATCTGAGGTTATTAAGCTAAGTGGCTGATATCAAGTACTTACTAAACAGTTCACACTTTTAGAAACAATCGTAATGTTGGGATGATAGTAGCTATTCCTGAAACAGAATCACCAAATTCCTTTCTGAAAGATGTATTGTGTTTTGTGTTTTTTGCCTTTCTTTGAAAAGCAGCTCTACCGTATTGAGACTCACATAGAAAACAAAGGAAAGCTGAGGCAGCCTCTAGTCATACCCAAATCTTACCAAGTAATCAATCTTGTAATTATGCTGATGGTAAAATTAATAAGCAAAGCAAAGTAGAACAAGGGTGACAAAATGCAGGATAACCAGCCATTAAGATTCAGTGATATGCACTACATGCACCCTGTAGTCCCATTCCTCAGGAAGCAGAAGCAGGAGGATCACTTCCTTGGAGAAATCCTATTCTGCTTATGGTGACTACACATATCCATCACTTGAGTATGCCATTAAAAAGAGATAATTGAAAGTTTTTCTAGGTTAAATATTTTTAAATTACATTTTTATACTGTGGGCACACACACAAACATCTTCAGGAACACCATCATGATAGCATACCCTTCATCATCAAAACACCCCTAATGCATTTGTTTATTCTGTGTCTCCTCTCACCCCTACTCTGAGGCCTAAGCAATCACTGACCTGATGGAATTTTATATAAAATAACTTTGGTCAGGCTTTTACTTAAACTAATTGCTTAGGAGGTTTCCCAATGCAGTAAATACCAAGAGTTTCTTTTATTGCTGAATTGTAGTAGTATTCCCCTGTGTGGTTATATCGCAAATTGTTTATCTGTTTACTTGTCCAATATTTCTAAGTTGGGACTAAAAAAACTGAGGAAGAAGGAAAGAGTGGTGAGGGAAGATGAAGGAACGAGGAAGGAAAAAAATGAACAATAAGAGAGAAAAGGAATCACATGACAATCATGTTTAATTGTACAAGAAACTACCAGGCTTCTTGCTGAGGCACCTGTATCATTTTACATTTTCTGTTGCTGTACTGAGGTGTAGCTGCTCCGTTTCTTGTATGTTATGAGAGTATCTTTAATTATAGCAAATATAATTGGCCTGTGATTATATCCCATTGTTGCAATTTTTGTTGCTCTAATGAATAAGCTTAAGTTTTTCTGTAGATCTGCTTTTGGCTATATACCATGTTTTGTGAAGCATCTGTAAAATTCTTTACCCACATTTTTATTAGACAGTATGAGTAATTATAAGTTATGGAAATTTTTTGTGTATCATTAATATGTCTTCTATGTGATAGCTGTGCTGTAAGTGTTTTCTTCCATTCTGTGTTTTGCTGTGTTGTTTTCTAAATTGTGCCCTTAGAAGAGCAAACGCTTTAGATTTTGATGAAGATGAGTCTTCTGTGGTTTGTGCTTTTTGTTTGGAAGACACCTTTACTTACCACAAGATACAATTGTTTCCTGTGTTTTCTTGTAGAAACTTAATACTTGCAGATTTCATTGAGTCACAATCAAGTAAGTGTTTTGTATAGAGTGTTAGGAATAATAGTCATTTTTATCAATCAGATATTTAGTTGATTTCACATCATTTGTTGAAAAACAATTTATTTTCATTTTCCTTGTCTTAAACATACTTGTGGGAAGCCAGTTTATATTTCTAGCTCCATTTTAAATTTAAATTTGTTTTTTATAATTTATTCACTTTACATCCCAATTGTAGCTCCCTCCCTTATTTCCTCCCAGTCCTACCTTCCCCCCCTCTTCTCTCCATCCCCTTCTCCTAGTCCATGGAAAGGGAGAGTCCTCCTCTTCTGCCATCTGACCCCAGCCTATCAAGTCTCATTAGAACTGCCTGCACTCTCTTTCTTTGTGGACAGACAAGGCCACCCTACAGGGGAGAAGTGATCAAAGAGCAGGCAACAGAGTCCTTGTCAGAGACAGCCCCTGCTCCCTTTACTAGGGAACCCACATGGAGAATGAAATGCCTATGGGCTACATCTGAGCAAGGGTTCTAGGTCCTCTCCATGCATGGTCCTTGGTTAGTGTATCAATCTCTGCAGGTTCCCCTGGGGCCATATTTGTTGGCTTTGTTAGTCTCTTTGTGGAACTGCTATCCTGTCCAGGGTTTGATAGGTAGATATTTTATCTGTATTGCACTCACCTGTTTCTCCTCCTGATAAAGAGAGCAAAACAAGATGCACTTTCCATTTCAAAGGCACAAAGACACAGGGGTAAATGTTTAGTGATGTTCAGGTCTGTGACTGTACATGAGGCCTGCTAGAGATGATAAGCTGAGTAACATGGAGCAGATATTTTATAGAAGCATTGGCTGGAATAGGCTTTATATTTGACAGAGCAATCTGATCTTCAGTTCATAAAATATTGAGGATAAAAAGCCTGATATAAAAGGTGACATCTTAGAACAAGATGGTAAGGGACATGACTAAATGGTCTGAGCCTGGGAGGATTAGCCAAACATCTATTGTACATGAATAATATGACATGAATCAGAGAAAAGACTCGGGAATATCAACTAAAGACATTTCATGGACACTTTAATTGAGGGAAATAGAAAGATTCCTAGGACCCTGTAGGTGTCTTTTCTTCCTTTCTTTCTTTTTTCATCATTTCATTCTTTATTACAGCCAAATAAAATTGTATTGCTTGTATGTATCACATTTTCTTTCTTTTTATTGTCATTATTTCATTCTTTAAATTCACTTTACATCCTTGTTGTAGACCCATCTCTTCTCTCCTCCCAGTCTCTCTCTTCTCTCTCCCCCATCTCCTCTTTTCTTTAGAAAAGGGGAGCTCCATTTCCCATTCATCCCAGCTCATCAAGCTGCTTCAGGATTGTACATATCCTTTTCCTCTGAGACCTGCCAAGGCAGTCCTTCCAGGGTGAAGTGATCAAAAAAAAACTAGCAAGTGGGTCCATGACTGATGAACATGGACAGTTGCCACTTTTCTTGCTAGAGGAACCACATGAAGCCTAAGCTGACCATCTGCTATATCTTTGTAGGGGGCCTGGGTCCAGTTTGTGTATGGTCCTTGGTTGGTGCTTCAGCCTTAGCAAGTCCCTCTGGGCGCTGGTTAGTTGGCTCTGTTGATCTTCTTGTGATGCTCCTGTCACCTTCAGGTTCTTTTGTCTTTCTTCCCACTTTTCTACAAGACTCCCTATGCATTGTCCAATGTTTGGCTGTGAATCTCAGCATCTGTTTTGAGGTACTGCTGGGTAGAGCCTCTAAGAGACAACTCTGGCAGGCTCTTGTGTACAAGCTTAGCAGAGTATTTGTTCATAGTGTCAGGGGTTAGTACTCTCATATGGGTAGGTCTTTGGTTGGACCAGGCATTGGTTAGGCATTTCCTGAACCTTTGTTCTATTTGCTCTGTATTTATCCCTGAACATTTTGTAGGCAGAGTAAATTTTGAGTCAAAGTTTTTGTGGGTGGATTGCTAGGAGACTAGTCTAGTTAGAGGGTGTCCTCTTCAGTTTTTATGGCCACTGGTACTAGGAATCTCTACTTGAGTCTCCCTCATATCCTCCCAGGAGCCTACCCTCACTCAGGTCTTCAGCTTGTCACAGAGATACCCCAATCCTCAATTTCTCTTTTCTCTACAGGCCTTCTGTCCTCTCACGCTTGCTCTCTCCACTTCTGCTCCATCATCTTACCTGTCTGCACTCCCTCCCCTATGTTGGTCCCTTTCTTCAGCCATTGCCTCTCTCCTCTCTCCCCCTTTCCAAATAAGATTTATGTATCTTCCCTTGGATCCTCTGTGCTACTTCTCTTTTTTTGGACTGTGCCTCATAATCCTGTTCTTTAATGGTTAAAATCCACTTATAAATGAGTACATATCATATGTGTCTTACTGGGGCTGGTTTACTTCACTCAGGATTATCTTTTCTAGTTCCATCTATTTGCCTGAAAAATTCATGATTTCTTTGTTTTTAATAGCTGAGTAATATTCCATTGTGTGACTGTGCCAAAATTTCTTTATCCATCCTTTGGTTGAGGAACATCCTAGAGGTAGCTCCATCCCTGACATAATAGTAATAATAATAATAATAATAATAATAATAACTGCATGGTACTGGCATAGAAATAGACTGGGTGATCAGTGGAATCAAATTGAAGTCCCAGAAATAAACCCACATAGGTATGGTGACTTGAGTTTTGACAAAAAAGCCGAAACCATATAATGGAAAAAGATGGAAGATTGAGAGGGAGCTCTACCAATCAACATTTCATCTATCTCTCTATAAACTATCCACTTACCATCTATCATTTGTCTATTTATCCATCATCTATCTATCCATCAATCTTGCAACAAAATATTATATACAGATTAAAGTTATCTTAGAATGTTATCTTAATGATTATCTTAGAAGTCCACTTTTTTAGCAGTTCAGGTTTCCAGATTCAGTCTATTAACTCAAGCAAGTATTAAATATTAAGTGAGTCCAGAAAGATAGGTATACTTTCTATTTATTCTCCATCCCGATAATTACCAAAGAAGTGTGAGGCTTATTGAGTAAAATTGCATTCTCTGTCTCATGTGAACTAAGGCTTCCAGAGAGAAGTGGGAAAGTAGTTAGAGATCAGGGCAATAGAGGAGGAAGGTTCTGGGAGGGTATAAAAGGAGTGAGTAAAAGAGAAAATCAAGTCTCAAAGACTTGAGATGATAAGTATTTATTAGCATGACAGTTTCTATATTTTAGAGCAGAATATGGCAATGGTTCTTTTCTCCACTCTCCCATCAAGCCCTCAATTAGGCCTTGAGAAAGGAGTCGGTGAACCTCTAAAACTTTCCGCTTAATCACCTATAGCGAATGTTCATTTAATGATCGCCTTTTCGTACCAGACAAGAAGTAGCAATGCTTTTAGCGAAGGGAATGGAATGAGAAAGAAATTGCCTAATCATCTCAGCTCATGCAGCGCTTTGTGAGAAAGATTATTGAATTTTCAGTCTCTGCAGAATTTTAATGAAGCTCCATCTTGCAAGAAAACCCGGCCTTTTGTCAATAGAGCTCAATAACTCGACCACCCATGTAATAAGATGGACCAGTTGAAATCTTTCACTCTTTCAAGGCCAAAGGTGTGAAAGAAGCACTATGGAAGTGTAGAAACACTTTTCTACATGTGTGCTTTCATGGATCAAACCTCTGGGGGTCATGAATAAAATACTATGGTATGAACAGTGTACTTGTTTATCTCTTAGCCCTTGTTAAGTAACCTTTGACATAACGCAGTCATGTTAGCCATGATTTAGTGCAAGACACTCAGCGTAAGCATTCTGCATATAATCACTCTTCCTTTAAAAATATATTATTATATATCTACTTAAATGTGTGTATAGGCAATGGGATAAATGTTTCTGCTGATGCCAAAAAAATGGTGTCAGATCCCTAGAGGTAGAATTAAAGACAGTATGAACCACCCAATAAGGGTGATGGGAACCAAAATCTAGTCCTCTGCAATGGCAGCAAGCACTCTTAAATACTGAGCCATCTCTTCTACCCATAGCCCACCTTCTGTGGCCCACAACTCTTAAGAGGTGGTTTCATTATTTTCACTTTGTACATGATAAAGCTAAATTAAATGGTAGATGGAATGATGATTCCGCACATTCCCAAAGATGGAGATTTGCTAATCTCTGATTCATGAAAACTTTTTATCCAGCTTGGCAAAACTGAATTCAAATCTCATAGAAGTTCTTGAAATTGAAAGAATATCTTTGGAATATGATGCTTATTTATTTATTGATTATGCATTAGATTTATGGGATTGGTTGGTGTCTTGGTCAGTATTCTACTGCTATGAAGAGACACCACGATCATGACAACTTTTATAAAGGACGGCATTAAATTGGGGCCTGCTTATTGTTTCAGAAGTTTAAGTCCATTGTCATCTTGGCAGGGAGCATGATGGTAGGCAGTCTGACAAGATGCTGAAGAGGTGGTTTAGAATTCTACATCCAGATACACTGGGACCAGGAAGAGAAAGAACCACTGGAGCTGGCTTGGGTTTTGGAATCTCAAATCCCTCTCCCGGAGACATGCTTCCTCCAATAAACCACACCTCCTCCAAGAAGGCCACGCCTCCTAATCCCTGGCAAGTATTGTCACTCCCTGAGGAGCAAACATTCAAATGGGGGTAATCCTTATTTAATCCACCATAATGGGATACGAAACAGAAGGTTTCAGTCTAAGGTACATATATATGGCATACTTTCCTTGACTTCACTGTCCTTTTTCTTCTTACAGGTCTAGTCTCTATCATCCCCAATAATATTTTGTCTTCTGTTTTCATGTCATGTACATTTTTATTCAGTATTTATTCTGTATATGGCAGAAAGCATACAATATTTTTCTTTCCAGCTTATTTCACTTTATATGATGATATCTCACTTCATCTACTTTCCTGAAAATCATATAACTTCATCCTTTGTGTCCAAATGAAACTGAATTATATATATTATATACACACACACACACATGTATGTATTCTGTTTTGTTTACTCATCTTTGATAGATGTCTCTGCTTACTCCATTACAAGAGTATTGTGAACCGAATAGAAATAAACAAATATGTGCAGGTATCTTGTGTTGTGCTCATTAACCAGGTGAGTGGATGCATAATGGTGGTCCTTTTAAAAGAGAAGCATTAGTATGGCCAACATGTAGATGTGGTGGTAGAAGCTGAGGTTTGGAAAAGGAGAAGAAGGATCCTGATAAAGGCCACTTCTAGAAGCCAAAACAGCTAAGGGAGTGAATTTTGCCTACACCCTCCAAGAAGAACGATTCATATAAATACATTATCTTAGCCACCTGAAGCTATTTGAATTTGGGCTTCCTTAAAGTTGAAAGAATGTATCTATGGTTTTCTTTTTCTGTTTTTAAAATTTTTCAGAACATATTTTGGTGATGATATTCTTTTTTTTTTCCTAACTCTTCCCAGATCCTACCCACTCAACTTCATGTTTTCTCTCTTACAAAACATAAAACAAAGCAAAATAAGTATTGAAACAAAGATGAAACCAATAAAACAACAAAAGCAGCAAAAGCTAAAATTGAAAGCACACAAAAAATCATGGAGTCCATTTCATGTTAGCAAACTACTCCTGGGCATAGAGTTGGTCATAGAGTATGGTAGATATATTCAGGCACACTCCATGGGGGGTGGGGGGAAGGGATGACTGATTTTCACTTTTCAAGCAAGGGTCAACTCCAGATAGGTTTTATTTAGGTATAGAACTTTGTGTGCACTCGTCCTTCTTCATGTTGTTTTTTTTCCGTCTGATTTGAACATGTGCAGGTCTTGTGTGTGCTGTCATAGTTTCTGTGAGTTCATATGCGCATCAGCTCAGTTGTGTGTGCAAGATGATATTTCATTGGACTCACGTATCACCTCTGACTCCTATAATTTTTCTTCATACTCTTCTGTATAAATCCTGAGCACTGAGGTGAGGAGTTTGATGAAGACATCCCATTGAGAGGTGAGTACTCCAAAGTCTCTCACTCTTTGTACATTGTCCATTTGTGGGTCCCTCTGTTAATTACCATCTACTTCAAGAAGAAGCTTCACTGAGGGTTGAGCTATCCACTGATCCACCTGTAAAGTAATATGTGATTATTATTCATGTTATAGGTATGTTCATTTAATAAAATAATGGTAATAGATTTCCTTCTCAGGCTCATGACCTTTCTCATCTCAGAGTTTTTGGCACATAAACTCAGGTATGAGTTTAATCTCACAGAATGGGCCTTAAATCCAAAGAGAAAGTTATTGGTTACTACCGTAGTTATGTCACCATTGCTCCAATATATCTTGCAGACAGGTCACTGTTACAGGTTCAAGAATTTGTAGTTTGGTGGTATTGATGATTACTCTTCTTCTCTGAGAGCATGAATAGTGCCATCCAGCACCATGAATACTGGCTAGTAGGAGTGAAGCTTCTTATTGGACATTAGATCAATTTTTCCATGTACAATGACATAAGTGAGTGGTGTCTTCAGTAATTGGGCCTTGCCAACAGATTGTAAAAAGTAACAGATGGATTTGGCAATAGCTTGTGATGTTTGGGAATGCCTATGGAACCCATGTGCCCATAACTCAACAAAACCCATTCTTAGTGCTGTAGATTTTATTTGGTGACATAAGATTTCTAGTGGGAACATTAAGGCCTCTATCATAAGATGTAAGTGTTTTTCAAGTAAGTGTTTTTCACAAGTGTGTAAATTTTAGGAAGATTCAACAGCAGCAGGGTTCCATGCCACTTTTAAGAAGCCCTTCGACATTAATGGTCCCTCCCCATATTTTTTCTTTACCCTGCCCTCCCATTCTCCTCCCCATTTAATCCTCCTATTCTAGTTTTCCTCCTCATTACAATATATCCTATTTCCTTTCCTTCAGAGACCTTCTCCTCCCTCCTGTCTCTTAGTAGGTACCTAACCTCGGTAACCGTTTAGACTGTAGCACATATATCAAAAGCTTGTAAGCTAACATCCATATGTAAGAGAAAACACTCTATGCTTGTGTGTCTGGGTCTGCATTCTCTTACTCAGGATCATTATTTCTAGCTCCGCACATTTGCCAGAAAATGCCATAGTTTCATTTTATTTTAAAGATCTGAATAATATTCCGCTGTGCAGATCTATTACATTTCACTATCCATTTATCAGTTTGTTTATTTTCTTTTTAAAATTTTATTTGTTTTACATCCTGACCTCAGTTTCTTCTTCCTCTTCTTTTCCCAGGCCTCCCCATCCACTCCACCATTTCTCTTCAGTAAATGACCCGCCTCTATGGATATTAACCAGCTATGGCATATCAAGGTGCAGTAAGACTACTAGCACTTCCTCTTGCATTAAGACTAGACAAGACAACCCAGTAGGAGGAAAGGGTCCCAAAAGCAGGCAACAAAGTCAGAGACAGATTCTGCCTCCACTTTTAGAGGTCCTACAAGAAGATCAAGCTACACAACTGTAACATTATGCATGGAGGACCTAGGTCAGTCCCAGGCAGCCTCCCTGGTTGGTGGCTCAGGTTAGTTGATTTTGTGGTTTTTTTCCTGTGGTGTCTTTGATCTTTCTTCAGTATTACCCTCCTTCACTCTTACTCGCCTGCTGGGATTTCCCAAGCTCTGCCTAATATTTGGCTGTGGGCCTCTGCATCTGTTTCGGGTGAAGTCTTTCTAATTACAATTAGGCTAGGCACCAATCTCTGAGTGTAGCAGAGTATCATTAGGAATCATTTCATTGATTTTTTTTTTTTTTTTGCTAGTGTCAGGTCATTTCTTGCACTTTGATTTCAAGTCATAAAATTCTCTCTTCTACATTTATAATCTCTTTGAGGCTTACCCCTGACATTTTGGGTTGACTTTCTTTTTCCAGTCATTTTAAGTTTCATTACAGTTTAGTTTCTATTTAGTAATTCTATTTTTTGTTTAATATTACTTTCATATCTTGAAAAGTTTTTGTTATTTGATTCAACAGTGTGCTTATGGTCTTCATTAAGGCATTTATTCATATCTTTTTTACTATCCTTGAAAATCATGGTTACTATTTTGAAGTCCTTGCCTTGTATCATACCTAACAGATCTTCACAGGCTTATGCAACAAGGTTGCTGAACTGGAAGAGGCATATTGTCTTGGCTGTTCATCTTTTTATTTTGGTCCTGAAATCTAAGCATCTAGCATTGTGATGTGGTTGGTTTATCTGAGTGTAGATATCTATGAGATTGCTCATTTAAAAATGTCAGAGAAGCTAAAATGTTAATTTTTTTATATTTACCAATATTTAATTTAATTTATTTTATTATTAGTTTATTTTTTACTATTTACAATTTATTCACTTTGTATCCCAGATGTAGCCCTCTCCTTCATCCCCTCCCAATCTCACCCTCCCATCCTCTTCTCCTTCGATGCCCCTCCCCCAGTCCACTGATAGGATTAGTCCTCCTCTTGCATCTGACTCTAGCCTGTCAAGTTTCATAAGGACTGCCTGAATTGTCTTCCTCTGTGGCCAGGTAAGGCTGCTCCTCCCTCAGGTGGAGGTGATCAAAGAGCCAGCCACTGAGCTAATGTCACAAACAGTCCCTGTTTTCATTACTAGGGAACGGAATTGGGGACTGAGTTGTCATGGACATCTGTGCAGGGGTTCTAGGTTATCTCCACGAATGGTCTTTGGTTGTAGTATCAGTCTCAAAAATACCTCTGTACCTAGATATTTCGGTTCTCTTGGTCTCCTTGTGGAGCTCCTGTGTCCTCCAGGTCTTTCTATCTCCCCATTCTTTCATAAGATTCTCTAAACTCTGTCCAAGTTTTGGCTATGAGTCTTAGCATCTGCTTTGATACCTTGCTTGGTAGAATCTTTTAGAGGCCCTCTGTGGTAGGCTCCCTATTTTCTCCCCCTTTCAATGTCCATCCCATTTGACTTTCTGGATGAGGATTGATCATCTTATCCAGGGTCCTCCTTCTTGCTTAAATTCTTTAGATGTACAGATTTTAGTATGTTTATGCTATATTATACATTAATATCTGCTTAAAAGTGAGTATATAGCACGTGTGTCTTTCTGCTTCTGGGATACCTCACTCAGGATGATCTTTACTAGTTCCCACTGTTTGCCTGAAAATGTGTGGTTTAAGCTTTAATAATGTTTCGTTTACAAATGCAAGTACTTTTCTATATGGGGCATAGATATTCAGGATTGGTGGATTTTTCCTTTGATGATATTGAAGTGTCCCTCATCTTTTTTGGTTAATTTTGGTTGAAAGTCTGTTTTATTAGCTATTAGGATAGCTACTCCAGCTTGTTTTCAGAGTTCTTTTGCTTGAAAAACATTTTTCTGGACCTTTATTCTGAAGTAATGTTAATCTTTGTTGCATAGGTGTGTTTCTTGGATGCAGCAGAATGTTGGATCGTGTTTCTGCAACCACTCTGTTAGTCTGTGTCTTTTCATTGGAGAATTGAGTCCTTTGATGTTGATAGATAATAGTGACCAATGAATTTTTGTTCCTTTTATTGTGTAGTTTGTGGTGTTACTGTGTTTTTATGATTATTTACTTTTAATTATTTTTGTTGTTATGAAGTTATCTACATCCTGTGTTTTCTTGGGTATAGTTGATTTTGTTAGATTGTGGTTTTCCTTCTAGTATCTTCTGTAGGGCAGGGTTGCTGTGTAGATATTGTTTAAGTGGATCTTTGTTTAAGTAGATATTGTTAAGTCATGGAATATTTTGTTTTCTCCATCTATGTTGATTGAAATCTTTGCTGGGTATAGAAGTCTAGGTTGCCATCTGTGATCTCTTAGAGTCTCTAATGCATCTGCTGAGGCCCTTCTGGCTTTCATAGTTTCTTTTGAGAAGTCTGGTATGATTCTGATAGGTCTACCTTTCTATGTTACTTGGCCTTTTTTTCCTTGCTGCTTGTAATAACTTTTTCTTTGTTTTGTAGATTTAGTGTGCTGACTAGTATATGACATGGGGAGTTTCTTTCTTGGCCTAGTCTATTTGTTCTTCTTTAGGCCTCTTGTATGTTTATGGACGTCTCTTTCTTTATGTTAGGAAATTTTTCTATTATTTTCTTGAAAATATTTTCTGGACCGTGAAGCCTGGAATCTTCTTTTTTGTCTATTCCTAGATTTGTCTATTTTTAGATTTTGTATTTTCCTGGCTTCCTTGATTTCTGGGATGTTTGGTGTTTGGAGCTTTTCGATTTTACTTTTTCTTGGAGCGATATATCAGTTTCTGCAACTGTATCTTCAGCATCTAAGATTCTCTCTTCCATCTCTTGTATTCTGTTGGTGATGCTTACCTTTGTGTTTCTTTATCTTTTCTCTAAGTTCTCGAGCTCCAGGGTTTTCTCTGTTTTTGTTTTCTTTATTGGTTCTAATTCTGTTTTCATGTCTTTCACCATTTCCTTCATCTGTGTGAATGTGGATTCCTCTCTTTCCATGATGGCCTCTATTTTTTGTTGTTCATTTCATCTCTACTTGTTTGGCTGTATTTGCCTGTATTTCTTTGAGAGCTTTGTTCATTCCCTCTTTATGTTCCTGTAATAATTGGATAAAGATAGATTTGAGATGTGTTTCCGATGAATTATCATATACATTGATTTTTGGAGTTGTTGGTGAAGTCATGATGTCTTGATTTTTTTTGGGTGTGTTCTTATGCCGACCTCTAGCCATCTGTTTATCTGTAACCTTTACTGTTTTTTCCTTGAGTATGTACTTCAGATTGGGTATGTCTGTTTCCGGTGTCTGGAGTATTCTTCAGGAAGATGAGAGAAGTCCACTGGTTTGAGAGTAGATTTTGGAGTTTCAACTGTAGCCGATAGAGGAAGTTTGCAGGTGCACATCTGCAAGCGCAGAAGTGTGCCTTGACAGACAGGGTGCTAGAGCATGTAGATGCTTAGAAGAGTGGAGCATAAGCACAGGAGGAGGTGCTGGCCTCTGTTCACAGGTACAATGCACATGCACAGGTGCCTTGAATGCCTCAGTGGTCCACATGTGTTCTGTCCTCCCTGTGTTCAGATTTGTCTGGGTTGCACCATCTTAGCTCCAGGATTTTTTTTTTGCCTGGATTCCACTGAAAGACCCACAGAACAGGGGCTTTAGTGTTGAGAATGCTGTCCCAAGGATCCTTATGTTGGCCATAGTTGGGATGTGGGTGGGAAAGATCCCATGTCTGGCTGCTAGCGGAGAGGGACCCTGGTATGTGGGGCTTTGCAAGCACTCACTTGAAGGTGTACTCACTCACTTGCAGGCCTAATTGGAAAGCACAGGGGTTTCCCCTGTTGTCTACTCTCAGATTTGGGCCCACAGGGGGCAAATGAAAGTGTAGAAGATAGATCAGCTCAGTGGTTTCTACTGTTTGGCTGCCAGGCAGGGAGACCCGTACTTGGGGCAGCAGCCTCTGCTGTCTCAGTTACGGATCAAGGAGGCTTCTGTTTGAGGCTGTCACTGTTCCTGCAGCTGCAGACCTGGAAGACCCATACTGCCACTGCCTCTGCCATCTCAGTCACCAAGCATAGATGCTCATGCTCTATTAATTTTTAACATGGCCACCCAAACAAGGCCTGGACAGGGATGATACCAGTAGACAGGTTAGTATGGAAAGAGGGAATCTCATTAGGCTTCAACAATAAAGATTTACTGGCAACTAAGTCATGCTAAGAGCAAGTGAAACAATATGTTCTAAAGAATAATTCTCCAATAATTTATTGAATACCAGGGGTCAGCCCTGAAATCCTGTACATACATGCAAATAACATCATATAGAATGTGCACATATATATGTAACAATTGAAGCAATAGAGATCATGAATTTAGAACAAGAGTAATAGAAAGGACATGGGAAGTTTTAGAGTTAGAAAGGGAAGGAGAGACATGACATAATTATATTTTAATTAAAAAGATTTATTAAAATAGCACTCTATACAAAATTGACCTATATTGGGCCGATATCACCAAGATTTTATTAAAAAAAGTCATCAAAAATATGTTGACTGAGGTCATCAAGTATTAACTCATTGGAAGGTCATATTCTTGGACAAAGAACCTTCTCACCAATGAGGCTAGGCACCAACGTGACACAACTGAGTGGAAATTTCTTCTTTCGAGGAGAATCTAAGCACAACTTTTCCATATTTACCAAAATCTGTTCATCACAGTGCTCAGGTTCACTTAGTACATATTTTGGGTGGAAGACATTCCAGGATTTCTTTCTTTTCTTTTGTGAGAAGGGGTAGAAGAAAGAGCATAGTTGGTTCAACTCCATAGCTGTAGTTGCTCCTAAGTTTAGAGATAGCATATATTATCCTCGTCACATCTATCTAGTTCTTTAGATGTCATTTCTGCTGAACTTAGTGTCTTGCCTGGTGACATGACCCCAATTATTATCCCTGTGAATTCTAAAGTAAATGCCTGTTTTCTATTTTGAGACCCAGGCTATAGACAAATTAAATTAATAACTGGGCAAAAAGCCCCAGGATTTCATGATATGTGGATATCATGTTTCAACTGGATGGCAGCAGGATTCCCTCTAGTGATCTGGGTTCATTGGTTTTGTCAGGATAGCCACTCTACTTCTTACCTGATGGAACCAATGAGCCCACAGGGCCTAGTCATCAGCAGTGTATGTTAGTTTAGCAAGATACATTTGGGGGCCAATATCTTTAAGGAATGGAGAATAAGCATAAGGTTTCTCAGTGGATCATTCCAAGTAACTGGAAGTGAGACAGTGCATGATGTTCATCTTTGGTTTTGGCCTCATTTATTTTGATTTCGGTGACAGAAAACTACATGAAGATACTTTATATAATGTAAGAGAGAAGTCCCTTAAAGGGTATTTCCATGTCATTTCTGAGTATTGCTACTGAGATAGAGCTGTGTATTTATTTCACCAGTAGGCTATCAGGTAAACATACAATCTGCCAGGAGGTGTATCCAAAAGACGCTCAAGTACACAACAAGGACATTTGCTCAACTATGTTCGTAGCTGCTTTATTTGTAATAGCCAGAACCTGGAAACAACCCAGATGTCCCTCACTCGAGGAATGGATACAGAAATTGTGGTACTTTTACACAATGAAATACTACTCAGCAATTAAAAAGGAGGAAATCATGAAATTTTGCAGGCAAATGGTGGGACCTGGAAGCGATCATCCTGAGTGAGGTATGCCAAAAGCAGAAAGACACACATGGTATATACTCACTTATATAGACCTACAAGATAGGTTAAACATACTGAAATCTATACACCTAAAGAAGATAAACAAAAAAGAGGACCTGGGGTAAGATGATCAATCCTCACTTAGAGAGACAAATGGGATGGACATTGGATGTAGGAGAAAACAAGTATCAGGACAAGAGCCTACCACAGAGGGCCTCAGAAAGACTCTACCTAGTAGTGTATCAAAGCAAATATTAAGACACATAACCAACCCTTTGGCAGAGTGCAGGGAATCATATGAAAGAAGGGGGAGCTAGTATGACCTGGAGAGGACAGGAGCTCCACAAGGACCAAATATATTAGGGCACAGGGGTCTTTTATGAGACTGTTTCTCCAACAAAGGACCATGTATGGATATAACCTAGAACCCCTGCTTGAATGTAGCAAATGGTAGCTCAATATCCAAGTGGGTACCCTAGTAAGGGGAACAGGGACTATTTCTGTCATGAACTCAATGGCTGGCTCTTCGCGCCCCCACCCCGAGGGAGGAGCAGCCTTGCTAGGTCACAGAAGAGGACATTGCAGCCAGTCCTGAAGAGACCTGATAAGCTAGAGTTAGATGGAAGGGGAGGAGGTCCTCCCCTATCAGTGGACTTGGAAAGGGGCAGGGAGGAGATGAGGGAGGGATGGGGGAGATAGAGAGGGAATGAGGGAGGGAGCTACAGCTGGGATACAAAGTACATAACCTGTGATTAATATAAAATAAAAATGTTAATAAAAAAGAAAATCCCCTTTTCCGGTGTTGCTGTGCTGACTGAACAAAGTGGAAGAATAAAAGGGACATCACTGTTTCATATAATGTATACCATAATGTTAAGCTCTAAGCTTACACTTTCTTGTTTATTGGTATTTGTATTTTTATTTGATGTCTTCTAGTTCCATTAATATCTACAAATATTTATTTTTATGGTTAGTTTTTGTTACAAACCCTCTCATATGGTGTTGCTTTTTCATTTGGTAATTTCTTAAATAAATTTAAACAGCCTTTTTTTTTTCAAGTGAAGAAAAGCACATGAAAAAAATTAAGACTCTGTGCTGGGTTAGTTCATTAGATTGGCAGCTGTGGAGTTTTGTATTTACAAAACTGGGGCATTATCCTGGGAGCTCGGAGCTATTAGTACCAGTTTGTTGTTCCCTGAAGATCAAAATGGACCACATGGTGTTGTTTCCTTTTAGAAACGTCCAGAATCCAAGAGCAAAATTTCTCTATAGGACATACACAAAGACTCTAACTCTTGTGTCAGTAATGGCTTCCAGTTAGAATTATTACAAATATTATAGCTTTTCAATATGTTTATTACTGTAAACATTTAAAGGATTATAATTATTTAATATGTATTGTATACATTTTATCTAGGAATAATATCAGAATCCTGAATGTTGTGGCAGGGATGCTAGCACATGGTTTAAATCTTAGTGGAGGCAGGTAGATCTCTGTGAGTTCCAGGTTAGCCTGATCTACATAGAAAATACAGGCCAATCAGTGTTAACTAGTAAGACCTTGGCTCAAAAGATAAGGCAAAACAAACTAACAAACAACCACAACAGAAACAAACCAAAAAAACACCAAAGAACTGCCTCAGTCATGGTTTTTTCTCACAGCAATAGAAGGGTAACTAAGACAGTTACACGCAAGCCCCCATATACTCCAAGATGATGGAGTATATTATATTAACAGTCCCAGGCTGAAATCAATAGGTTTCTCACATAAGAGGAGGCAGCAAATTAGACTTTCAATAAATAATTCATTCAAAGAGTTTGGTCATCTGCCTTGGTTTGCTTGAGACCAAGAGGATTCTGGGCTTGTGGTACTCACAAATTAAAAACTGGGAATATCCTTTCCCAGTCTGTAGGCTGTTGTTTGGTTTTGATGACAGTCTCTTTTGCTTTACAGAGCTTTTCAGTTTCATGAGATCCCATTTATTGATTGTTGATCTTAGAGCCTATGCTCTTGGTGTTCTGTTCAGGAAGTAGTCTCCTGTGCCAATGAGATCTAGGGTCTCCCCCACTGTTTCTTCTAACCGATTTAATGTGTCTGGTGTTATGTTGAGGTCTTTGATCCACTTGGACTTTAGCTTTGTGCAGGGTGATAAATATGGATCTATTTTTTTTTTTTT
>CM053765.1:23984386-24019767 GCA_028658305.1 Pachyuromys duprasi
GATTGTATGTAGCAAATGGTAGCTCAATTCCCAAGTGGGTATACTAGTAAGGGGAACAGAAACTATTTTGGACATGAACTCAATGGCTGGCTCTTCGACCTCCCTGTTCCCCGAGGGAGGAGCAGTCTTGCTAGGCCACAGAAGAGGACATTGTTGCCATTCCCGAAGAGACCTGATAAGCTAGTGTTAGATGGAAGGGGAGGAGGTCCTCCCCTATCAGTGGACTTGGAAAGGTGCAAGGAGATGAGGGAGGGAAGGGGGGTTTAGGGAGGGGATGCGGGAGGGGACTACGGCTAGGATACACAGTACATAACCTGTGATTAATATAAATTAAAAATGAAAAAATCAATTTGATTAATAAATTCATGGCAAACTGGGAAAAAAAACTGGGAATACTTTGGAACAATTCTGTAGGCAGCAATTCAAAACTGTTCAAAGTGACAACTTAAAAGAATCTGAGTTTCAGTAGCCACATGCGTGGTCTTGGCTACCACAAGTACCTTCATTCTGTAATTGTTTTTATGGTTTCTGACTAGCAAGCACAGGCTAGCACTTGGTCCCACTCTCACTGTAGCTGTGGTGATTTTGGGGAATCCACACTATTCTTCCTAAGTTGACTTTTCTGATCTGAGATATAGTTCCATAAACCAGTTCAATTATATGCCAAACTTTGGTAATTTGATATTCAGTTATGCATAGTTTTGATGCATTAAGCATTGGGCTAGGCACCAATGTGTAGAAGAAAGTGTTGTATATTCACTAGAAATAAAAATTCAACTCTGGCTGGCAAGGAGAAAAAAATGTTTGTTTGATAGATTATAAGGGTACTTCACCTAACCAAAGAGTTAGCCTAGTTGTGCTTCAGGGATGACTGTCTTTCTGATGCTAGAATTTCCTCTCTCTCATTGTGCACAACTCTATGTACCAGACTCCATCATATAAAAGAAATAGGGGTCCACCAAGAGTTCTGAAATTTTGTGCCTTGGAATTCTTAAATCAACATCAGAAATCTGTGTACTTTTCTGATTTCAAGGTAACGAAACAAAACACTAGTCAAATCTTTTGGTTACTAGTTTGAAGTATGACTGTTGATTTGGGCAAGTAAGCCCTGCTTGCCATGTGATGTCATGTCATCACCGTGTGACCTGCATGGATGGAGTGGCTAGGAATGACTTCACAAAGAGAAAAGGGACTGTTAGGGACCAAAAATGTCTGCTAGAGATTTCAAAGGTATGAGTAGGGCAAAATGTTGCACCCATCCCTCTTACGTAGAATCGTGTTTTACCAAGTATATTATCACATCAATTGTATCAAGATCACCAGGGTATATGTTACAGTGAGATGTCCTATCCTGAGCATCACTATGTAAATCCTGATTAGAAGGTCAGAGAATGAGGCTGAAGTTCAGATGGTAGTAACCAGCTGGTTTGAAGCCCTTCTGGTGACTCCAGTGAATACCAAATTTTATCAGCCATCATCTTGGAGTATATGGGTGCTTGCGTGTAACTGTCTTAGTTACCCTTCTATTGCTGTGAGGAAAAAACCATGACCGAGGAAGATTTATGAAAGAAGGCATTTAATTGGAAGCGTACTTATAGCTTCCAAGGATTAGTCCATGATCATCCTCATGGGAAGCAAGCAGGCATGACCCTGGGAGCTAAATCCTGATCTGCAAGCAGGCCAAGAGAGAGTGGGCTTGTTGTGGGCTTGTTGTGAAACCTCAGAGCCCACCCCTAGTGACAGCCTACCCCTAGGGACACACCTCCTTCAACAAGGCCACACCTCCTTTAACCAGGACACACCTCCTAATCCTTCCTAATCAGTTCACTAACTGGGAACTAAATATTCAAACATATGTGCCTATGGGAGCCACTCTCAAACCACTACAGTAACCATTTGTGAGAGTTTTGAGAGCCTCTCACAAGGAATATTAGGCATTGCTCACCTTAACCTCTTTCACCATCCCTCCAGTCAGAAAGGAACTGCTTAAAAACTGTACGGGATCGGTGTGCCATTTGAGTTTCTCACTGTCCCTTGGAGACTGACAGCACACTCTGCTTTGACTGAGATGGATAAGAAATATGCCATCCTACTAAGTAGATTTTTCTGGACAACTAAGGGTTAAACAACCACAACAAAGAAGAACAAAAACACAAACTAGGGAAATATACAAATTAGGTTTTAAATAAGCCTCAAACAAATGTGTTTGATTGTGTTTGTTCACCCACTTTAATGCCTCGGCTGAGGAAAGGGAACCTAAATGAACCTTCTTTGGATTAGCAGGTGCTGTTGGTGCTCTCAGTATGTTATTCCAAATATTACTGATCATTTTATGGTAACAAAAAACCATTTCCTAAATGTTCTAATATATTCTGTTTTTATTTTCCTTTTGTTTAAATCCAAGCCCAGAAACAATACTCATTATCTCAACGTCCTATTTAAGATAAGTTACATTTTCTCAAACCATCTGGAAGCAAAATCACTCAGGTACCCTTTCTTGGTAAGACAATGGTGATTATTTTATGTGTATAATCAGTCCTTACAATTACTAAAAATACACTGAAATTTATTACATTTTATATTTACTAATAACTTAATAGTTTTTCTTGGATATCATAAAAAAGGTCCTCTCTCTCTTCCTCTCTCACCTCTGCCTTCCTTTCCTCCGCTCTCCTTTCTATTCCTCTATTTCCTTCCTTCTTTTTAGCCCAAGATATGAAGATATCAGAATATTCAATACCTGTATTAGAATTTCAGGGTCAGTTTGCCTGAGACTTACCTTTTGAGAGTTCTGCTTGCAGGCAAGTTGTTTGCCTTGGAAAGCCTGATTCTTCTCATTATCAAGATCACTTTCAGAATTACTATGACAGTTGAACAGAATCGCATAACCACATTCTTCACATATAGTCTGGCACATGGTGGGATCCCTATGAGAGCTAGTAGTCAGCAGCTCTCCCTTCTGAAAGTCATTGCTTTGCTTTCCTTGATCTGATATCAGTCACCACAGAGACTGGCCACTTCCATTTGCAACATATAATGAAGAAAATAAATATAAAAGAGAAAAGACAAATGCTGATGTGTCCCCCTATATTACTTTACTGTATTTTCTGCTAATAAATACCACTTGGTAGAATATACAGAAGGTTTCTGGTTTCAACATATCCTTGGCAAGCTTAGCTTGACTTGCAAAAAATAAAGCACAGTGAGGATATTAAGGACCATCAGAAATAGGTACTGCTTCATCATGGGGTATACATTTCTTTGGCTGTGGCTGAAACTAAAAGAACTCTGTAAGAATATTTTATGGCTTCTTCTTGATGACAGGAATGATGAAAAAATAAGTGCCTAGTGGCAAATTTAAAGATGCCCACACCATGTAGTCATTGTCCTCAGAGCTGAGATTATATAATGACATCAGACTTACTAGACTGAGAGGAGGCAGAAATAATGTCTAGGTCCTATCTGCCCAAGTTCTTAGTCAAAGGATTTTTTTTTTACAGCAATGTCAAGCTGCCTAAACTGAGAGACAGTAGAAATAAGTCAAACATCACAGCTGTTTTATTGCCTTCCAATGATGCTGCATAATGTTCAGCTAAGCAAGAGACAAACCCCGACCCAGCTCTGGCAGCACTGGGAATTTCAGGTAGACTGGTTGTAATTACTTTTCTTGGAGCTAGGCCAAGGTGTCTGGGCTACGAGCATCTCGTTTTGGACAATTTGTGCTGTGGGATCGTTAGTGGGAAAGTGTACTCACAGCCCCAATTCTTGATGTTTCACAGCAGCAAGGAAAAGAGAAACTTAAGAAAATTTCTTACTCATCACTCCATTTCCAACTGGAGCAGGGTACAGCTCAGAGTGTCTTCGGTAGGTGTCCATTTAATCTGTGCAACTATAGAGCCACTTAGTGAATGTTAGCAGATGAAATCATTAGTATTCATTGTTCCTCATTCCTAGGTTCCAAGGGAAACATGACAGCCTATAGACATAAGTGGAGAAAATTAGACATTGAAGGATGAAGTATCATTGGAAGTATAGATAATTCTAGTCATTTGAGTTAAATAGATTACATCATCTTGGAAAGAGCAATAAGTGCTCTTAATCACTGACTCATCACTCCATCTCTAGAGATTTACACTTCTGTTCTGTAACTGCCATATCACAGAGAGTATGAGACTTTATTTTTTCTGCTTTAAACCTAGTACATAGTAGGTCCTTACAGTTTTGAATTACAAAAATGAGTGACTATATACAACCACAGTGACTTTTCTAGCTATAGAAATCATACCATACCTAGGGAGTGGTCCCATATTTTGAGATCTCACCAGGCAATTTGTTCAGCAACCTTACACGTAGGAGGTCATGCTTCTACATGAACTATTAAGGTATTTGACTAAGCAAATTTGGTTTAGCTGTTGTGTTCTTTACATGACGTTGTGTTAGCCTGTAAATCAGAGTACTTTTTAAAAACCCAAGGAGTCAGAGATGATGACTCAGACAGCAGCAGACCAGCTTCATGAGCACAAGGTTCCCAGCACTCATGTAAGAGTCAGTTCAGTGCCTCTAGGTATAATCCCAGTTCTAGGAAATAAAAACAAGAAAATTCCTGGGCCTTGCTTATCAGTCAATTCCAGGAGAATCAAAATTCTAGGTTCAAGGAGAGAACCTGTCTCAAAAATAAGCAGTGTGATTGAAGAGGACAGTGAGGAACCTGATATTGACTTCTGACTTCCAAATTCACACACACACACACACACACACACACAATCTAGAAATCATCAATAATGTAACAGACATTTAAGACTAGCATTCTAGTGATAAGCGAAACATAGTTATTGTCTTGAAAACTTACAATTACCCTATACATTAAAATTAAAACCAAGCCAATTAAACCAATGGAAACTAAATCCCCAAATGTGAGGTATGCTCTTCAAGTATAAAGAAAGCCATAAAAAGTCTACTGTGCTTTGAAAGGAAGTAGGTAGTGTGGTGTGAAGGAGTGAAGGGGGAAATATTTCTGGATACTGTGACAATTAGGACATAGATTTGCATAGGGTTTGGTTGGACTTCCATTGTAAGAGGCAGGAGGAAGGTATCATTCTAAGAAGAATAAAAAAAATAAATAAATAAAGCAAAGGTACCCCACATATTTGGGCACAAAACTTTGTTTGATTAGTGTCTTCATGGAGGAGAAAGAACATTATATGAGTGATTACAATTATATTTTAATAACATTTTTCAAAATTTTATTATTATTATTAAATTATGTTACTCATAGAAAGAATGTTCTTACGATGTATATCCATCTGTCTCATTCTGGTTTATCTATCTTCATGTTGCTATAGGTGGTGAGCCATGCTAAGTATATGCTTGTGATGTCTAGTACTGTGCTTAAAAAACTACCCAGTTAACAAGGCAGTATGCTTAGTACAGGAGATATCAGTTTCATAACCAAGAAGCCCATGAGGAGGGAAAGGTCTTACTCTAAGAATCCTGGGTAGTAATCTTGCTCATTTTCAACAAAATGAAAGACAAAGAGTGCTCAAAATTTAAATTTTCTCTTCTGAAACTTCTGCTCAGCTCTGTGTGAGATGTTCTAAAAGTGGGCACTCTGTAGTGAAGAATAAAAGAAATAAGAAAAAGAGCAAAAAACCAAACATGCATCTTTTAAAAATGGCTGTTTCTGAGACCATGGCAGCAATACTATGATTAAAAGGGGGAAGGGGCTTGTGTCAAAAAGAAGCATGCTTTAAAATAGCCCTGTCTACCTGAAGCTAGATATTTTTAAAATACATTTTCATATATTTAACTGGAACAAAAAAATAATGTATTTTACCTGGGACCATTATTTAGTTGAAATAATGTTATGTCAGGGTAGTTAGTTATTTTATACAAAGAAATATTCCCGTAATTGGCATCTCTCCTGAAAAGGTGCTTACTAGGCCAAAGGTCTTATCAGAATACCACCTCATTTCATCTTATTGTGAAGAGTTATTGGGAGAGGCTGGGGAGATGGCTCAGTGGGTTAAGGCATTTGCCACCAAGCCTGATGACTTGAGTTTCATCTCTAGAGCCCATATATTAGAACTGGCTCCTAGAAACTGTCATCTAATCTTCACATATGTGCCATAGCACATGCAGACACACATACACACACACACACACACTAAACAAATAAGTAAATAAATAACTGTAATAAAATTTAAAATTGTTTGACTAAAGTAGCAATATTTATTAGTGTTTTGAAATTTAATAACATCTCAGTAAATATATCATCAAAAAAACCCCTAAAACTATTTGCACTCCTCATTTTCAATAAAAAAAATATTTGTAAACAAATGGCCTGTTACTTCTCACAGTGTGTAACCAGACAGTATCAGGCCATGAGCATGTGGCTCTATAGTTAGACCTTCCTTCACCTACAGAAAGAATCAACACTACCACTGAGGTCTGACTGCTGCTTGCTGAGCTCCTGACTTTCAGCTCTTACTCATATCCTCTTCCCCATCTTTTTGAGAAATCTTATCAGGTTGACTTTACAGATGAAGAAATTGGTTCTATGAGGTTTAATTAACTTGCTGAAGATTATAGATTAAGTTTCATCCAAGTGCAGGGTCTGGGCAAAGGTATGAATAGAAGGCTTCTTGCTACACTGTGACATATTTGCTAATTATAATTCCAGCTAGAAAAGCAGTACATAAGTGTCCCATTCCTTTCTTTTGACACATGGGCTTTCACAAGAGGAAAATTGGACAGCTAATGCAATCTGTTTCTATAACATTAAAAGTTGTTATAATATTAAGACCAAATTAAATCTTTTTAATCTTTCTCTATTCTCTTTGTAGAAGAAAATATTTAATGTGTACTAACATGATAAAATCTCTGTCTTTGCATGACTGCATATATATTTAGTACTTATATATATATATAATTTTATACATTTAAGCACACTTAATAATGATATTGTTATAAAAGTATTTTATATAACTTAGATTCTATCAATTGTAATCATCAAAACATTTTAAAGGGCAATTATATTCTAAGTAAGCACATTTTAATTAATTCTATTAATGTTCAGGTATTACACAAGGAATGTATTTAAAATTACACATACAGAAATTGTATTAAAATCGAAATTATTATGCTTTAAGATATTTCATATTTCTTTTCTTCTAAAATACTTCAATTTGTTAAAGTTTACAATTTATTAAAATCACAAAACCAAATAGGACATATCTAAATATTATTAAGGTAATTTAAATAAGTATAAAATTTCTTTCACTTTAAAATTTTTCAATCAAATCTTTGCAATAATTTATGTAAAACTTTCTCACTTCGGGCATGATTCACTAAAAGGGTGATGTGAGATGCTACTGTGCTTCCAGCTGAACACAAGCTGAACATAATGTGAATTCTCTAATGCTTATTCTTACAGAAGGTTCCTCAGGCACCCTATACAGCCATTGCAGACAGTGTTGAAATTAGTAGATGCCTTTGGTTCTGCTTGTTTCAATACAACTTGGAAATGACATTCCATTATGTGAGAATTTATTGCATTTATGCTATCTGAGAGGCTGGTTTGACAAGTTAATTAATTTGTCTTTTATCTAAATTCCTATGCAAAGGCTCTAGTCCCCCCACTCGGAGGCGGTGCACCCTCCCACTGCCACAATCCCTAACAGCGATGGGCAAACATTATTGACATGGAACGGAGATGGCTCTCCTTTTGAAGACAGAGAAGTGAGAAGATGTTCTCTCTGAATAGTTTTTCTGTGAAGACGGGTACTGAATATTAGCTGCTGACACTGAGCAGAGGATCCCAAGGGATAGAGGCACAGGCTTGTTTGCTAAATATAGCTTGTATTTATTTGTTCCTTGTTTGTATGTTTGTTTCTTCTTTACTTATTTGAGACAGGATCTTACTCTATAGACCAGTCTGGCCCAGCACACACAGAGATCTACCTGCATAAAGCTCCTGAACGCTGGGATTAGAGACATGACAGTAAGTTTTTATGTCTGTGGACCACCCTTATCTAGAGGCCAGGGCATTAGTTGTTTTCTGGGTACAGAATTAGATGATAGAACAACTGGGCTTTTAATGCAGACCTAGCTTATTTATAGTTTACATCTCCATCACATTAGTGCCTTCTTCACTATTTCACAAGTTAGGACAAAGATTGAATGGAAGCAAGGGTGAGAGAGTGAGAGAATTGCAGCCAGCCCTGAGGAGACAGGATGAGCTGGGGTTGGATGGAAGGGGAGGAGGTCCTCCCCCATTGGTGGACTTGGAGTGGGCGGGGAGGAGATGAGGAAGGGCTGAGGAGGGTGGGAGGGAGTGGGGGGGGGGCTGCGCATGGGATGCAAAGTACCTAACCTGTGATTGATAACAAAAATAAAAAATAAAAAAAAGATTAAAAAAAAAAGAAAAACACAATATGCCATTAATGTCCTAGCAACCTTCTTTTAAAACCTTCCTCAAAAATAAAGAGCTATAATATAGGATAATCATACTAAAATCTGTACACCTAAGAAAGCTAATCAAGAAGGAGGACACTGGGTAAGATGCTAAATCTTCATTAAGAAAGGCAAACAGAATGGACATCAGAAGAAGGAAAAAACAGGGAACAGGACAGGAGCCTACCATAGAGGGCCTCCGAAAGACTCTACCCAGTAGGGTATCAAAACATGCTGAGACTCATAGCCAAACTTTGGGAAGAGTGCTGGGAATCTTAAGAAAGAAGGGGGAGATAGACCTGGAGGGGACAGGAGCTCCACAAGGAGACCAACAGAACCAAAAAATCTGGGCACAGGGGTATTTTCTGATACTGATACTCCAAACAAAGAACGTGCATGGAGATAACCTAAATCCTTGCACAGATGTAGCCCATGGCAGCTCAGTGTCCAAGATGGTTCCCCAATAATAGGAACAGGGACTGTCTCTGACATGAACTCATGGGCTGGTTCTTTGATCACTTCCACCTGAGAGGGAAGAAGCCTTACCAGGCCTCATAGGAATACAATGCAGCCAGTCCTGATGAGACCTGCTAGACTAGGGTCAGATAGATGGGGAGGAGGACCTTTCCTATCAGTGGACTGGGGGAGGGGCATAGGAAAAGAAACAGGAAGCAGGGTGAGATTGGGAGGGGTGGAGGAGGAGACTACAGCTGGATACAAAGTGAATAAACTGTAATTAACTGTAATCATGGGTTTGCCTTCTGACATCTGAAAACCGTTGTCACTCTTCTAAAACACAGGAAAGCCTGTCCATTGGTGTTGCAGTCATCTGTTTGACACACAGTATGGGAAATAAAGACAGGCTGCAAAAAGTTCTTCTCTGCTGATGAAACAACAACTGAATTTCAAGTACACACAAAAGAGATGATTTCAAAACACAATCTTTATTAGTTGGGAGTTTTTATCTTTTATAACTGTCAAATTGTTGGGTCTGGTGTAAGGGGCTTGACAGTGAAGATATCAATTAGATATAAAGTTTCTTGTCTTTTGTTATGCTCTTAATAATGATTGTGTAGCATTGGAAACTGTTCCCAAACAGTCACATTCCTGCAATATTAGAAATATTAAACAAGCATGATAGATAAATTTTTTAAGAAGAGACCGGGGGTGGCAGCTGACTCTGTGATACATATTCTTCTGGATTCCTTTGTTATTTGGAACATGAGGAGTATGCTTATTTTTACCAGATGTTCTAATGCAGTGGTTCTCCACCTTTCTAATGCTACAACCATTTAATACACTTCTTCCTGTTGTGATGACCCCCACCCACAACATTATTTTCACTGCTACTTTATAGCTATATTTTTTTTTACAGTTATGAGTTGTAGTGTAAATACCCGTGTTTTCCGATGGCCTTAGGTGAACTCTGTGAATGGGTTGTTTGACCCTCAAAAAAGGTCACAAACCACAGGTTGAGAACCACTGTTCTAACTAATTCAACAAAGGAATCTAGAGTCCAACCAATGAGTTTCTGGGATCCTCCTGTCTCTGCACACTCTTCACCCAGAGCTGGGGTTCCAGGCACATGGGATTCTCGGGATCTGAACTCACATTCTTGTGCTTGCAGCCTCAGGCGTCTACTCACTGAGCCATTTCCCCAAATCTAGAGTCTGAAAACATCCAATAATAACAACAGTAACAACAAAACCTGTTCATAGGCAACTCTTTTAATACCCCCGGAAAGTTCTCATTTTAATGGAAATGATGCTTAAAAATAGTAATGTCCACAGTCTTGAAATCTTGTGGATGTACTTTAGTTTCTATGAAAATTTCGTGAAGTTTCTCGTGGGTGTGTTACCTCACTGCCTATGCACCTGGACATGAGCAGACAAGTGGTATTGGGGAACATTTTGCTTGCAGGAACTTTTGCGTTACCTCCATCTTTCTCTGTAGAGCATGTGAAGAGAAGGCAACTTTTTATTTAGCTCAATGCTGTCATATGACAGATGATGGGCTAGAGAGCAGAGGTGCTAGGTGCCCTTCTAAGGATATACTGATCTAGGTTACTCGGGGAGAAAAAGGTCAACTCTAAGGCTCTGTCATAAATGTGAAGGCTGCCAACTCCTATAAACCTTTCTGAGTTTTTTGTTTTACTCCAGGGTATTTCTTTTCTTCTGAGATTTGTGTGCATCGCAGAAATTGTAGACGTCGTGTTATTTACCTGCTCAAATCTCAGCAACTTTTGCAGATACTCATCAGATAAACACATTTGTAATAGGGACATAAAAGCTAATAACTGCCAGAAAGTTTTAAAAATCCTGTTATGGATTTGCATTTTAATAGAAGACTAGAGAAGATTCTAAGATGTACTCTTAAAATATGACACCATAACCCTAGTGACATGTAGTTTTAAATTTATACCTAACTGACCATCAAATTTTATACATTTACTTTGGGGCTAAGGACTCAAGCATTCCTGATAAGTGCTTTCTGTCTAATTTAAAAAGAACTTCACAGGTAGTATATAAAAACTGGGTGTATAGCAGGTTCAAGTTTTATATACTGTTTTATAGGTGAGGGAAACCAGCTAAGGTAAACAGCCCCGAGCATGCAGTCTTGACAGTGTTGGATCCTAAGTCACAGTGGGGACCTCCAACATGGAAAGCATGCATTAGGAAAGGTGAGGACTGGCAGGTACAAGTGTTTCCACATTACTAGAGATATTGAGATCATATGCATTTGTGGAGGTAGAAGGGATATGAATTCTTCACCCTATATTAGGCTTGAATTCCATTTAATTTTTAGTGTTCTCATATTCCCGTGGAAAATGACTCTATTGCTAGTTATTGTCATAGCTAGATGAATCTCATTTCAAAGAAGATTCCACTTTCAGTATAAGGAAAATAATCTCAGGAATGATTCATTTACCATAAAACTTCCATGCCAAATACATAGAATGTAATTAATCTCTTTATTACCTACACGGTGTTTTTCCCCAGTTTGAGAACTTGTCTCTTGCAAACACAAGAGGCAATAGAGAAGACACCATTGAAATGTTGGTCCTGCCAATCCTATAATGTTCAATTTAGACTGGAGAATGTGCCAGGATGAAAAGGAAAAATTCAGTAGAGTCCTATTTATGCTATTTTCTTTCTCTCTCTCTTTCTTCTTTCTTTATTTCCTCCTCCTGTTCCTCTTCCTTCTCTTGTTCCCCCCTCCTCCCTCTTCTTCTTCTTTTTCTTCTTCTTCTTTTGTTTTTTGTTGAGATAGGGTCTCACTGTGTAACCTTGCTGTCTTGAAACTTACTATGTAGTCCAGGCTGGCCTCAGAATCACAGAGAACCACCTGCCTCTGCCTCTTGAGTGCTGAGATTAAAGACATTCACCACCATGCCTGCCTTAAGTTTTACACTATTTTCTTTACCATTTGCTGTTCAGTTTTTATCTTAGTTTCTGACAGAGCTGATATTAGTTTTAATGAAAGTTGTTAGAGGAAGCTCTACTCATCCCCATCTGAAAGCACACTTAAGACCCTGAAATCTACTTATCAGGCTCTTTGTATTAAAACCCTCTTGGTATTTATGTACTCCTCATGGACTATTGGGAGGGGTGTTAAAACAAAATTGAAACTTTCCATATGCATGTATTTCTTAAGAAAGAATCGAAAAGAATTATTTTCTCTATGAGTACATTTGCTAGGTTATACTTTTCTTGCTGTGACTATTTGACCAAGTTCTCTTCTATTTAGAAAAATTACAGCATTTTAGAAACTTCCCAGACAGGAGATTACTCTTGTATAGAGTCCACCTTGCCTCAACTTCACTACCTTTCAAAGGTCAATCCCCTAGATTCAGGTACTGAGTTTTTCAGGAATAGACACTGACGGGTGCTTGAGATAGTTGGCTGATGTTGTCATCTTAGGAGAAAGAGTTGCCACTCCAAGACCTGGCTTTTAATAAGTGGCTGAGTAAAAGATAGGGCTGGGATGTAATATCAGAGTCAGTTCCTATGCTGACATAGTTTTAGTCAACCACATCACCTTCTTTGTGTCAGTTTGTACCGTTGAAGTCTGGAATAATGAATATTTAGTACACGAGTGTACAAAAGCTATTGAGTTCAATTCAATTCAATTCTAATGCAGGTAAATGACTGTGAGGTTTGGCTGTGCCAAGTAGAAGTGTTGCTTACAATTATGGCAGGTGGGAATGATTAACTCAGGGTCAACAAGTGAAGGAGCCATTTATCAGTGACTCTACCACACTACGATAAGTACCTTCCTACGGGAAGCTAATTTAGCCCCTGCCTAGCAACCTCCAAGTCTCTTTTCTTTTATTAATATCATTTTGTTAGAGATAGTAAGATTTATAGCTTCACAGAAATGTAGACTACAAAAATGGATCTCCCTGGAAGTGAAGGTGGAATGGAAGCTGTGAAAACATCCTCTCCAACTTACAACACCCAGTGAAGAATGCTGTTGCTTTCCATTACAGGTCCCCAAGCTCCAAACTCTACAGAAACCAGAAAGACCTGCTAAGGTGTGGCCTCTGTTATCCTTTGACCTCATATGACTCTACCTGTTATGTCCATGCTCTCCAGAATTATCAGTTCTCTGGTAGTTCTTCTTTCATGACTGGCTCATCCATGTGACCTAAACATTCTCTCTTCTGACATACCTGGGACAGTCCTAGCTCAGGAAAAACACACCTCTCCAAACTTTGTTCCTCTCCTTGTATCCCATGTGTCTCCATGCCAGACATTATATTTGTGATTAATTTTTCTCAGTAGTATGGGCTCCCTACAGGATGAGGTTGTATTTCCCCTATCTGCTAATGCATGCTTAGTGATGCAATCACAGCCCAGGACATGGTAAGTGGTCACTTCATTTTTGTTACTAATTTAATGAATGTGAGCATTCTGTCCACTAGTCAGTTCAGCCTCATTTGCACTAGTCAGTTTGTATGGCCTCATTCTTTGTCCCTGTCTTCTTCAGGTGGTCACTTTTCCACTATTCTCTACTAACTGAGTCCCTTTATATGACCTGGATTATCAGATAATATATTTTTCCTGACTTACAGTTTTAGCGGTAGTTATGCCTAACTCAACTGAAATAAAACCACCCTTATTTTCAAGGAAACAGTTCAAGAATATTAATGAAGTTGTACATTCCATGTATTTATCAAGACATTTCATCTCTCTGTTACAAATAAATTTACAAACCTTAAGTGGGTGGCTTGGTTTTGTGCAATACAATTCTGTACAACGACTTTTCCCCACATTACTTTTCACAGGGGAATAGATATCTACCCCATGTGAACCCAAACTATATTCACCAAACAATTTGAGCCTTAAACCTAGGAGAGACTAGAGAAATATACCTCAGTTGGGTAAAGACTTGCTGAGCAAGTGTGAGGAGTAGAATTCAGATCCCCAGCACTCACATTAACTTTGAGTAGACTAGTGATCTACCTGCAATTTCAGTGCATAAGATGGAGAGACAGGTGAATGCCTGGAACAAGAAGGCTAGTTCGATTAGCAAAATTGGTGGACTTTGAGGTCAAATGAGAGATCTTGCCCCACTATAGAGAGTAACCAAGGAAAACATGAACCACCACACAGATGTTTATACATCTGCACCTGTAGCCTCATGTGTGAAAACACACACACAAACACACACACACACACACACACACACACATACACACACACACTTATGCAAAGCACACATATACATGCAAAAATTAAAGAAAACTAAAATATTAAAAACAAAAACAACAACCTAAAAACCAAAGCTGAGTGTGGTTGTGGATGCCTTTTTTCCCAGCACTCAGGGAGACAGAGACAGGCAGAGCAGAGCACTGTGAGTTCAAGGCCAGCCTGGACCACAAACTGGATCCAGGACAGTCAGAACTCTTCCACAGAGAAGAGTTCAAAAAAAAGTATGTTTACAAAAACAACAAACAACAACAAAAAGTAAAAACCTGAGTATAGTGACTCACGTGTGGAATTTCAGTGCTTGGAAGACTGGAGCGAGAATATCAGAATGACTTTAAGGGTAGCATTAGCTGCAGAGTGAGATCTTATCTTGAAAAACTAACACAGACACACACCAGCACCGCCCCTGTCACCTCTATCACCACCACCTCCAACAAAAACAACAACAGCAACAGCAGCAGCAAAACAAAGAATCTCTGAGTGTTATGATGCTGTGCCCAAGAAAGCACCCCAGATGGTCTCCTGCAGGGTTGGAGAGTTGGGGAAGCCACCTTAGAAGCTCCTTTTGTGTGTATGTGTGTGTGTTCTCTCTACTCAAACTGAGAGACACTGAGTACAGAGAAATCAAAACTGCTCTTGGCTAGACGCATCCACAGCAGGGGTGTTGCTGCATTCACTAAAGAATAGATCTCCTTCCATGCCTTTATTGCTGAGCCCTGCAGCAGCTGGAAGAATCCCGAATGAAGGGAATCTATTTGATCCTCATGGAATAGTTACACCGTGTATATGGGACCTTGCATTAATATAAAGGAATTCTCCAGTCTTGTCCCTGTAATTGGTCAGTATGCAGACTAACAGATTATAAAGCCCCAGTCAGGTGGGATCATGCTGAATAGGAAGAAGAAACAGGAGGAAAATCTTAACCCTTCCAAGAGGTTGTTCTCCTCTAGTGAATTTGGTCCATGCTCTATATATGCCTTACTGTGGAAGGACTGGAAGTCATCAACAGACCCTAGACCATGGCTGTGGTTAAAAATACTATCTATTAGATATTGAAACCCACTCCATGCTGCATGTGGGTAAACACCTTTGAAAGTGAGTCACTATGTTTATTAATTCTAAACCTTAGAAAAATCCTGTCATTGAGTCTGGGATGTAAGAATATTCATTTGTATAGAAAGGGCTGCATATTCTTATGTAGCATTTTTTAGCAGACATTGCCAGCTGAAAAATAATTTAAGAGCAAATGTGAAAGTGGAAATAATTTCTTAATAATAAACTTGGTTTGGAGAAAATCTTTGGCATGATATTAAACCCGAAACCAAAAAGGAAAAGAAAATTACATAATACATAAGGTTTGTTTAGCAAGATAAATGACTGGATACCACAGTTATCCACAATTGCAAACCAACAACATTAGAGTATTAGTTATTTATCTTGTTGCTATGACCAAAATAACATGAGGGAGCCTGTTTGACTCACAGTTCAAGCAATTTTGTTTCTCAGGGCTAGGAAGGCATGAAAACAGACGTATGATTCAGCTATTCACACTGCAATCAGGAGGCAGGGTGCTGTGAATATTGCCGTTCAACTCTCTGTCTTCCTTTCATTCTTTCCTGGGCTGAAGCCCATTGAATAGTGCCCGCCACACTTAAAGTGACCCCTCCCACTTTAATTAACTCAGTGTAAACACTCTACCACAGACATTCTCAGCCATTTGTCACCTACATGATTTCAGATGAGGTCAAGCTGGAAATCAGAGTTGCCCAGCACAGTATGATAAGCAGAGAACTTAATGCTCTTAGTATAAATAGTAACCAGAGCAAAAATAACTAAGTCGTTAGCATATGCTGGTCATGGCAAGAAGCACATTATAACTCACTTACCTAACAGTCTTCTGAGGTACATACTAAACTTTGTCTCATTTTTGTAAAAAAATGACAAAATAGTAGCAAGATGTTGAGAAATTGAGAATTATATTCAAGGCATGCAGTTGAAAGTGCCATGCATGAGAAGCAAATAAGCTTAAAAAAACCAAAACCAAAAACAAGTACCCAACGAAAAAGGTAGGGATCCTAGGATTACATCATCCTGCCCAATTCACAGGCTGAATTTAAGTTGTTATGATATTGACGTGGGATTTGCAGTAAGATTAGGGCCAGCACTGGGGGCATGGGTTCGCTAGCATAAAATCAGTTTGATATCAACTGGAATCTCCCTTGTCTCTTGACTGTTCCATCCTCTATTCCATGTGACAGCTTTCCCCCATGGGACAACCTTTTCTAGATACCGACATTATGTTCTTGGATTTCCTGGTTTCTAAAATTCCAGTCACATAAACTTCTTTATAAATTACTCTGGCTATGGTATTCTGTTAGTGGAGCAGAAAGAGAGGAAATTGGGTGAAATTCTTTTGTAATGAGAGAACAACAAAAGTGAATAAACGAGTGCAACCCTTTAATATTTATCACAGAGAAGAATGGATTTTCTCTTAAGGAAGATCCTTGATGTACCTTGTTACAGCCCGAGGAAAAACCCTTTGTGTTGATCCTGATTGAACTGTTTAGGTATATGATCAAGACTGCCTTATATCCGAGCTAACAGAAGTAGAAAGGGGAAAATTTGGAACTGTGAGAAAGCTGGACTAAGGAATGAGAAACTGAAGGGAAGAGTCACCAGGTGCAGGATGCTGAGCCAGCATTCTGTTGTTGGCGTGGGTAGGGAACACAGAGGGTTCATGTTTGATGTAGTAAGCTCATTTCATGTCCAAGTTTGTTTAGATGTTAAAACTGTTGGCCAAGAAAAAGCAGTATCAGTGAAGCAGTTAAGCGGTGCTGAGTAAGGACAGCAGCAACAAGGGAGGAGGCAGAGACAGTAGTCAAGCCTAGCATAGAAGAGGTCTCAGGAGCTGTGAGCTCTAAAGAAAGTGGGTGGGGAAAACGGGGGGGGGGGACTTGGGAATCAGAAAATTTGCAAAAGTGTCATACCTGGATGATCCTGTACAAAGCACATTAAAGCTCCTTATTAGGAAAAACACAGACAGCAATTCACACAGACCAGCTAAAAAACACAAGTTTAAAAATGGGAAAAATCTTGCGAACACTGGATATGTGTGTGTGTGTGTGTGTGTATGTGTGTGTGTGTGCAGGAACATGTTCTTGATGTTATTTATTTAGGATTTTTTTTCTGTCACTTATTTGGTTTTTTTTCGCATTACAACAGAGGTTTATTTTTATTTTTTAGTATTAATCACAGGTTATTTACTTTGGGTCCCAGCCGTAGCCCTTCCCTCATTCCTCCCGATCCCACCCTCCTTCCCTCATCTCCTCCCATCCCCTTTCCAAGTCCACTGATGGGGAGGTCCTCCTCCCCTTCCATCTGACCCTGCTAGGCTGCAGAGGAGGACAGTGCAGCCAGTCTTGATGTTACTTATGTATGCATATGGAGGCCAGCGAGCAACCTTGGTTGTTGTGTTTTAGGAACACCATTCACTTGTGTGATGAGCGTGTTGGGGAAGCAGGGTGTGTGTGTATATATGTATTTTTGTGGGTGTATGCATATGTGTGTGGTGCACTAATGTGGACACTGGAGGTCGATGTTGGGCGCTTTCCTCAAACAGCCTGCACCTTATTTCTTGAGACTGGGTGTGTCACTTAGAACTGGAGCTCATCTATCTTGTTAAGCTAGCTGACCAATGAGTTAATTCTACTCAGCCAGCACTAGGACTACATACCTGTGTGCTGTTGGGCCTGGCTGTTTTGAAGTAGTTACTGGGGATCTGAACTCAGTTCATTGTGCTTTCATGGCAAACACTTTATGGACTGAGCCTTCTTGCTAATCACCATTTCCTTTAGAATCTGGGTCTTTCTTTAGACTTCTTTAAAATTTGCAAAGTAGGTTAAGTAGGCTATCCAGTGAACTCCAGGGGTTCTCCTGTCTCTCCCAGATTCCCCAAGTGCTGATGTTACTAGTGCGTACCACCATCCTTGGTATTTTTACATGACTTCTTGGTTTTTACTCAGGGCCTCAAGTTTGTGTTGCAAGTGGCTTACCAAATGAACTATGACCCCAGCCTCCATGCTGCAGATTTTGCAAAATATCATTAATAAACTTCAACATACTTTGGGTTATGACAGTGCTGTATAAATAGCAGGTGTGAAATGGTCTGTGGAGATTTGCATCCTCTCAGAGCTGCTGCAGGTCCTGGCTGGACAGCCTTGTTAACATTCCTGTTCTGTGTTGATTGACAAGTGTCATTAAGGTGAATGCTCAGGCTTTACAAACTTTGATTTCCTGACAGGCCTGCAAAGACTGTTCTCCAGAAGGTAGAAGAATTGCCAAAGAGGAACTGACGTGACTTCAATGGTTTTGGGTCTAGCCTGATTTTCTAGCCTGTCATTATTTTGTTTTATTTCTTTTTGAGAACTATTCTTTCTGGGTGCTGATTTTGTTGTTGAAGTAACCTGTCCCACTAATGTTTAGAAGCTGTTAATGTCTTCCACTTGAATAGAAGTAACCACAAGCCTACAGGAGGCATTTGTCAGAATAGGAAAGGCTTTATCCCTTCATACACACAGGCTGTATACTAAAGCATGTGACATTACAGGCAGAATACCATACAGCTGTCCCATGATGTCTGTCAAAGAACTGGGTTTAAAATGCCTGTGGATATCAGCATCTACAAATATTTAGGTTCCTTATATAGAATCACATGGTATTTACATATCTTGTATCCATTAACTTTTTAAAATCTTCTATTGCAATCAGATTTTTTCTCGAATAATATATTCTGATTTTGTTTTTCTCTTCATCTACTTCTCCCACTTCTTTCCCTCTGTTCCTTCTATCTAGATCAACTCCCTTTCTTTCTCTTGTTATAGAAGAAACAGACTTCTAAAGGCATATAATATGACATAATATAATAAATAGAATAGAATTGAATATAACAAAACATATTGGATTAGGAAAAAGCAAACAGAAAGAAATTATTCCCACCCCCCAAAAAAAATTCCAAGAAAAAGAGACCCACTCATTTGCAGACTCATGAATCTCATAAAAATACTAATCTGGAAGCCATAATATATATGCAAAGGACCTGCAGAGTGAAAAAATGAAAAGAAGAATATATACATAAAACAAAATAAAATAAAAAATAATGAGATAAAATTTTAAAAAGAAGGAAAGGAAAAACCCTGACTTTATGAGGTAAGGAATTACCAAAGATGCTACTGAGTTTGTTTTCTGTTGACCATCTGCTGCTGCGCATGGGACCTACACTTAAGAATAGTTTTTGTCCCAATGACACGCCCTTGGAGGAATAAAATGTCCATTTGAATGTGATTATCAATTTGAGATTGCTCCTGGGATGAGGATGGGGCATGTGTCCACTTTGTCTTTCAGCTCTAGGGCGCCATCTGCTGCAGATGTGCAGACCCTGTGCATGCTGCCTGTTTCTGTGAGTTCTGTTTGTGTTGATCCTGTTGATTTAGAGGACCCTGTTTTCTGGGTGTCCTCCATCTTCAGAGCTTTTATACCCTTTTCACCTGTTCTTCCTTAGGGTACCCTGAGACCTGACCAGAGGGAATTGATAGAAGCATCCCATTTAGGACTGAGGGTTCCAAAGTCTCTCAGTCTCTGCATGATTCCTGTCTCTATATTTATTCCCATCTGCTCAGGAAGAAGCTTCTTAGATGATGGCTGAGCAAGGAGCTGATCTATGAGTATAGCAGAATGTCTTTAGATATCATTTTATTGCTAATTTTTTGTTTGTGTGTTTTTTAGTAGCATTTCCCCCCATATATCTCTGGGTTATCAAGTCTCTGGCTTTTGGTCACTTAAGCACTGCTGGGGATACGGGTTCTGTTTTGTGGATGGGTCTCAAGTCAAATCAGGTCTTGGTCACCATTGCCCTAGCGTAACCTGAATACAGGACACCATTGTATTTCAGAGCAGTGGTGGCTGGGTTAGTGTTTATGTTTCTCCTTGAAAAGTATGCTATGCTTTCCTGTACCAAAGATGCTAGCATGTCAGGGTTGGGGCTCTATGTAGGCGTTTCCTTAAGGGATTTATTCATTTGCTTTTTAAGGACATCTATTGAATTCATAAAGGCTATTTTAAGATTTCTGTCTTGTGCTCACAGCTGTGTTATAATACTGAGGGCCTACTATAGTAGGGTTGCTGGGTTCTACTGGACACCTGTTGTCTTAGCTGTTATTCATTTTTTCGTGTGTGTGTGTGTGTGTGTGTGTGTGTGTGTGTGTTTTAGCTCTGAGTTTGGGAAGATTGTAATTCTAGGTGCCAACATGTAGTCCTGTCTCTGTTAAGCAGGTGTTTTGTTTTCTGTTCTGTTGTCCTCTCTGGTTCTTAAGAGAGTCTGGTGGTTGGGTGTTGCCTGATAGGACACTCTTCTGGGATCCTGATAGTTGTGGCCTCTGGGGTTACAGGTAAAATGTGTTTTTTTTGGGGGGGGATTTGGAGCTGAAATATAGGAATGAGACTACTAGAAGGGAAGGCTCTGAGGGGTTCACAGGCAGGAGACAAACAGGGTGTTCCTCCAGTATCTCCTTTGTCCCATAAGAATGGGAGCAGAGAGTGAGAATCACAGCATGTGGTCTGCTACAGAGCTGGGGATGAGAATGGGGCATTATCTAGAGGGAAGGATCAGAGGCTGTTGGAGTCTGCTTTGCTGGCCTACTTGTTTCTCCATCAGTTTTGGCTGGAAGGTTTCCAGAGAAAACCTGCTGGAACTGAGGGCTGGGACATCAGGATGAATGGAGAGGGAGGATGGAGAAGATCCTTGGGGTCTGCTGAAGATAGGAATGGAGGAGAAGGGGAGACCAGAGCAGGTGGTCTGCTACAGAGATGACAGTGGTGAGACTAGTGGATTAGATTTTGGGGAGAGGAGGAAGTGGTCAAGACCCACAGTTAGGCTATTTGCTTCCATGGCTGCAGTGGAAATGGTTCCATGGTTCCTAGGAAGTGCTTGCTGGAATTGGGTCTGGGGTAAAGCCGTGAGTGGGGGAAAGGAAGTTTGAAAGGATAGACTTGTGTGATCCACTGGAGATAGTGTGGGGAAGTGAGGGGGAGGCTGCAGCAGGTGGTCTACCTGCAGTTAGCCTACCTTATTCCCTGGCCAGACTGCCCTCTCTAGAAGGCAGTCTATTATTCGATCACCCCTAGATTACTTTTAATAGTCGATGCAATACAAATGATATGTAAATAATTGCTTAATGTATGTTTACATAATGCTAAGGAAAACATATATTCAGTCCAGAAGCACAGACACAGAGGATAAACCATACCCATGAATTCGTTGGCAGTGAGCCTGAACTACACAATTATAAAGAATAATCTTGGTTCATAAAAAGGAGCACTTGAGCTGGGCGGCGGTGGTGCACACCTTTGATCCCAGCATTTGGGAGGCGGAGGCAAGCAGATTGCTGGGAGTTCCAGGCCAGCCTGACCTATAGAGCGAGTCCTAGGACAACCAGGAATACACAGAGAAACCCTGTCTCAGGAACAAAAACAGAACAAAAAGGAACACATGAGCAAAGGAAAATTAAATTGACAAGGCTATTTTACTGTTCATAAAGAATGTACCAGAACACAAGCTCTCTTAGCAAGCAACACTCTTGGCTAAAATGGCCTCTGTATTTTTTTTTTTAATCTCTGATGGGAGTGATTACAGCAGCTCAACGTCACAATTTGACATTACTGATTAACCACTGTCAAGAGGGAGGTGGATTGTTCAGGAAATATGCTATGCAGCTTTGATAGGAAAAAAAAATGTTTCCCACAGAATGGTCTCTGAAGGGTCTGCCATAGCTTTTTTTTTAATCCTTCTTCTCCTGCTAATTCATGAAACTCAATGCCAGGTACCTTTTGACCTATTGTCTTCTGACTGTGTTGGAACTACACATGACTTCTCTTGATGCAAGCTGTAGCAGTTTGGGGGCTCCTGAAGTACAATCTTTTAGGTTAGCTTAGCTCATCTGCTTAGATATCTGTGATAAGATCCCAGGATAGAAGCTGCTTCCTCAGAGACCAACCAACACAGTCACAGATAGTCAGACTAATGAGAAAGCATACTTTATTGTCTGCCAGTACAACCAACACCTTTACAGCCATTGCTGTCTGAGCCTCGGAAAAGTGTTGGCAAAATAAAGAGCTTACTTCCACCAAAGCAAACAGCAACTGAGATTTGTGGAGGAAAAAAATCCATGCTAAGTAAATCTTGATTTAAGCATAGGCTTTGTATTAGCCTAATTCAGAATAGACAAATGATATTGGGAGAGGGGATACCCTACCTTCACATCTTCCTGATTTATGTCTCAATGTAAAATAGAGTAAATCAATATTACTTATTTGAGAATGATGATTTGCCTACATCAGGATTATTTCTCAGTTGGTTAAAATGTTAGAGTTTTGCCAACTCTTTTCACTCATTAACATACGGCAAGACATCCAGGACACCCGTTTTAGTTGCTTTATCACTCCTGTGATAAAATACCCTAACAAACACAATTTAGGGGAATAAGGGTTTTTGTTGGCTTAGATTTCCAGAGGGATATAGTGCAGCAAGGTTGGAAAGACTTCGGTAGCACGCAGCAAATGGATGGTGACAAGAATAGACCAGACAGGAAGAGGGGCTTCCTGTCTCAAGGCCAGAAACCAGAAATGCACTTCTGCAAGTTAGGCTCCACCCTCTAAAAGTTTCAAAACCTTCCCAAATGGTGCCAGTAGCTGAGGTCCAAATTTTCAAACATGTTAGCCCACGGGTCACACTTCTCATTTGATCCATAACATGTTTCCTGAGCCCCCCGTAGGCTCATATCCATCTAAGGATGCAAAATGCATCCCAACTTAAGGTGTTACCACAGTATATAATAGTCCCAACATTATTCAAACACCTCCAATATCCCGTCTTTTCTGAAATTAAAGAAACCTCTCAACTGTGACCCTGTGGCAAATATATATATATATATATATATATATATATATATATATTTCCAACATATAGTACCATAGAGTATGGTTATATTTCTATATCTAAAGGGAGGAAAGACTGAAACCCAGCAGTTCAATAATGCCTAATATATCATCAAACTCCTGGATATCTTTGGTACCTGTTCCTGCAGCCCCATTGCATGTAACACACACAGATAGCCTCTCTCTTGCATTGGCTCCATTCTGCATATGCGACTTTCTTCCATGGAAATCCCATAGTTCCGACATTTCCAACACCCTAAAGTCTCCATTTCAACTTAGCTTTCACCTTCCTAGCTTCATACAGTGGCCTCTCAGGGCTTGCTTGCCTTCAGCCTTATCTGATATCATAGTACAAGGCTCCATGACAGGTAACCCCCATCCGGTATCTGATATCAAAACTGGTAACATGTGGTTACCAGTTTATACACAAAGAAGTTTCCATTTATACAGTTCAGGACCCCATCCAGGAAATGATGTCACTGACAGTGGACAGGCCTTTCGGTGTTATGTATTGCAATCAAGGTAATTCCTCACGGGTGTGTTCAGAGGTCCCTGACCTAGGTGATTCTAGATTCTGTCGACTTGACAACACTATCACAACAGATTTCTGCTTTAAGTGTTTATTTTACTATAATTTTCACTTATCATTTTATCTTAACCATATTGCTCTGGTTTGAGTTTAAAGGAATTTGTATATTCACATGTATTTATTGTAATGTGGTTTCTTGGAAAATGTTTGTAGATTTTATTATATTTCCTAAAGCATCTCAGACAAGTAGAAATCAAGCAAAATACACATTCAAGCAAAAAACTCCCACCTAAAATACACTTAGAAACAGTCTCAAAGAAGTATAACTGCTTATTTGTATGGCAAATATTTATACTGTTTAACATGTCTTTTTTTTTAGATAATAAATGTCTAATTTAGGTCAGCTGTAGATGATAGAGAGATGATAAACAGATAAGTAACAGTAGATATAGAAGTTAAATACTACATATACTACGTAGTGCATGTAATATATACTAAATATGCAAGTATATGAAAATACTGTGTGTGAGACAGTTGAATAACTGTCTTTGCTCTCGGAGGTCATCAGTGTTTATGAGAAGAAGCCAGAAAAAAATGAACTTCCCTTCCCTCCTTTGTCTCTCCTGTACAAGTTTAAGCGGTGTGAGAAGCCCCAGGGCACACACTAAAGTAATATATAATACAAAGATATAATACAAAACACCTCACATTGCCTCTGCCTCATCTGTTATTGCAGTCACATAATTTGCAATCTTTCTCTGCTTTCTAGAGGGAAACACATACAACCATTTAAGGTGCACTTAATTTGCATAGAGAAATGAGAATTTTAAGTTGTTTCCATGAAGAGCTGAAAATAGAGTTCAGGCTCTTTTCACCACTACAGCAAGAGTCTAAATGACAAAGTGAATGCATTCATTCTCTTTTCTGCATTGTCCCCTCCTTAGGCATTGAGGAAAAATAATATGGAAATATTTTTAATAGACAGTATAATTTAGATTATTTTTGATTAAGGAAGTGACAATAATTTGTAACACCAGAATAATGAACAACCATTACTCATTGCTACTATCTTTTTAATCAGAAAGGTGTTTTTTTTTTTTAATCATTGAAATGAGCTCACTCTGTGCCCTGTGCATCCCATCCCCAGCCCACAGCTCAGCTTCCCTCCCTGGAGGCCTGCAGCCACCTGTTCAGACAGGTGTAAGGTCTGTGTCCAGGCCCATGCCTACTGGGTACCCATAGGCTAGCCCAGCAGTGAAGAGCTATGCCTTTCCCTGCTGTGCACTCCATCTTCTGCACAATAGCCCCGCCTGTATTCCCAGAGCCCAGTGGCCATCAGGAACCACCAGAGGCCTCAGGCCATCAGGGACCACCAGAGATAAACCATGCCTGTGTTCCAGTGCTCCATTCTCTGTCCCACAACTCAGCCTGCATTGTCTGAGGCCTGCAGACAGCCAAAGAAAACCAGATAGCTAAGGGCTAGCGTAGGAACAAAAATAACAAGAGCCAGGGCAATATGATACCATGAGAACACAGACATCATATTACAGCCAGCCCAAGATTGGTAACACAGCTGAAGCACAAGAAAATGACCTTAAATCCCATCTTATGAAGATAATAGAGGCCTTTAAAGGAGAAATGAATAAATCTCTTAAAGAAATGCAGGAAAATACTCAATCAAACAGGTGGAAGCCTTTAAAGAGGAAATGAAGAAATCCCTTAAAGAAATACAAGGTATACAGTTTTTAATATGATTATCCTATATTATAGGTCTAATACCCACTTATAAGTGAGTATATACCATGTGTGTCTTTCTGCTTCTGGGATACCTCACTCAGGATGATCTTTTCTAGATCCCACAATTTGCCTGAAATTTCATGATTTCCTTGTTTTTAATTGTTGAGTAGTATTCCATTGTGTAAATGTACCACAGTTTCTGTATCCATTCCTCAACTGAGGCCATCTGGGTTGTTTCTAACTTCCAGCTATTACAAATAAAGCTGCTACAAACATAGTTGATCAAATGTCCTTGTTGTACACTTGAGCATCTTTTGGATATATGCCTAGGAGTGGTATGATCTTGAGGAAATACTATTCCTAATTGTCTGAGAAAGCACCAGGTTGATTTCCAAAGTGGTTGTACAAGTTTACATTCCCACAATCAATGGAGGAGGGTTCCTCTTTCTCCACATCCTCTCCAGCATGTGTTGTCACTTGAGTTTTTTTAAATTTTTGTTTTATTTTATATTAATCACAGGTTATGTACTTTGTATCCCAGCCATAGCCCCCTCCCAAATTCCCTCCCTATCCCCCCTCATCCCTCACTCCCTCATCTCCTCCCTGCCCCTCTCCAAGTCACTTGAATTTTTGATTTTAGCTATTCTGGGTATAAGGTGAAATCTCAGGGTCTTTTTGATTTGTATTTCCCTGATGACTAAGGACGATGTAAAACATTTCTTTAAGTGTTTCTCTGTCATTCAATATTCCACTGTTTAGCTCCATACCCCATTTTTTAATTGGGTTACTTGATTTGTTGCTGTTTCACTTCTTACGGTCTTTATATATTCTGGATATTAGCACTCTGTCAGATATAGGGTTGGTGAAGATCCTTTCTCAATCTGTAGACTGTCCTTTTGTTCTGAGGGCAGTGTCCATTGCTTTACAAGAAGGAGGACCCTGGGTAAGATGCTCAATCTTCACTTAGAAAGGCAAATGGGAAGGACATCAGAAGAGAGAGAAAACAGGAAACAGGACAGGAGCCTATCACAGAGGGTCTCTGAAAGACTCTACTTAGAATGGTATCAAAACATATGCTGAGACATAGCCAAACTTTGGGCAGAGTGAAGGGAATCTTAAGAAAGAAAGGAGAGATAGAAAGACCTGGAAGGGACAGGGGTTCCACAAGGAGAGCAACAGAACCAACCAAACAAACAAAACAACAACAACAACAACAAACTGGGTACAAGGGTCTTTTGTGAGACTGATACTCCAAACAAGGATCATGCATGGAGATAACCTAAACCCCTGCACAGATGTAGCCCATGGCAGCTCAGTATCCAAGAGGGTTCCCCAATAATAGGAACAGGGACTATCTCTGACAGGAACTCATGGGCTGGCTCTTTGATCACCTTTCCCTGAAGGGAGAAAAGCCTAACCAGTCCACAGAGGAAGACAATGAAGTCAGTCCTGTTGAAACCTGATAGACTAGGGTCAGAGGGAAGGGGAGGAGGACCTCTCCTATCAGTGGACTGAGGGAGGGACATAGGAGAAGAAGAAGGAGAGAGAGTGGGATTGGGAGGAAATGGAGGAGGGGGCTACAGGTGTGATACAAATTGAATAAACTGTAAATGATAAAAATTAAAAAAATTTAAAAAGAAATACAAGGTAACACAATTAAACAGGTGAATAAAATTGTTCAAGACCTGAAAATGGCAATAGAAGTAATAAAGAAAACACAGAGTGAATCCTGGAGATGAAAAACCCAGGGAAAGAACAAAAACAATAGATGCAAACATAACTAACAGAATTAGAGCGATAGAAGACAGAACTTGAGGTGTAGAAGATATGATAGAAGAAACTGACACATCAGTCAAAGAAAATGTTTAATCTAAAAATTCCTGACACAAAACATCTAAAAAATCTGGGATACTACAAAAAAGAGCTAACCTAAAAATGATAGGGATAGAAGAAGTTGAAAAATTTCAGCTCCAAGGACCAGAAAATATTTTCAACAAAATCATAGAAGAAAATTTCTCTAATCTAAGGAAAGAGATGCCTATAAACATACAAGAAGCATAGAGACCACAAATTAGATTGGACCAAAAAAGAAAATCCTCCTGCCACATAATAATCAAAATACTAAATCTATGGAACAAAGAAATAATATTAAAAGCTGCAAGGAGAAAAGGCCAAATCACTTGCAAAAGCAAACCTATCAGAATTACACCTGATTTCTCAACAGAGACTCTAAAAACTAGAAGGGCTTGGAAAGATGTCATGCAACCTCTAAGAGACCACAAATGCCAACCTAGACTGCTATACTCAATAAAACTCTCAATCACCATAGATGGAGAAAACAAGATATTCCAAGACAAAACAAAATTTAAGTCATAGCTATCCATTAATCCAGCCCTACAGAGAATACTAGAGGAAAACTCCAACCCAAGAGGTTAACTACATCCAAAAAAACATGGAAATAAATAATTCCATACCAGCCAATTTCAAGAATTCTTTTGGCATGTCAAGAACCAAACCTGAATTGTAACACTGGGAGAGAGAGAATGAAATAGAGAGACAGAGAAAGAAGAAGTAAGAGAATAACAGAGACAGACAGACAGAGATCAACCATATCAATATTGAAAATATGTATGTTTCAAAGTCATCATCATGAAAATTTAAAATGTTTATATCTATGGAGAATACATTTTAAATTATATGTCTGAGGAGGGAAAATAGATGCTACAATTCAATAAGAAAAAGAAACCCCAATTAAAAAGTGATCAAAGTTTTGAAAAAATATTCTACAGAAGATACACAATGACAATACACAGATTATTCGATATTCAATATCATTAGTCAGCAGGGAAATGCAATCAAAACTACAGTAAGCTACACTTTACACCAAATAGGATAGCTACAAGTAAAAAGATATATAATAACAGCTATTGATAAGGATAAAGAGAACTAAAATCCTCGCATATAGGTTAAATTTACGCCAGTGCAGTCTACTTGAAATAAAATATCGCAGTTGCTTTAAAAGTTACACATATAATTACTATATATACCCCAAAATTTTATGCCTAGGAATACACTTGTGAACTAAAAATTATACCTATACAAAAATCTGTTCACAGTAACAATGTTCACAGCATTTCTACTTATATTAGCCAGAAACTATGAACGGTACAAATTTCTGTTTATCTAGGAAAGGAAAACAAAATGTTGAATATCCACATATGATAATATTGGTAATCAAATATGAGTAACCAAAAATGAATGCATTATCTGTGTGGGCTAAAATGTGGGTGGGTTTTGAAAATATATTAAGTGAAAGAGGCTCAAAAGTCTATATGTTATATGATTATATTTATATGAAATGTCCACCATAGTTAAGTACTGGAAGAAAGAAACTTGAGTCATGGCTGCCAATAACTAAGACAAGGAGTGAAATGGAGAATTGTTAATATGTATGGGGTTTCTTTTTAGGAGAATGATAGAACTTTAATGTTAGATCATGGTTATGATTGCAGAAGCCCATAAATATATTTGTACTTATTGAATTTTATACTTTATAATACTGAACTTTATGGTATATAAATTTTATCTTAGTAAGGCTATTAATTATTTAATATAGTCAAATGAGAGGTGTTTTTAAAACAAAAATTCGGATCATTGGTTTATTTTAGTAAAATAACAAGCTAGAACAAGTAAAAGAAATGTCAGAACAACTTTGTAGCAATTTGAGAGAAAATTAAGTTTTAAGCAGTGAGTAAAGAAGAGAGTAGGAGTCTTCACACCAAGCAAGTTCAAACAAAATGATGTCAAAATCACAGCCCTAATACTCAGGCAACAGGATCACAAGTTGAAGGCTAGCCTGGGCTTCAAAATGGGGTTTCACCTACCTTGGGCTACATGGTAAAACCCTGTGGGAGGTAAGAGAAATCCAGTTTGTATTGACAAAAACTAATCAGTGTCACCCTCCTAAAAGGTAGTCTTTCTATTTCAGATGTTTTGAGTTATTCTCTGTATTGTCTGAATTCCAAGATTACCTAGCTAACAGTTTCCCAGCTTCTTTGATTCCTACCATAATCTACTCTTACCTTCAGAAATTCCTGATTTCTAAGCTTAGTGGATTGCTGAGCACTTGTTCATATTTCCCCTGTTAACAATAAGAAGTCAAACATATAGAAGAAAGCAGGAATGTGAAATGGAAAATTACTGTCCTCAGAAGGGCTCTCACCTAAGACAGTCACATTTTATAAGCTATCATGTTTGCATATTTTACATTCTGATATCTTATTTGATCCTCAGCCGGGGACTAAAGCAGAGTATTTGAAAGGATATAATACAAAGAGAGTCTAGGAGGAAGATTTGGGATTCTAGAGTGACAGTGGGGCAGACACAGATGCTGTCTCTCCCTGCTTTCACAAACTAGAGACAAAATGAACTGTACCCTGGAGTCTGGAGAAGACAAATAGGGTTATTGATTCCAAGGTCAGAAGAGTTCCACTATTTCCTTTCAGGCCAATGTAACCAGACCAGAAGCAAAGCTGAAATATGTGTAGATATTTAGGTAACTGACTAAAGAGGTCAAATTATTTCAGTTGTATACTGTATATGTACTGATCTCTCCTGCTAATGGCAAATGGTACTGACAGGTAAGAAGATAGATGATGAATAGGTGATAAGTGATAACAAAGTATAGATAAATACATCGTATTTTGCAATAGAAAAATTAGAAACAAACTGGTAAATATTGATAAGATTCCAAATATTACTGAAATATAAGAAGATATTGCCATAAAACCAAAGTTTGGGAAGAATTGGAAAAGTCTCTCTTTGTATCTCTCTGTCTCTTTCTACACATGACAAAGAGAAAAGTTTTTAAGATTTCATGACAACCTTGATGGTGCCCATAATGTTGACAGTTGACTCAATTAACAAAGGAAGCAGGTTGAGTCTTTGAGTTAACATGAATAAAGATAATGATTCAGGGACCCTGGGTTTGCTGGAGAAACACTTGGAGACCTTCACTGTTCAATGAAGCTAAAGCTGGAGTTGATATAGGGCGTGAATACTGACATCTGATGATTACTGACTCCCCAAGAGGCTAGATTTCTTCTATTTTATTTACTAGTATTCTGCTAAGTAGCCTTATGCCCCAGTAAGCTCTCTGGCATTCCCCAAATGAGGGTTCCACCTATAAGATAACATGTTTGTACATGCTGAGCCTGTCATGTAGAATGCCACCTCCACCCAAGTTTTCTGGCAAAGTTTCACTAATTAAAGTAAATGAATGTGTGCAATATGTGCAGTTATGCCTAGTACATAGAAAGTGCTCAAGGAATCTTTTATTATTTAAATTATTAGTGCTCGATAGTAACTTCATTTGTAATAGCCAAAATCTGGAAACAGCCTAGATTTCCCTCAGTGGAGGAACGGATACAGAAAGTGTGGTACATTTACACAATGGAATACTACTTAGCAATTAAAAACAAAGAAATCATGAAACTTGCAGGCAAATTTCTAGTTTGTGGGAACTAGAAAAGATCATTCTAAGTGAGGTAACCTAACCCAGAAGCAGAAAAACACATATAGGATGCACTTATTTATAAGTGGATATTACCCATATAGTGTAGGATAAACATACTGAATCTGTAGTCCTAAAGAAGCTGAACAGCAAGGAGGACCCTAGGGAAGATGCTTAATCTTCATTCAGAAGGGCAAACAGAATAGACATTGGAAGTAGGAGAGGACAAGGAACAGGAGAAGAGACTTCCACAGAGGACTTCTGAAAGATTCTACCCACTAGGGTATCTAAGAAGATACTGAGACCCATAGCCAAACTTTGGGCAGAGTGCCAGAAATCTTGTGGACTAAGAGGGAGTTAGAAAGACCTGGATGGGACCGGAACTCCACAAGGAGAACAACAGAGCCAAAAAACCTGGGCCCAGGGGGGCCTGCAGTGACTGATACTCCAACCAAGGACCATGCATGGAGAGGACCTAAAACCCCTATTCAGAGGAAGTCCATAAGCTGCTCAATCTCCAAGTGGGTTCCCTAGTGATGGGTGAAGGACGTGTCTCTAATGTGAACTCAATGACTGGCCTTTGATTATCTCTCCCTGGGGGCAGGGGGTGGGTTCAGCCTTGCCAGGCCACAGAGGAAGATAATCCAGCCAGTCTTGATGAGACCCTGATAGGCTAGGGTCAGCTAGAAGGAGAGGAGATCCTCCCTTATCAGGGGACTAGGGAAAGGGCATAGGGGGAGAAAAAGGAGGGAGGGTGAGACTGGGAGAAAACGAGGAAGGAGGCTGCAGTGGGAATACAGTGAATGTATTGTAATAAATAACTAATACCTAAATAAAATAGTCTCCAAAAAGAAAAGACTCTGCAGGTTATACACACATACACAGTGCATATATGTGTATAACAATATAATCAAAGAAAAAGAGACTATAAACTTGAGTATAGAGGAGTACAGAAGAAGTTGTTGGAGGTACTAGAAAGAAGAAAGGGATGAGGGAATTGTGTAGGTCTATTTCACGTAAAAACAAAATTAAATTAAAAATGCTATTACTGTTATAAGATCATTTCAGCCTCATTATAGAAGTCACACCATTCTTTTACATGGCCCTCCCAAAGCAGAATTGAGGACTACCAAATGAGTCTTACCATTTTCTTTTTTTAAGGGAGATAAAGAATTGTGTTAAATCACCTTGCTCTTGTCGCTATGGGGGAAGCACTCTTAGCTTTGAGAGTGCTATGTCATAGGTAGCTCAAATATAAACATAATTCTCATTAAACACTGGTTTTGAGTGAACAAATAAGTCCAATTAGAAAAGTGCGCAGTGACTAAATATGCTCTGTGAGGCATCTGCCCAGCTAGCAGATAGTTGGATAGTGACATTATTGTACCTCTACAACTTGCAGTTGGCCTCTGTGTGAGATGAACTTCCTTTGATATGAGTGTATTTCATTAGTGGAGGGTGTGACTTGGTGAGCTGTCTTAAACAAGACAAAAACCATTCTCTTTCTAACTCTCCACTATATGTCACATCCCCATGTTCATAGTTTTGAGAGAATTATTTTAAAAACCTCCACTCAGAGAGCCATTTTATATATGAAAGAAGCCAGAATTGAAAGACAAGAGCCCAAGGCCATGCACGGGCATGGTATCCACTGGTGACTCTAGTGAATGTAATGGTTCATTTTATGTGTCTATTTGGCCTGACCCCCAAACCAATTTATTGGGTCCAAAAATGGTTTTAAATATTTGGGAGAATATGCTTTTGATTTCAATCAGCATTTAAATAAGTGGACTTTGAATAAAGCTGATTTTCCTTCATAATACAGGTTAAATTCATTTAAATAGCTGAAGATCTTAATTAAGGAGGGAAAAAAGGCTGATCTAAAGGAAAAAGGAATTCTGCCAGGGACTGTTGATTTGAACTTTTAACTGAGTTTCTAGCTTTTTCTGCAAACCTTGGAACATTGTATAAGTCGACTTCTTAAAACACATTCATCTTTCTCTCTTTGATCTTTCTTCCTCTTTATTGCTTCTCTTCCCCATTCTCTTCTTTGTTCTCTTTTCTCTCCCCATCCACCCTTTTTTGTTCTCTCTCTCTCTGTTCCTGTCTCTTTCACTGTCTCTCACTCTCTCTCCTATACACACATTCCCACACACATATACTCTTATTGTTGCCTCCTTGTAGAACCATGACTGGATTAGTTACTTTTCATTGCTATCATCAGTATTTAATGATTAAGGGGAAAAAGTTCACTTTGGTAATGATTTCTCTGCATTCAATTCATGTCTCTAGGCCAGATATATTTGGGCTGAATATCATGGATGTCAAGGGGTATGGTAGGAGAGAGCTATTCGCCTCATAGCTAAGCACAGCGTACTAGTGATTTTCTTTTCCTTTTTGGCCTTCTGCTACTCACATGCAAACTCAGTGTTTCCATTAAAGTTATTCCTCTCAGACAAAACAAACAACAACAACAAAAACTAGAGGTATGCCTCTCCATCAGGATTCTAAATCCAGTCAAGTTGACAATTAAAATCAGCCATTACACTGACTAATAATGGAATTGGAGACCTTGAAGAACCTACCAAGACTGATATCACACTCTAAACTTTAATTTTTAACCTTCTGGGAAACAAGAAGGAAACTCCCGTGGGAAAACTAGATATGATGAAGTCATGTCCTGGTAAGTCTATGGATTGAAAGAGCCTTTATTACCCCAAACCTGCTCAGTGTTTTAGCTTGGTACACCTAAAGTGCTTTTTTGAGGTGCTGTGGTTCATTGCAGCCAGTGAAGAATTTTGACAGAATATCTCACCATATATTATTATCCTGTAAAAGATCAGATTTGCAAATCAGAAGTCTATCTTCTCCTGAATTTGAATTGCTTTTGAGCATTATCATGTCAAAAACATCACAAGCTGAGGTATGAGTCAGGGGGCATTTGTAGTGACATGAATACTTCAGCTTTAGTTCCATCTTCTCTTCCTTGCCCACACAGAGGGCTGCACACCTTTATGCACTCAAGGCACCCCACTGTGGAACTGTGTATAAATATACAGTGCCAGAGATGCCCTCTTTCCTATAACACACATAGCAATTGAGAAAGAAGTAAATGACCTCTTTCTAGGCATTGATGAGAGTTGGAAAGCTCACCCTGAGATATTTGCTTTCTATGGTAGTTTCCCTTATTACTATAACAGAGAACCACAGCATCAGTTCTATGTGTTAATAGTTAAGGGACAGGGGTAATGGCTTAAACTATCAAGTTATGATAAAGATGCAGTCGAAGATAGTTATTTTAAACCTGAGAATATGCAGCTCTGTGCAGCTAAGGAGCCATGGGACCAGAAGGAGCAGGCCTGGGATAAGAGTAGTGTTGAGGCATGATCAAACCTCAGAAATCTCATCCTGAAATTGGTAGTAGGATAGCTCTCCTCCTCCTGCCCCGCTGCCCTGGCTCTGCATGTCCCAGTGCACGTAGCCCTGTGACCCTGCCTTTACTCACTAAAGGAAGTCACAGCAGCCAGATTAAAGTTCCTTTCTCCTTGTAACGACATGTCTAGTGGTACCTGGAATTGTGCCTGGACAGAACACCCCACCCAACAGTTTACAGTACCCTTCCTCTTCCCAGCTTTCTCTCTGCCAAAACCCAGAAGATACTCTCTCTGACTTTATTCTTAGAACTAAAACTCACTTAGAAAGAAAAATTTCCAACCTTGCAGCCAGAGACCTTCTTCATAAAAACATCATTTGGGAAGGTTTGATTTCTGAGTGCAGGCTCACCTGACAAGTCCTCAGAGATAAACATTAAGATAAATGGATTATGAACACTCAAGATATTGAGACAACATCCCAAATGGGCAACTTCCATTGCCCATGTCTTTACAGCTGCACTAAAAACAGAAGGAGCTTGCTTTAAGTGTGGTGAAAAAGAGACACTGAAAAAGTGAGTGCCCTATGGGGGTCTCCTCCACCAGAAGTGTCACTACCCTCATGACAGTATGTCCCCAATGCCATAGGGACTTCCACTGGAGGAGAGATTTTCTCTCCCACTGTGACAAAGATGGCAAGCCACTGTAGCCTTTAAACTTAAAATAGGGCAGCCATCAGCCCCGACGATAAGAGGAACAACTGCTTCAATAGAGGGCTTAAGGGTTTCTAGCATCTTAGAAGACTCCCACCTAAAGATAACCATTAAAATGATATGAGATTTAAGGGCAATTAAAAACACATATGGGTTTAGGGGTCCCCCAAAGGGGCTACCCTTCATCTCCATCATCCTTGCCAATGCCTCTCTCTTAGAAATAACCATTTTCCAAGCAAATGGACCCAGAAAACAAGCTGGGGTAGCAATCCTAGTATCTAATAAAATAGACTTTCAACCAAAGTTAATCAAGAAAGATGAGGAGGGGCACTTCCTCCTCATCAAAGGAAAATTCCAACAGGAGGACAT
>CM053765.1:24020267-24039718 GCA_028658305.1 Pachyuromys duprasi
GTCCAGTTCGTGAGACCCCCCCCCCCAAAAATACCACCAGGAATCGACTCCACTGCAAATACATGAGGGTTTTTTAATGGAATTTTAAATTTTAATCTTATTTTTATTAATTACAGTTTATTCACTTTGTATCCCAGCTGTAGCTCCCTCCTCCATCCCCTCCCAATCCTTCCCTTCCTCTCCCTTCTTCTATTCCCCTCCCCCAGTCCTATGATAGGGGAGGTCCTCTTCCTCTTCCATCTGACCTGAGTCTATCAGGTCTCATCAGGAATGGCTTCATTGACTTCCTCTGTGGACTGGGAAAGTTGCAACCCCTTCAGGTGGAGCCAAGCTTGAGCCCAGGCCACAGCATTCTCCCTGGTTGAAGAGGAGGAATGCAACCCCACAGTCTAGGGGAACAAGGTTTTTAAAGGGAAAACCCCCTACAAATAGGGAGTTACATCCCTTGGCGTGACGTGATTGGATAAAGGAAATTGAGTTTTGAAATGATTGGTTAACTTTAGGCGCCAAGACCATAAACGGTTCTGGCCTGGCCATCTGGGCCGGTTTCCTAGCAACTGTATCTCTAGTGGGCAGGGAAAAAATGCAGTAAAGCTGGTTCCTCTCCCCAGATGGCTGGACATGTCTTCACCTGGCTGACCTTCACTCAGGCTTGTGCTCCAAACTGCCAACTAACACCCAAAAAAACTATTTTCAGTTCTTTGATCTCTCACACGTATGTGTAGATATGTTACGTTTGTGTGTCTTCTGAGGCTGGAAGAAGACATCAGGCATCCTGCTTTATTGCTCAGCACTGTTCCTTTGAGGCAGAACTTCTCAACAAGACCCCTTCTCCCACAAGCTCATGCTTTTCAGCTAAACTGGCAGCCAATTAACTCAGAAACCCTGCTTTATGCTTGCAAAGGTGACCTCTCAGTCACCAAGCTGGTTCGTCATCCTCTATTTTCAGTTTTTAAAGTTGAAGTTTGTGTTTGTGATGATATTGAGCACAAAATTTTGGCTTTTTTCATCCATGCACTCTTAGTTTGACAATTGCTGGGGTGAAGATCTGTCAAGGCATGGGTGGTTCTTCCTTCAATACTGAGGATTTCTTTCATTATTCTACATAGTCTGATAACTTGTATTTGCATATGATTCCCCATCATGAGACTCACCATCAACCTACAGCACTGAGTACATGCTTACATATGATGATGTGGTTAAAATTTCCTATAGGCTAAGACACATTGATGCATTGTACATGAGAAGCATGCAGTAATATTGCTTGTTTTCTTCGTTAACATCAACTCCACTCTTTTCTACAATCACTCTTTTCTTCTTTGAAGTGCTCTACTTTTCCATTCTCAGTTCATGTGGCCAGGGTCAGTGTCCACACAGTATACTAGGAATGAATGTTGGGATGCAGTGCTAAGCAAATCATCATTTTAAAATGACTGAAAGTTGTCACCAAATCTGTCAACATCTGAAAGTCTCCAACGAGAGCTTGTCTAAGATTAAATCAGTACAACAAAAGATGAACTTGGAAATAAAAGTGAACTCTTTAGTTATTACTTGAGTTCTTAGTTGCTTTATTCTAGATTTTTGTTATTTTCATGATACTTTTTCTTTTCTTTTTCCTTTCCTTTCCCCTCCCTTCCTTTCCTTTCCTTGCCCTTCCCTTCTTCCCATCCCTTCCTTCCTCCTTTCTTTGTTTCTTTCTTTCTTTTGATCCAAGCTATGGGGAAGTTTTCTTTCAGTTAGTCTCTTCTTACCTCAGTCACTAGTTCTGTGAAACACTAAATCAGAGGACACTAAATCAGTTTTATGAGAAGCCCTAGAGAGGTTGATCTAATGTCTTCCCACAATTATATAACTGGACCAGGCTTTTGAGTGAGGTACCTTGGGAGCAGAACCTTCAGTTGCAGGCACATCTTCAGGTATGTGCTGTTCTACTCCACAGCTCTATTATGAGAGAACCTAAAATACATAAACATAAAAAAATGAAACAAAAAAGGATAAAGCAATTTTAAGTATTAAGGCTTTCCTTAATGGGTCACACAAAGCTCTACTTAATATATGGAATATTGCCCCATTTTGCTTATATGAAAAATTACAGTGATGTTTAAAATGAAACTTATACTATATAGTCAACACATAAACACATACACACACACACCTTAATGACCCATAGATCAAGTTACTGAATTATTAAACATTGCAGTAAGATGAACAAGTTGACAATTCATGGAAGAAAATGAGCAGTTAACTAAAAGGCATCATCAATAATCAACAGAAAGAAACTCAACAGGAATCAGCAATAGAAATCTACTTTTCAAACTGATTTTAAAAATTGATGGAGTTCAGCATCAGAAACTGTTTGAAAAATTAGGTATTCTCAGAAAAATGAAGGTTAATGGATTCATGACTTGTCTTTTAATTTCTTCCTTTCAAACTATATTGAGCTTGCTTTCTGTCCTTTGTTATAGGATGAATTAAAAAATTTGCATATAATTTTTCTTTCATTTCTTGTAAGTTTTTGAAATAGTTTTGTTTACCAAAATGAAAGTGAATTTTTGTTGTATATGTAAAATTTCCAATCAAAATATTTTAAACCTGCTCAAAAGAGAAATTGTGAAAATCTTAATTTCACTTCTCTATAGTTTTTTGTTAACCTGTGTTCATCTCTGTCTTCACTCATTTGGTTTGGAGTAGTTTGGTAGCTCAGTTTTATCTGTTTTGTGATGAATCTCCCCCTCCCAAAGAACTCTAGATATACTTTGATTAAGAAGACTTCAAAAGAAATTTTTAAACATGAACAACAAATCAGAAAACATTTTATTTTTATCAAACATATGTCTTTCCACTAAAATAAATTTTTATAAGATCTGCTTATGTAACAATTTCCCTTTGAGGGGCTCTGATGTAATTCAATTTACAAATTACTCCAGAAATTGTCATATGTATCTAGCTGTGTACTATATAATGTGATGCAGCACTTCAACTTTCTTCACTGAAGAGTTAACATGTAGAGAATATCAACAAGCCCTAGAGTGATGGCAAACAGGGTGCACAAATTTTCTAATATCTTCTGAGCATCAGTTTGGTAACACTCAGAGGTCTTTCTTACTTTAAATGATTTATTTCATCCCTGAGTTTCTATGGCTTCTGACTTGTGAAAAACAATATTTTTTAATGGTTGTTTGCCACTGCAATTACCAAAAAAATGGAATACAAGTGTTAAAGAAAACAATGTGGTCAAGGGCTAGAAAACTTTCAGTTTATAAACTTTGTAAAACTGTGGAGAATTTTGAATATCTGCTTGGATTGTATGAACACTCTAATCACTGCTAGGCATGTGACCATGGGTTGATTCCATTTTTAATATTCTATTGAATTATTTTGGCTTGAGAACACAACTATAAATAAAATAAAAGATCAGAAAGAGTAAAAATAATAGTCATATTCAAGTTGAGAAAAAAAAAACCTTTGTAGCAATGCAAAAAATTAGTACTTACAGCCTGCTACACCTGCTATGTATAATAACTGCAGTTGGTTCTAGTTATTAATCCAGAGTCACCTGTGCATAGAATTCTGCACACTTCTGGAAGGTCTGAAATTGTGGCAGGTGGAGACTGTCATTCCAGCAATGGTATTTGTTACATGGCACTCCCACCTGGACTTGTGGGAGTAGCTCTAGGACACCCATAAAGATGAAACAATCATGTATAAAAGAATAATAAGAAGAGGCTAAGAGTACAAAGAAGAGAATATAAATACTTTATAGAAGGCTGAGTCATGAAGATAATGAAGACAATAATGGAGATTTTGATGACAGGAAAGAACTGACATAAATAAGGGAACACATTAGACATCAGATGAAACACTGAGAATTTGAACATAGTTCACAACTCAAACCTTGCAAAGTGGTTTTTCTATGCTTAGTTGCTTAGATGCTTAGTTTCCCAGAAGGAGAAAGACACAAATGGCATATACTCACTTATTTAGAACTATAACATATGATAAATATACTGAAACCTATACACCTAAAGAAGATAAACAAAAAAGAGGACCCAGGGTAAGGTGATCAATCTTCACTTAGAAAAACAAATGGGATATAGGAGAAAACAAGTAACAGGACAGGGTCCTACCACAGAGGGCCTCTGAAAGACTCTACCTAGCAGTGTATCAAAGCAGATATTGAGACTCATAACCAAACCTTCGGCAGATGGCAAGGAATCATATGAAAGAAGGGGGAGTTAATATGATCTGGAGAGGATAGGAGCTCCACAAGGACCAAATATATCTGGACACAAGGATCTTATATGAGACTGTTTCTCCAACCAAGGACCATGGGTGGATATCACCTAGAACCTCTGCTTGCCGGTAGCCCATGGTAGCTCAGTATTCAAGTGGGTATCCTAGTAAGGGAAATACAGGGACTATTCCTGACTTGAACTCAATGGCAGACTCATTGACCTCCCCACCTAGCAAGAGAGGAGCAGCCCTCCTAGGCCACAGAGTACTTTGCAGCCAGTCCTGAAGAGACCTGATAAACCAGGGTCAGACGAAAGGGGAGGAGGTCCTCCCCTACCAGTGGACTTGGAAAGGGGCAGGGAGTAAAAGAGGGAGGAAGGGTGGGGTTGGGAGGGAATGAGGGAGTGGGATTCACCTGGGATACAGAGTTAATAAAATGTAATTAATAATAAAAAATAAAAATTAAAAAAGATGCTTAGTTTCATATGCTAAGTTGCTCTAGCAATGGGAAAACCAGATATTAGATAAACATTCTAAGAGTGTCTATGAGGTGTTTTGGGATGATATTAACATTCATTGATAGAGCGAATAAAACAGATTTTCTAAATAATATAGGTGGTCCTCCTCTCATAAGGTGGAGGCTTGGCTAGAAATAATAAAATGGTGGACTCTTCCAAAAAGAAAAGGAACCAACTTTCTTGCCTGACTCTGAGCTAGAACATCCATTTCCTGTCTTTGTATTTAGTTTTAAAAGTCTGCCTTTGGTCCTTAAACATACATTTTGTTCTTAAATAGAACTTCCAACATTGGCTATTCCATTTCCTTGATTTTCAGGAGTTTGAATATAAACTGAAGGTATACTATTGGTACTCTTATTCACTTTGCTTTCTATCTTGCATCTGTAGATCGTGGATCATCTAATCTCTGTATTTCCCTGAAACAAGTCCGTGTAAGTCCTCCATCTCCCTCCTTCTCTCTCTCTCTCTCTCTCTCTCTCTCTGTGTGTGTGTGTGTGTGTGTGTGTGTGTGTGAGTGAACATGCAGGCCAACTATTCCATTGATTCTGTTTCTTGGAGAATTCTAACTAATATACTTTCTATTTCGGTTTTGGCCTTTTTCTTTCTCTACACTCTAGTTGCCTCATCTTTGCTTTATATATATTCTTCACACTGATAAAATTGGTAGGAAAGCAAACAAACAAACTTCTAATCATAAATTAAGGCTTCACACTTCCAGGATAAAACTCAGTAGTAAAAAAAAAGAAAGAAAAAGAAAAATAATAAATCCAAACAAATAAACAGGAAACAAATGGACAATAAGAATGTTTCTTCTACTGAAATAAGAGAAAGAAAACCTGTTCTTAAATCATTCTTAGTGGCTTGACCCAGTAGCTTGGGAAGACAATGGAATCTTTTAATTGCCTGGGTCTGGGACATGTACTCATCCCATGAACCACTTCTAGAATTAGATCCACCCAAAAGACTGAGAATAGTGGTAGTATGGATTGAAATGTATCCTGAAAAGAAGAGATTCTAGAGTCTAACTTATAATGTAAAATATATAACTTTTAAAATGATGTCATTGACGGTATAATTAATTAAAATGAAGTTATATTGATAAAGAAGGAATTTCTGCTCTGCAAGAATTTTTTTTCCCTAATTAAAAAAAAAAAGTGTTTGGGATAAAATCCCATGTAAAGATGAGGACAAGTTAGAAACAAGCAGTTTGAAGCCTAGGAGAGTCTAGGATTCTTGAAAGCAGCTGGATTCTGGAAAACAGCTGTGATTAAGATGAAGGAAAGAAGAAGTCTCCACTCAGGGTTCAAAAGACCATAATTCTGCTGACTTTTTGGTTTTGAGTTTCCAGCTTCCCAAGCTGTGAAAGAGTAAATTCTATGGTTGAAACCTACCCAGTTTGTGGTAACTTGTTACAGTCACATCTAGAAACTAGTAAATAGGGACAAAAATCAGTACAAAGGAATTGTAAGATAAGGTTAAGAATGCAGGAAGGGTCATACAAATAAATCAGAATAGGCTTTACAAATAATTTTCATGATTTTTACATGAAAACAGAAATTGTATATCGATCCTGGGAAATGTCAACAGCATAATCAAAACTCTAATGTTTTCTGTTTGGATTCAGTCTTTTCTACTTAGCTGTTATTTTTTTTTTTCCTGAGTAGGAATCTTGCTTGTCAATTTTGTCTGTTTTTCTCATCAGGCCAGAAGGAAATTGCTAGTTGGAACTAAGCATGTCTAATCATGGAGTGGTGGAGATGTCAGAAATAATGAAGAAATCTTTTGTAGGAAGAAAATTTACCTTTGGCCTTGTCTATAGGCAAAATGAGAATATCATTGGATCTAGCAATCTGAAAGCAGTGGTGTAACACATGATCAGAACCCATTCAGCTTTCTAACAGGGTTGTTCACCCTGACCATTCCTCATTGTGTGCTTATGAATGGAGTTAAGCACACATAACAGAGTTAGCACAAACTCGTGTACCTAAGTGAACAGTAGAGTGGTGATGTGAAAATACTGTTGGTGTAATAGAATGGACGTGAGAGTCATTTGTCAAACACTCAATAAGGGAAGCACTCAGGGGATTTAACAATTTATTTGGATGACGGCATGAATTTTCTAATTTACTGGATGCTTGCTTCTTTCATGAAGGTAAATTATATGTCATTAATCTTTCCAGGATGCTGTTGTCTTAAAGTTAATTTAGTGATGATTCATTTTTTTAAAAAATTTGTTTTGCATAAAATACCTGCTATTGCAGTGTATATAACCAATATTGGGCAGCAGTTGGGTGAAGAATACAATATACTTGTCTCTGGCATAAGGCATGGTTGGGGTTAATGAGAAAGATTAAAGAAAAATAAATTGAACACAAATAGCAGAGCATCTGTGTTAGCATATGTGACGTCATCAGCGGTGGCCCACCAGGGGCCCTGAATAAAAGACCCCAGTCTCTTATTTCTCTTTCTCTCTCTCTCTCTCTCTCTCTCTCTCTCTCTCTCTCCTCTCTTGCCCTCTCCACTTTGGTTTTCTTTTCTCCTCACTAAGGCACCTCACCTCACCCCTCTTTCTCTCTTTTCCTACACTCTCCCACTGTCTCTGTCTCTGTATCTCTCTCCCTACCTCCCCACAATAAACCTTTTCATTCCAGATCTGTTGAGTATGTGGCATTTTTAAATATATTATTGCTGTCTGACTGTAAATTTGTCCATAGTTTTTCTGAGTTGTTCTTGAATGGAGTTGCCTTCCCTCCTTCTGTCACAATTCGTCCCCACCCCAAACTCTACTGATATTGATATTTTGCTAAGCTGAGAAATTTTTACATTCTGCTTGTTAAAATATCCCTTATCCCTCCCACTGAATCCTGGGCTTATCATTTATATAAACAAACGTTTTTTCCCAAGAGCTCTTTCTTTGTATGAAATCCGGTCTTCTTACCAACATGTTCTAATTACAAGCATGTTTTATTTTTTTAATAATCAAATGTATTCCTTGACAATTTGACACATGTGCACAGTGCGTTGTGACCCCTGTTCCTTCTTATCTTCCTCCTACCCTGACAATATCCTTTCTTCCAAAAAACAAAAACCCCTATTTTACATTCTTGTCTTTTTATTTTGTTTTGTAACCCACTGTGTTTTACCAGGAGCTTTACTGAGTATGGATTTGGAACTATCTTTTGGAGCCTGATAAGCTCAAAATTAAAGAAAATGGCTCTTCCCCTTCCCCAAATCTGTAAGTAGCTATACATTCAGCTGGGAGGGAAAAGGGCACTGTGAGATCCACTTGACTGTGGTGTATAAGATAGTGGCTTCATGTGGCTTTTTCATACATCCTTCATTTTGGCTAACACTTGCCCAACTGCCTCCTTACCTTAGCCAACCCATCTGCCTTCTGCCTAATTAAACCTTTCAACTTCTAGTAGTCTTCTCCTCTATTTTTTCAGTGTAAGTATGTTCTGTTATCTTCCTCACTCCCTACCACATACCAAGATACTCCCATGGTCCCTTTCTATCCTAGTTTCCAATATTACCACACAAAACTAAAGATTCAACTCTAGGAACCATGTATGAGAGAATATGCATTCTTTTTCTTTCTGAGCTTAGGTTACCTCACTCAGTATAGTTGGGTTTTTTTGGCATTTCATTCATTTATCTACAAATATAATTATTTCATTAATCTTCACAGGTGAACAAAATTTTATTGTGTATATATAGTACATTTTTAAAATTAATTACAGTTTATTCACTTTGTATTCCAGCTGTAGCCCCTCCCCCATCCTCTCCTAATCCCACCCTCCCTCATTCTTCTTCTCTATGCCCCTCCCCCACCCTCTCCCAATCCCACCCTCCCTCCTTCTGCTTCTCCTATGCCCCTGATATATACATTTTAATCAGCTAATAGACATCTGGGATGATTTCACTTTTTGTTATCGTGAATAGAACAACAGTAAAAAATAGACATGTCCGTGTATCTGTGATAGGATATAGAGAGTTTGGGAATATTCCCAGTACTGATAGAGTGGATCATATGGTGCTTCTATTTCTAATTCTCTTTTCAGTTAGGAACTTACAGACAGATTTCCAAAGTGGCTGGACTAACTTCTACTTCTATCAACAGTGTTAAATTATTCCCCTTTCCCTACAGCTATGCCAGCATTTGTTGGTATTTGAATTCTTGATGATGGCTATTCCCACTAGGATAAAACAGAATCCCAAAATAGCTTTAGTCTGCATTTCTGATGGCTAAGGATGAACACTTTGTTAAGTGTTTCCTATCCATTTGTGTTTCTTTGAAAACTTTCCATTTAGCTCTGTAGCCTATTATTTAATTTGGGTTATTTGTTTTCTTAATGTTATCCTTTCAGCTTCTTTGTGTATTAGAGACATGAATTTTCTCTTAGGTAGATAACTGGCAAAGATTTTCTCCCATTTTGTAGGATGCTTTTTCACTCACTGAGCAATTTGTTTTGCTGTACAGGGTTTTGTTTGTTTTGTTTCATGACATCTCAATGGTCAGTAGTTGATCTTATTTCCTGTACTATCAGTATCTTGTCCAGGCAGTCCTTACCTAGGCCTCTATGGAGTGGACACACCACTTTCTCTTCTAGTAATTTTATATTACCAGGTCTTATGTAGAGATCCTTGAGCCATTTGGAGCTGAATTTTGTCTGGCTGAGACTTAGGGCATAGCTTCATTCTTCTACATGTTGATATCTAGGTTTTTCAGAAACATCCATGGAAGCTATTATTTTTTCTCTTCAAAATATATTTTGGAATCTTCATAAAAAATCAGGTATCTGTATTTGCATGGGTTTGCATCTGCACCTTATATTCTAGTGCACTGAACTTTATGGCTGTTTTTAATTTTTAATTTTTTTAGAACATGATGTATTTGTTACTATGGCTTTGCAGTAGTATAATAACTTGAAATCAGATATGGTGATACCTCCTGTAGTATTATTTTTTGATCAGGATTTCTTTGTCTCTTTTTGCTCCTTTGTACATCCATATTGATGTACTTTAGTGGTTAAGAGACTTTACTATAAAGCTATATATAATTATGTGTTAGCTAAATAATTACAGTGCTTGTCGAAATGAACAGTGAAAACAAGTACACAAAACAGTTGATTACTAATTGTGTATTGAAAGCAGTAAAAGGTTCTACCACACCAAATAAACCTGCCCTATTGTTTCCCCAAGATAAATAAACAGCTCCAGCTTCTCCGGTGTTTATCAGAATACAAAGAAAAAGTACATGCTGTCTTTTGATGGTAAACCCAGCCCTTGCAGGCTGAGAGTAGAAGCTACTTCACACGAGGGTCTTGACCAGACCAACCTCTTCAGGTTTCACCTGTTCGTGCTGGGAAAACCCTGGCACACTGCCAGTGGGTCCAAGTGGTCCCAGGAGCAGTCTGTGTACGCGGACTGCTGTCTGTGCTGGCCACATACCAACCAAGGGCAAGTCTGGCCCTTGCACTCCAAAATGCCCCCACCTACCTCCCCAGCCTTTTCCTTAGGGACCCTGTGAGCAAAAGTAGAGGCACAATGCTATAGACTGCAGGGGATCCAAAGACAGGCAAGTCATAGCGGCTCTACTGGGAAAGTGGATGGTGGTTTGTTAGACACTGTCTCTCCAGTTTTTCCCAGGCAACAGCTAAGCTGATGGTATTCAGGTCCTTATTTAGATAGGCAAAGTTTCTGCTCTTTTTGTTTAAGTGTGCTTGTTTTATATTTTTAAGTACTTTTTTTTTAATGTACAGAGTTACAATTAAAACCAACCACCAAGTGGATCCCAACAGTAGTCTATAGCCCAATGGTTCCTGGAGACCAGGTGCCCTGAGAAGCAAATCCCTTCTCAGTACTGGGTCAGTTGATTTTATTTTTATAAGAATATTTTTAAAAGCTAAGTAATACTGCATAGGAGTACCAGAAACTGTCTCAGTAGAAATAGAAACTATTTACATAAAAAAAATCTGGCTGGCTTTCAGCTGTGTCTGTACATGTGAAGAACATTGTGATGTACTCTGTGATAGACCCATGGAGAGAGCTTCTGGCTCTCAGGACCACAGAGTTAGATGTTCCCCCCCTAAAGAGAAGCAGAGAAGGGCCCCTGAGGGAGGAGGCCACAGAGGAGGACATTGCAGCCAGTCCTAATAAGACCTGATAAACTAGGGTCAGATGGAAGGGGAGGAAGACCTCCCCTATCAGTGGACTTGGAAAGGGGCAGGGGAGGAGATGAGGGAAGGAGGGTGGGGTTAGGAGGGAATGAGGGAGAGGGATACAAAGTAAATAACTTATGATTAATATTAAAAAATAAAAATTATAAAAAATAAAGAATTTTAAAAAAAAAGAGAATTACGTGGAGGGAGGAGGCTGCTTCCCTTCTGATTCTGGAGCTGATCGGACAGTCAGTCTAATCCTTTGTAGAGCTGGTCCCACTGGTGGCATAGGTGGCTTGAAAATGCTACTTCCTGTGGTATAAGAGAGTGCAGCCACGGCCTGTCTGCTTTTTCAGTTGCATTCCCGGCATCGGTGAGGTACTGTGTGCTGACACACACCAGGAGAACAGCATCACAGAGTTCATCCTCAGCTGGCACCTTCAGGAGTTTTTCCGCCAGCCTTGTTCACTGTCTCTATCATTGCTGTCCACTTTGAAGCTCAGCCCTTGGGTGTTCTGGGAGTAGGGGCATCCCAGTGGTTGGATCTTGTCCACACTTCACATGATAAAAGCAGATATTATTTCACTTAGCAGTCATCATGTTGAGATCAATGTTTGGCATGGTGGTCATGATTTTCCCCAGCTTCAGTTTGCATAGAATTGCTGTCTTCCCTGCAGCATTCAGGGAATGCCTGTGCCTTTCTAACAACAGCAATAAAAAGTTACTCAAAGAGCTGTGCAAAGATATTCCCCATGTGTGTGGACAGGTGGAGGCAATACTGGCTGGAGACACCTCAGTGTGGAGGCTTCTCCCGGCAGGGGTTGGTCTTCTATATGAGTTTTAAGACAGAGATTTCTGTCTGTAAAGAGTAGCCTTGGTTTTTTGATTTGGGGAGTGCATTGAATGTGTTCAATTAGTTTTTGTAAAATGGCCATTTTCACAATATTGATTTCTCTAATCCATGAGTGTGGGAGGTCTATCCATCTTCTTCCACAACAGCATATCTCAAATGTTCTATTTCTCCCTGCTTCTTTTGAGGCCAGGTAAGCTCCTACCTAATTTGTCCTCTAATAGGTAATAGCTACAAACTCTGGGCATGGCACAAACAGAGCTCCTAAAACCGCCCAAGAATTAGCATTAAAATCGCCTAGAGGGGAGCCATCCCCTGTGAGAAGCTGCAGGCACTCTGGTTTTCTATAACTCGTCCTTTTTTCCTTTCTTATCCTTCCAGCATGTCCACCAGAGGTTCATGTCCTTGTGGCTTGGTCCACAGTGCAGTGATGTGGAAGGTGATGAAACCTTTCAGAGTTGGAGCCTAGTGAGAAGTAATTAAGTCATTATGGGAGCCTTTGAAGCAATGAACGTAGTTCTCTTAGGGCACTGATTAGTTTTCATAAGCATTGTACCTGCTCCCTGGTTTCTTATTTTACCATGCAATTGCTCTCACACATGTCTTATTATGATATCATCTGCCACTGTGATCCTATCAAAGACAAATATCGCTGAAGCTATTTAATCTTGGACTTTCACTCCTTATATCTATGCTGTAATAAACCTGTTTTTTAAATTTTTTATAAACTAACAAGTTCTAAATATTTCATTATGGTCATTGAGAATGAACTAATATATTCTAGTGGTTTTTAGCCTTGGGGTTGGTATCAAGTAGAGCAAGTCACAGCAGGGAATAGTCTAATAGGAAACTAAAAGTCTTTCAAGACTAAATTCAGAGGACAAAGGTAAGAGTAGGTGATCTCAGAGAGAAAAGCCAGAAAGAAGTTTAAATTCTGTGTCTAAAATTCACCTCCATTTCGGGAATATAAGAAAAATGAACTTATAAGCCAGACACAAAGGAGAGTTGACTATAAACAGCTGAACTGAGATTTGAATTACCTTCCTGAAAAGACTGTTCCTGTAGGTTGACTGAGACCAAGTCTACCGTCTACAAAAACAAAGCTGCGAAATTTCTAAGAAGGTTACAAAAATGCAAAGTCTCTGCAATATAACTTGAATATTATACAGGAAAGAATCCAAATCTATTGGCCAAAAGTGCTATAAGAGATTCTAGGTTATGTCCACCCGTGGTCCTTGGTTGGAGAAACAGTCTCATATAAGACCCCTGTGCCCAGATATATTTGGTCCTTGTGGAGCTCCTATCCTCTCCATAGCATATTAACTCCCCCTTCTTTCATATGATTCCTTGCCATCTGCCGAAGGTTTGGTTGTGAGTCTCAGTTTCTGCTTTGATACACTGCTAGGTAGGGTCTTTCAGAGGCCCTCTGTGGTAGGACCCTGTCCTGTTACTTGTTTTCTCCTATATCCCATTTGTCTTTCTAAGTGAGGATTGATGACCTTACCCTGGGTCCTCTTTTATGTTTATCTTCTTTAGGTGTATAGATTTCAGTATGTTTATCATATTTTATAGTTATAAATAAGTGAGTATATGCCATATGTGTCTTTTTCCTTCTGGGATACCTCACTCAGAATGGTATTTTCTAGATCCCACCATTTGCCTGCGGATTTCATGATTTCCTTGTTTTTAATTGCTGAGTAGTATTCCACTGTGTAAAAATACCACAATTTCTGTATCCATTCCTTGACTGAGGTTGTTTCCAGGTTCTGGATATTACAAATAAAGCTGCTACAAACATGGTTGAGCAAATGTCCTTGTGTACTTGAACAACTTTTGGATATATGCCCAGGAGTGGTATAGCTGGGTCTTCAGGAAGTACTATTCCTAGTTGTCTGAGAAAGTGCCAGATTGATTTCCTGTAGCCCATGATAGCTCAGTATTCAAGTGGGTACCCTAGTAAGGGAAATAGGGACTATTTCTGGCATAAACTCAATGGCGGGCTCCTTGACCTCCCCACCCAGCAAGGGAGGAGCAGTCCTCTTAGGCCACAGAGGAGAATTTTGCAGCCAGTCCTGAAGAGACCTGACAAACCAGGGTCAGATGAAAGGGGAGGAGGTCCTCCCCTATCAGTGGACTTGGAAAGGGGCAGGGAGTAGAAGAGGGAGGCAGAGTGGGGTTGGGAGGGGATGAGGGAGAGGGATTCACCTGGGATACAGAGTTAATAAAATGTAACTAATAACAAAAAAATAAAAATAAAAAAGAGCTGTAAGGGAAGGTGGAGACTGACTCTTAGAATACTGAACCAGACAGTACCAGGAGTTGGCAAGTAGCTGAAGTCATTCCTTTATAGTCTCAGTAAAGGAAAATATGCTCATAGTAAATGAAAATGCAAATGCAAACCTAGGAAAGTAAACATGAAAATTCTAAAATAGAAAAAAAATGCAGGATTAGAAATTTTAAAATCAGTGGCTGAAGAGATGGATAAAGGGTTATGAAGGTGTGAGTTCAAGTCTTTGGACCTAAATGGAGACTCACAACTGTAATTTCAGTTACAGGACACTTAGTAAATTCATGTGATATCTGAGGGTGCCAAGCATTCACATGGTGCATAGACAAACATGCAGGCAAAATGCTTGTACCCATAAAAGTTAAAAAAAATTAAATCATGAGACAACATGTGCTGCATGTTGTTTAAATGTGATTTCTTCCCAAATACCTATAGTTTCAATACAATTCCAATCATAATTTAGGACACTCTTTTTCCTTTTCCAGCAACTTGTAATCATATCCTAACATTTCTGCAGGAAGATAGAGGGTTTAGAAAAGAAGCATGATACAAGACTTATTCCATAGCTATAGTGATCAGGACAGTGTGGTCTTGGAGTAGACATCTAGTCAATATAACAGAATAAAAAGCCCATGAAAAAATGCATGCGTACATGGTCAATTAATTTTCAATACGCTGCCAGAATAATTCAATGGAATGGAAAAAAGGAATCATTCTTTCAATAACTAGTTGTGAAAAACTAGATATTTGTATGGAAAATTAACTTTTGCTCTTAGTTGGCAATATAAACAAAATTGACTTGAAGGAGACAACAGACATAAACATATAAGCATAGATGAATCAATATAAACAAGACTATTTGTTTACCAATTGGCTCGTGCATACTTTTCCTAGTAGTTTCAATTCGAATGGCCCCAAAATAAAAGCTGCGGTGGGTTGGTGAGATGGCTCGGTGGCAAAGACATTTACTGCCAAGCCTGAAGACCTTACTTCTTTCTCTGGGAACTGCATGGTGGAAAAAGAGAACTATCTCTTGAAAACTCTTTGACCTCCACATGCACACAGTGACAAGTCCATGTATTGGCAAACATATGGCCTGTGACACAAAATAAATAAATGTAACTTTAAGACCGGAAGTCACAGTGTCCACACATAGAACAGTGGCTAAGTAACTTGTGGTATTCTCACATGTAGTCATGAACTAGAATAGTGCCCAAGTGGAGGTCAAATACGTAAAACAACATGTAAGAGTCTTAAAACTATTGACCTACTTGAAATTATAAAAAACAAAACAAAAAAAGCTGTGTATAGAAAATAAAAAACAAAAACCAAATGATTTTACCAGATGAAAAACCTGATCTGTGGTAGAAAAACCAGGACTGTTTGGTGCAGAATATCTGTGTGTCTAGATGGACCCACAAACAACACCATCTGTTGAGGTACCACCTATGAAGCATTGACCAGTAAATGACTTATGCTTAGGATCATAAAGAAGTGAATGGTGTAGCACAATACCAAAGCTATGCAGTAAACACCTGCTGAGTAAATGAATAAATACAGTTTATGTGCCATTCTTGAAGGAAAACAAGATAACAAGTGCACAGGTAGGCAGAATTTTAAACGATTTAATTTCAATAAGGAATAATCTTTTTCTCTCGCATTGTCTTTTAAGACGGTCAATATTTCAGTGGAAAAACAATCATTGTAGAAACACGAGCCCTGGGGCAGGAGAGTAGTTAGAGGAAGGAAATTCCTTGTGGCTTGGGTTAGTTTTAATTTCTAGGCTCAGGAGAAATATCCTTTACTCAACCTATTTGCATTTCAGGATACAAAACTGACATCCAGATATGATTATAGGTCCAATAAATTAACATTATATAAAGAGATTATGAAAATGTCAGGTAGGTGCCGAAAGGAAGATAAGATGGTGTATGTTTTAATTTTCAAAAGAAGACAAAATATAGTCAGGAAGTTTGTGTTAGGTAGGGTTCTCTAAAGGAATAAAACTGATTGTATGAACATGTGTACCTAAGATGGGGGTTTTATTAGGTTATTATTACACTGGCTTATGGGCTTCAGTCCAGGTAGTCCAACAATGCCTGTTTTATGCTGGAAAGCAGGGACAGTTCTTGTTCTGTGTATGAGGCTGCATGTCTCAGCAGTACCAGCATGACACTGGAACTCAAGAGGATTCCAGGAAAGCTGTCGATCTTCAGTCTACGTTGGAGTACTGAAGAAATTAGTTCTAATATAAGCAAAGGAATGTTATAGCCACTGGATAGATGAACTAGCCAGCAAGAATGAGAGCAAGCAGGCAAAAAGCAAAGGTTCTTTCCCCCATGCCTATTTGTTTCGCAAGGCAATATTTAACAACCATTTATATAGCGCTTGTGAGCCAAGCACTGCTCTAAGCAACCTGCATTGGATAACTATTTCAGTCTTCAAAGAAACCTTTGGAAATGTGCTGTTACCACCAATATATTCTTTTGTAGAAGACAAAATAAAAAAAAGAAACATGCTTGGGATGACATAGCAGAAAGTGACAGACACTGGTGTTGAAATCTAGATATGCTGACTTCAGAGACTGTCATGTCAATCAGTATTCCAGTAGTGGCACATTTCTGTCAGCTGTGAGGATGCTGTAGTGATCAGCAGGGTTGTTTACAATGGATTTCTAACCTCTAGCACCAGATTTTCTCATTCTCTGGATCTGGAGTAGGGCCTAAGAACATGTAGCTATAACAAGTTCTTAAGAGGTATTAGTATGGTTGGCCCTGGAACCACACATAGAACCATGGGATAATGCCGTACAAACTAGCAGCAATAATTCACCATGATGCCACCCATTTAACATTATCTGAACATAACCATTTAAACTTATCCGTAATGTCTGCAAGTTTATTAAGTCAGATAAAGGAGGAAAAGAGAAGATGTCATGTTTCTCTTGGTTAAAAATAGCAAAGAATATAATTGATACAGCAAGCTAGGAATGGTACCTCAGAATAGTCTCAGAATACCCCTTTTGTAAAGATAACTATGAATATTTCTATCTTTAAAAATATAAAGTATGTTCAGTAAACTGAGTGTATTAGCACATATCTGCAATCCAATGGCTTAGAGGCTGAGACAGGAGAAACAGGAGCTTAAAGACAGCCTCAGTTATGTAACAAATTCAAAGCCAGGCCAAGCTACACCTAATCTTTTCTCATGAAAGAAGGAAATAAATAAAGAAAGATAAATAAATAAAAAGGAACAAGTGTAGTGGGTTGAATACGAGCTGCTCCATGTCTATACAGAACCACCAAATGTGACTTTAATTGAAAACGGCATCATAGAAAATGTAATTACTTAAGATGAAGTCATTTCAGTGAAGAATAGGCCATAATTCAATGACTGGTGTCATTTTAAAGAGAGAGGACATAGAAATACACACAGAAACCAGGAAGAACAGGAAAAGCCTTCTCCTGTAGTAAGATGATACCTTAAGCTCCTTTCCAGCCTTCAGTGTGGTGACAGAGCAAAAACACATCTCTGTTTTAAGCCACTCAGCTTGAAGGACTTTGTTTTGATAGCCCTGGGGAGTTATTATGTGCTTGGGTGAAGAAACAGAGCCTTACCAAAGCATCTGGATATCCCCAGGAAACTCTGGGATCCTTACCATGTCCTCATATAACCACCATCAACATATTGGGTACGATGTTCTTATCTTTAAAAAAAATCAGTCTCAGCATCTGCGTTAATACCCTGCTGGGTAGGGTGGTAGGCTACTGTCCTGTTTCCTATTTTCTCATTCTTCTAATGTCCATCCTGTTTGTCTTTCTGAGTGAGGATTGATCATCTCACCCAGGGACGTCCTTCTTGCTTAGCTTCTTTAGGTGCACAGATTTTAGTATGTTTATTCTATATTATATGTCTAATAACCACTTATAAGTGAGTATATGCTATGTGTGTCTTTCTGCTTCTGGGATACCTCACTCAGGATGATCTTTTCTAGATCCCGCCATTTGCTTGCAAATTTCATTATTTCCTTTTTAATTGCTGAGTAGTATTCCATTGTGTAAATGTACCACAATTTCTGTATCCATTCCTCAGTTGAGGGACATCTGGGTTGTTTCCAGTTTCTGCCTATATTACAATTAAAGCTGCTACAAACATAGTTGAGCAAATGTCCTTGTTGTGTACTTGAGCATATTTTGGATATATGCCTAGAAGTGGTATAGCTGGATCTTGAGGAAGCACTATTCCTAATTGTCTGAGAAAGCGCCAGATTGATTTCCAGAGTGGTTGTACAAGTTTGCATTCCCACCAGCAATGGAGGAGGGTTCCCCTTTCTCCACATCCTCTCCAGCATGTTTTATCAACCTCTACCTCTAACCCTCTGCACTGTGTACTTCTTGCATCTGTAGTGAATATGTAAGGACTGGAGTTTACATAGTCTTCTTCAGCCTTTCATTCTTAACAAATTCATTAGCTCTTTTGATGCTTGCTAAATGGTACCAGCGGAAATCTTCTGCTTCATTATAAACCATGAGGTTGACTTTATTTTGTGTTCCCCTTTCCAATTTTTGAAGAATGTTTTAAAATTTTATTTACTTTCTATTTACATATAAGAGAGGTTCTGCAAGTATGTCTGTCTGTCTGTGTGCCACGTGCACGCTGATGACAGCTGAAACCAGAAGAGGGTGTCAGTTCTTCTGGATTTGGAGTTACACATGCTTGTGAGTCTCTGTGTGGATGTGAGAAACTGAACCTGGGTCCTTTGCAAGAGCAGTTAATTCTCCTAACCCTCTGAGTCTCCTTTTTCTTTTTTTCCACATTTCTTTTTCTTTGACTTATATAATCTTTGTGGGGCCTGAATTTTAGTGTATTATCAATCATAATATGCTTTTAAATTTCTAAGTTGTGTCTTGTTATCTCCATGGTGTGAAGTGACTATAAGTATTAAATTTTACTGTAATTAAATTAATTGCCTTTTCAATCGCTTCTCTTTGTTTCTATTTCAGAGCACCCCCACCCCTCACCCCAATCCTAACACTATAGAGTCATTATGTATGTCATCTACCAAAGTACATTTCTGGCATACGATTTTGTGTTTAACTGAACCAGGAATATACATTTGACCCATGAGATGAAGTCTGTATTGTACCTCATTTCTTTAATATGTATATTCATTTTTCTATGTGTACAGACAATTGTCCAAACATTTATTGAAATTCTACTATTTTGGATTTTCACTAATCTTTCTTTTTTTTTAAATTTATTTATTTTTATCTCAATCACTGGTTGGGTACTTTGAATCCCAGGCGTAGCCCCCTCCCCCATTCCCTCCTACCGTCCCACTCCCTCCCTCATCTCCTTCTTCCGCGCCCCCTCCAAGACCACCAACAGGGGAGGACCTCCTT
>CM053765.1:24040218-24064551 GCA_028658305.1 Pachyuromys duprasi
TGATGTGAATTCAATGAAAGTACTTAATAAGTATTAGTGATAAACAGAAAAATGTCTAAATATCTGGAAAATGTCTATATATGATTTTTGGAAATCTAATAGTGCCTATTAATTCAGGAGTCCCAGGTCTGTGAGAAATTGTGACCTGGGGAGTTGAAAGTCACAGAAGACCAAATTGAGGACCTGCTGATGAGGCTACTCCAAAGTATCCTGAAAAAAGAACAGTGGCAAGACTTGTTGCCACACCTTTTGACTTATCTTGATTCTCTAGACACAAGAATGACACTCCATACAAAGCAACCTGGAAAGTTAGAGGAGATTGGAAAAATCAAAGCAAGACAGTATAATATCAATGCATTAGAGGAAAGCACAGTACATATTTGGTTTTGTTGCTTATTTGCTTGCTTGTTTTAAATAAGCTTGTAACACTGAGGATGTTTCTTTATAATATAAAATATAGATGCTGAAACAAGAAAGTGATAAATTCAACTATATGGAAAATTAAATTCTTGTCAAAGAAAAGCCATCATAAGCAATTTCAAAAATCAGATGATAAATTGGAACTCCTGAAGTCCATATTACAGAGGCAGAATTAATTCCTTAACATATATAATGGATAAAAATCTCCTACAAACCAATAAGAAGCAGTAATCCAATATAAAAACACAATAATATTAACAGGCATATCACAAAGAAGGAAAATGAATTATTTTTAAAACATATGAAAAGATGATTAATCTAGATAATAAAGGATATCTAAACATAAATCATAGTTGGGCTAAGTATTTCACTGTTATGTTATCAGAGATAAAAGAGTGGTAATTTCTACAGAAAAAGGGAGAAAGGCCCTCTAGTTTCTGTGATTCTACATCATCACCCGAGCCTCTGGAGGGCTCTTAGGTGTGTAGAGAAGAGAGATGTGTGCCTCCTCCAGCTTTTCTTTGCTCTCTGATAGTAGCTTGTGGAAGACCTCATTCACCAGCATGGGATTTGATCATTGGGTTAACAAGCTGTGGTTAATACCAGCAGCATTTGTATGCAATGGCTATTATGGAGTTTCTGTCCTGCAAAGACATTTTCTAGTTCAGGAAACATTGCCTGGTTCAGAGTAAAGGAGGGTTTTTTTCTCTATAGTGATACTAGAAAGAGTGAGGCAGATTAAGGGCAGGGAACTCTTCCTTATGTACTACTTGTGGTCACACTTCTACATGATAGACGTGTTGGCTGTGAATTTTCACCATAAACCTAACTTTGTATACCCTTTAATGCATGGTATTTGTGTGTGCATGGATATGTGTGTGTGTGTGTGTGTGTGTGTGTTGCATGGATACTACCGTATTATAAATATACATCTTTTATTATGTGATTTTTCCTCTTGAGATTTGGTTTTCAGATATAGTCACATGTATATTTAAATATTTTTATGTAGAATGTTCTTGTGGTATTGTTTGAAATAACAAATAAGTGGAACAAGATAAATGTCTACAAATAGGAAATGAGTTAAATTTTGATGTACGCCTACAATATAAAATTATGCAGCTGAATAGAATGAGAAAACTCGTCATGTATAGAGAAGGAATAATGTTGAAAGCTTTTAGGTTATTCATATTCTGTAACTTGTCTAATAGACAAGCATAGGTTTATAAACATATGCATGCAGAGTTTCAGTTCTTTATTTCAATATGTACATTTTAAATGAGTAACATTAATTCCCCCTGGTAAAAGCCATTGATTGGCTGCAAATATGGGTAAGAGAAACATTCTTCGTGTATTCTTTCATGCCTTTGAATTTTTGAAACAAGTAAATGTATGATAGCTCCAAAAGAAAGCATTGAATACACCAAAAGATACAGTCAGGAAGCTAAGCCAAATGTATAGTCATCAAGAGAGTCAAGAGAGTTCATCACAGAATGTGAGACTAGCAAAGGACCTGCTGATGGTGATGGCCTCTAGAAGATCCTGTTGCTGAAGCAAGTTTCTACACAACTAGCTGGGGACAATAACTACTGCATATGTGTTTCGCTCTCTGAGTGTCAGTCTTTCTTCCTTTGAGTGGTCTTATCCATTGTAATTTAGTTTTGATGGCTCTCCTTAATTCTGACCTTTGAAGAAAAAGAAAACACCTGAGATTGATAATCTAAAGCTCTTTGAGATGAGTGGATTTCAGTTTCCAAGAATGTTCAGCTTTGAGTTATGTTGACTGTTTCTTTCCGCACCAGAAGAAACCTGCCAGCCTCCCTTACAAAACACATAGAAACTTTTGAAAATACCAGGATATCAACTACAATTTCAGCAAAAATCATTCTCTGAAAAATGGGCTGAAAAATCTCTGTAATGCACCTACAAGTCTTTCAAAATCCTACACCATTCCTACCAAAACTACAGAGGGTAGGGAGCTAGGGAGATGCCAAAACAATCGCTTTCTATTTGCTCAAGTTTTGCCTGTGGTTTTCAGCTGCATGTGGTACAACCCATTTCCCATCCTGCAGCGTTGCAGAACCATTGAAAAGACTGTTCTCTTTTCCTTCAGTGAAGAACTACAAACCGATATCCAGATTCTGAGTTTAATGAGTGGCAGTGAAATTAGTAATAGCTTTTGATGTATAAAAATATCAGCTTAGGAAATTCTCTGGGAAAAGAATAAAAGATTCTGTGACAGTTTGATAAACAATAATAAGAAGAGCTATCATTTATAAAGCATTATCTATGGAAGCTACAGCGATGAACAGCTGACCTACATGATTTCATTTACTTCTTAAGTTAATTTTATGATGTCTATACAATATACCCCTATCTTCTCAAGAAGGAAGCTCAGAAGAGGTAGGTCTTTCACCCAAGTTCACACAACTTATATAAAACAAAGCTAGCATTTGGTCCTAGATCTGTCTCCATAAGTGGTGATGTCAATTTTATGTTATAGTGTATTAAAAAGATTATGCCATCTTAGTGTAAAGATAATATAATACCCCTGAAAAGATTTATGTGTACTTATTTTTCCTGGGCACTGAATAACATCCTGGACACACTCCCAATACTACCAGTGGCTCTTATCTAATGAAAATATTTCCCATGCTTCTTCATGAAATACCTACCTCATGCTAGAATTGTAGTAATTAATCTGTTATAATAATCCAGGCTACAAGCTTTGCTTGAGTTCCTGTTTTAATCTTCTACAAAAAATGACCTGCAATACTTCAATTTGAGAATGGCTTTAGATGAAGGTCAAAAGAGAAAGAGCTTTAGGAGCAGGAAAGATTTAACATGGCTGCTACAGTCATAGTCATGACCTCATTTTGTTCATCTCTAGGTTTGGCTGATGTTCAAAGCTGACTCATTTTCTCTTGGGAAGCTTTCAGTGTGTTTTCCAAGTATTTCCCCATAGGGATACTCCAGTCATAATTCTTAGGACTGGGGCAATGCTCTCTTCTTGAGGTCAGCTTATAATTTCTCTAAAGGCTCAAGACATCAAGTGACATCTCTTCTCTTGGCATCCCCCCTCTCACTGGGTAGCTGTCTTGAATACAATCTGTATTGGATCCCTGTCAAGACTTACAGGTGTTGCTTGAAGTTCTACGTCTTGTCTTGAAATGAAGATGTCATTGGCCCATGCATCACAGAGATTTCCAGGAACAAAGATCAGATTCTCTGAATAATTTTCTTTATCTCCACTTAATTATACTTGAAGTGGAAGAAAGATATGGGGTAAGCATACTTTGTGAGCCTCTCTCATGAAAGTAAATGTGTATGTTTGAGTTAACTGGGTGATGAATCCGAAGTATTTCAATAACTCTCTCTAAAAATATTCTCTGTGAAAAAAAGAAAAGAAAAAAAAAACTTCTTGGTTGGCTTCTCCAGTCTTTCAAACATCCTTGAGGATACTACTATAAGGTTTTCCAAAACAAGTTTCCAAAGTAATGATTTTGTAGATTCTGCACGTACAGCATATGTTCTCATTTTATAGTGTGTTGGTAATTGACACCTACTATTTTGTGCTTATTCTTTGTGATCTTAGCTGAAACAGAGACGTGGAAATGCCAATTTAATGTCTAATTTTTTTCTACCTTCCTTTCCAGTAGCTGTGATAAAATAGCAGACATAAACAACTTAGAGAAGAAAGAGACTTATTCCCTTTACAGTCAATGTTTTGGTTCATCACAGCAAGTAGGCACCATGAAAGGAACTTGAAGTAGCTGATCACATCACATCCACAATCAAGAGTAGAGAGAAATAAATCCATGCAAACTGCTTTTTTTTTTTTTGCATTCAGATCCATTTCTCTACTGCTATACACTGCAAAACTCCCTGACTAGGAAAAGATGTCACCCACAGTAGGTCCTCCCACATAAATTAATTTCTTTAAGGAAACCCCCTACAGATGTAACTGTATAAAGTAGAAAAATTCCTATTGAGATTCCCTTCAAGGGCGTGTCCACTTGCCAATCAAAGCTAACCATCACTTTATTATAGATGCCTTTCTCTGCAGGAGAAGTGATTCTTATAGGGAATAGAAAGTTTAAGCAGACATGCTTGTGCCACACTTTTCAAATATTGAGCTATTTCTGTGTTTTAAGATATTTTCTTCAGGCAGAACAGGAAGTGTGATGATTCAAATATTAAATCTTCAGTCCTCTTCAGTTTTAGACCTGAAATTTTCTTTCCATGTTTGAAAATAAGCTTATCCACTACTATTTTAATTCCAAATCTTGGAGCTTCTGAGCCCTCAATTAAGTCTACCCAACTTAATTATCTTAGCTAAGTGCTTCTTTCTCATTCAGCTTATAGTTCATTTATCCTTGCTGAGATATGAGTCGTTATGATGCAGCTATAGAAACAATATTATTCTCTGTCTGGAACTCATTTCGATCTTTTTAAAAGATTGAATTATCACAGTTTATCTGACTGTCACATAAACAGAAAGAAAAAATTTAATGCGATCCCAATAAAACAATCTTTTTGGTCTACCTCTGTTTTGATGGCCCTGCATTTACTCTCTATTAACTTTCTCAGCACACAGCACTTCCTTTGGAATGCCTCTGGCTTTTTTGGTGCTAGGGTGATTTTCTGGGAACTTTCTTTTTCCTTGGTTTCTGTGGCTGGTTTAATTTTTTAAATTTTTTTCTCACAATTTATTCATTATATATCCTGATTGAACACCTCTCCCTCAACTCCTGCCAGCCCCACTTTCAGTCCCTCATCCCCCCATCCCCTACCCCTAGTAAACTGAAAGAGGGAGTTCTCCTTTGTCATCTGCCCATAGCTTATCAAGTCTCATCAGGACTGCCTGGATCCTCTTCCTCTGTGGCCTGGCAAGACTGCATTGCCAGGAGCAAGTGATCAAAGAGCAGGCGATTGAGTTTATGCCAGAGGGAGCTCCTGTTCCCCTTACTAGGGAACCCATGGAGACTGAGCTGCCAATCGGCTACATCTCTTTTTTGCTAACCATTCTTCGGATACAGTTTTGTAAGCATTTATTGTGATGGGTATCTTAGTTTCTTCTTTCTTTCCCTTAGAAGTGTATACTAACCTTTAGTATACACTTTATTTCCTTACATATACATGCATGTTTGCCTTTGTTGTAGGCTTTTTCACATTAAAGTATAATGTGTTGCCTAATGGACTTTCTTATCATTTGCAGATTAAGTTATTGAACATAGGATTATACATTCTTACCTACTCAGCATCAAACCTTTAATTGATGTTGCAAAATAATTGCAAATATGAAAGAGAGATGTCTATTTTCATTAGGACTGCTACCTGGATAGTGCCACGGACATGGATGAAACAAATGATACCATCCTTTGCTACCATGTTGTCTTTTTCATTTTTTGAAAGAACCCCTTTGATTCAAAGAGCAAAGACCAGATCTACTTCACTAAGTGTCATCCTATCTTGTCTATTCTAGCTGTGTAATATTTTCTACATGTAGTTGTTATTTCATTTCCAACCTACAAGTCTTGATTACCTTTGAGTTGGACACTTGCACTAATTTTTTAACACTTTTCTTGCTGCAGAGAATGCATGGATTTTGAAGCCATACAGATCTAAGCTCAAATCTCTACTGATGGAGTTGATAAAGAGTACTTTTCTTATACTTGTAAAACTTCAGTTTCCTGTATTTGGTTACAGCTATAACCACTGATTAATTCCAACCCTACATGTAAATTCCCTGAAAGAGGTACTTCCAACTTAGACTCAAAAGACTCCAGATGAGTCAAGGCTTCTAGGAGTAGGGCACTTTTGTTTTCTGATTCTATCGAAGGTTTTTATGCACAGGTTTTATCAGTGCTATTTTCTGAGTAAGTGAATAAAGGAATGCCCTAATATCTATCTCATATAGGTAAAATAAAAAAATAATAAGAAGTGAAATGTGATAAAAATCATGTCAAATAGCCCCCCAAAATATATACGGAGGTACTAATGTAGAAGATAATAGGAACCTTTAAGTGAAAGCACCCGTGTGTGCCCATGTGAATGAGCATGTTTTGACTTCCCAGCTATAGCAGCTACCACGAACACAGAGACAGATCCTCACGTATTAGTTGATGCTATCTTTATACATATGCACTTTTATTGGTTAAAGAACCTAGGTTGGTGGATAGTACAAAGATGAAACAGAGCCCTGTAATACATCTGAAGCACATGGCATTGGCTTACAAAAGGTTGAATTGTGGTCAGGCATATCAAGAGTAACAGGGAGCCTTAGCAGTGCTCAAAAAGACAATAAGAACACTGACAGTGGAGACTGGCGGAATGACACCCAGGGACTGATTGCGTAGGGAGGTTTGGCAGAGGTGTATCCTTCACTGACCCCGAACACAGAAAAAGAAAACCAGTGAATGGTAGATTTGGCAAAAGTTTGTAGGCAGAATGTTGAAAGTGTCAATTGGCTTCTTTTTAACTGCTGATAATAAAGTGATGAAAAAGAGCACTCTGAAGAAGCAATTTGGATTTCAATCAGAATGCGGAGGGAAATGTTTCCAATCTAAAAGTTTCAAAGTTGGAAAATAAAATAGTTTCTCAGTCCAAGCCCCTCCAGATGGCAAACACTGGCAAAGTAAAAAATGGTTCTTCGGAACGATCAAACCCACAGTGATTCCAGTTAGACTATAGTTTCAGATCAAGGTCAAGACAAGAGTGAATCTGTAAGATGCTTTGTTAAGACCTTGTAAAGATAAAAGCCTGAACCACCCAGACTCTCTCATCTAGAAAATTTAAAAGCCTGCTAAAACTTAGGGATGTTTTTCTTTATAGCCCCCTTCATGTAGAAAAGAGAACTTGCAAACATTTAAGGGCAATACTTTATAGCTCTCAAGCCTTTACCTCAAGGTTAAAGGTCAGTCTTTCTTTCTTTCTTTCTTTCTTTCTTTCTTTCTTTCTTTCTTTCTTTCTTTCTTTCTTTCTTTCTTTCTTTCTTTCTTTTTCTCAGTGTCTATTGCTTAACTCCTGTAAGTGTGTAAGGATGCTAACCCTCACAAGTGAGTGCATCTCCTGAACAATGATGGTAGCCCCAGTGAGAGTCATGGGGATCTTCTCAGACTATGGAAGCATATTCAGAGGAAGAACCATGAACTTTGAGTAAAAAGGACTTAGTTCTAAATGAATCAAGTGCTCCTGAGTCTTAACACGATGTGCTCTGGAATCATGATGAGAAAATTTTTTTCACCACAAACAAGGGGCTACTTTTAAGGAAAAGAGAGTATGGCTGACTGGTCCAGAATCTAGAAAGTTACCTCAATGACAAAGGTCATTCCCATGGAGCAAAGACAGTCCCCAAATAAAGTACCTTTTCTGTTACTGGTTCAGGGAGGATTGTCTGGCCAGATATCAGAATTTCTATAAACAAATGGTGTTTTTGTACTGTAAAACTCCATTTTTATCAGTGGTCTTGTGGGGGAAGCAGGAGGAGATGAGGGAGGGATGGGGAGAGTGGGAGGGAATGAGAGAGGGGGCTACGACTGGGATGCAAAGTACCTAACCTGTGATTAATATAAAAATAAATAAATTACATTAAAAACTCCATTTTTCTAACGTGAATGCATATTAGAGTGATTTTACTTTTACCCCACCTCTCATAATGTTTAGCTAGCCTACATATTGAATAACTAGCTCATAGACTCCTGTAGCACAGAATACTTCTCAACTGAGTCCAAATCACATGAAAGTTAAACTAGATCTTAGTTTGAATTTGGTTTAATATAAGGTGAGATTTGAAGCATGGTGATAGAAAACTTTTTTATGTGGAAAGAAAATGATATTTTCCATCTTGAAAGTAGAAAGATTATGTTTATAAAGGTGATTTAAATAATTTATTCCATTTTCCATTCTTTTTTGAAATATGAATTTACCATTTTTATTCCCATTAATACACAGGATAGATATTGTCACTTCTTAGAATTGATATTAGTTTAATGACCTATTTTGAACAAAATGAAGGTAAATATTGAGCTTTATGATTTCTAAATCTTGTCCTTGAGAAGGTCCATAACCCTTGCCTTTGTGACTCCGAACAGTCCTTAGATCCTTGCTGTCATGTTGTAAGAAATCCCAAGCTGCTCTAGGGAGAGAACTCAGTGGATAGATACTGAGAAATCTGGCTGAAAGCTCCAGTCGAGCTCCCAGTTAGAGTCAGTGCCAACTGTCAAAACTATGTATGAGCCCATTTTGGAAATTCCAGTCTTTTAGACATGCAGTTAGTCATGTAGATTAGAAATATCAACAAAATCATGAACAATTTTAAATTGCTGTTGTTTCAGACTATCTATATAGGACTAGTTATAAAGTAATAATTTACAAAAATACAGATGTTTTAAAAAACAAGATGAAAACATCGCAAAGATTAAAACATCGCAAAGATTACTAATCAGAATCTAGTGAAACGGTTAGAGCATTTTTTTCACTTCTTTCACTTCACATAGCTGGCCTTATGGGATTCATTGGAAATATTCCATGATATTTATGTGACTGGTGGTAAGTAGATCTCTTGGGATTTGGAATTCAAAACAACTATAGTAATAGTAATAGCCTACTAAGGTAATAGTCTATTATAGACTTTCTAAATGCAAATTAATTTTAACATGTGTACTTAGTAATCTTTAAGTCTTAGTTAACTTTTTATTGTGTCTTTGCTTTGTTTTATTTTTGTTCTGTTTTGCTGGGTTTGTACCTGGGGGAGGGGCATGTCTTTCATCCTGTTATATTTCATCATGGACTTCAGCTATCCTCCTGCCTCAGCCTTCCAAGTATTTGAGGCAATACCATTCCTGGATAATATTCTTTTTATATAGAATTCAGAAATAGAAATTATTATATTTAATACACCCCTAGAGTTTTCCCAATTTAATTTGGTAGGAATTTATCACTACTGTCCTAGGTATGCTTCCAATCTATCCATCTTCCCAAAATATTCTTCTTCTAGATTCCATTTTCTTTGCTTCAACAATTTATTCTATGATTATGTACAATACCTTGTAGCTTAAAAGGGACTACAAACTTTCATCACTTTGCATTGAATTTTAGCTTTTGTTGTTGAAAATTAAATGGTGCCGGGCAAAATATGTTATTACTAGCTCTATAATTATTTCGGCAGTATTATTTAACCTACTATGACAATCAATAAGACACAGACACTTGTTAGATTTTTATAATTGTCTTATTTACCTTGGACTGGGCAGATATTCAACCTATGCTATCTCAATAACCTCCTTGTCCATCTTCCAGCCCCTATCCAATGTCTTAATCATTCCTATCTGGCCCATCTCCCAACCATTATTTTGTAAATACTTGCTTACCCTTCTGCATCACTCCCTCCATCCAGGCCACTTTCAGAGTCCTTTCTCCTGGCCCACGTAGTTCCTTCTCCATGCTTACCCATCATGACATCCTTCTTCTTTCTCTCTTCCTGTCTCCTGCAGACAGTAGCTATGAACATATTTCTCTGTAAAACTCTAAACTCCTTAATGACAATGAATGAAAAATTATTTTATCCTCCATGCTGAAATAATTTTCAATATAGAATATTACATTTTCATTTGTTTCATCCCTCTCTAATCCGAGTCCAAAAGAAACCCAAATCTAATCTATAAAATTCAATTTTCACACAATAAATAATGCCCTTCAAGCAGCCCTGTGTCCTTTTTCTAGCATCATCTCTGGCTTCTCAAATACTCTCACTAGCAATTTGCTGTGATGGTAACTTATAAACAAAAAGTATAATAGGAAGCTAGCTCAAAAGATTTGGGGTAGCTGTAAGGAACAGATTGCTACTATTAATAAATAGAAGCTGTAACAAAGGCAGCTATCAACTTTTCCATAATCACCCTTCCTATCCCAACCATACAAAATATATATGGCAGTGACTCCAGAGGATCTGATACCCCTTTGTGACCTCTTCATACAGTGCATTCACACACACACACACACACACACACACACACACACACAGAACACACACACAGAGAGAGAGAGAGAGAGAGAGAGAGAGAGAGAGAGAGAGAGAGAGAGAGAGAATGTTAAAATGCCATATGCAGCTTTGAAAAGTGTGTAAATATAGGTGTTACTGGAGATATAAATTTTTCCCTTATTTGTGACTCACAGGTAGATAATGGAGCCCAGAAAGTCTCTGTTGACCATATGAGAGAATACCTACATGAAGATAGTTGACAAACATATTTTTAAGGAACCCATGTTGTTAGTGATTGTAGGGATGCTACATAGGTTTTGTAGGGTATATATTGTTCTGGAAAAGTAAGTTGAAAAGCATGGCTATTTGGGTATCCTTATCAGTCATAGGCAAGGCTAGTATTTTCTAATAACTGCCTAAATTGTTTAAAAATTATGAAGACACAATTCTACAAATATTTGGATATTTTAATGGCAACAAGAGCCATATTTCAGTTGAAGTCTTTGGTTTTGGATATATAGATCTACTTCACCCGTTTCCATAATGAAAAACAATCACTATTATAAGTGAAAATATTTGTGTTCCCTTTCAGACTTTATTTTGCAGCCATGGTTGGCTTCATGATGTCAAGAATATATACCAAAGACTCTGTAGGAAACACATGACACTTTAGAGGTAGGAAATTCTTGCCCAGAATATACTCAGATTAGTGGGTGGGCATGGGGTGCACCTCTAAGTGATTTTTTTAGATTTATTTATTATTTACACAGCGTTCTGTCTGCATGTGTGCCTGCGTACCAGAAGAGAGCACCAGATCTCTTCATAGATGGTTATGAGCCACCATGGGGATATTGGGAATTGAACTCAGGACTTTTGGAAGAGCAGCCAGTGCTCTTAACTGCTGAACCGTCTTTCCAGCTCTCTAAGTAATTTGTAACGAGAGAAAATGGAAGATGTAGAGAGAAGGTAGCAAAAGAAGAAGATATTTGCTCTTTATCTAGATGGCTGATTGGAAATCATGAAGTAACTTTGTGATTTAAGATAACACCTTGGCAGATATTTCAGGAATGCAATCCTCCATAAATGTTTGTATTCCTACTAAGAGTGTTCAGAATTGTGGTGACATTTTCTTCATGATGTTCTTCTCTATTGAACTTCCTATACTTCTATTCTACTACTCACTCCTGCTTCATCCCACCACTTCAAAATGGCTCTGTGTTTTACTTCTGCTTCCATATGACTAAAAAGTCATGTGTGGGCATGAGGGGAGTGAGGGGAGACAAATTGACATTTCTGTGTTGCAAAATATCTGTATTCAGGATCCCAAACCAAGATAAAATTGAAATCTTTTGGTTCTGGCTATGACTGTTACAGGAAGAGACTAATATAATGTAGCTTGGCCTGGGTTCTGCCTGTGCCAAAGATGTAAGTTTTCCAGAAGAGACTGCTGTGGCTAGTATTACAAATTTTAATCATTGGGTCTCTAACTGAGCAGATTTCATTAGTTAGTGAAGTCAACTTGATTAGTTTCTTGACTTCCCAGTCATAAAAGGGCAAAGCGATGGATGACTGGCAGTCTAATAACAGCTGTCTGTACACTGGATTGGCTAACAACCCAGGAGTCCTCTGTTATGAGGCTGGATGCCTTATCAATCCTAATCTTTTCCCGAAGGCCTGGAGGATTCCTGGAGAACCACAGGTCTTCAGCCATTGTTGGAAAGCTAGGAAATCTGAGTTATGAGGGCAGTAGAAAATGGCCATAGCAAATGGGATGAACAGAGTAAATGCACTCACCAGCAAGGGAGGAGGGCAAACAGGCAGAAAACCAGCAGCTTTTCCCTGGGACCTCTTTGGTGCTGCTCCTTCTAGGGGAGAGAGGATCTGCCTCTCAGTTCATCCTTTCAGGAAACATGCTTATAGGCAAGTCCAGGAAGATATCTCTTAAATGACTGCATATCTACTAACGTCGGCAACCAAGATTAACCCTCACATAAATAACCTCTGAAAGCCTTACAGGAAAAAAACAAAACAAAACAAAAACAAAAACAAAAACTAATCAAGTTGACTTCAGTAACTAATGAAATCTGCTCAGTTAGAGACTGCAAAGACCCTATAGTTTATGACTCCATATGCCAAATAGCAGGAATTTAAAAAAATCCATTAAACAAACACATGCCTTCTACCTCAACAACACGGGGCAGGCAGTTCGGGAATGAAGAAGCTCCGAGGCTTTAAGAAGCAATGGTTCTGAAAGGCAAGTGGGAATGCAGTGAAGTCAGGTAATTACATTGAACAGCAGTTTTTCTATATTAGGATTAACAAAGACCCAAGACAGACTTTGCCTGCTTCATCATCTTATCTCTGCTGATCCTGATAGAATTTTTTTCCCAAGCACTTTAGTGTGTGCAGCATCATGGATTTTAGAGAAGCTACAGCCTGTCTTCCTCCTTATCATGCTGGGCCTCACCCCACAAGGTATTTTATATTACTCAGGCCAGTGGCAGAAGGAGAGAGTAATAATCTGAAGAATTGATTACCACCAAGAGAATGATTAGAGAGCATTTGCTAATTCATTAGATTAAAGACTATTGTTTTCATTTATGTGGCTGGTTTTGGCAGTTGCTCCTGTGATTGCAAAATTCATCTCTAATTTATCACAGTCAACTTTCAAATAGTATGCCACTCCACATATGGCATACAGCCCTTACAATAATGAATTCTCATCTCTCTCGCCACATCCATTGTTATACGGTTGTAAAACATTTTAGTTCTATATGTGATAAAAGCAACCTTTCATTATCTCTCTCTCTCTTTTGCCTTCAAAAACCAATTAAGTTGTAAGGAAAGTTGAAAGTCAGATTTCAAAAACCTTGTTATTTGTCATATATATGATATTCCCAGCACTTTTCTTTTTCTGTTTAGATTCAAGTATCCGCTGGGTATTATCTTTCCTCAGTGTGAAACCTTGCAGGTAGCTGGCAATAAAATTCGCTCAGCTTTTGTTTATCCGAAAATGTCCATATGATGCCTTCATATAGAAAAATACTTTTGCTGGATCTATAAGGTCATCTAATTTGATAGTTAATATATGTAGACTCTCAATTTTAAGGTGATTATTTTCACTTACCTCACCTATTTTGCCATATGTATAATTACCGTTTTCATTCTCCTTCTTTATTTGTACCCTGACTTCCTACATTGCACCAGAAATGCACGTTTTATTTATCGTAGATCCTAGAAATTCATTTATAATGTTCCTTAATCTGATGTTGATGTTTTTGTTTTGTTGTTTATGTGTTTTGTGACACTGTTTGAGGGAGGATGTGAACTAATACCTACTCACCCTAGATAGAGATCCTACAACAGACCAAATTAAAGATACCGTCAAAGGTTCACTTGGTAGACCAATGAGTTTTATTAGGGTTAGTTATAGGAATATGAGTGAGGTGTGACAGGAACAGAAATTACTCAAAGACACCTGCCTTAGCAAAGCTAACAAAAATTGGGAACGGAAAATATTGGACAACCTGCAGGAAACTCAGCAGATTTCTATTTTTTATTATTATAATTTATTTACTTTGTATCCCAGTTGTAGCCATCTCCCCCATGCGCTCCCACTCCAACTTCTCTCTTCTCCTCCCATGCCCCTTCCCAAGTTCACTGATAGGGGAGGTCCTCCTCCCCTTCCATCTGAACCTAGCCTATCAGGTCTCATCAGGACTGGCTGCATTCATCTGTGGTCTGGTACAGCTACCTCCCCTCAGATGGAGGTGATCAAGGAGCCAGCCACTGAGTTCATGTCACAGACAGTCCCTGTTCCCCTTACTAGGACACCCACTTGGACACTGAGATGCCATAGGCTAGATCTAAGCAGAGGTCTAGGTTATCTCCATACATGATCCTTGAGGTATTAGTCTTTGCAAAGACCCATAGACCCAGATTTTTGTATTCTGTTGCTCTAATTGTGGAGCTCCTGTTGCCTCTACATCTTTCTATCACCCCCTTCTTTCATAAGATTCCCCAAACTCTGCCCAAAGTTTAGTTATGAGTCTCAACATCTACTTTGATACCCTGCTGGGTAGAGACTTTCAGAGACCCTCTTGAGGTAGGCTCCTGTCCTGTTCTCCTTTCTCCATCTTCCAAGGTCTATCCAGTTTGCCTTTCTGAGTGAGTATTGATCAACTTCCCTAGGGTCCTCCTTCTTGTTTAGCTTCTTTAGGTGCACAGACTTTAGTATGTTAATGCTATATTATATGACTAATATCCACTTATAAGTTAGTATATGCCATGTGCATCTTTCTGCTTTTGGGTTATCTCACACAGGATGATTTTTTCTAGTTCCCACCATTTTCTGCAAATTTCATGATATCCTTGTTTTTAATTGCTGAGCAGTATTCTATTGTGTAAATGTAACACAATTTCTGTCTCCATTCCTCTGTTGAGGAACATCTAGGTTGTATCCAGGTTCTTGTTATCACGACTAAAGCTGCTACAGATATGGTTGAACTTGTTGTGTACTTGAGCATCTTTTGGATATATGCCTAAGAGTGGTATAGCTGGATCTTGAGGAAGCACTATTCCTAATTGTATGAGAAAGCTCCAGATTTATTTCCAAAGTGGTTGTACAAGTTTACATTCCCACCAGCAATGGAGGAGGGTTCCCCTTTCTCCACATCCTCTCCAGCATGTATTGTCACTTGAGTTTTTGATGTTAGACATTCTGATGGGTGTAAGGTGAAATCTCAGGTTTGTTTTGATTTGCATCTCCCTGATGACTAAGGACAATGAACATTTCTTTAAGTGTTTCTCTGCCATTCGATATTCCTCTACAGAGAATCCTCTGTTTAGCTCTCTAACCCATTTTTTAATTGGATTACTTGATTTGTTGCTTTTAAAGATCTTGTGTTCCTTTTATATTCTGGATATTAGTCCTCTGTCAGATGTAGGGTTGTGAAGATCCTTTTTCTGTCTGTAGGCTGTCGTTTTGTTCTGATGACAGTGTCCATTGCTTTACAGAAGCTTTTGACTTTCATGAGGTCCCATTTGTTGATTGTTCATCTTAGAGCCTGTGCTGTTGGTGTTCTGTTCAGGAAGTTGTCTCCTGTGCCACTGAGTTCAAGGCTCTTCCTCACTTTTTCTTCTAACCGATTTAGTGTGTCTGTTTTATGTTGAGGTCTTTGATCCACTTGGACTTTTGTTTTGTTCAAGGTGATAAATATGGATCTCTTTGCATTTTTCTGCATGTAGACATCCAGTTAGACCAGCACCATTTGTTGAAGATGCTATATTTTTCCATTGTTTGGTTTTTGGTTTCTTTGTCAAAAATCAAGTATCTGTAGGTGTGTGGGTTTATATCTGTGTCCTCTATTCCATTCTGTTGATCCACCATTCTGTTTCTTTGCCTGTACCATTCAGTTTTTATTATTATTGCTCTGTAGTACAGCTTGAGATCAGGGATAGAGAGACCGCCAGATGATCTGGTGTTTTACAGGATCATTTTGGAAACTCTGGTTTTTTTTTTTTTTTCAATATGAAATTGAGAATTTTTCTTTCAAGGTCTGTAAAGAAGTGTGTTGGTATTTTGATGGGAATTGCATTGAATCTGTAAATTGCTTTTGGGAGGATGACCATTTTTGCTAGGTTTATCCTACTGATCCATGAGCATGGGAGGTCTTTCCATCTTCTGATATCTTCTTCAATTTCTTCAGAGACTCGAAGTTTTTTCACACAGGTCTTTCACTTGCTTGGATAGAGTTAAACCAAGTTATTTACGTTATTTGTGGCTATTGTGAACCATTTAGTTTTTCTAATTTCTTCCTCAGCCCTTTTGTCTTTTGTATACAGGAGGGCTACTGATTTTTCTTTTTTCGTTAATTTTGTATCCAGCCACTTTGCTGAAGGTATTTATCAGCTGAAAGAATTTTCTGGTTGAAGTTTTGGAATCACTCATGTATACTAACATCATCTTCAAATATTGATACTTTGACTTTTTCCTTTCCAATTTGTATCCCTTTGATCTCTTTTAGTTGTCTTATTGCTCTAGCTAGGACTTCAAGTCTATTTTGAAGAGATTCAGAGATTGTGGGCAGCCTTGCCTTGTCCCTGATTTCAGTGGGATTGGTTTAAGTTTCTCTCTTTTTAGTTTGATGTTGGCTATAGGTGTTCTGTATATTGTATTTCTTATGTTTAGGTATGTGCCTTGTATCCCTGATCTCTTCAAGACTTTAAACAAAAATGGGTGTTGGATTTTGTCAAATGCTTTTTCAGCCTGTAAGGAGATGTTGTGGTTTGGTTTTACGATGGATTGGATTGATGGATTTCCATATATTGAACCACCCCTGCATGCCTGGGATGAACTCTACTTGGTTATGGTGGGTGATATCTTTGATGTGTTCCTGGATTTGGTTTGTATTTTATTGAATATTTTTGCATCAATGTTCATAAGAGAGATAGGTCTGAAGTTCTCTTTTTTGTTGGGTCTTTGTGTGGTTTAGGTATCAAGGAAACTGTGGCTTCATAGAATGCGTTTGGTAATGTTCCTTATGTTTCTGTTTTGTGGAATAGTTTGGAGAGAATTGGAATTAACTCTTCTCTGAGGGTATTCTGCCCTGAAACCATGGCCCTGGGCTTATTTTGGAAGAGAGGCTTTTGATGAATGCTTCTATTTTCTTGGGAGATACAAGACTATTCAAACTATTTACCTGATCTTGATTTAGTTTTGGTAAATGGAATCTATCAAGAAAATTGTCCATTTCTTTTAAATTTTCAAATTTTGTGGCATATTGGCTTTTGTAGTAAGACCTAATGATTGTTTGGAATTCCTCAGTGTCTGTTGTTATGTCCTCCTTTTTGTTTCTGATTTTGCTGATTTGGATAGTTTCTCTCTGCCTTTTAGTTAGTTTGGCTAAAGTTTTGTCTATCTTGTTGATTTTCTCAAAGAGCCAGCTCTTACTCTCGTTGATTCTTTGAATCATTTTCTTTGTTTCTAATTCATTGATTTCAGCTCTCAGTTTGATTGTTTCCAATTGTCTATTCCTCTTAGGTGTGTTTGTTTCTTTTTTTTCTAGGGCTTTTAGGTATGCCATTAAGTTGCTTGTATGAGATGTCTCCAACTTCCTTCTGGAGGCACTTAGTACTATGAACTTTCTTCTTAGTACTGTTTTCATTGTGTCCTATAAGTTTGAGTAAGTTGTACTTTCATTTTCTTTGAATATTAGGAAATTAGAATTTTTTTTTTCATTTCTTCCCTTACCAATGTGTCATTGAATAGAGAGTTATTTAGTTTTCATGTGTATGTAGGCTTTTGTTATTTCTGTTGTTTTTGAGGTCTAGTTTTAGGCCATGGTGTTCTGATGGGGTATAAGGAATTATTTTGATCTTCTTTTACCTGTTGAGGCTTGCTGTGTGCCTGACTGTTTGGTCAATTTTGGAGAATTTTCCGTGAGGTGCAAAAATGAAGGTTCATTCTTTTGAGTTTGGGTGGAAAGTTCTTTAGACATCTCTTAGGTCCATTTGATTTAGGACCTCTGCTAGTGCCATTATTTCCCTATGTAGTTTCTGTCTAGATGATCTGTCCCCTGGTGAGAGTGAAGTGTTGAAGTCTCCCACTATTAAGGTGTTGGGATCGATTTATGATTTAAGGTTTAATAATGTTTCCTTTACAAATGTAGGTGCTCTTGTGTTTGGGGCATAGGTGTTCAGAATTGTGATCTCCTGGTGGATTTTTCCCTTGATGAGAATGAAATGCCCTTCCTCATCTTTTTTGATTAATTTTGGTTGAAAGTCTATTTTATTAGGTATCAAGACAGCTACCCCAGCTTGTTTTCTGAGTTCTTTTGCTTGAAAAACATTTTTTCCAGCTCTTTACTCTGAGGTATTTTTAATCTTTGTTGCAGGGGTGTGTTTCTTGGATACAGCAAAATGTTGGATCCTGTTTCTGCAACCATTCTGGTTTCTGTGTCATTTTATTGGAGAGTAGTCTATTGATGTTGATAGATGATAGTGACCAATGAATTTTAGTTCTTTTTATTGCATAGTTTGTAGTGTTACTGTGTTTCAATGCTTGTTTCCTTTTACTATTTTCTTGTAAAGTTATCTATACCCTGTTTTCTTGGGTGTAGTTGTTTTCATTGGATTGGAGTTTTCCTTCTAGTATCTACTATAGGGCTGGGTTGCTGTGTAGATGTTGTTTAAGTAGATCTTTGTTTAAGATATTGATAAGTCAAGGAATATTTTGTTTTCTCCATCTATATTGATTGAAAGCTTTGCTGGGTATAATAGTCTGGGTTGGCATCTGTGGTCCTTTAGAGTCTGCATGACATCTACAAAGGCCCTTCTGGCTTTCATAGTTTCTGTTGAGAAGTCTGGTATGATTCTGATAGGTCAACCTTTATATGTTACTTGGCCTTTTTCCCTTGCTGCTTTTAATATTTTTTCTTCTGTAGATTTGGTGTTTTGACTAGTATGTGACGTTAGGAGTTTCTTTTCTGGCCTAGCCTATTTGGTGTTCTGTAGGTCTCTTGTATGTTTATGGACATCTCTTTCTTTAAATTGCGAAAATTTTCTTCTATGATTTTATTGAAAATATTTTCTGGACCTTAGAGCCTGGAATCTTTTTTTTCATCAATTCCTATTATTCTTGGATTTCATGTTTTCATGGCTTCCTTGATTTCTTGGATGTTTGGTGTTTGGAACTTTACTGATTTTATTTTTTCTCAGAGAGATATATCAATTTCTGCATTTATATCTTCAGCTGCAGAGATTCTGTCTTCTGCCTCTTTCATTTTGTTGGTAATGCTTACTGTTGTGGTTCCTGATCTCTTCTCTAAGTTATCCAGTTCCAGGGTTTTCTCTGATTCTTTTTTCTTTATTGATTCTAATTCTGTTTTCATGTCTTGCACCATTTCCTTAATTTGTTTGAATGTGGATTCTTCTCTTTCCATGATGGCTTCTATTTTTTGTTTATTGTTGTTTGTTTGTTTCCTCTCTATATGCCTCTAATTGTGCCTCTACATGTGCCTTTATTTGTTTGGCTGTATTTGCCTGTGGGTTTTTTTTTTTTTTTGAGAGCTTTGTTCGTTTCTTCTTTATGTGCCTCTAATAACTGGGTAAGCACAGATTTGAGAGCCTTATCCTGTGTTTCTGATGAATTAAAATATCCATTGGTTTTTGGGGTCGCTGGGTGAAGCCATGATGTCCTGATTTTTGTTGGATGTGTTCTTGTGCTGAGCTCCAGCCATATGCTTATCTGTAACTTTTGCTGTTTGTTCCCGGATTCTGTATTTCAGACTGGGTCTGTCTGTGTCTGGAGTCTGGAATACTCTTCAGGAAGATGAGAGAGGTCCATTGATTCAACAGTGGATGTTGACGTTTCAGCTGTAGCTAAGGGAGGAAAGCCGCAGGCATGTGTGCAAGTGCTGGAGTGTGCGTGGAAGTGTGCCTTGGAAGACCAGGTAGATGCCTGGAAGGGCGGAGCATAAGTGCAGGTGGGGCTGCTGGGGCATTTTGAGGGCACAGTGGACATGCTCTGATGCACTGAATGCCTCACTGGCCCACAGGCCTCTTGTACTGCCCTTCAGGCAGTCAGATGTGTTTGGGTTGCACCATCTTGGCTCTGGGAATTGTTTGCCTGGACTCCACTGGGAGACCCACAGAATTGGGGCTTCAATGTTGAGAATGTTGTCCTAAGGATCCCAGTGTTACCCACAGTGGGAGTGTAGGTGAGAGGGATCAGACATCTGGCTGCTAGTGCAGAGGGACCCTGTAGCTGGGACTTTGCATGCACTCACTTGAAGATGCACCCACTTGCAGGCCTATGAGGTCCTCCTCCACCCCCCTCAACCCTTGTTCCATTCTCTGGGTTCTCTACTCTCAGATTTGAGCCTGCAATGGCAAACAAAAGTGTAGAAGATGTGTCAGTGGTGTTTACTGTTTGATAATGGTGCAGGGCAGCCTGTAGTTGGGGCTGTCTCTGCAGTCTTAGCCATGGAGCATGGAGGCTTGTGTTGGGGCAGCAATAGCTGGTTGCAGCAGTTGAGCAGGGACTCCTATACTTGGGGCCCCACTACTGTCTCAGTCACCGAGCAGAGACAGAGGCTCATGCTTGGGGACAGCAGCAGCCACTGCCATAGCAGCTGAGCAGGCAGGCCCATGCCTGGATCCAAATTGTCCCAGCTCACAGGATGTCCCCTCTAACCCAGAAATCCTCAATATCAATATTCTGGTTTCAGCCTCCCTTCCATTCACCAGTTTCAGAGTTTCAGTTCTTCTGTCCCTCAGATAAGGTACACACTGGTCGCCGCCGTCTTGGTGTGCCTCCCACCCACCCACACACCCGCACCTCAGCAGAATTCAAAGCATCTTGTCCAAGTAGCTTGGGTGGTCTAAAAGTACCTTCAGTAGACTTTATTCTTTTTAAAATTTTTATTAATTCTACTCTATTCAATTTGTATCTCCCCTGTAGCTCCCTCCCCTCCCCTTCCAATCCCTCCTTTCCCCTTCTCTACTTATGCCCCTCCCCAAGTCCACTGATAGGGGAGGTCTTTCTTTCCTTCTTTCATATCCTAGTGTATAAGGTCTCATCAGGAGTGGTTGCATTGTCTCCCCCTGTGGCCTGGTAAGGCTGCTCCCCTCTCAGGGGGAGGTGACCAAAGAGCAGGCCAATCAGTTCATGTCAGAGGCAGTCCCTGTTCCCATTACTATGGAACCCACTTGGACACTGAACTGCCATGGGCTACATTTGTGTAGGGGTTACAGGTTATCTCCATCAATGGTCCTTGGTTGGAGTATCAGTCTCAGAAGAGACACCTGTCCTTAGATTTTTTCGGTTCTGTTGTTCTCCTTGTGGAGCTCCTATCCACTCCAGGTCTTACTATTTCCCACTTCTTTCATAAGATTCCCTGCAGTCCGCACAAAAGTTGGCCATAAGTCTCAGCATCTGCTTTGATACCCTGCAGGGCAGAGCCTTTCAGAGGCCTTCTGTGGCTGGCTTCTGACTGTTTTCTCCTTCTTCTGATATCCATCCTCTTTGCCTTTCTAAATGGGGGTTGAGCATTTTAGCCAGAGACCTCCTTCTTGCTTAGCTTCTTTAGATGTATAGATTTTAGTATGTTTATCCTATATTATATGTCTAAAATCTACTTATAAGTGAGTATATACCCTATGTGTCTTTCTGCCTCTGTGACACCTCACTCATAAGAATGACTTTATTCTTATAAATGCTTGGGGCCTAGTGACTGTAGTCAACTTTAGGGACTTCCTGAATCTTTTGAGTTAAATTTCTGAGTTTAATGAACTTCCTTGTAGCATGAAATATTCCACATCCATTTAAATATCCCATGCCCTAACCAAGCAAGTAAAAGACCTGTTGGAAAAAAACTCCAAGCCTCCAAAGAAAGAAATTGAAGAAGATATCAGAAGGTGGAAAGATCTCCCATGCTCATGGATCTTATGGATACGTAGGATTAACATAGAGAAAATGGCCATCCTGCCAAAAGGAATCTACAGATTCAGTGCAATTCCCATCAAAATACCAACACAATTTTTATAGACCTTGAAAGGACAATTATCAACTTCATATGGAAAAACAAAACACCCGGAATTGCCAAAATGATTCTGTATAACAACAGAATCATTTGGCGGTATCCCTAACCCTGATCTCAAGCTGTACTACAGAGCAATAGAAATAAAAACTGCATGGTATTGACATAGAAACAGAATGGTACATCTATGAAACCGAATAGAAGACCCAGAAACCAAAATCATACAATGGAAAAAAGACAGCATCTTCAACAAATGGTGCTGGTCTAACTCGATGTCTACCTGCAGAAAAATGCAAAAAATCCATATTTATCACCTTGAAACAAACTAAAGTCCAAGTGGATCAAAGACCTAAATATAAAACCAGGCACACTAAATTGGTTAGAAGAAAAAGTGCTGAAGAGCCTTGAATTCAGTGGCACAGCAATCAACTTTCTGAACAGCACACCGACACAGGCTCTAAGATCAACAATCAATAAAAGGAACCTCATGAAACTAAAAAGCTTCTGGAAGCAAAAGACACTGTCGTCAAACCAAACGACAGCCTACAGACTGGGAAAGGATCTTTACCAACTCTATATCTTACAGTGAGCTAATATCCAGAATATATAAAGAACTCAAGAAGTTAAACAGAAACAAATCAAGTAATCCAATTAAAAAACGAGGTAGAGAACTAAACAGAGAAATCTCTATAGAGAAATATCAAACAATTAAAAAAATGTCAATGCCCTTATTCATCAGGGAGATGCAAATCAAAAAAAAAACCCTGAGATTTCACCTTACACCCATCAGAATGGCTAAAATAAAAATCTCAAGTGACAATACATTCTGGAGAGGATGTGGAGAAAGAGGAACCATCCTCCATTGCTGATAGGAATGTAAACTTGTGCAACCACTTTGGAAATAAATCTGGAGCTTTCTCAGACAATTAGGAATAACACTTCCTCAAGATGAAGCTATACCACTCCTAGGTGTATATCCTAACATGCTCAAATATACAACAAGGACATTTGTTCAACCATGTTCATAGCAGCTTTATTTGTAATAACCAGAAACTGGAAAAAACCCAGATGTCCTTCAACTGAGGAATGGATACAGAAATTGTGGTGCATTTACACAGTGGAATACTACTCAGCAATTAAATACAAGGACATCATGAAATTTGCAGGTAAATGGTGGGATCTAGAAAAGATCATCCTGAGTGAGGTATCCTAGAATCAGAAAAACACACACAGTGTATACTCACTTATAAGTGGATACTAGACCTATAATATAGGATAAACATTCCAAAATCTGTATATCTAAAGAAGCTAATCAAGAAGGAGAACCCTGTGTAAGATGCTTAATCCTCACTCAGAAAGACAAATGGGATGGACATTGGAAGAAGGCGAAAGCAGGAAACAGGACAGGAGCCTACCACAGAGGGCCTTGGAAAGACTCTACCCAGCAGTGTATCAAAGCAGAGGTTGAGACTCATAACTAAACTTTGGGCCGAGTACAGAGAATCATATGAAAGAAGGGGGAGATAGAAAGACCTGGAGGAGACAGGAGCTCTACAGAGAGCAACAGAACCAAAATATCTGTTACAAGGGTCTTTTCTGAGATTGATACTCCAACCAAGGCCCATTCACAGGTATAATCTAGAACCCCTGCTCAGATGTAGCCCATGGCAGGTCAGTCTCCAAGCGGTGTTCCTAGTAAGGGGAACAGGGACATGATCTCAGTGGCGGGCTTTTTGCTCCTACCCCCTGAGAGGGGAGCAGCCCTACCAGGCCACAGAGGAGGACAATGCAGCCAGTCCTGATGAGACCAGAGACCCGATACCTAGGGTCAGATGGAAGGGGAGGAGAACCTCCCCTATCAGTGGACTTGGAGAGGGCATGGGAGGAGATGAGGGAGGGTGAGATTGGGAGGGAATGAAGGAGGGGGTTACAGCTGGGATACAAAGTGACTACACTGTAATTAATATAAAAAATAAGAATTTAATTAAAAAATCTTGTCTTGTTAGCATTCCTTTAAAGCAGAGGTTTATTCAGTAGGAGGAATTGATTGCTACATAACAACACGTGGAGCTTCTGTTTGTGTTTGTATCTTGGTTAGGACCAATGGTCAGTTGGATAAATAAATTTAGTGCCCTCCTTAAAGTTAAGAGGTTTATAATTATTGTTTTACATAAAATACATTTTCTCTCCTTTTCACACTTGGACATAGTGACCCTACAATTTCAAAGCCTTTTCTAATAATTTTTTAATGTTTGTCATCTTTGGTCTGTTTCTATTGACTTCTTGTGTGCGTGTCTGTTTCATGTTTTATAGTTTCCTTATTACTATTTTTTTGGCGGAGGGAGGGCATTGGATGTTATATTCTATGAATTTTATTTTACCTGGGTGTTTTGT
>CM053765.1:24064651-24074702 GCA_028658305.1 Pachyuromys duprasi
TTGCCTGGCTTGTCTTAACTTTGTGTATGTGTATGACTCTCACCAGGTGAGTCAAATGGATTCTATGTAGGTTTCTGAAGCATGTTTTCTATGTCATTCTCTTTCCTACTTTGTATACCAACTTCAGCTGTGTTATCTTCACTTTTCTTGTATACATATATATGTATCCAGGAGAAACATTATATATATATATATATATATATATTCATAATGTTTTATGAATGAAATTATATATATTATATATAATATATATATTATATATATTATATAATATATTATATATATTATATATAATTTCAATGTCAAATAACTCCCTTGCTCTGTTGAGATTGTTATCTTCCTGCAAAATCTGGACAAAGTGATTCTCAGCAGAAAACTTGGGCAGTTGAGATTCCTTTCTACTACTAGAAGGGTCATAATATTGGCCTGCCTGAAGTCCAATATCTAAAAATAATTTGTTTTATAGATTTTTGTTTTTTAGTTCTCTCTGATAACAAATATTGAATGAGTTGTTTTTGATAGCAAGTAGGATCACTTTCTCATAAGCATGGGAGACCATACCATGGCCAGTTTAATCATATGGTTATCTGCAAGGAGTTCAGGAGTGGAAGGCTTAGCTTTCTCCATGTTAATATCAGGGAAAGTACAGTTGGTAGGGTAGATACTACTTGCTGATTGGATGGTGAGGAGGAAGAGCAGGTATGGATAGTCTGCATCAGTTTTTCTTTACTGTGTCCAGTACTTGAGGAACTATTTAGGATAAAGAAAGGCTTGTTGAGATTCACATTTTCATGCATTTTAGCCCACAGGTGATTGACTCATGGGTGAATATCATGGTAGGTGGACATGACAGATCAGTGTTGTTTAATTTATTGAAGGTCAGAGAACAGAGGAAAAAGAGGAGTAATCAGGGGCAAGGTATGCTCTTCAAATGAACACTCTAGTGTCCTACCTCCTCCAGTAAGATCATGATTCCAAAGTCTTTACTCTTCCAAATGATGGTAGTAAATTATGGCATCGATATTCATAGGTTCTTGGCTTTTTTTTTTTTTTTTAGGGAAATCATACTGTTCCATGAAGGGGCTTATGAGCTTGTGACATCAGAAGGTCATCAAACCTGACAACTTAGCTTCAGTATATGTCCAGTCCATTTTTGAAGAGACTTTTTTTTTTGTTTTCTTTTGAGACAGGGTTGGTCTGGAACTTACTCTGAAGACCAGGCTGGCCTTAAATTCACAGAGACCTACTGGGATTAAAGTCATGTGCTACCACACCCAGTATATAAAGCCATTTCTAATCATTCTCAGATAGGTTGTAGGGTTTCTTCCTGAAAGACAAGTTAAGTCCTATACATGTCTGGCTCTATCTAGACCTACAGTAATTTTACTCATCTTCCAAATCTCTGTATATTCTCCTGGAAAACTTACATTCATCCTACAACAAACTAAATAAGTGAGACTCTTCTCTCCTATGTGGGGACAATCATTTATCATCTTGAGCTTCTGAAAGATACAACAATATTTACATTAACTTATTCTGGGATATTATATGTCAAGAGCTGCTTAAGAGATTTTGAGTTGGTTGAAGTGGCACATGCCTTTAACTAAAAAGATCTCTGAGCTTAAGGCCAGTCACAAGCCAACCAGGCTTTCACTATGAGATCCTCTCTCTTTTACTTTTTTCTTTAATTGTGGTTTAATGAAAGACAAAAGGCTGAAATATACACACAAGAAAATCACTATAATATAATTATAATAAAATATAATTAAATAATAGTAGAATAGTTCACATTGTAACTCTTACCAGTTTAACCAAGTTTTATTTATTTCTTAGTTTATAACATAATTACATTATTTCTTCCTTCCCTTTCTTCCCTCCAAACCCTGCTGTATGCTGTCCTTGTTCTCTTTCAAGTTCAGAACCTCATTTTTTACTTCCTCTAACATTCATTTTTTTTTTACTTTTTAAAATTAATTATACTTTATTCACTATCCTCCCTGTATCACCCTCCCTTTTCTCCTCCCAAACTCTCCCTTCCTCCCCCTTCTCCACACATGCCCCTCCCCAAGTCCACTGATGGGGGAGGTCTTCTTTTCCTTCCTTCTGATCCTAGTCTATTAGGTCTCATCAGGACTGACTGCACTGTCTTCCTCTGTGGCCTGGTAAGGCTGCTCCCCCATCAGGGGGAGGTGATCAAAGAGCAGGCCAATCAGTTCATGTCAGAGACAGTCCCTGTTCCCATTACTGTGGAACCCACTTGGACACTGAACTGCCATGGGCTGCATCTGTGCAGGGGTTCTAGGTTATCTCCATGCATGGTCCTTGGTTGGAGTATCAGTCTCAGGAAAGACTCCTGTGCTCAGATTTTTTTGGTTCTGTTACACTCCTTGTGGAGCTCCTGTCCTCTCCAGGTCTTACTATTTCCCACTTCTCAGAACCTCATTTTTACATGCATATATGTATATACACATTATATATTCCTAAATATAACCTATTTATTCTGTATATTGTTACTTGTTTATGTTCTTTCAGGACTGGTCATTTGGTACTAGATAACCATTTCTCCCACTCTGAACATTTCTTATTTTTCCGTAGTTCTTTGTGTAGGGTTGAGGCGCTTATTCCTCCCCTACCTCCTCCCTGCCAGCCACCTTGGTATGTCTATTGTTGTTGTCCCTGTTACGCTAATGTTTAGTCAATCATGTTGGTTACACTTCATGCCTGTAGCTTCTGACATTACTAGGAGGCACGGTCCCAAAACAAACTCCTCTGGCTCTTACATTTTTCCTGACCCCTCTTCTGAAGTGTTCCCTGAGGCTTATGTAGAGCAGTGTCTTGTAGATGTACTCATTTGGACTAGGCTTCCCAACTCTGCATTTTGAATGGTTATGGTTCTCTGATGTCTCTGTCTACATGTGTGTATGTATGTATGTATGGTTATTTTTATGTGTGCATATATGTTATTTTTGTGCATAATAAGTTAGTGTAGCTAAATGTTTTTTAAGTAGCCCTGACCTTGTATTTGAAACTTGCATTTACGATATCCCAATGCAAAGATTTATTTGGTATAGCCTCTGTCTAGTGGGTATTTTTTCCTCATTTTCAGTAGCTTGCCTTATCAATCTATGCCCAGTAGTAGCAGAAGCAGTTTATATAGTGCTGCACATTGCGACTAACTTATGTAATTTATGTTTAATTTTAAAATTCAGTAAGTAGTTGCCAGATGAGACATTCTATAAATCACCCAAATAAATAATGGATGTCTCTTCCAATGCAAGCTCCGGGCACAGAGAATTTCAGTCCAAATAAGAGTGGAAAGGAAGAGAAAGTAGAAAGAGGAAAACAAAGAAACAGGCAATTCAGCAAAACTTTGTATATATTTGTTTTCAGAACGCTGTTCTGCATAGCAGTGCATGATGCTACATACAAATCTATAAAGTCTTTTGTATTGGTGCTTACCAGCAGGAGATAATCCTTCACTCTATTCTGCAGAAAAAAATGATGATCTCCCTAGTATTGTACCCTTCTCATTCTTAAATGTCACTTCAAAATAATTTCTGTGAACCTATACTGTTATACATGTCAAATGTAAATTGAGACATTTCTACATAATAATCACTGATAAGTAATAGTGATCAACAGAGTGTGGAAAATGGTGGCAGAGGACAGGAAGTGGTATGGAGAAGAAAGTTACTCTGCTCCATGGGAGGCCACTGAGATTCAACCAAGCAGACTGTAAATTGGTGGACTTTTTCTTAACTAGTTGTTTGCAAGAGGATTTGTAAGTGTTGAAGTAAAATTTTTTTAGCCTATAAAATAAACAGTTCAGAGTAGACAAGAAAAATGTACCACTAAGTCTAGAAAGGGGAAGAAAACATAAATCAAAAAGCTATAGAAACACACAGTAGGTAGCATCAAATGATAAAAGAGACACTAAAGTATCAGCTAATAAGATTAAAACTTCAATAAATGTTCTGTTTTATGTTGGCCATGAAGGCTTTGAATCATTTAGTCAGTTTTTTACTTTTTAAAGAATATTTAGCTGCTTGGCTTTTGTGATGATTTGTGATGTCTATTAAAAAGAACAAATGAGTACTTGTATATGTGTTTCAGTTCTTCACATTTAAATTTAGAACTTGCTTATGGGATAAGCTTTCTTGAGAAACTATTTTACTTAATTAAACCAAGACCCTGCTAGGCTAACCCAGTCACCCAACTTTCTCCTGAGAACTTTGTCATCTTGCTTTCCTTTCTGTTGTACTCACCACTGGCTGATATGACTGGCTTGCTCCTCTTCAAACTCACTGCATTCATATAGTATGATATTACTTTTCAACTGTGTAGTCTTTTATGATCCTCAAATATAGCATGCCTTATCATAGTTATTATGCAATTTGAATTACAAGTTTCTTTAGGGTAGCTAGCTCTCTTTTCATGTTGCTTCTCTCCTGGCATCAAAAGGACAATGGTGCCTTGGCTGCTAAATGTCTCATGATCAAACGAGCAGAAATTTTACCTTGAAGAAATAATTTACATTGGTGTCTGTGTGAATTTAGCATATTCTGTGATACAGCATTTGTTTCTTGGACTTAGGTTTACAGTAAGCAATAAGGGCTCTGAAAAAATGTCAAAGCAGAATCAAATGCCATCAAAGAACAAGCATATAAGTCTATGACAGGAATAATGAAGAAAGCATACTAAGCTGGAGGTTTTAATTGTCTTGCTGAAGTAAATGTGAGTTTTGTGAATGAGAACTCTTGCAGAGAAGCTGTGTCTGCAGCAACTGGATGAGTGATTAGAAATGCAAGACTGTGGAGAGATTGGAATGTTGCAGGTTCAGAGGCTAATTACCTTATCATGGGATAATTTTACCTGTCTCCCCACCTCTGGGTTAGAACTAAAATCCTGTGCCTAATAATAAAAACCTTTCAGAATCTAATAACCAATCAGAACATTAGCTTTCAGCAATCTAAAAGCTAAGAATGCAGTCAGAAAGCATCTTAGGTTCATAGAAAAGCTTTCTGCAAAGTAGTTGTACAAGTTTACAATGGAGGAGGTTTCCCCTCTCTCCACATCCTCTCCAGCATGTGTTGTCACTTGAGTTTTTGATCTTAGACATTCTGATGGGTGTAAGATGAAATCTCATGGTTGTTTTGATTTGTATTTCCCTGATGACTAAGGACACTGAGAATTTAAGTGTTTCTTTGCCATTTAATATTCCTCTGTTGAGAATTCTCTGTTTGGCTCTGTACTCCAGTTTTTAATTGGATTACTTGGTTTGTTGGTATTTAACTTATTGAGTTCTTTATATATTCTGAATATAAGATCTCTATTGGATGTAGGGTTCGTGATTATATTTTCCCAGTCTGTAGGCTGTCATTTTGTTCTGTTGACTGTGTCCTTTGCTTTATAGAAGCTTTTCAGTTTCTTGGGGTCCCATTTATTAATTGTTGATCTTAGAGCCTGAGCTGTTGATGTTCTGATTAGAAAGTTGTCCCCTGTGCCAATGAATTCAGGGCTCTTCTCCACTTTTTCTTCTAACATATTTAGTGTGTTTGCCCTCCTGCTGAGATGTAGCCAATAGACATTTCAGTCTCTATGTGCATCTCCAACTAAGGGGAGCAAGAATTTTCTCTGTCATAAACTCAGTTGCTTGGTCTTTGATCACTTCCTCCTGGTGACACAGCCTTGCCAGGCCGCAGAGGAAGAGGATCCAGGCAGTCCTGATGCAACTTGATAAGCTAGGGTCAGATGGCAGGGGAGGAGAACTTCCCTAGTCTTCCCAAGGAACTAGGTGAAAGGGAGAAGGGAGAAAAGAGAAGGAGAGTGGGACCAGCAGGAGATGAGGGAGGGGCTACAATCAGGCTATAAAATGAATAAATTATAAAAATAAAATAATAATAAAAATAAATATAAAAAGAAAAGCTTTTCCCATCTTGCTGTAACCACATCTCTGATATTCCTGAGAATATATTTTAAAATTGCCTTGATTTATGACTTTCTCTGTTCTGTAAAATCATAAAAACTTCATAAAATTATTTCCATATTGGCACATGAAATTTGGTGTTTCTGGGCCATGGATACTCAAAATGGCTCCAGAAAAAACTCTTTTTTAAAGCATTTAAAATAAGAACTGTGTGTGTGCGCGCTCCTGTGTGTGTGCGCGTGTGCGTGCGTGTGTGTGTGTGTGTGTGTGTGTGTTTGTGTGTTTGTGTGTGTGTTTCATTGACAGTTTATTAAATCAGCTTTACAGTTGGGAAATCAGAGGCCAAAAATGACTAAATGATTTACTCAAGGTCGCAGAGTTGGAGAGGGTTGATATCAGTTTCAATCTGTGCCACACAGTACCAAAAACTATGCTATGAACTGACAGAAATGCAGCATGGAATTCTAAGCAGCAAGAGGTCTCCCAAGAACTTAGTGGCACAGAGAGAAGAGCCAACTTTTGTAATCAGTCTGGACCACAGTCAAGGAAATATAAAAAGAGTTGGCCCTCTAACGGTGCTAGGCAAGAATGAACAAGAACAAGAGTGGTGAGATCCCCTGGTAGAATATCAGGCCTGTATGACTGATGGTCTTACGGAATATAAACTCTGTGTTTAATAGGGCTTGGGGTGCTCAAGGAAAGACTGAAGGAGCTCAGAGATATCTCTAGCTAATGGAGAACTCTAGAAGTATTACGAAATGCTCAAAGAAACTAGTGAGGATACAACAGGGAAATTGGCACACACACAAGGAAATCACGTACCTGGAAATAATGGAGAAGCCCAGGAAAAAAAAGACTACCAATCAAAAAATTTGAGTCCTCAAAGGATGACCAGTCTTTCAAGCACTGAGTCAGGATGAACCATGTTGGTATCTCCACAGATAATGACAAGATCCATGTTTGGAAAGTACAGTGATTTCTTCCATTTCTGTGTGTGTCTGTACCACCAGGTTAACCCCACCATGTCTGGAAGTATCTCTTCCCCCAAAGGCTTTAAAGTACCCTCCTGCCCCCAAATTTGGTGGTGTTCAGATGACTGGACATAGTTCTAGTTTGTCTTCTTTCTGCCTATCTAAATTGTGGAGTATAAAAAGGTATGATGATATTGGTCCTACTATGATTAAACGATTGGATTTAAAATGCTCTAAATGACAGGTTCTTTTAGTATTCAATAAGACAAACATGCTTGAAAGTTGCGTTGCAGTCCCAATTTCAGAGGTGAGGAGGAAAACTCAATTTTATCTATTTTTGAGTGTGTGTGTGTGTGTGGGGGGGGTACCTGTGAGTGGCAGAAGAAGACATCAGACATCTTGGATGTGAAATTACAGGAGGTTGTGGGCCACTGAACATAAGTTCCAGGAATCAAACTTGGATATTCTGGAGGAAGAGCAGCAAGTGTTCTTAATCAAGGAACCATCTCTCTGGTCCCAATTGATGTTTTAATTACCCTATACACCATCAATGCAGGTAGTTAACGGGAGCAATTTTGAAAGATGTTTTACATTTCTGCAGCCTTCCTCGGGATTCTCTATGGAACACATACACACACATGCATACGTACAAGCTTTGCCTTGCTCTTTTTGCTCCCCAATCTTCTGTTTTTGATGGAGCTGATTGTAGACCTCACAGAGGGCAGGAAAACCACTTCTAGTTTATAATTATTTTCTGGAATTCAGTGCTGAATAGCATGGGTTTTGAGCTTCAGCTGAAGTGTCTGTGGCTGTGCGTGCAGGTGTGTGTTTGTGTGTGTGAGTGTGAGTGTGTGTGTGTGTGTGTGAGAGAGAGAGAGAGAGAGAGAGAGAGAGAGAGAGAGAGAGAGAGAGAGAGTTTGTGCATGAGCATGTGCTTGTCTGCTTGCTAGCTTGTGTCTGAATAACCAGTTTGAGGCTGGCAACCATTACACAGGAAATGGCATTCACATCTGAAGAGCTTTGTAATTTTTTCCAACAAAACATTAATGGTGTTAGTAGTATCTCATTGATAAGTATGATTGGTTATGATATGATTTTTTTTTTGTCTAGAAGTCTCTAGATGCTTTTCCAAGTGCTTGTGTATCCTAAGAACCAAAGGTGGGAGGATGAAGAGGCTGGTCTCCAGCTGATTCTGGGTAGTAGCTCTGATGTCTGGGCACTTTGATGGGATGGGTAGAGTCATGCCAGAATCATCAAAGTATCCATACTGGGTGTTCATAGTAAGCTATGCAGTCATGGAAATGATTCCATGTTCTTATGGGCAGCATGCAATGACTGAAGAAGCAGCCAAGCTGTTTGGAAATGAACTCACCTGTTTGATGGACAAAGGATTTTTGCTGTTTGCTTCTTCCTAGCTACCAGCCAGTTGTCTGTAGTCAGAACTGATCATGTTCCCATGCTTTCTCTGTTGTTTCCTATCCTGATTCTTAGCTAAATTAAATAGCATACCCCTGTAATCTGTAACCAAAGTTTTAATCATTCTGTGCCCTGGAGTCAGCTCCTCTGTTTGAATAGCATTGCTTCTCTATTAGAGCTAAAATTTAAATCCGGACTATACTTCATGTTCTGAAATGTACTTATGGGAAACACTCGAGGGTTGCTTTCCTATACTTCTCTCATTCCACCTCCCACTTTACCTTGTGACTGCAGTTATCACCCTCATTTGATTAATTGTGCAGCTACAAAGCAATCCACAAAGCCTATGACCTCTGCTAGCTATGGGCCTGGACATCATCAGCCCTCTCTTTATATTAATTGTTTACTTACCCAAAAATATTTATTCTCCTGCCTCCTAGGCACAGGAAATTGAATAGAATCTCCTTTTATAAAGAGCCTGTGGCTTAATAAAGAAAACAGATGTGAACATATTATGGCTACAGGAAAACACATCTGACTCAGAGGTCTACCTACGGAAAATAAGAGTTTAAAGGCAATCCATTATCTATACACAAATATGTGTGGAAAGTACTTAAAGACATGCATAGGACGTGTAAGTACAAATTCTGCTACTTAACAAAAGCCTTTATTACTGAATGGCTATCTTCTAGGTACATGAATTCAAAGAACATGTTTAACTTTAGTGTGCTTTGTGGTAACATTGTGCTTGAAGATCCTGGATAAGGCAAGATGTTATCCTCTAATTTATTCCCTCAGGGTGCCAAGAAAGCAAATGAATCCAACATTACATTGGTGGGTGAGAAATTTTAAGAAAGAGGAGAGAAGCTGGAAACTGGTGTACATGCATAGACTCTCAACCTTCCTGCGACATTACCAAAGTTCCATAGGAAGAGCTTTCTATTTATGGATTAGATTTATGCAAATGGAAGAGAAAGGCATGTGGAAAGAGTCAAAGCAGACCATGACCCTTTGTAGTATTCCAGGTGTACATGGATATGTGTGCATGTGAAGACCAGAGGTCAACATATGACATCATTCTTCAAAAGCTCATCTACCTTGTATTTTTGTTTGTTTGCTTGCTTTGTTTTGTTTTTGTTTTTTGAGACAGGGTTCTCTGTGTAGTTTTGGCTGTCCCGGACTCACTTTGTAGACAAGGCTAGCATCGAACTCACGCCTACCTCTGCCTCCTGAAGTGCTAGGATTACGACGTGTGCCACCACACCTATTTACCTTGTCCTTTGAGAAAAGGTCTCTTAGTAGTCTAGCACTCACAAATTAGGCTTGGTTGGTTAGCCAGGAAGCCCCAGGCATCCAACTGTCTCCTGCCTCCCCAGACTATGTTTGCAAGCCTGCACTACTATGCTCAGATTTGCATGTATGTAATAGGGATTGAATTCATGTTTCCATGCTTGTATGGCAGGCACCCTACTAACTGAGCTATCTTTCCTACCCAAGCATTATCCTTTTTGTAAAACTGCAATAAACCTAAACAACTAATATTATCTAATGGATTTCAGATCAACTTATGTTTTGTAATATTTGTTTTGCATTTAATTGGAAAAACCTAAGATAAAGCACCAATATCCAATCAAGGTAGGCAAACGAAAGCCACTGTCATTCTGAACTATCTTCCTCTGAGCTTGGTTGATACATCCCCACAAGGATAGAGTAGCTGCAGCCTGCTCTTTTCTCTCTT
>CM053765.1:24082176-24100099 GCA_028658305.1 Pachyuromys duprasi
TTCAAAACTAGTCTATAGCAAATGACTAGGAAGCATGGGATTAGTTGCCTAACAAACAGAACCCCAAATCAAGAAAACCGAATTCATACCAAAAGAAAAACTGAGCAGAAACAAAACAAAAAGGCATTTCATGAGTACATGCAGATGTTTCTAGCCCCTTATTATTGATTTAATGTATTATGCTAATGGCTCCCGAGGTCATACATACACTGTAGTGTTGTCACTGAGGAAAAAGGATAATGGAATGACTGAGAAGCCCACTGTCTTAAGGGAGCTGAAGAGGTAGGCACATAATGTTCTGGCAGACTTTCTCACCTCTCACCCTTCCCTCTGGAACAACCAGAAACTTTTCTGGGAAGATTAGACAGTGGATTCTTGATAGCCTTGAGCCCTCTGCTTTGCCTGTTTTTGTGTTATTTTTCTCAGGAGAGGCTTCTGTGAAATTTGCTTCCTTTCATAAACATACACACATAAACAGACTATAGCAAAAGTAGCTTCTGGAATTTTCAAGCCTTAAGGAAGAACTGGGGGGGAAATGCCCAGTCCACAAAGTTGTCATGAAAGCCTGAGGACTTGAGTTTTGTCTTCAAAATTCAGGTGGAAAAACAAGGCATGGTAGAACTTTCTCATGATCCTAGAACTTGAGAGGTAGAGATGGGTGGACACCTGTGGCTTGGTGGCAAGCCATCCTACTTAAATCACTAAGTTCAGGGACAATTTGAGACTGTTCTCAAAGTCAAGGTAGGCAGCATCTCAAGAAACCCGAAGTTAACTTCTGTTGATCACATATGTGCACATGTGCACCTTCATACACAAACATACATAGATACATATGCATGCACATGTACACCAGAAGACTAAGAGAATCACCAGTGTTATATTTTGCATTTTCAGCATTTTTGACAGTTCTGTGGTAAGGGCTCAAAAGTGGCACTGGACTGATTTACCCAATAAATAGCAAAGTGTTATTTGACCCTGTCAGCCTTCTAGCACATTGAACTTCAAAATAAGAAGCCACGGCTCATTCATTACCTAGATCTCACCTAGGAATTGTTGATTGAGTAGAACATTTTCCACCCAAGAGGCTGAGGCAGGAGAGTTGATATGAGTTCAAGGCCAGACTGTGCCACAGAGTGACACTCTACTTAAACAAGGAATAAAGAAAATCCAAGTAAAACTTTTTTTTGAACCAGCAAAACCTGGTGCAGAAATCTCTTCTTGCTGCCTTAGATCTGACCCAAGCAGAGAAATACACCTGAAGTCTCCAGGACTTTTTCACCCCTTTTTCACATAGGGGTGAAGAGGGCAACAGAGGAACAAGCAGATATTGAAAGTTGTTCTAGAACATTAAATTAAACTCTGTAAAATTTTCATTATTTTATCCATAAATGGCATGGCAGGGTTATAAATGTAGGAAGAAGGCAATTGTGTTAGAATTGGCTGCTGTATAAATCTTTTATTTTATTAAATCTCATCACAGGCACAGATGTGGAAGCAGCCTGGCTATATAGGATGACCTTTGACTGAATACAAATTTCACACACAACTTCATGACTGTTTTGCCCATGGATACACAGAGAAAACATTTTCCACTGACTCCTGTTTTGGGCTTTCAGAACAAAATGAGTCTTAATTGGTAAAACAACCAACCAAACCAGGCCTTAACCAATTGTATTTCTCTTCAAAGTATTGACCTACTCAGTTTCTTGGGGTAGACACTGACTACACTTTTATTCATGAGCTGAAGGAAAAAGAGTGTTGATAGATGAGCCTAAGGCATTTTCAAATACACTTGCTAAATAATAAACTTATCAGTTTCATCCAAATGAATAAATTATTAATTTTCATCAAATCTCCTAAATTGAAAAGCAAGGAAATGCAGGTGCTGAGGAAAAAAAATGACTCTCAGCAAAAATGTTTAGTATGTAGCAGTAAGGTCAAGGTTGACAAGTCATTATGCAGAATCCTTAGATAAAAATGCTTTTAAACATAGGAAGAACAGTGTTCAATTAAACATGGAGAAGATATATTGCAATCCTAAACCACTCCAGCTGTAAGCCAGACAAAATGCTAGAGAATGGACAAAGGTCCCCACCTGGGTCACTGAGTTTGCACTGACACTGTATTTCACATCTAGTAATTAATACATTTTATGTAAGGTATGTGTGCCTGGCTGTTTTTATAGATAATGTTTTAACTGCATAACATCCAATATTTAGGTATTTCAATAACACAAGGAGAGCTTTCAATTTTATTCAGAGAAATGGTAGGCTGTGCATTTTTAAAAATTATTATATCAAAGTCTTTGGTACAATTTAGTAGCATAAAAGTGTTATTATAAAATAATAAGATCCCCAGCTGGGCAAGGTAGCACACACCTTTAATCCCACACTCAGGGAGGCAGAGACAAGTAAATTTAAGGCCAGCCTGGTCTACAAGGCAAATCCAAGACCGCCAAGGCTACACAGAGAAACCCTGTCTCAATAAACCAAAAAAAAAAAAAAAAGAAAGAAAAAGAAAAACCCCAATCATTTGATTTTACCAATGAAAACTCTGGAGTCAGATGCAGAGGTGAAAGCCTATTAGCTCAGAGAGGCAGAGAAAGTACCCATCTGGCAGACCTTTCTACTCAACTGATGTCCCAGAAGGAAAATCATTTCCTGTTCAGCTTACATCCCAGAAAGAAAAAGACCATTCTCCTTTTCCACACAGTCTTAAATACCCTTCAAACTAAACGTTCTCTTTTCCACTTCTTGTGCATCTATCTGTCTTCAGGACTTCCTGTCACTCTTTATGGATTTTCCCCATGTTCACTTCAGGTCACCTGGTTGCTTGCTCTGCCTCTTGGCCTAGGATTAACTTTATTTAATCCTGTTTACAGAAAGCTTTTGGATTAAAGATGTATACTAAGGTTTAGCTACACCACAACTTCTTTTTTTGTTTGTTTGTTTTATAATAATCAGGAAGCTCTTGGATTAAAGGTACTTGCTGGGGCTGAGCCACACCACAACTAGAAACAGGTTTTTTCCAGTACACAGTCTTGGAGTTCACGGTGTGATCAAATATCCCGCAACATAAAAAAATAAAAATAAAAATATGTCAATTCTGCAAAAATGGAGAAGCAAGCTCTATCACAAGTCAGTTTACTACTGAGATGATTAATTTTGATTGTCGACTTGAGGAGACATAGGATCACCATGGAGACAAATCTGTGTGCTTATTTGTGAAAGGCAAACTAAATTAGGTTAACTGAAGTGAAAAGATTCACCCTAATGATATTGATACCATTCTTTGAAATCACATCTCTATTTAAATAAAAAGGACAGAGAGCTGAGCATAGACATCATTGATCCATTGCTTTCTCTTTTACTCCCCATTTACTTGTTTATGTATTTGTGCATTTATTTATTTATCACTTTACAGCTGGATCACAACCCCCTCACTCCTTTCTTCCCAGTCCCACCCTCACGTCCTGCTCTTACTCCCCCAACTGCATGTTCCACTCCCCCTTTTCCCCTCTGCTTCTTTTCAGAGTAGGGGAGGTACCTCAAAGTCACCAACCCCAAAGTAGCTCATCAAGTTGAAACCAGGCTAAGCACATCCTCTCCTACTGAGGCCAGAGTAGGCAGGCCAGCTAAGGGCAAGGGATACAAGGATAGACAACAGAGTCAGAGACAGCCCCTACTCCCATTTTTAGGGGACCCACATGATGACCAAGCTACACATTTTCTCCCTATGTGTAGGGAGTGCAGGTTAGTCCATGATTGCTCTTTAGTTGGTGGCTCAGTCTCTGTGAACTCTCAAGGGCACAGGTTTGTTTACACTGTAGGTCCTCTTGTAGTGTTTTTGACCCCTCCAGTTTCCTCAATCCTTCCTCCCAATGCAATTCCCATCAAGTCACCAATTCTTTACACAATTCTTTATAGACCTGGACAGAGGAATTCTCAACTTCTAACCGGATGCCTGCTTGTAGAAGAATGCAACTGTATCCATATCTATCACCCTAGACAAAACTCAAGTCCATGTGCAAGTGGATCAAAGACCTCAGAGTAAAACCGGTTATACTAATTTTTATAGAAGAGAAAGTAGGGGATAGCTTTGAACTCATTGACACAGGAAACATTTCGAATAGAATATCAACAGCTCAGGCACTAAGATCAACAATTAATAAATGGAACTTCATGACATTAAAAAACTTATGCATGGCAGAAGGCTAATATCCAAAATACATAAAGAACTCAAGAAATTAAGCACCAACAAACCAAATAACCAAATTAAAAATGGGGTACAGGGCTAAACAGAGAATTTACAACAGAAGAATCTCTAATAGCCAAGAAGTACTTAAAGAAATGTTCAACATCCTTATTCATCAAGGAAATGCAAATCAAAAGGACTCTGAGATTCCATCTTACATGTGTCAGAATGGCTAAGATAAAAAACTCAAGTGGCAGCATGTGCTGGCTAGGATGTGGAACACTCCTTCATTACTGGTGGCAGTGCAAACTTGTACAACCACTTTTTAAATCAATCTGGCTCTTTATCAGAAAATTGGGAGTAGCTCTCTTCTTCTTTACTGCATACACATTACAGCCAGCTTCCTCAAGCTCTCAGCAGTATGCCTTCCTTGAAGTGTGTGAGCCAAAAATGTTTCTTTATTTCAATTGCTCCTGGCAAGGTATATTTTCACAGCAATAGGACAACAACTAATATAACCAGATAGATAACAGCTCTACTGGGAGCCTTTTCTCTATATTACTTTGAACCTGTAAAATCTACTGAAATTTTAAAATTTTTAGAGGATGATGTTAACTCACTGTGGTTAATTTTGGTCCAGTTTGATTCTTAGTTGCTAATCCATCCCCCACCCCTCAACCTCTTCAAGCAGCTGTTATGTATTTCTAAAACAACTGGTGAATGGTTCCTTGGAGCCAAGGTGAACAGAAAAGTTCGCTGACTGTGAATAATCCATGCTGGGTTTGTTGGTTACTGCTACTAGACAGGGTTCCCGATGGTGAAGACATTCTTCTTGTATGTCTTCTTATTGTTACAAGCCTCTCTCCTCTAACTAAAAAGTGTTTTCTAGTGAATTTTACAGGCTGGTGTCCTTACCTCCAAAGATGTTAAAGAGCTATTGACCAATGAGGAAAATAAGTAACTTGCATAGGTAAAGCACAGACATAGGAAATGTCAGCGAGGACTATGTTTATACGTCACACTGATGACTGACACAGAGACAGTCTCCAAGAGAAGCAATAAGCTCTCAGAAACATCCACAGACAGGAAAGACTATGATTTATAGCATTGATACAATTATTGCTCCTATTGCCCAGTTTTCTACAACAATAACAACAAAGGATAAAACGAAATAACCAGGATGAGAGGCTTAAAAGGAGGAAAATGAGCTGTCTTTGAAAAAGGTCTAATAGGACATATATGAAGCAAAAATGAAGAAGAAATACCTTAGATTTTTTTAAAAGAGCTAGAAAAAATGTGAAGAAAAACTTTAAAATGATATGTGAACATTAAGGCTATGTTAGTAAATCAATATTAATTTAAAGAAAGCCAGCAAAATACAACCTAGACCTGAAGAAGTACACCAATGTGCATCAAAAACTACAGCTCAGTAATTGTAGGCAGATGTTAGGAGGCAGAAGGGACACTCAATGAGCTTGGATCCAGTTAAATGAAGATTAATGAGGATGAAGAACACAAAAATAACTGAACAATGAGTAGAATCCAATGATCTGTGGGAAAATATCCACAGAAACAACACACACATTTTTGGAATCTCAGTAGGGAGGAAGAAACAGAGCAAATACTTGCAGAAATAATGGCTAAAAGCCCCCCAGATTTGACAAAAATTATAATACTTAATGAAATCAATGTTATTCTGCTTTGCATCACTATAAAATTCCTATGCTTATGATGTATTAAGAGAGAAGATTCAAATTTTCACACACAGTTGTAAGAGGCGCTAGTGCAAATTTGGTAGTCTAACAGCTTTGAGTTTATCATATTAGAAGTGCATCATAGCCAGAGCACCACTTACACCATTAGTGGGAAATGAAGAAGAGACTGAAGACTGTAATCCTCTTTCAGGGTGTTCTTAAAACTCAGCCAGTCCTGATGAGACCTGATAGACCAGGGTCAGATGGAAGGGGAGGAGGACCTCCCCTAACAGTAGACTGGGGAACGGGTATGGGAGGAGACGAGGGAGAGAGAAATGGCGGTATTGGGAGGGGATGAGGGAGAGGGCTACAGCTGAGATACAAAGTGAATAAATTGTAATAAATTAAAAAAAATTGAAGAAGGGGAAAAGCCTCTACCATTTAGCATATGCAGCATTTCCTAAAAGCACCAGCAGGAGGAGCAAGCCCTTAAACATATGGTCATTTCACAAACTTTGCTATCCAAAGTATAGTACAGTCACTTCTAAGTTAAGATGAACTCAGAAAGACTCTCACTGAGGTACCTTTTAATCAAGCTTAGAAAAGGCAAAGAGAGTATCTTGAAAGTAGCTTGAGAGAATTGAAATTAGAGTGAGGAGTCACATACATCAGGATCTCTGAGACCGTTAGATGCTTCTCATCAGAAACTTGGGATGCTGGGACGCAATGAGCTGATATCTTCAAGGTTCTGTAAGGGGGAATAAAAAAGAAAAGCTAACAAAAATGTTAATAATGGCTTCAGAAACTTCAAATTACAGTATATGTGTATTTATACATGTATATACACAAATATTTGGTTTTTTGAAACAGGGTTTCTCTGTGTAGCCTTGGCTGTCTTGGACTTGCTTTGCAGATCAGAGTAGCCTCAATAATCTGTCCACCTTTGCTTCCCTGAGTTTTGTGATTAAAAAATATACCACCATGCCTGGCTCAAATTATAGTATTTTAACTTTAGGATCGTCCCATAATACACAAAAGAAAATAATGTATGTGAAAAGTCATATAGAAAATTCACAAAAGGAAATGTATTGAATTGTTTAGTTCTTTTAACAACAGCGAGGGTTAAAATACAATTATGTGCTGCCTGGTAGTGAACCAATTTAGATTCAAAGATGCAAAGAGGTTGGAAGTGAAAAGATGGATAATGTAATTCATTCAAGTAAAGGACTGAAAGCAAACAGTGGTTTTATCAATAGATCTAAAGTGAAAATGTTCCACGAGACAAATAAGAGCCGAATGTGTGAGCATAAAGTTTAGTGATGGTCCCACCCCAGGAATGTATGGAAAACACACTTGAACTCAGTGGGTTATCATAAAGAGGAAAAAAAAACTAAAATAAAAGATGAAGTTGGAGGGTAGGGAGGTGGAAGTGGATCTGAAAAGAGTTATGGGGAGGAGTTCGGATGAATATGAGCAAAATACACTATTTGAAATTCTCGAAGGAGTAATAAAATATTTTAGGTTATGCAATTATCAACATTTGTATCCTTCACCATATGCCATCAAAATAAATAGGAAAAACCTTGTAGACCTGAAGTTAGAATGGGCAATTATAGTACATTTAGACATTATTCTGACTGTTCTGCTCATTATGGATAAAATATAGGGTCTTTTGCAAAACAAGAACTCTCTCACTGAGCTACACAATTTAAACACAGCCTTATTCTACCCAAGAATAATTCACAAGGGAAATTACAAAATACACAGAGATGACTAAATGTGAAAACACAACATTTCAAGACTTACAGGTTGTGAAGAAAGTAGGACTGTGGTACAGTTTGTAACTACTTATAGCAACAATGAGGAATGAACGTGCAAACCAACAATTTAGCATATGAATTTGAAGCAGAGCAAAGAGAGCAAATGGTAAGAAATAGTAAACAAAAGAGAAGATAAATAAAATAGGAACAAAAACAAAAAATTATAATGAAAAGAGATGAAACAAAAGTAGATTCTTTTATAGACCACCTACATCAACAAATGTAATTGGGGAGAGTAATTGATAAAAGAGAAATGACTCAAATTACTAAGGACTTAATTAAAAAAATATGGTAGCAATAATGATTCTACCAAAATCAAATGCATTAAAAGAGTATATTTTAAACAATTGTATGTCAAGAAGTTGGATAACCTAAAGAAAATGAACAAATTCTTAAAAAAAAATAAAGTTCTGAAGTAGTAAATCATCAAGAAATAGCAAGTCTGGACAGATCTGTAAATGGTAAAAGGTCTTGATATAAATAAAAGTCTTCAAATGAAGAAAATCCCTAGATATAGTCACTGTATTAATTCACTCTACTCATTTTTAAAGAACCAATATGCTTTGCAAAAGTGTTTTTTTCCAACTCTTATCAAAGGAAAGAAACACTTATCAACACATTCTTTGAGGTGGGCATTAGGCTGATACCAAAGCAAAGACACTGCAAGAAAGTAAGCCTATGAACCAGTATCTCTTGAATTTCCACACAAAAATTTCCAATAAAATATAAAGAAATAAGATTCTGTGCCATATTACATGCATTACATATTATCACAAAATGAAATCAATTAGTAGAATGCAAAAATGGTTTGATATGTGTAGATTAATCAATATAACAAAACAAAGAATTTGCCAAGTCATGAGGAAATATGCACAGTCATCTAATGTGGAAACACACATGAAAAAATTCAAGACTCCATGATATTAAAAATACTTAAGAAGCTAGTGTTTGTAAGAAACTATCCTTTCATAGTAGAAGTCACATATTAAGAATGTACTGTAACCATTACAGTTAATGCTAAAAGATCAAATTACCCTCTGAGTTGAGGAAGAGGGCAAGAATTCCTGATATGCTCACTTTTAACTAGTATCATAGCTAGAACAATTAGGAAATAAACAAGACTATGACATCTGCATTGTTATTTTAAAAGTGTTATTATTAAATGGTTTATAGTTGAATTGATCTTGTGTTGAATACATAAAAGATTTCATATACACTAAAATTAAATGATTTCCACAATGTAACTGGGTACAAAAAGTCAACATGCAAAAGTTAGTTGCATTTCTATACACTATGAATGAACAATCTTGAAAAGAAATTGCAAAATCAATATCATTTACAATTACATCAAGAAAACTAAATCCTTGAGACTAGACTGAACCAGAGCCATGAAATATATGTATAATAAGAACTACAGAACCCTGATGAAAAAAAAAAAGAGTAAACAAGTGGAAACCCATTCCATGTTTATGGATTGGAAGACCCAGTATTCTTAAATTGCAAGCACTATTCAATGTGACATACAAGTTCAAAGCAATCTCTCACAAAGTTGTAATTACTTCTTCTGTGGGTATATAAATGTAGACACAATAAAAAACACTATCCCAAAAGTCATATGAAGTTAAAAGGGAATGCAGAGTTCTGAAAATGAGCAACCTAACTGGAAGACTCATAGTTCCTCATTTCAAAAGTGAGTTACAAAAATCAAAACAGTATGATATTAATTAATATATAAGGAAACTCAAACTTCTTATGTATAAGAGAGAGCCCAGAAGTGAGCTTATGTTTGTGGTCCAAAGATTTTTCACAAGTCTGTCAAGACCTTAAAAGAAAATTCTTTTTGACAAGTGACACCAAAACTAAAACAAGGCAAAACAATAACAACAACAACAAAAACAAACAAACAAAACAACAAAAACCCAAAACAAAACTAATGCAAAAATATGTGCTGGGCTGCAGAGATGGCTCAATGGTTAAGAACAGCTGATCTTGGCAGAGGACCTGATCTTGGTTCCCAGACCCATGTTAGGAAGCCCACAACTGTCTGCAGCTCCAGTACTAGGGGATATGCCACCTTCTTCTAGCTTACATGTACTTAACCACATTGAGGCACACATAAATACACATAATTAAAAATAAAAACAAAGTATGCTATTATTATAAATGATATAATATGAATACTATTAAGTATTCGTAAAAATGAGTAAGTATGATTCTTCTTATTTGAGGTACTTAGAGTAGTACAAAACGGTAGGGACTAAAACTAGAACAGGATGAGAGGAATGAAGATTTGTTGTTTAATGGATATAGAGTTTTATTTGTACCAAGTTGTGCTTGTTAGGTTTTGTTAACTTGACACTAAGTAGGGAAAAAAGAACCTCAATTGAGGACTTTTTTTCCCCCTACCAGATTTGCCTGTGGGCATGTCTGTGGGTCATTTTCTTGATTAATGATTGATTTGGGAGAGCTAGGTCTACTGTGAATGGTGGCACCCCTGTGCAAGTGCTTCTGGGTTGTATATAAAAAGCAGGTTGGGTAAACAATGGAGAGCAAGCCAGTAAGCTCCTGAATCTCTTTCTGCTTGTGTCCCTTCCCCAACTTCTCTCAGTGATGAACTGTGATCACAGCAATATGGTAGCAAACTAAGATAAAGGTGAAAAGAATTAATACAGATGTGTCCTGAGGACAGTTGTACAACCTTATGAATGTGTTTAATTATCACTGCACTGCAGACTTAGAAATTGTAATGATGAAAATTTTATGCCATGTATATTTCACTACTTTTTTTTAAAGGGGGAAAATTAGCAGCACAAACAGCCATTTATTACAGTGTCTGTGGGTCAGCAATGTGAGCAGAGCTGGTGTATTTTACTCTAATTTTGTCTTGACCTCTTACGCGGGTGCCTATAACTCCAGCTCTGCCTTGAGAGGGCTCCTGGGTGTTTATTTAGTCATGACTGCTTTCCTTTGCTCTTTACACAGAATTTTTTATGACCAGATAAATTAGTTCTTTGTTGCTGTGATAAAACACCATGACGAAGGAAACTTATAGGAGACAGAATTTATTTGGACTGATGGTTACAGAGTGTTAGAGTCCATGAAGGCAACTGTGTGTTGGGGGCGGGGGCAGAGCATGGCAGCAGGTGCCAGGTAAGATTGCTATGGTTCTATCTTGAACCACAAACATGAAACACATAGAAGAGAGAAGATAGGGGTGGCGGTGGAGGGGAGGGAGAGGGAGAGGGAAAGGGAAACTGAAGAGAGGGAATACGTACTGGGATTGATGAGCCTTTGAAATCACAATGTCCACCAAAACCCAGTGATGTACTTCTTCCAACAAGTCCACACTTCCTAAACCTACACAAAAAGCACCAACAAATAGGGAGAAAGCGTAAAAGTACACGAGTCTAGGGGGGAACATTCTTATTCCAGCCAGGATACCAAATGTCATTCTCATATTAAATTTGTATGGACTCCATCATATCTGTGTCTAGTTTAATCTTACCATGATAATCACTCTAAAGGAGTTCCATAGCCCAGGAAGGAGTTAGGTCAGGGTGTGTCAAGAATATGCAACACAAAAGAGACAATTAAACAAAGGGATAATGATGGCACACACTATTACAGCTCTCAGAGGGAGTGAGAGCAACATATTTCAGTTTGGGACATTTGTCTTCAATCAGAGTGTGGAGAATGTGAGAAAGGGCATGGGACTAGGTAGCCAAAGTCCTTACTTGCATCCAAACTTTTCTAACAGAATTTATGTGAGGATTTTGTCTTGTGGATATGGAATAAACAGACATAAACCCTAAGACGTCACCCTATGGCTGAGAGCTGATCACTGTTCCATCTATAGTTCATGTAAGTACATGGGCACAGGCAAGGCAGGGTAAGTTGAATCCAACAGTTACAGTGAGCTTTACCTGTATAAGATAGACTGCATTGAGGAGCCTGCAGTGGACAGAGAAATGGAAGCTGCACAAAGTAATTGAACAGTGATTCTAAGCTAAACCTACATTCAAACTGAGCTCTGAGACAACGTGAATAATTAGAATTTGCTACAAGAGTGGAAGAACTGGGAGATACCAAAGTTGGGGGCCAAAAAAATCTCCTGAAGGATGCTCACCTCAGGCCTGGTAGTGAAATCCCAGTTGACAATGACAATGTCCTAGAATTCAACATGGACTGTCAGTCATATTACCAGCAAGTAGCTTCTCCATATGGATGGGAATTCTGTTACTTGAATAGTTCATGGACCTCCTGGTCCCAATAAGCTCTGCTGGATAATCCACCCTCAATAGGACAATTTAAGAAGCACATAATACTCAAAAGTAGAAAGAAAATTTCTTCAATGTTATCACATTGGGAAGAGGAAGAAAGAGGTCTTTTAGCCCCCCTACCCCCAGTCCTTATTTAGGGTTTTGGTAAGAGCTTTAGGTTGAACTAGAGGACAATTTCTCCAGCAATGTGTGATCCCAGCCACCCACCACTATTATTTGAGCTCCAGTCTCTCCCACAAGATGTGACCAGTTACTGTGAAATACCATTCAAGAGAAAGTGTTCCCCACTGTGACTAGTCCCAGGCTGCAGTTTTTCCTTCCACCAGCATGAAACTGGGAAAATTTCTTTAAAAAAAATCTGTTTATTATTATTATGCATTTGTATGGGAAAGCACATGCCATGATGTGTATGTGGAGGTCAGAGGACAATTTTGTGGAGATTTTTTTTTTTGGTCCACCTTTATGCGAGTCCTGGGGATGGAGCTCAAGCCGCCAGGCTTGTGTGACAGGAATCTTTACCCAGTGAGACATCTCAGCAGCTTGAAATTTCAATTTTTGCGTGGTGGCACACATCTAACTGCAGTAGTTTGACAGTTAAAGGAAGGTGCAAAAGTGTTTTTAAATATTCTAGTTTCTGCCAGGACGGCTGCAATTCTTTAAAATATTCTGACTAATATCCAGAACCTAATGTCCCTAGAGGAAAGAGCCAGATGGAAACTCTTATCTCTTGTGTCCTAGCCTTAAAAGTCACATATGTCATATGGTGGCACATCCTTTGGGCATATGCGCAGGAGTGGTATAGCTGGGTCTTAAGGTAGTGCTATTACCAATTTTGAGAGAACTTATCAGATTGATTTCCACAGTGATTGTACAAGTTTACATTCCCACCAGCAATGGAGGAGTGTTCCCCTTTCTCCACATCTTCAAAAACATGTGCTTTCACTTGAGTTTTTGATCTTAGCCATTATGATGGGTATAAGATGGACTCTCAGGGTCCTTTTGATTTGTATTTCCCTGGTGACTAAAGACGCTGTGCATTTCTTTAAGTGGTTCTCAGCCATTTGATAGTCCTGTTGAGAAATCTGTTTAGCCTTGTACCCCATTTTTTAATCAGATTATTTGCTTTTTTGCTGTTTAATTTCTTGAATTCTTTATAGATTTTGGATATTATCCCTCTGTCATACAACAAGGACATTTGCTCAATGATGTTCATAGCAGCTTTAATCATAATAGTCCGAATCTGGAAACAACCAACACGTCCTTCAGCTGTAGAATGGATAAAGAAACAGTGGTACATTTACACAACAGAATACTACTCAGCTATTGAAAACAAGGAAATCATGAACTTTGCAGGCAAATGGAAGGAACTAGAAAAGACCAGAGAAACCAGAAAGACATTCACGGTTTCTCTGCTTTTGTTTATTAGGCCTTCACAATCGCCCTAAATTCAAAGGATAGAAATTAAACTCCAGAATTTGATGAGAAGAATGCCAGAGTCCCAAGATCCTGGAGCTGTGAAGTCTTCAATATTTATTTGTAGGGCATATACCATACCAGAAGAACACTTTGCCTTATTTATTTTAATTTTTTCTTTGAAGTTATCATTTAATTACATTTCTCCCTTTCTTTTCCTTCCTCCTAAACCTTCCACACATCCCTCCCCACATTTTAAAACTCACAGCCTCTTTCTTGACTAATTATGAATGCATAAATGTTTGTATGTATGTGTGTATGTATGTATACATAAATACATATATGTACTTATTCCCCCATATAATCTGTTTGAGACAGAATCTTTCAGTGACTTAGGGCTTGCTGATTGGGAAGGACTTGCTGGACAGCAAACTCCAAGGATCCTCCTATTTCTGCCTCCCCATCTCTGGATTACACGCACAGCACTGTGCCGGTGATGAAGCTGAAGTCAACATGCTTTTGCAGTAAGCTCCATGTGGGCACTGAGCTGTCTCCCAAGCTCTTGATATTCTAGAACCATGCAAAGTGAAAGGAATGCAACTGGAAAAAAGAAATTCTCTTAATAATGAATATATCCTTCTGTCTAAAAATTGGGAAGTGGCATTAAGTGAGTTTTATTTCACTGAGTGATTAATGCAAGAGCCAAGCATTGTCAGACTGAAACGTGAGCAATATACTTTGCAGGTTAAGGTTTCTGTTTGAGGCTAAGGAATAAATCCCTGTTTGTAGTGGTTAAGTCCTTGCAAGTTAAGATTTCTATTTGTAATTAGGAATAAGCTCTGTTTCTAAGGCCTAATGTAAACTGCAAAACTTGTTTTTTAACCTGCACCAAACTTGTAACCCCATTCATATGATATATATTCTTACCCCTCTTCCCTCCTTTTCATTGTATTTTTCTAATGATGTACAACAATCAACTCCATCATTACTGTGAACACCTTATCTCTCCTATAAAAAGGACATCAAGAGGACAGCAGGGGCTGCTCTCTCAAATTCTGACTTAGGGTAGAACAGCTGGCTGGCTGGCCATTCTCAGGTGCACTCCAAAATACAGTTTGCTTTAATTAGGAAATCATAGATTTAGTGTTTTCTTTTGATTTCAGGTTTAACATCAGCTTCTTTTCAGTATATTTTTTGTATGTGGTGTGTGTTTATGTGTGTATAGGTAGGACACTGATTTCAGGAATCCTCTTCTATCTTGTTCCACCATATATTTTGAGGAGCAATGTCTCTCTGAAGCTTGGCTTACTGTTTTGGTTAGACTGTCTATCCAGTAGACAGTCACTCTCTCTCTTACTCTCTCTATCTCTCTTTCAGTCTTAGAGTTTAGGATTTTTTTTTGTTTTGGTTTGTTTTTGTTTTTTGTTTGTTTGTTTGTTTTTTGCTGTGAAGAGACACCATGACCATAGCAACTCTTGTAAAGGAAAACATTTAATTGGGACCAGCTTACAGTTTCAGAGGTTTAGTCCATTATCATCATGGGGGAAGCTTGGGGGCATGCAGACAGACATGGTGATGGAAAAGGAGCTGAAAGTTCTACATCTTGGTCTGACGGCAACAGAAAGAGAATGCCACACTGAGCATAGCTTGAGAATAGGAGACTCAAAGCCTGCCCCCACAATGACACAAGTCTACAACTTACTCCAACAGGCCATACCTTATAAAAGTACCACTCCCAAACATTCAAACATGTGAGTGTATGGGACCCATACTTATTTAAACCAACACACACACATGAACACACACAGCAACGGGCTTACAGGATTGTACCACGACACCTGGATTTTGCATGGGTTTGAGGGCTCTGAACATGAACCTTACATTTGTGCAGCAGGCACTTTACCAGTGAGCCATTTCTCTATCCCAGCTTTTACTCTGTTATAGACAATTTCTTGTAAAGCTGAAGGAATCTTGGACACAAAGAAATAATTTCAGTGCATCAAGAACTCAGAGGCAACAAGGTCAGATGCTAACTATGATGTTACGCACCTGTGAGCATGTTGCTGGAGCTTCCAAAGTGACAGCAAGATAACTTAGAGAAGCAACAATGTCTCACCTCCACCCTCCTGATCAGCAAAAAATTGGAAAACCCAAGAAGAGATCTAAGCTACATCGACGAGAGCACATGGGTCAACAGCACTGTGAGAAAAGCCCAATGCTTTGCAAGTCTCCTCCACCCTCAACAAAAACAAAAAACAAACAAACAAACAAACAAAAAACCATTGCATCTTGAGGAGAACAAGCAATACAGGGCATTATTAGTAAAGCAATTTACGTAAAAGGATGTTTCACCCACAATATAACCAGACAGAGAGTGGAAATTGAGACTATCATCACTGAAATAAAGTTTAGCAGCTGCACTCAATAGAAGGAATGCCAAAGTTCAGGAGAAGCTAGTTAGCTGGGATAGCAGGCCAAGAACCTCAAATTTTCAACTTCCAATACTCATAGAGACAATGTTAGAATGGCACAGACCCTGTAAATAAGCTCTGGGTTTGAATATAAGGTACATGTTTCCAACAGTGGAACACTAAAAAGAATTATGTAAATTTTTGTTGGGTGGGGTTTTTCTCCCAACCCCAAGATCCTGGAATAATGACTTATGAGACTCAAAATAATTGTATATATACCTAAGCCACATATCTAGGCTCTTCTCTGACTAGCTCATGACTTAAAATACTTTACACTAATTAACATTCTGCCATGTGGCTGGTTACCTCTGCTCAGGTACCATGTACCTGTTTGCTTCACATCTTGCCAGCTGAATCTCATGTGCCTGGCTCTCACCCAGAATCTATTCTGCCAACCAGATTTCCCACCTCCTACTTCCTGCCTCAGCTATAGACCATTAGCTTTTTACTGACAGCTGATGTTTCCATACAGACACACAATATTCTCTCAACACATTTTTATGTCTGTTATTAAGCTGTTTTCTTAAGATCCAAATATACGCTTTAATACTCTCTGTGGAGCCTGACCCATACAGGGTGTGATTTCTCCTTTGACAATTGCCTTCCTGTGAAATTATGTTAATAGTGGGACACAGAAGCACAACAAAAAGGCCTGAGGCAGCCTATTTTTTTTTGCTGTTCTGGGAACTGTTCTCCTGGCAACAGGATGAAACCCTGGAAACAGCAGATGTTCTCTCTCTTCCATTCCACATTCCAATACAGGTTTCTTCATATTTACATGCCTATAGTCTATGGGGCACTGCCTCCTTTCTTGTGACTAATTCTTTCCATTTCCTACCTAGAATGCCATCCCTTACTCACAGCTATGTCTCCGAACCCTCTTGAGTTTCTAAATTACTTCCTTAATCCTACCATACTTAGGGGTATAGATATGACCAGTTACTGTTACTTCTATGTAACTTGGAGTTTCCTCACGGTATTCATTTTGCTTCTTTGGTGTTCCAAAACTTGCTCTGAGAATTCCTCTGAAAGCATTTTCTGCTGAAACACATTACATGGTTTTGTTTTCTTGAATCAGTGTTATCACAGTCAAACAAAAGAGGATGATTATAAATACCAAATTGAGTTTGAACAACACTGGGTACCATGCTTGTGTATAGATTTCTCTACATATTAGTTCTTATTATTAGTTATTATCTCAAAAACAGAAAAATATCAGACAAATGAGAAACAGAAATAAAGAACTAGAAATTTCAGAAGCTATTACAGAAGGTAAGAATAGAAATTCCTTAGGGATGCTGATAGTAGAGAGATAGAAAACTATATGATAGAGGGATAAGAGGAGAAAAACTTCCCTTAAGTTGAAATAAATGTTATTAGCAGAATAACACACACACACATACACACACACCATCTTGCATCTCAAGATGTTGCTCTCAAATGTCAGGTCATCAAGGACAAAAAAATAAGCACAGATGCACTGTGAATTGTGGTACAGTTATATCCTGATAAACCCTTTGTAAATTGGAAGTGTCTTAAGTAGACAATGCATCTAATCTTCTGTGCATCAGTTTGGAAGCACACTGCATCACCACGGGGCTTCAGTGGTTCACTCCCATGACTGCACCGTTGACAGAGATTCAGCTTAATGCCAATACCTACCACTATGACAGGTGATTGTGACACCTTACAGCCAGGCTTGGAAAATATAAAAATTCTATATTTGGAGAGCAGTTTCTAATAAATTCTACCAGGTGTTGAAATAGCAGGAATAAGAGACTATCTGCATTAATCTGCCACCAGAATTAGATACTGGGAAAAGTAAGGTGGCCAAGTGAGTAAAAGCAGTTTTGCTACAAACCTCATCATGTGAATTCAATCCCTGGAACAACAACATTTTTTTAAAGCAAGATAGGGAATGGCTCAGTGTTTAGGAATGGCTCAGTGCTTAGGAGCATATAACTCTAGCTCCAAGTGATCCAACCAAAATCCTCCCACTGTTTCTTCATATATGTACTCACATGCACACCCCTACAATCACACATAATTTT
>CM053765.1:24100599-24124259 GCA_028658305.1 Pachyuromys duprasi
AAAACAGAAAGAAACATATGGTATATACTCACTTATATAGACCTATAGGATAGGGAGGTCATGCTGAAATCTATACACCTAGGGAAGATATACAAGAAGGAGGACCCCAGGTTGGTGTGATCAATGCTTGTTTAGATGAACCAATGGGATGGACATTGAGTGGAGAATAATACAAGCAACAGGACAGGAGCATACCAAAGAGGGCCTCGGACAGAATCAATATAGCAATGTATCAAAGCAGATAGTAAGAATCACAACCAAGCGTTCGGCAGAGGGCAGGAAATAATAATAAAAATAGGGGAGGTTAATAAGACTTGTGGAGAACAAGAACTCCACAAAGACCAAACTGAGCAGGACACAGGGGTCTTCTATGGGACAGTTTCTCCAACCAAGGACCATGTATGGATATGTCCTAGAACCCCCGCTCAGAAGTGGCCCACAGTAGCTCGATATCCAACTGAAGATCCTAGTAAGGGGAACAGGGACTGTTTCAGACATGAACTTGATGGCTGGCTCTTTGACTCTCCCCCATAAATGCCAGGGAGTAACAGCCTGGCTAGATCCCAGGGGAGGACATTGTAACCAGCCCTGAGGAGACAAGATGAACTGGGGTCGGATGGAAGGGGAGGATATCCTCCCCTGTAGGTGGACTTGGAGTGGGCTGGGAGGAGATGAGGGAGGGATGGGGACAGTGGGAGGGAGGGGGCTACGCCGGGGATGCAAAGTATCTAACCTCTGATTGATATAAAAATAAAAATAAAAAATAAAAAAACCAAAAAAGCAAGGTATCATGATAATAAAAAATAAAGCTACTTAACAATTTCATTTATGAACAGAGGCATAGCATCTAAAAAAAGCATTGCCAATGGAGCACATCAATGGAGGCAGATGCAAGGCATTGTGATTAAGAAAGATTTAGCTCATGAGTACAAGAGGAGTTTAATATTAGCAGGTGTTAACATGATTCAGTACATGGGTAAGGAGGGGAAGCATAAGATTACCTTAACAGGTACGTGAAATACCTTTGATGATTCCACATGGTCATCCTTTACTATAGAGCATTACAAATACAAGGAATGGGGACCCAAACTAACCCTGATTACGCACGATATCTGTACCAGTTACCTACCAAAAGGTAATATACATATACATACATATATACACATGTATCACAGCCTTAATTATATATACATACATATATATATACAACATATATATATGTGTGTGTGTGTATATAATCTATCTTTACCTATATCTGTATCTCTCCCTTTCTCTCTCCCTCTTTCTCTCTACTTATACATAGATATATACATAGAGAGAGAAAGAGAGAGACAGAAAGAGATGGCTAACCTTACTTGTCAATTTGACCACATATGGAATCCACTAAAACCTAAACAGCTGGGCCACAGAATAATCTTGTGAGGGAGTATTTCTATTTATTTATTATATATCTTCTATCTATCTATCTATCTATCTATCTATCTATCTATCTATCTATCTACATATCCATCAATCTATCTACCTATCTATCCATTTACAATTTAGTGTGCCTAAGATTTTTTAAAAATTTTATTTATTTATTCTTAATTACAGTTTATTCACTTTGTATCCCAGTTGTAGCCCCCTCCATCATCCCCTTCCAATCCCACCAGCCCTCCCTCATCTCCTCCCGTGCCCCTCCCCAAGTCCACTGATAGGGGAGGTCCTCCTCCCCTTCATTCTGACCCTAGCCTATCAGGTCTCATCAGGACTGGCTACATTGTCTTGTAAGGGAGTATTTTTGAGTAGTCATTTTAGTTCAGAAGACCCAGCCTAACTCTGTGCCACATCTTTTGGGAGCTTTCTCAGAAAATTGGGAATAGTTCTACCTCAAAATCCAGCTATACCATTCCTGGGCATATATCTGAAAGGACATTTGCTCAACCATGTTTGTAGCAGCTCTGTTTGTAATAGCCAGAATCTGGAAGCAACCTAGATGTTTCTCGATGGAGGAATGGTTACAGAAATTGTGGTACATTTACACAATGGAATACTACTCAGCTATTAAAAACAAGGAAATCATTAAATTTGTGGTCAAAAGCTGGTCAGTGCCAGCCAACAATCTTATGCTTTCTTTGTTCTACACTCCTATGCTGAGGAAAATATGCCATATCAATTATATTTCTCAAACCAATGCCATCTAGTAGCCTACTTCTTACTAGCCTTCTTCAAGCATCCTTAAACCAGTTTCCTCTAATTTTTCTACCAGTGAGTTTGAGAACTGGCTTAATTTGTGAGCTTCTCTATACTATAAAAACTTCATCAAACTGTCATCTCATTGGCACCAGCAATTTAGGGTAATATATATCTGTGTTTCTTTTCCATTGAATATTTGTCTCCAGAATAAAAAATGAAAGTGATTTTTGTTTTTAATGTGGGCTTATGATCAAGGCCTCTCTCCTTATGTGCACTCAGAAAATTTGAGGACTATAACAATATGTTTAGTGATTATTTTCTAGTGACATATCCAAATATTTGTACAGCTTCATTTATGTTGATATGTCTATATCTTTTAATCTTCATTTAACTATCTCTTCATGGACTGATGTTATGCAGCAGAGCACTGTAAAACTCAGTTGCTTAGAAAAACTTTGACTAGTCTCATGATTTCCAGCCTTCATAAGAAAGTTGTTCTGATTCAGCTGCAGAGTGATGTTCTTGAATGACGTCATTCACATCCAGCCACATGTCTGGGATGCAGATAGAATGGCTGGATGAAACCAGAGCCTTCTCTATTTGGGGTTGGTTTTTATCTTCCAGAGACCATCTAAGGAGTGTTCACCTGGTGACAGAAAGCTCTCCGTAGCCAGAGATAGCAAAACACAGTTGCTTTAAGCTCCCACCTACATCAGATTTTCTTTGATCCATTCATTAAGCTAGTCATGAAGCCAGTCTCAAAATCTATGTTTGGATGGGACCAATGCAAAGGTAAAAAAAAAAAAAAAAAAAAAAAACTAAAACAACAGATACTCTACAGTGAAGAGTAGCTGGAGCTGAACAATGAAAATAATTGGAACCGGGAAAGGTTTTCATGTTGACATAGTAATTTATGAGGTGATTTCTTTAAAAAAAAACAATGAATATGCACTACTCTTGCAAATTATATTGCTTTTAAAAGTAGGAAGAAAACACACTTTTTCAGTTATGAACCTTGGCTTCATTTCCTACATTTGCATATTTCCCAGCCACTGAGTAGTCATTCTCTTGCCCTTGTTAAACACATACTTTCCCACAGTGAGACTAAAAAATGCCCACCTCCTCCCAGAATCCTCACCTTTGTAGTCACCCTGGCATCTGCCAGTGCATATGCACAGATACCATGGAGGTATGCATAGAAAAAAAAACCAAAAAACAAAAACGAGGACAGTGAGCCATTTAGAAACCCCAATTGGCTGCAGCTGCTTTGGTCCCATAAAGGAAGGGGCATTATTTCACTGTAGGGGCTTGTTTGGCTGATGTAATGTATAAACATCTGGCTTCACTGGCCATAGTTTAGGTGGAGACACTATAATAAAGAGGTAGTCAAGATTCTTCAATGAGATTTGATAAAAAAAAAAAAAAGGTATGAAAAAGGGATATGAAAGGAAAGGAGTAAAATGGAAAGTAATGACTCTGAGTGGCCAAAATTCTTTTTGTGGTTGGAAGTGTGCTACTTATCAAGCTATTGTCTCTGCTTTGTTGTCTTGCAGTACACTGCTTTGCTGTGGTGACCCTAGGAGGCTGCAAAATGCATTTCCTTTTGTCGTCAGCCTTTGGTAAGTTTTAGCAGAATGAGTCTACAATGTGCTTTTTCCTTTCTACTGTCCTTGTTCTCAATGGAGCCTATTAGTGCCTTCAGTTTTGATCTGTTTCCACATCTAGAACTGGTCTTCTTGTATCTGCTTAGATATGTCAGCATCTAAGGGGCAATGTCCACACACAGGCAGGAGCTCTGCTATCTGCATCCTTCTTATTTGCTAGCATCAGCTAGATGTTTCACACTTTGCCCCAGGTATCTCCCTACTCAACATGATCTCAACTTTTAATTGCTGCTATCACTCATATTGTCTCTTTTAAGCCCAAATCTTGTGCCTGCTTCTAGCATAACTATGCATTATATCAGTGTGTCTAATTTATTATCATTATTTGGTTGTAGTAATCTAGACACCACCCAAATGGGAATAAACTGATAACATTGACTCAGAGCTTACTATAGCAAAGGACTCAGCCAGTATAATTTGCATGTGGCAAAAACTCAAGGGTAGACAGAAGAAAGAATGGGGACTATGTCGCATGAATGAAAGGAAAGGCTAATGTATGCCTTCACATGAGGGAGAGGGAAAGATTATGTAAATCCTAATTGAAGAACACTGGTTTAAGGAAGCTAGAAGCAGGCTAGTAAGAAGCAGGCTACTGGATGGAATTGGTTTGAGAAGTTTTATTGGTATGGAATATTTTCCCCAGCTTAGGAGTGTAGAACAAACAAAGCACAAGATTGTTGGCTGGCATTGACCAACTTTTGACTACTCAGGCCTGATTGCTACAGAGGTTGTAGTTTGGCTTCCTTTGGTGGTTCCATATCAATGTTCTATTACTGTAGAATAAAAAAAAATGTTCATTTGTATATTCAGTTACTCACCTCATGCTTAGTTACTTAAGCCTTTCACTAATTTCTTTTACTGAAGTGCCTCATGGTTTTCCTGAACAGTCTATTCAGTTTGTATATGTATATGTGTGTTTACTTTGCCAGGCCTCTAATAAGTTGTATACAGAAATTATTAGAATGGTGTTTGAGGAAGATCAAGGAGGTGAATACATCTGGAAGAGTAGGAGGTTAGAACAGCTACGAAGGGTAGGGTACTGATGATATCAGATGCTAAAGGAAGCAGGTAAGAGAACTTTAAAATGATCATTGAAACCAAGTTCTCGAGTCCAGAGAACAAGTCTAAGAAGTGGCTTATAAACACTTTGATCTGGTTAATCAGATCCCAAACTGAAAAAACAAACAAACAAACAAACAAACAAAAAAAAAACCAAACCAGTTGCTATTAAAGGCCTTGGCATTACTTTTGTGCTCACTTTGAATTTGTTAACCATTTTCTTCAGTTCCAAGGAAAATAGGAGCCAGTTTACTGGGAATGGTATGAACAAGCAAATATCTTTATTTTATTAAAAATCACAGTATTTTGAAGAGTATCTTTGGTTTTAAAACACAGATTCTTTGAATTAAAGAGTTATTCAGCTTTAAAATAAAACACAGAATGTTATTTGAATGCTATGTAGCTAAGTGGACCATCTACCATCCTCTTGTATGGAGGTGGCCCCCGAAGAGAAGGCTATTTGCTTTTGAAGACTTTTTATCCATCTTGTTAGGTTACAAAAACAAGAGTAATCTCAGTAAACATGTCGCTTTACTGCTTCAGACACTGAAGACAGCTGAGCTTCAAGACTTTGCCATACCTAGCTCTGATCTTCCTTTTAGGTACTGTTGAAGAAATTATTGTGTGTTCCTCACTGCATAGCCAACTCATTTCTTTATGCTCAGCAGCACTAGTCGAATAATAAATACTTCAGCCCCTTTCCATTTCTTTTCAGATAGTGCCACGGGTGCAGAATCAGTGGGCTATTTTTATTGCCAGGCAATGTAGCTTCATTCACTGCTAACCCTAATTTTATCAGATGGGAATAAAAGGCCCAGGCAGCTCGATCAGGCTTTATGCAGTCTGACATGAGGCATAAGATGATAAAGTTTCTGGTTCTGGGCTAGGTAATGTTATGTATTTTAAACATTTGTGTCCTCAAAGATCTCAGAGTCTTTCTGGGAAGAAAAGACTTTCTGGTGAAGCAAGTAGAGGCGATAACAGCAAGGCAAGGCAAAGGTCAGAATGAGCCCTAAAACTAAGTATTCCTTTTTTTTTTTTTTATACAAAAGCAAGAAAATGTCTACAATTTGGATATAGTAGATGCCTTCGCAGAATGGATTAGACTTTAATGTTCACTTTCCAGTAATGAAAAAGCCAACATAAAAATGTTGCCCAAAATTGTGATTACAAAAAATTGCTAGTTTTTCTCTGGCTAAAAGTACCATTTCTTCTCACGTTTTATATATACATAACTTAAATAGTCACAGCCACAGCATATCATACTTGGTTTATGTTGTCACAAATACTTCCATGATTTTAAAATTTGAAAAATATTTTAATATTAATAAGTTTTAATATTTAATAAAGAACAATATTTTAAAGGATTGTGTCACATTCCACTGATTGGTTGTACTGTATGCCACATAAGTTTTGATTTGAGATTCATAACATTCTTTCTTTTTTTTAATTTTGACAGTGCTACAGAGTCTGCTCATAAGTCTCAAAGACTTAAAAATTCAGAACTTCTTTGAACCTCAAAGACTGTACCTAATAACACTGTGGCCACACCATAACGTAAAATAAATATATGAATCAAATTATATATGGTATACAAAACTCCTGGAATATGCCAAGAACATAATAGAGAAGTGGAGTTTAAAGGATAATTTCAAAGATGCCAAGAAAAGATCCATATGAAGGCTAAGCTTTACCATAAACACCACCCTACTGAAGAGATATTAGTGAAAATGAGAATATGCTATTGAAGCTAGACCACAGAAAGGAGGCTTTTAGGTAAGAGCCAGCTCAAGCAATCTGAGTCCCGAGTCCTAAGTGTGCTGTGTCTTCAGCAATTAAGACTTAACTTCTCTGCCAAAGGTTTGGTTATGAGTCTCAGTATCTGCTGTGATACACTGCTAAGTAGAGTCTTTCAGAGGCCCTCTGTGGTAAGAAAAAAAAAAAAAAAAAAAAAAGACTTAGCTTTATCTAGAAAGTTCTATGAAAGCTGTCAAGTGAGATACCTATGATATTTGTAAAGTTGAAGTAGTGGTACTCATGTGTTGGTATTAACCAACAGCTATCTAGATAAACTTAAGACCCACTCAACAGGAGGAATATCATGCCTGGTTCTAGAAACCCCAAACTACCAATGGCTGGGCAGGTTATGGATCTTAGAAGAGAATCTACCACTACCACTTTGGTAGCACAGCATATTTTCTTATGCTACATTATAAATTTTATCATTATACCATTTCGATTACTTATCTAAGTATCCATCATGCCTAAACAAAAAAAGTTTTTGTCTGGAGCAGAAGGAGAACATTACGAAGTTACTGAACAGACACAATGTTTATTGGAACGTGGGAAGCCCACATTGACACACACACAAACACACACACACATATGGAAGTATATAGATATGTAACATATATATGTAAGTAATAATCAAAGAAGAGGCTGTCATTTTGACAGGGAAGGCATGGGAGGAGTTGGAGGAAGGAGGCATGGGAGAGGTTGGAGGGAGAGATGGGAAGTAGGGGGAAATGATATAATTATATTCAATTAAAATATAAAGTAATTAATTTAAAAAGTGAAAAGATGCAGGCAGTATTGCCTGTCTGATGACAATGGAGACTGCTTTCAGAAACGCTTTCCAACAAAAATGAACACAGGGAAGAATAGAGAAAGAGAAAATGCAGAATTCTTTCTGCCTATGCTGAAATGGACTTGCAGAAAACCACCTAAATATGAAAGCTCACTACAGAAGAGCTGCTTTACACATCCAGATGGAAATCACCTCTTCCTGTGGAGAAAACATACAACTTACTAACAATCCCCCAATGGTAGGTGTATAAGTTCAATGTTATTGGCCTGGCACAATCTTACATTCCTTATAATAGCTGATATCTATTATCCAATGAGAAAAAGCGTCATTTCTATGATTGTGTCTGAACAGGAGCCAACAGACTTATACATTAATAATCATCTAAAGAACTATTTATTGTGTTATAAAAAGTGCTAAAATGACCCAGTTTTACACAAGAAAAACTTATGCTGTACTTACTTATGCTTAACTTACTTATGCTGTATTAGATTTATTAATGAGTATATCATATTCATCATGTGTCCCTACTTTTGGTTTAAGTAGAACATTTCTTTGATCATCCTTTTAGAAGACGAATGCTTGTAGACAAGTTCATGGTTCTTCCATTTTGTAAATATTTTAGGGGACAAAAAATGGCACAGCAGGTAAAGGTACTTGTACAAGCCCTACAGCATGAATTCACTCCCTGGAACCCACCGAAGGTAGGGAGAAGTGGTTATTTAATAGAGAGTTTGTAAACACATGGCAGCATGGCTAGCTAGGGAGAAATTAGTTTATCTGAACCATGTCAACTCACCTTTTGTTACTTTTTAAAGAAATAATATTTGTGTGCTATGACTTACACTTTCAGCTACAAATGAGAAACAGAAATTTCCCATCTGTGTTCCCTTACAGACGATTATAGAGCTAGCAGAGGAAAGAAAATTCCTCATTAAAAAAAGTAAGAAACCAAGTTAAATGGTAGAAGTGAGGATAAGTAGATAAGGAAGGAAATGAATGGAATGAATAGAAATGTTTATAACATGTATTTATGCATGTTTATAAAGATGTGGTGTAAGCAGATATATTTCTTTCTCATTATTTACTTTACACTTATCAGAACATTAAATGTTTAAAAAAAAAGGTATGTAACCCTGACAACAGCTTGATGATTTGCTTTTCTCATTTTTTTTTCCCTAGTGATAAGAAGGATGTTCAAGAGGGTGAAGGAAGGACTTCTGGGTAGACGACAGTGTGCAAATTTGAAGCCCAGAATTTGACCCCCAGTATCCATATTAAAAAGCTGAGGGGCAATGCAATGGCTCCCAACACTAAGGGAGGCAGAGGCAGGTGGATCTCTGTGAGTTTGAGACCAGCCTGGTCTACAAAGCTAGTCCAGGACACCAAAGGTTACAACAACAACAACAAAAAAAAACCTCCTGTCTCAAAAACAAACAAACAAACAAAAACTAAACAAACAAAGCAAGGCATTTGTGGCAATTCCTGTAATCCCATCGCTGGGAGGCAAAGATGGGAGGATCCCTGGTTTTGCAGGCTAGCTAGTATAACTGTATCAATGAGCTCTGGATTTAGTTACTGAGTCTGTCTCAAAAGTGAGGACAGAGACTAATTGAAGAGATTAAGATGTTAATCTCTAACCTTCATACACAAACACACACCCAGACACATACACACATTGCCACCCCCCCACACACACACACAGGTTAAGAGGTTAAGTAACACAATACCACCAAGCATAGTACTAAGGTAGATGGGGTAGGCTGGTGTGTATGTTTAACAATGTGTGTCTCTTATCCTAACATCACTCCAGGTTTCTGTCCTAGTTACCAGCTCATAGCTCCAATAAAGTTGACAAAAGCAATCTAAGAAGGTTTATTTTGGTTCATAGTTTGAGCTACAATCCACCAGAGTGAGGAAGTCAGAGCAACAGGAACTTGAGGGAGCTGGTCACATTGCATCTGATGCTGGAAAAGAGAAAGGAATGCTGATGCTCAGCCCTCTGTTTTATTTTTTAAGTAATTTATTTATTTTTATATTAATCACAGGTTATGTATTTTGTATCCCAGCCATAGCCCCCTCCCTCATTCCCTTCCACTCTCCCCTTTCCTCCTTCATCTTCTCCCTGCCCCCCTCCAAGTCCACTGATAGAGGAGGACCTCTCCCCCTTCCATCTGACCCTAACTTATCATGTCTCTTCAGGGTTGGCTGCAATGTCCTCTTCTGGGATCTAGCTAGGCTGCTCCTCCTTCGGGGGGGGGGGTCAAGGAGCCAGCCATGACAGAAATAGTCCCTGTTCCCCTTACTAGGGTACTCAGTTGGATACTGAGCTACCATGGGCACATCTGAGCAGAAATTCTAGTTTATGTCCATACATGGTCCTTGGTTGGGGAAACAGTCTCATAAAAGACCCCTGTGCCCTGATTTATTTGGTCTTTGTGGAGCTCTTGTCCTCGCCAAGTCTTACTAACTCCCCTTCTTTCATATGATTCTGTGCACTCTGCTGAAGGCTTGTTTATGAGTCTTAATGTCTGCTTTGATACATTGCTAGTTAGAGCCTTTCAGAGGCCCTCTGTGGTAGGCTCCTGTCCTGTTGCTTGTTTTCTCCTATATTCAATGTCCAACCTGTTTGTCCATCTAAGTGAGGATTGATCATCCCACCCTGGGTCCTCCTTCTTGCTTATCTTCCCTAGGTGTATAGATTTCAGCATGCCCATCCTATCCTATAGGTCTATATAAGTGAGTATATACCAAGTGTTTCTTTCTGCTTTTGGGATACCTCACTCAGGATGATCATTTCCAGGTGCCACCATTTGCCTGCGAATTTCACATTTGCTCAACCATGTTCATAGCCAATTTATTCATAATAGCCAGAACCTGAAAACAACCCAGATGTCCCTCAGTCGAGTAATGCATACAGAAATGATGGTACTTTTACACAATGGAATACGACTCAGCCCTCTATTTTATAAAGTCTAGGATCCTAGTCCAGTGAATGGTGCTGCCCAGAGTGAGACCTGAAGGTGTATTTCCAGCCCAGTAACCCTTATGTCCAGAGGCCTTTATCCCAGGTAGTTCTAGATAACAACTGAGCTTACCTCTCACAGCTACTCTAAGTGATGTTTTTCATACTGTGTAGAATTGGTGCCTGATAAATAACAAATGATAGGCTCTCACAAATTGCTCAAAATGTACTCTTGGCCAAGGCAGGTTTCAACAAAGTGAGACCCACTTTAACAAAAAGAGCTCCAACCATTTTCTGCAGCAGGGTTGAGTTAATTGTAATTTTAATTCTCTTTCTGGAATTGATGTTTGTTCTAGGTTAACCATCTATGATATCATTATACTGCATACAATGAATTATTCACCCAGTTGTATCTTACAATTATCTTCAGCAGAGTAGTTGATGCTTTTGTCCAAACATTTTACTTTATCTATAAAGATTAAATTAATCACCTCTGCCAGCCATGAATAACTGAAAGAATTAGTTTTTAATATCTGAAGCAGAGAAGGGGAAATTGCATTCAACGTAATACTTTTTGCTGGACCAGTAACTCATATTCTCTTTTATATTTGTATTGTCTATCATTCTCATCTTTGGCTGGGGAGAGGGAAATATGGGAGATGTCTGATCAATGACTGGCAACTCTTTGGGAGGAAGAAAATTGGACAAACATGACTAATTAAGATACAGTTTTCTTATTGTCATACAATTCCAAGTTCTTATCTTTTAATTTTCACAGTGATATTATATGATATTGTTAACTCTTTTTCTTACAGATGAGACAGTAAGCACGGAAAAGTTATGTGGCCAATCCAGAACAGGTGCCAAGTCTGTACAGCATCAGCACAGAGTCTGGAGGGTGGGGTTCAATATTTTTCATGCCCAGGCACTCTCCTGTGTTCTAAAGCCACCCACAGAGAAGGTAGCGATGACTTCTAGCTACTTAAACTAGTGGGGGATTTTATTTCCTGGAGCCCTCTACAAATCACAGAAAGTGTCTGCTAATCACAGAAAGTGTCTGAAAATTTCCACATACACTTATTTGCAGTGCTTAGAAACACAGTGACTCATTGTAGGGTGATGATGACGATGATGACATGATGATGATGATGACAAGTAGAGTAGGGTCTGTCTCACAGTGAAGGATACACCATTGTTAAGTGTCTGACAAGATTTTCTTGATTAAACTCATAAATACTGCATGAAGTTGTTTCTGTACTTATTGCCACAGTAGAAAAGAAACCATAGTTTCATAAAGAAAGAGAGTCACAATCAGTTAGTCAGTTATGCTGGCTGCAGAGTTTATAATGCCTATTAACCTCACATTATATGACTCCATTTTAAAAAGAAAATTTTAGCCAGGTATATCCAAGGCAAAGGTCAGTGTTGCAATTATAATCCAACAGGAGATAAAATGAAACATATTTGAATAAGACCATGTTCTCCTCCTAGGATTTACAAAATGACTAGATTAAAAGTGATTTTACTGTTATTAAATTTTAAATTTCGACAGTTTATTAAAACATTTAAATAAGAAGCTGATTAACATTTTGTTGTACTTAAAACATTTGTGTGGGCCTGTGAGGTAGCTCAGTAGTTAATGCACTTCTTACCATGCCTGATGACCTGAGTTCAGTGTCTGGGAACTCCATAGTGGAAAGAAAAAGCTGACTTCCACAAGTTGGCTTGTGACTGTTGCACCTACACACGCAGATAGTAGTGGGAGACTTGCAATAAAAGAAAATGAATAAAAATGGGTAAAAATAAAACCTACTTTTTGGAAGAGAAAAATCTACATACGAATCACTTTCCCTAACATAGATTTCGGAAGTGGGAGTGATTGTAGAGCCGCCTCAGTTGGGGCAGCTAGGACTTCTAGCTACTTAAATTGTTGGGGGATGTATTTCCTGAGGACCTGCACAAAGCTTCCTAATCCGAGGAAGTGTCTAGAAATTTCCACATGCACTTATTGCCCTGCTTAGAATCAGCAGTGACTCACTCATGCTCTCCTCTCAACTGTTTCATAAATTTTCTGCAGTGATCACAGAACACAAAGGCTCCTCAGAATCACCTTAGATAAAACAAAACTGAAACTGGACTTTTGGCTACCTTATTGGTTTCTTTTTTTTTTTTACCTGCCTACACCACCCCTATCCCTTCCAACACCCCCAACACTAAGGTAAAAGAAAGAAGGTCAGAAGGGAAAAGGACATCAATATCGTTAGACTACTTCTGCGGGGCCAGCAATTGCAGCCACCGGAGTCCCGCCTAGGGGTCTTGCAGAAAAATCTGTCTCTGGCAAAATCACACCTCTGCTAGGGCACAAGGCAAATCATAGTCAGCTGTTGTGGACAATCTGAAGGAGCTTCATATCCCACACCTGGAATTAAAACAAAAACACATTACCATAACGTTTATACCTTTTTAAAGTAACCAGAATTCTCAGTACAAGAAACTCCAACATGAATGGCCTGTTTCCTCATCTTCTATTCCACCCTCATCTGCTGAGTGGTTTCTTTACACAAACCCTTCTGGATAACAATTGGTATAAACAAAACATTTTAAAGATGTTCTTTGAGTTAACAAATTAGCTCATAGAAATTAGTTGTAAGGCAACAATGTATAACTTTTTGAAAGTTTTTTGTTCCCCAAGGATTCTTGTGTATATCAGTTACCTTTGCATTTATGGGCTTAAAGGCCTGTCAAAAAGCAACACGCGCATGTGTGTGCGAGTGCATGCTTGCGTGTGTGTGTGTGTGTGTGTGTGTGTGTGTGTGTGTGTCGAGGAGTGTTATTTGGGACTTTGGGATTCAGGGACCACAGTTTCAGAACGTACAATCTGGCATGGCAACATAGCAGGCAGTAGTAACATTGCTATATATATATATATAATGTTCAGGAAGTATAGAATTAATAAGAAGTGGTACCCTGCTGTCAAATCTTAAAGGCCTACCTCTAGTAATGGAATTCCTCTAGAAAGACTTGACCTACTCAAACCACAGGATAGTAGTAGATCTAATTTATATAAAGTAAAAGATTTTCTAGAACCTAAATATATTTCTTTGTGACCTTAATGGATAAATGGCAACAATGAAACATGGCAAATCTATGCTTTAGTGTTTTGTTTTATTTTATTTTTTATTTTTTGTGTTTTATTTTTTTAAGAAACCTTTTTATTTTTATTAATTACAGTTTATTCACTTTGCATCCCCCATGTAGCTTCCTCTCTCCTCCCCTCCCAATTCCAACCTCCCTCTCCCTTCTCCACCCATGCATGTATTTATTTTTAAAATTAGTTTTTTCTATACCAAATATTTTTTCAATTGCTTGTGTGTTGCTTAATATCATATCATAAGCTGAATCTCATAAAGTTAAAACTGTTTTGAACATGAATGTTAATGGCTGTGGAGTGATTTAAGTAAGTACAGCAAAGAATAATAGTTATTTTAGTTGCATTTTAAATAATGTGTTCAGCATAAGTTAAATGATTATATAAAATATATATCAATATATACTTTATTTTGGCTGATATAAAGAATGATACAAGCAATTAGATCTTTCATTTAAACATATTTCAATTTCTATTCATAGTTATAAATAGTTAATATTCAAATAAAGACCTGATTTCTAAAACAGTAAATATACATATTTTAAAATAACATCTGACAAAGCACAAAGCAAGGACTTTGTATAAAGCACAGTAACTTAAATCTATTTATGTAAATAAACATTCTTTCTCAAACAAAATCTATTTATGGACCTCATAGTGCTTCATTTTTTTTTCCGCAAATTTACTTAAAGATAGCTTGCCTGAACACATATTGAATTATTTGGATTAATAAGACAGGCCTGTGTCATAAGGGTGATCTTTTAATTTTATAACTTCAAAACTATGCTCATCATATAATGGACAGCCCAGGGTTATGAAATGTTAATTTTATCCATATTTCTGTCAGTATATTACTTTTTGTTTCATAATTTAAAGACTATTCAGTTATTTCTATTCTTCCAATCCACTAAAATGTCCTTATTAGCAGCATTAATTTATGGTGTAAGAATGTGTTATTATCTTGTGGCCAAAACCAATGAAGAATCTCACAGGTGTAATATCAACCCACAACATGAAAAATACCATTCTTGGATGAATTGCTGATATAGCAACTTTTACTGAGATGTTTTCACCATACATTGGGTTTCTTGGAAGAAATGGAAACTCCTTTTCTCTTGTATGTTCATGAAAAAGTTAACCAGATTGTAATTGATGCATGGTTTCTGAATAATATATGGGAACAATTGTTTCACCTCAAGATAAATACGAGTAAAGTGGCTAATCATGTGAACTGAACTAGCTTAAAAAATGAGCTGTTTTAATTTATTAATTGTCAAGATAACTCCTGAAAATCCTGTAGTTCTCCTTAAATGTAAGGCCCTTGAGAGTGTAAATCTAAATATTTTATCGTTAATCATGAGATAATATTTTCATGTGCCAGCCAAATGCTTAGTTTGCTCTCACTAATGATTTTTTTTTATTCATTGCATGGAATCCACCCAATGCCTCGGGAGAGTACAGCTGTCAAAGAGAACCAATAAAAGTGTTCTACCTAATGATAGTAAATAAAAATTTAGGATAAATGTTGCATTTAAAAACATAGGTTTTTATTTACCAAATTTAAATAATTATTTTCATTTCTTCTTATGAACTTTATATATTGAGAATTGAATTAGTCATAAACTCTGTTAATAAGGTACAGGCATTGCTTCATGAAATACCATCTTTTATTTCTTTTTCACTTAAATAGTTTCAATTCAAGAAGCTTATACATGACTTATATCTATTTATATTCTTCCATATTCTACCTGTTTTCTAGAGGTAAGTATATTACTCCCAATTTTAGTTTATAGTTTGGCACTTGACTACATAAGCAAGACTTGCTTATGAACACATTAAAAATCTGAGACATAGAAATAATATTAAGTATTCAACCACATCAGATAATGCCACATCATTGTATAAGCCATTCCACTGCATGGGTAAGCACTGTGTAAGAGACCCTGAATTCTTCTCTGGTATTCCTGAACATGTTTTCTTTCCTTTTCTTTTTTTCTTTATACCAATTAACTGGAATTATTTCTGCTCCCATTTGGTCTTGTTTTGCCTTTCCAAAGGACCCAATGTGGCTAAACAGATTTATTAGATAAATATTTTGACCTCCATATGTTTTCTCCCAGCTTTTCACTGGCATGTTTGTCTTTTCTGTGGATTAATATAGTCTCAAATAATTAGATATGTATGCATATACATCTGTGTGCATATTTACCTGTATATTATCATAATACCAATGTAGTTATATGCAATAACCTATAATCTGTAATCTAGTTATATGTGTAATAAATGTATTTTTCCAGTCTGTTGCTTGCCATAAATTCCTTGTACTTTTTATTTCTTTTTATTAATTCTTTGAGACTTTCATACATTGTATTTTGATCGTATTTATCCCCATCTCCTCCCAATTTCATACCTACCAAACTTTGTGTCCTTGTTAGTCTTAATAGACAATCATTTGACTTGATTAAAGCCAAGATAGAGATTTTGCAGTATCTGGTGATCTGGCTGTGACATCTGTCTAGCCACTGATTGCCAGAGTTGATTTGGCTGATCTGGCAGGATAAACAGGTATGTTGGGTAGTTTTATGTCAACTTGAAACAAGCTGAAGTCAGGAGGTAGGGAGCCTCAATTAGGAAAATGTCTCCATAAGATCAGGCTACAGGCAAAACTGTAGGGCATTCACCTAATTAATGATTAATAGGGGAGGGCCTAAACTGTTGTGGTAGATGCCATCCCTGGGCTGGTGGTCTTGGGTTCTTTAAGAAATTAGTGTTGAATAAGCCAAGAAGAGGAAATCAGTGAGAAGCACCCATCCATGGCCTCTGCATGAGCTCCTGGCTCCGGTTTCCTGCCCTGAACCGTTACCAATTATAAGAGAAAGAGGATTTGGTGATTTTGTATATAAAACTTCTGAATTTGAGGTATTTGCCCGAAAATAACGAAAATGTCGGCTGCTCCTAGCCCTTTTGGATAAATTAACAGAGGAAAAGAATGATAAAAATGAATCAACTTCTGGACTCTCCAAATATGGTGAAGGGCGATGAAGTCAGTGATAGGCCTGACAGGCTCCAGATGTGTGTAAAGTGTCTGAAAGTTTCTAGATGTGCCCCAGAAGAGTCAAACTGAGCCTGAATTATAACAAAAATTCAAGTCCTAGCTTCAAAGGGTGCCAGCAGTTAAAATAAAGGTATTAATTGGTAAAGAATGGGATCCTGTAACTCACCATGTTGAAGCTGAGAACTTGGAGCCCTCAGATTCTCTCTCATAAGTTTATCTCAGCTCTGGAAATAGTCTCTCCTCCTTGGTGTAGAAAATACACTCCCACTCCACCCTTTGACTAAGAAGATGAAATTTTCATTGTTTCCTAAATCGCAGTGACTTTGTCTGAGGAGATGCCAGGAATGACAGTACTGATGTCCCTCAGGACCTCCCAATATCCTTTAGACCAGACTCAAGGCTAAGCAGACTCCTATAGGGGAGGTAGAATGCGTGATCCATATGCAGGTATAGTATACTAACAGAGAGTTAATGAGAATGCTAATTCATTCAAGCCTAAGACTGAAGAATGTTGTAGGAATGGATTTTAGGAGTGTGGGATAATGGGGAAGGAAACATGAACACCGGGCCAGGCTGAATTTATTGATGTGAGCTTACTAAGTAGAGATTCTAGGTTTAATAAGGAAGTTCACACAGCTTTAAAAGGTGTCAAAAGTGTGAATGGTTGGCCGAGGTACTTGCCAAAAGATGGCCTCTTGAAAAAGGGTTGGGGATCCCTTGGCATAGTGTTGATGAACGGCCTTTAAGGTTCAGGTAAATTGCAATGCTAGTGTGAGTACACTGTGTAAAACCCAATCTTGCACAATGGAAACTTCCAGAAGACATGCCTTCATTAATCTCATAATATACGAAATGGTGAGAAGGCCACCAATACATTTGAGGAGCTTTATTCTCACTCTTTTTCTTGTGCCAGTGAGACTTCAGGGTTGGAGACACTGAGTGAATTAAACGTAATGTGTTTAATTTGGCTCCATGTAGCAAAGGCCAGGTGGCAGCACTGAATCACCAAAGGCAAGGTGATCTTGGTTATCATGATAGGCAGCTCAGACAAATCAATGTCCATAATGGCCTGACCCATAAGGGTCAGTACAGGAAAGATGAATTTTATGGTGGTATGACTCATAAAAAACCTTTGGTACTGGGTAATCAATCATGGTGTTTCCAGGCATGAAATAGAAAAGAAGCCTCTTGCATTTTTGTTTGATTTGTATAAGATGAAAACCTCTCAAACAAATGGAAGAAAAGCTCCATTGGGTAATGGTAAAAGGGACTCCTGGCTCATGATACGATTTCCGTACTTGATCCAATTTGCAAACTCTGATCCCCAGAATGAAGGGACAGCCAGGTTCCCCTGAGGGGGACCTGGATAAAATACCTAAGAGTTTTACTATTAGCATTTCTCTAATCCTTCCCCAAAAGGACCTGCAGCCTTTTACAAAGTTAACAGTATACTAGAGAAGGGAAACTTTTGGGAGTCTATTGGATACTGGTTCTGAATTGATTCTGATTCTAGGAGACCCCAAGAAACATTGTGGTCTTCCAATTAAAAGTAGGAGCAAATGAAGGTCAAGTATTCTTTTTTTCCTTCAAGTTTTGGCTGAAGTCCAACTTTCTGTAGGTCCAGTGGGTCTCCAAAACCATGCTGTCATTATTTTTGTAGTCCAAGAATGTATAATTGGGATAGATATACTTAGAAGTTGGCAGAATTCTCACGTTGATTCCTGACCTGTGGTGTGAGGACTCATATGATTGGAAAGGCCAAATGGAAGCCCTCTGCCAGAGAAATAGTAACTCGAAAGCAATTTTGTATCTCTGGAGAAATTGCAGAATTAGGGCCACTATCACGGACTTGAAAGATGAAGTCGTGGTAGGTAGGTGCCACCACATCTCCATTTACTTCTCTTATCTGGCTGGAGCAAAAGAGGGATGGATCATAGGGCATGACAGTCGACTGTCAAACACTCAATCAAGTAGTGACTTCAGTCACAACTGTTGTACCAGATGTGCTGTCCTTCCTTGAACAAATTAACACATAATATGGTACATTGAAGATATTGATTTAGAAAATGCCTTTGTTTTTGTTATTTTCGATACCTGTCCATCAGGACCACCAGAAGCAATTTGCTTTCAGTTGGTAAGGCCAGTGGGGTACCATTACAATTTTAACTCAGGATCTTCTGCTCTGTGTCATAACTTAACTAGAATGCATCTTGTTCATCGGTCTCTTCTACAATATATCACATCTGTTCACTTTATTGATGGAATTATGCTGGTTGGACCAAGTGTGCAGGAGGTAGCAAGTACCTTAGACTTTTTGGTAATCCATCTCAGCATCAGAGGATGAGAAATAAGTGCAACCAAAATTCAAGGACCTTCTACTTCAGTGAAATTCTTAGGAATACATTCATGTGGGGCATGCAGAGATATTTACTCTAAGGCAAAAGATCAGTTATTATACCTGAACCCTCCCAACCCTCCAAAAAAGAAGCACTATATTTAGTGGGCCTATTTGGATTTTGGAGGAAGCACTACTTCACTTGGATGTTACTCCACCCCATATACCAAAGAACTTGGAAAGCTTCTACCTTTCAGTGGGGCCTGGAAGAGGAGAATGCTCTTCAACAGGTCTAGGCTGATGCTCTACCACTTGCACCACATGATCTAGCAGACCCAATGCTACTTTAGATGTCAGTGGCAGATGGAGGCTATTTGCAGCCTTTGGCAGGTCCTTCTATGTGAAATATAAAAGGGATATTGGGATTTTGAGGCAAGGCCTTACTGTCATCTGAAGACAACTATTTTTGCTTTGAGAGACAACTCTTTGCCCACCATTGGGCCTTAGTGGAAACTGAACATTTGACAATGGACCACCAGGTTACCATGTCACCAGAGCTACTCATCATGAGCTGGATGTTGTCTGACCCACCAAGTCATAAAGTTGGACATGCATAGTGGCAATCCATTATCAAATAGAAGTGGTGTATATGTGTTCGGGCCTGAGTAGTTCCTAAAGGAACAAAGAAATTACATGAAGAAGCTGCCCTAATGTCTCTGATTTCCACTCCCATTATAATATTGCCTGATGCCAAGCACACACTTGTAATCACATGTGTCCCATGACCACTTGACTGAGGAAGGGAGCACTAGAGACTGGTTTAATGATGGCTTTTCCTGTTCTGCTTGTACCATCCACAAGCAAACAATTGCAGAATTACAACCCATCTCTGGACAACACTGAAAGACATCTGTGAAGGGAAATCTTGACAGTGGGAAAACCTCTGGTGGTACACATGGCCATCCATTTTGTATGGAAGGAGAAATGGTCAGATGTGCTTTTGTTTTTGTTTTGCTAATAAATGGGCTATAGCCAATGGACTGACCAGATGGCAGGTGTGAAAAGGTATTTCCCAATGGGCTAAGAATGTGATGACACTTGTGTCCAATGTAAATGCTCATAAAATGGTGACTTTAGTAAAGGAGGACTTAAAAAATACCTCACCCTGATGGGGGAGCAGCCTTACCAGGCCACACAGGAAGTCAATGCAGCCACTCCTGATGAGACCTACTAGACTAGGATCAGTAGGAAGGAAACAAAGACCTCCCCTATCAGTGGACTTGGGGAGGAGCATGTGTGGAGAAGGGAGAGGGTAGGTGGGATTTGGAGGGGAGGAGGGAGGAGTTTATGGGGGGGATACAAAGTGAATAAAGTGTAATTAATAAAAAATAAAAAATCAAGTAAATAAGATGACCATTTCTGTGGACAGTCAGCCTCATTCCTCAGTCATTCCTATCATTGCACAATGGGCCCATGAAAAACTGGCCATCATAGCTGAGATGGGGGTAATGTATGGGCGTGGAAATTTGGAATGCCATTCACCAAGGCTGAGAGTGCCTGGATACAGTGCCTGCTGAGGGTCAGATCTACCAACAGCAGAGACGAACACTGATTCCTACATATGGTACCATTGCCTGGTATGACCAGCCAGTGACATGGTGGCAGGTTGACTATATTGAACCACTTCATCCATGCAAAGAAAAATGCTTTGTCTTTACTTGTTATGAATTTGCCTTTCCTGCACATAATACTACTGCCAGAATCTCCATATGTGGACTCACAGAATGCCTTATCCACCATCATGGTATTCCATATAGTATTGCTTCTGACCAAGGTACTCACTTCACATTCAGAGAAGTATGACAGTTGGCCCACAATCATGAAATTCACTAGTTTTACCATATCCTGCAACATTATGTACTGATAGAAAGATGGAATGACCTTTTGAAGACACAGTTACAGCACCAATTAAGTGTCAACAACTTGGAAAGCTGGAGTAGGGTTCTCCTGAAGGTGTTTATTTCACCATAGCCAGGATCCAAAGGTCTAGGAATCAAGGAGTGGGAAGAGAAATGTTCTTCCTATAACCCCTAGTGACCCCCTAGGAAAATGTGTACTTCCTTTTCCTGTGACCTTAGGTTCTGATGACCTTAGACTTTTTGGGTTCAGAGTGTTGAGTGTTTCATCCCAGAGACACAACAAACATTCCATTGAACTGGTAGCTCTAGTCCTCTGGAAACTCTGGGCTTCTGGCGCCTTTAAGCCAACAGGGTAAGCAAAAAATAATGTTAGGAGGGATTGTTGATCCTGATTACGTTGGAAAAGTTGGATTGCTTCTCCACAATGGAGTAAGAATGATTATGTCTGGAATATAGGAGATGCTTTAGAAAGTCTCTTAGTGTACTAAGTCCCATGATTAAAGTCAATGGGAAACTACAACAGCCTAGTCCAGGCAGAATGAAAATGCACAGACTCTTCCTGAATGAAGATATGACTCACTCTTCCAGGAAAAGTACAAGACATTCTGAAGTGTTTTCTGAGGAAGGAGGAAATAAAGAGTGAGTGGTATAAGAAGGTAGTTATAAGTACCAGCTAATGCCACATGACCAATTGCAGAAACCAGGATTATAATCGACATGAGTGTTCCTGTCATTTTTTTGCTAAGAATACACTTTGAACAGATATTTGTATTTATTTCTTCTATTTCTTTATAATGTAATATAACATCAATTAAGAGAATCAGTGGTCATTATATTTGTCTGAGATGGTAAAAATATTTCCCTCAAGGGACATTTCTACCTATTCTAAATTTATTATACGTTTGTAGTTGTAAAAGTGATAGTTAAATTATGCTAGGTATAATTACGAGCTATTTAAATATCTGCTGCATCTTACATCTTCCATTGATAGATCATCATTGTTGGACTAGCTGGATCACAGCCTGTAAACTGTTATAATAAATCTTCACTCTATATATGCTTAGATTCATTCTATCATCTCTGTTCCTCTAGAACACTGACTAATACACCGTTATGAGAGACAAAAATTAAACCAGTGAAAAATACCAAAGATGGAATACAGCAATATTCTCAAACTCCAATAAGACAAATGATATATATTTATTTCACTCTTTACTATTATATTCTAGTGATCAAATCCAGAGCCTTGCGCATACAAGGCAAGCATTCTGTCACTGATGTAGAAGCTCAGCCTCAGGAGTCAGCAACTGCATGCTGGAATTAATAAAGCTAATAAAAGTGGAATAATATATTTTAACGGGGAAATCCAAGATAGCTGCCACGAGAGGACACTGTGTCTGAGGAGTAGGACAGCAGAAACAACGCAGCAACCAGGAGACTGAACTCTGGGACCTAAAACACCAGCATTTGTGATTGCCAGGTGAGCAGAACTCCTATGGTGAGAAAATCAAGTGGGAAAACCCTAGGGACACCCGGTTATTCCCCAGAAAAATCTCCAGGTGACCAGCAGCGCACAGCTCTGATCTGAACGAGCAGCTGCTCTGGGCGCCCGCATTTGCCATAATAGACTGGATCACACTGTCTCGCGGGCAGTCTGAGGAGGAACCGTGTACCATTTTCACTGACCTGCACACTGCAAGCACACACTGCACCCAGGTTCTGCTTCAACCTTACGGATTGCAGCAGGCACACACCGATCACCGGAACCACCCAGGCTGAGAGGGTCACGGGACCCCTTTGACTGTACCTCACACTGTGGGCGCACACGGCACACTTCCGCCAGTAAGGACCTCGGTCCCTGTGTGAGACCCTGGGCAGGTCGGGGTGGAACCCGAGTTCTGCTTCGACCCGCCGGTGGGTGTGCAGCGGGCACGCACAAATCGCTGGAACCACACCAGACTGAGAGAGTCCGGAGACCTTTTTGACCAGTTTGCACACTGCGGGCGCACACTGCACGCTTCTACCAGCAAAACTTCAGTCTGTGTGACAGTCCGCGGGCAAGTCTGGGAGGAACCTGAGTTCTGCTTCAACCCACTGGTGTGCGGCAGGCACACACTGATCACTGGAGCCACCCCAGACTGAGAGGGTCCGGGACCATCTTGACCAGACCATACACTGAGGGCAAACACTGCACGCATCCGCCCACAAAAACCTCAGTCCCTGTGTGTGTCCACGGTACAGAGAGAGAAGGCCTCGGGCATCATTTCAGACAGGCCTGCATTCAGCGGAGGCACAACAACCCAAACCCATTGTGTGTGCCCCAAATATCATCTCAGACCATGGTGCACAGCCCCTGGCCGAGAAGGGAGGGGCAAATCTCCATTCCAGGGGAGAGCCCTTAGCAGCAAGCCCAGGGCAGAGCGCAAAGCCCCCAGCTAACATCTCAAAAGACTGAGGAGCTAAACCTCCAGACCAGAGGGGTGACCAGCCTGCAGTGCTCACAGCTTCTAGCACAGAGCACAAAGCCGGGCACACATAGCCCACAATAGAGTTCAACTGAGACAACACACTCTAACAAACCACCGGAAATCCCAGATCTTCTTGAAGAATACTCCTGACACAAGAGATTGACAGTTTCAGACTGAAGTACAGCATTAAAGCACAAACAGCTCCCTGATTATATATAAACAAATGCCCAGAAATCAGTGAAAGAACTCACCCAACAAAAATCAGGACGCCATGGCCCCACCAGAAAC
>CM053765.1:24124759-24150718 GCA_028658305.1 Pachyuromys duprasi
GACAGCCAACAGATTGGGAAAGGATCATTACCAATCCTACTTCTGACAGAGGGCTAATATCCAGTATATATAAAGAACTCAAGAAGTTAAAAAGCAAGAAACCAAGTAATCCAATTAAAAAATAATGTATGGAGCTAAAAAGAGAACTGACTGTAGAGGATTATAGAATGGCAGAAAAACACTTAAAGAAATGCTCAATGTCCTTAGCCATCAGGGAGATGCAAATCAAAACGACTCTGAGATTTCACCTTACACCCTCCATAATAGCTAAGATCAAAAAACTCTAGTGACAACACATGCTGGAGAGGTTGTGGAGAAAGAGGAAACCTCCTCCATTGCTGGTGGGAATGCAAACTTGTACAACAACTCTGCAAATCAATTTGGTGCTTTCTTAGACAATTAGGAATAATGATTCCTCAAGACCCAGCTACACCACTCTTAGGCATATATCCAAAAGATGCTCAAGTACACAACAAGGACATTTGCTCAACTATGTTCGTAGCTGCCTTATTTGTAATAGCCAGAACCTGGAAACAACCCAGATGTCCCTCAGTTGAGGAATGGATCCCAGGGGAGGACATTGCAGCCAGCCCTGAGGAGATAGGATGAGCTGGGGTTGGATGGAATAGGAGGAGGTCCTCCCCTCTTGGTGTACTTGGAGTGGGCGGGGACGAAGGAGATGAGGGAGGGATTGGGAGAGTGGGAGGGAATGAGGGAGGGGGCTATGCCTGGGATGCAATGTATCTAACCTGTGATTGATACAAAAATAAATAAATTTTAAAAAGTGGAATGAAAAATATAATATTGGTTTGAAGAAAACAAAATAAAGCTAACTACACTGGGAATCATTTTTAATGTGTTTGGGCCTAGAACTGGGTCAGCACATCTCTTTTCTCACAGCTTCATGGATGTCTGCCATCCAAAGCCATAGCTCTTTTCCAGCCTGTACTCACTGCCAAAGTGTCATGCATTGTCCTGGGGTCTATTGGGAATGTCAAAACTCCTTGTTGAGGCTCTCTTCCTTTTCCTTCCTTACTTAGCTCTTTCATTGCTTTGCATGGCCTTCCCCAGAGACTTGCAGGAGGGCAAGCACAAGAGATCAGTACAAGCCAGACAGTTTTGTAATGATCTGTAGCTCTTATAAAACCATTTCTCCAAGGGAGGAGAGTTTAATAAATTGTTGCCGTAAGAGTTTGGGATTATCTGTGGTTTTTAATTATTCCTACTACCTAGATCGTTTTTTGCCACAAACTCAAGACTTGCCTATGTGGTTTGGATAGGCCCCCGATGTGCTGAGTGATTAAAAGTACAATTGATCCTCAAGTCTCTAAGTTTATGTGCACTGATCTTCTTTTATTAGGCATCTTCTTGAATCTAGCACATATTACCAAGTTTTCAGTCAAAATTTTATTACTTTACTTTGCTCTACACAGCAGTGACATTCTTTACGTAATCCATGGGTCAAAGACTATTTACATTAACCACCCAAAGGCCAACCCCTTTAAATGCCAGAAAGTGGAACGTATGCTTGACTATTTCTACTTCAAATAGAGCGTGTGTTCAAAAAGTTAAGAACATTTGAATGGTAATAATCTTTGCATTTATGTATCACTACTTTGTAAGTGGGTACACCGTCATAGAAATTCTCTTATTCTTTCTTTCATTATTATTCACAAAACACTATCATCCCATCATAAAAACACAGAATAAACGTCCCTAAATTATGATGGCAGTGTAGTAAACACATTTGACAGAATCAGTCAGTGTGCCTCAATGGCAACGAGGCCCCAGTGTGCAAAGCTATACTGTCCAGCCCCATTACGAAAGCAGGCTGAAAAGGCAGACAGGAAGGAGAAAGAAAAGTTCATCAAGGCAAAACATGAACTTATTGGACTGATTCAGAAGACTAAACCTGAAAATATCAAACAAAACATGATCAAGGGGCTATTAACTCCCAGGAAATTTTAGAGCTCTGAAATAAACATTAAGCTATTTGAACTGGAATAGTGAACAATGCTAGAATTCTTATTGGGGTATTCTACAAAGGTTACATTAAAATTAAGGATTTTGGGGTAGAGGAGACATTACAGTAGGTAAAGTGTTTGACTTCCAAGCACAAAAACCTGAGTTTGATTCTTGGAACCCATACAAAATGCATGGCACAGTAGCATATACTTCTTTTCCTTTTTTACAAATTTATTTATTTTTTTATTAATTATAGTCTATTCACTTTGTATCTCAGCTGCAGCCACCTCCCTTGTCCCCTCCCAACCCCACCCTCACTCTCTCATCTTCTCCCATGCCCCTCCCTAAGTCCAATGATAGGGGAGGTCCTCCTCTCCTTCCCTCTGACCCTAGCCTGTCAGGTCTCATCAGGACTGGCTGCATTGTCTTCCTCTTTGGCCTGGTGAGGCTGCTCTCCCATCAGGAGGAGGTGATCAAACACCTAGCCACTGAGTTCAAGTCAGAGACAGTCCCTGTTCTCATTACTAGGGTACCCATTTGGAGACTGAGCTGCCATGGGCTACATCTGTGTAGGAGTTTTAGGTTATCTCCATGTATGGACCTTGGTTGGAATATTATTTTCAGAAAAGACTCTTATGTCCAAACTTTTTGTTTCTGTTGTTCTCCTTGTGAAGCTACTGTTCCTGCCAGGTCTTTCTATATGCCCCTTCTTTCATAAGATTCCCTGCACACTGCCCAAAGTTTGGCCATAACTCTCAGGATCTGCATTGATACCCTGCTTGGGTAGAGTCTTTCAGAGTCCCTCTGTGGCAAGCTTCTGTCCTGTTCCCTGTTTTGTCCCTCTTCTGATATTCCTCCCATATCTCTTTCTGAGTGAGGATTGATCATCTTACCTAGGGTCCTTCTTCTTGCTTGGCTTCTTTAGGTGTACAGATTTTAGTATATTTATCCTATCTTATATTTCTAATATCCAGTTATGAGAGAGTATATGCCATGTGTGTCTTTCTGCTTTGGAGTTATCTCACTCAGGATGATCTTTTCTTTCCTACAATTTGCCTGAAATTTCATAATTTCCTTGGTTTTAATTGTTGAGTAGTATCGCATTGTGTAAATGTACCACAATTTCTGTATGCATTCCCCATTGATGGACATCTGTGCTGTTTCCAGATTCTGGCTATTACAAATAAAGCTGCTACAAACATGGTTGAGCAAATGTCCTTGTATACTTGAGCATATTTTGGATATATGCCTAGGAATGATATAGCTTCATCTTGAGGAAGTGCTATTCCTAATTGTCTGAGAAAGCTCCAGATTTATTTCCAAAGTGGTTGTACATGTTTATATTCCCACCAGCAATGGAGGAGGGTTCCCCTTTCTTCACATCCTCTCCAGCATGTGTTGTCACTTGAAGTTTTTATTTTAGCCATTCTGATCGGTGTAAGGTGAAATCTCAGGGTTGTTTTGATTTGCATTTTCCTGATGACTAAGGATGTTGAGCATTTCTTTAATTGTTTCTCTGCTATTCTACATTCCTCTATGGAGAATTCTCTGTTTAGCTCCTTACCCCATTTTTTAATTGGATTACTTGGTTTGTTGGTATTTAACTTCTTGAGTTCTTTATATAGTCTGGATATTAGCCTTCTGTCAGATATAAGGTTGGTGAAGATCCTTTCCAGCTCTGTAGGCTGTGGTTTTGTTCTGATGACTTCTAACTCGAGGACTGGAAACTCAATCAAGCATAGCACATATGGTCCTGTGTTTGACATTCTGTCTCAACACAAGCACAGTTCAGTACTGTAACTTACCTTCAAGTACAGGCAGCACTCCTGAGTCCCCACTGGAAGAAAATTGAAGCTCCCTGTCAACATTTCTTTTTTATTATCTTCCTCAATACGTTCTCATTGATAGCATTATTAGCCATATAGTCACATGGTGAAAAACAATCTGAACTTACTCAAGGATGAGATAAAAGTTTCAAAAAATCATCTGTGTAAAAATAATATCTCAATGTTAATCGTACCATCTGACCCTAGCTTATCATGTCTCTTCAGGACTGGCTGCAATGTCCTCTTCTGTGGCCTAGCAAGGCTGCTCCTCCCCTTCGAGGGGGTGGGGGAGGGGAGGAGTGTGTCGAAGAGCCAGCCATTGAGTTCATGTCCAAAATAGTCCCTGTTCCCCTTACTAGGGTACCCACTTGGATATTGAGCTACCATTTGCTACATTCAAGCAGGGTTTCTAAGTTATATCCATACATGGTCCTTGGTTGGAGAAATAGTCTCATAAAAGACCCCTGTGCCCAGATATATTTGGTCCTTGAGGAGCTTCTGTCCTCTCCAGGTCATACTAACTGCCCCTTCTTTCATATGATTCCTTGCACTCTGTCAAAGGGTTGGTTATGTTTCTTAATATTTGCTTTGATACCTTGCTAGGTAGACTCTTTCAGAGGCCCTCTGTGGTAGGCTCTTGTCCTGCTACTTGTCTTCTCCTACATCCAATGTCCGTCCTTTCTAAGTGAGAATTGATCATCTTACCCCAGGTCCTCTTTCTTGTTTATCTTCTTTTGGGTGTATAGATTTCAGTATGTTTATCCTATCCTATAGGTCTATATAAGTGAGTATATACCATGTGTGTCTTTCTGCTTTTGGGATACCTCACTCAGGATGATCGTTTCCAGGTCCTACCATTTGCCTGCAAATTTTAAGATTTCCCCATTTTTAATTGCTGAGTAGTATTCCATTGTGTAAAAGTACCACACTTTCTGTATCTATTCCTCAACTGAGGGACATCTGGGTTGTTTCCAGGTTCTGGCTATAACAAATAAAGCAGCTATGAACATAGTTGAGCAAATGTCCTTGTTGTGTACTTGAGTATCTTTGGATATATGCCTAAGAGTGGTATATTTGGATCTTGAGGAATCACTATTCCTAATTGTCTAAGAAAGCACCAAATTGATTTCCAGAGTGGTTGGTTGATATCTTTTCATAAAAGCAAAGACAAAATAATTCTATGATATGATTATTAATTAGGTTTTATTTTGCATATTTTTGGTTTTCTATCTTTTTATTAATTGAGGTTATTTTTGAGACTGTAATATATTATGGCCCTTGAAGGAATATACAAAGCAGTGTTTTCATTCTGGCATGTCTTACATACTTTGTTCATGTGATCTCTTCCCTATTGCCCTCATCATCTCTCCTCCTTGGTTTCTTCTAATCCCCCTTCTCCCATAACTGTTGGATTTTCATATTACATACGTTCATTATCTTTTTCCCCACTATCCCCCACACTCTTGATATCTTTTTCCCTGCTCATGTTCCTTTATAGTTTCATGACTTATGTTTTCTGGCAAATGTCATGATTTCTTTTTTTCCTTACAGCTGAATAAAGTCCCATGTGTCCATGAACATCTTTTTCTTTTCTTTTTAAAATTTTATTAATTGTTTTATTAATTACAGTTTATTAACTTTGTATTCCAGCTATAGCCCCCCTCCTTCGTCCCCTCCCAGGCCCACCTTCCCTCCCTCATCTCCTCCCATGCCCCTTCCCTAGTCCACTGATAGCAGAGGTCCTCCTCCCCTTCCCTCTGACCCTATCCTGTCAGGTATCATCAGGACTGGCTGCATTGTCTTCCTCTGTGGTCTGGTAAGGCTGCTCCCCCCTCAGGGGATGGTGATCAAAGACCCAGCCACTGAGTTCAAGTCAGAGACAGTCCCTGTTCCCATTTCTAGGTTACCCACTTGGAGACTGAGCTGCCATGGGTTACATCTGTGCAGGGGTTGTAGGATATCTCTATGAATGGTCCTTGGTTGGGGTATCATTCTCAGAAAAGACCCCTGTGCCCAGATTTTTTTCTCTCCTTTTGGAGCTCCTATTCCTTCCAAGTCTTTCTATCTTTCCCTTCTTTCATAGGATTCCCTGCACTATGCTCAAAGTTTGGCTATGAGTCTCAGCATCTGCTTTGATGAACTGCTATGTAGAATCTTTCAGAGTCCCTCTGTGGTAAGCTCATGTTCTTTATCCATTCCTCTGTAGATGGTTCGCTCTCTTGTTTCATTTCTCAGCTACTGTGGACTATGCTAGAGTAAGCATGGATGGTCAGATATCTCTATGGTTGGACTTTCAGTCTAATTCTCAATCCCTGGAAATGACTAAGTTAAATGGAGTTGAATAAAAATCACTGTGCATGTGGGTAGATATCCTTTCTGCTCTCTGTGTACTTCGAACGTGTCTGTTCTTATACTCATTGCTATTCTATTCTTCCATTCTCCATTTCCTCTAACATGAAGGAAGTGTCTCAATGTCAGAACCTGTAATTCTTTAGCCATTTTCCTGGAAGACACTCAGCTGATAATTAGTCATTCTGCCCTTGTCCAAGATGGAGTGACTAACCATGTTCTTAAAATAGCCATTTCTCTTCTTATTGGTATAAGAGCACTATTTCAGCGATGCCAAAAATAATTACTCTGATAACAGTAGCGACCTTGCCTTTCTAATCATTAGCCCATTATAGGTTTTGGTTAACTTGTACCTCTCTTCATCCATATTCCTCCATCTTGGCACAGGGTGGTGAGGATGAGAAGTTCCATGAGTTTTGATACACACTGTCACCTAGTGTAGACTGAACAAAGCTGGGCCACTTACAGTTAGTAATAGTTAATTTTATTTGAGAATATATTTCCTGGCCTTGTGAACAAATGCATTACCTAAAACCTTAATGACATTTTGGAGGAAAAGCAAAGCATGCGATATGAAGATATTTCATGGAGAAACACTTTTTTACTCTTCAAATGAGGTCTAGCTGCTACTGTGTCCTATTCTCAGACTAAATGTTGATTATTCGATACAAAAAAGGTCACCATCTCTCAGTATTTATTTCAGTGTATTTTCTTCCACAAAAGAAAGTACAAGTATAAGGTAATCACGGGGAAGTTATGAAGGAGAGCTTGGGGTGAGTGTCAGCATCCTGTGCTGTAGAAGGTCAAACATAGGCCTGGATTTGTGCACTCTTACACATCAAATCCAGGGTAACCCACGGTGACCAACACGCAAAGTTAGTGAGATGGCTCACACTGCTTTCCACCTATGTGGTGGATCTGAACTCTTTGTCATTGTTCTTACTTAACAAGTACTATAGCTATTGACCACGTCTCTGGCTTGATAACACAGAAGATGACACCATGCTCTAGTCTTCTCTCTAGAAAGTAATATATTACTACTACTACTATACCTGGTCTTACTCATCATCATCAAAATTAATTGCAAAGGAAAAATTTTAGAGAAATCAAAACAAAGTACTCTGCTTTCTTCTCCTGCACATATTTCTCCTGTACATACTTATCTGTTATGACGATCTGTGGTCGGTTCTCTAAAATTCACACCACACCATGCCACTCTGTAAACTAGTGGAGGTCATATGATCATAAACACACATACACTAACCAAACACATCAGTCACCACCTAGGCTTTGTCAACTACACAGGTTGTTGGTTAGCAATAGTTGGTTAGCAATGAAAATCATGAGTGAAAACCATTACCCTCACAAAATGCTCTCAGCTAAAACCAACCATGTTGTTTCTTCTCATTAATCTTGCAGCCAATTCTTGTGGCCAATCAAGTTTTTATTTGGAAAAAAAAAGTTTCTTCTTTCCCCAATCTTTGTGCCACTCACACACTGGTGGCTGTGACTGGATATATCCTCACTGGCACTAATGCCCTGGCTTTAGATATCTTCATGGTAATATCATTTCCTAGTTTTGCTGCTCTTCAGATATCCTGACTCATTTGACATCCCTTTCTCTTGGCATTTTTCCTGTCTTTCTATCTGTAATTCATCGTTATTGCCTTGAAGCATTGTGATACTGTTTTTATGCATTATTATAAGTTCTTTCTATTGTGGTTCAACTTTAAAAAAATTAAATTCCTTCTCTTCTGCTAAATTCCAAGTACTCTTGAATGAGATACTGGTTTGCACAGTCTTCTCAAGGACAACCGTGTAGCAGCTATTTATTCAGATAGACTGTGTATTTATGTCTAGATAAATTTAGTCAGACCATTTAGACAGGGACCCATCCCTTGTTCTCTTGAAGAAACAGAAAAACGTGGAGGACTTTATTTGATCAATTAACTCCAGAGAATTCAATATATTTTATTCTTTCTGACAAGACTACAAGGGCCACAGAGTAGCCACCCAGCAATGGCCACCAAAGGATATCACTACAGCCTTTCAAATGCCAGGACAGGGAGTATTCTGATCAAACCAGGTTATACACAGAACAGAGAAGGCCAGCATGGCGTCCATCCACTCAATGGCAGCATTAGTAACTGGAAACACACAAAAAATGTAGTTAAAGGAGCAAATTTTTTAACCTAGAATTCTGAACTTGAACAAAACTGTCATTCATATATTTAGATATATAAAAATCAAGAAAAATGTATTCTCTGCATCCTCTGATATTTGTGAGTATGCTTTAGGTAACAAAGGAATGAAATTTAAAAAGACAAAAAAATACGAATCCTGGGAAATAAGAAATGTATCACAGAAAGGATGAGGGTAAAGTTGAGGATAAAGAATGCTAGGTATGAAGGTGGAGGAAAGAGAAATTGATGCACATTGGAGGAAGTAGATGGCTCGACTAGAGGCGTCTTGAGGATTAATCAAGCTAGATCAGAAGACATGTTTGGCAATATAAAACCTTGTCTTGACAGTAATTTTCTTTTAAAATTATTTTATTTTATTTTTATTAATTACAGTTTATTCACTTTGTACCCCAGCTGTAGGGCTCTCCCCAACCCCCCTCCCAATCCTACCCTCCCTCCCTCTTCTTCTCCTATTCCCTTTCCCCAATCCAATGATGGTGGAAGTCATCCTCCCCTTCCATCTGACCCTAGTCTATCAGGTCTCATCAGGACTGCTTCTTTGCCATGCACGGAGATATCTTAGAACCCCTGCACAGAAGTAGCCCATGGCAGCTCAGTGTCCAAGAGGGTTCCCCAATAATAGGAACAGGGACCATCTCTGACATGAACTCATGGGCTGGCTCTTTGATAACCTCCACCTGAGGGGGGAGCAGCCTTACCAGTCCACAGAGGAGGAAAAAGAAGCCAATCTTGACAGCAATTTTTAATGAATTAGTAGGACCCCAAATAAATTCATTAGCATGGAAATAAAGGTTACTATATTTTTCAGAAACTGCTATGCATTCACCAAAAAGTTAATAAAATGCAATAATGGCCATCATACATTGCTTTTCCCACCAAAGGTTGATATTTTCATTATTTCTAGACAGCAAAGTACAAAAACTATGTATTTGATCATCCTATGTTAAAAAAAAAGTATCATGAAGAATTAGAAGAAAAAAAGCATTGTAAGAGACAAAATTATGTTCCATTTTATGAGACTAGGTAATCACACTTGAAACCAATAATTCACAGAATAGGTGCCTGCTTCATTTAGAAAGGGAGAGAGAATTAACAGAAGAAACAGCTAGGAGAAAATGTGGCTATCTCTGGCAAGCAGAATAAGGATGGAGTTAGGGAAAGTACAGTGTGGGAGGTACACTTAATAGTAAGTTTTTACTTGTTCTGTGTAGGTACTGCTTGATAAAAATTAAAATAAATTAGGAAAGCGTACATATTTTTTGGACTTAGCCAACATGTTGTTGATGGACTAGAGAAGCTGATAAGAGCTCTTCATGACATTCCTCACTCCTTGATGGGAAAATGAGACTCTTTTGTGGTACCGTACCAGTATGTGATGGTTTTCTTAAGTGTGCCCCAAACAAGCCTGAAAGAGAGAAAGTCTTCATCTGTATGGTATGGGGTAAACAATTTGGGCTTTAGAATCTACAGTGCTTGATTCTGTGTTATTGGTCACTATGCAATATCAAGTTTATTACCTACCTCCAAGTTTTCTCAAATGCAAAATAAGAATAGTAAGGTCTATATCAGAAAGACTTTTAATATTAATACTCTAAGTACTATAATGAGGTTGGGACTGTTCGCAATAGAGAGATGGCTCTGTATTTAAGAGCATTCCACAGGACCTACGTTCCAGCCCCAGGATCAACATGTCAGCTCACACTGTCTGTAACTTAGAGGATCTGAACCCCTCACGACCTCCATGGGCACTACATGAATGAATTGAACATACATACAAACAGGCATATCACCCACAGACATATAAAAAAATTAAAAATGACCTTTGGCACTGTTTATACTTGTGGTTTGAATAAAAACTGTTCCCATAGGCCCATAGGAAGTGACACTATTAGGGACTGTGACTTTTTTGGAAGATGTGTGTCACTGGAGAGTGGGCTTTGAGATCTCATAAGCTCAAGCCAGGCCTAGTAGCTCATTTCTGTTCTCTTCTTATTGTCTGCCAATCAGATGTATAACTCTCAGCTTCTCCTCCAGCACCATATCTGTCTGCATGGCACCATGCTTCCCAACATGACAATAATGGTCTAAAGCTCTCAACTATAAGCCAGCCCCATTTAAATGTTTTCCTTTATAAGAGTTGCTGTGGTCACAGTGTCTCTTCACAGAAATAAACCCTCGATAAGACAACATTGTTATGGAGACTGATAGTGCATTTACCTTGTTTTATGTTTGAGAGCATCAGGAAAGGATCACATTCTGAGCCTACAACTTACTGGATGTGTGGCCTTGGATTAGTCACTCAAACGTCCTGGGCATGAGTTTTCTCAACTGTGACAAGACTAAAGAAAATGCTGAGCTCGAAGGATTTTTTATGAGGACTGGAGAGGCCTTTAAAACAGTTTGGCAGACACTCAGCATTCAACTCACTATGCTTTCCACATTTTATTTTATCGCTTGCCCTTAGTGAGTCAGCTTCTTTTTGTACCCTATCAATAGTATCCAAATAATTCACTAGAGACTCAAAGTTTCTAGATATTAGACAAATACAGACCACTTATGTTTTGTAAATATTTTCATGTGTGTATTTGTGTGTGTGTCTGTGTGTGACAGAGGGGGAGACCCTGTTTTGAATGAAGGAAAGAAATAGAAAGAAAGGAAGAAAGAAAAGAAGGAAGAAAGAAAGGAAGAAAGAATGAAAGGAAGAAAAAAAGAAGAAAGGGAGAAAGAAGGAAAGAAGGAAGGAAGAAAGAAAGAAAGAAAGAAGGAAAGAAAGAAAAAAGAAAGAAAGAAAGAAAGAAAGAAAGAAAGAAAGAAAGAAAGAAAGAAAGAAAGAAAGAAAGAAAGAGAAAGCCAAAGAAAAGTGGAATGGCTCATTTGCTGAGAAAAGCTGTTCAGGTTAATGGATGCACAATTTTGACAATGATTGATCCAGGTTTCTCAGAAGTTGTACCCAAAAGAGCACAGAGAGTTGGGATGACAAAGATGGATCCACATGGAACCTCTCATCAGGTCCATGCCCTGTGAACATCATTAAAGATTCAGGATGGGTTTATCCGGGCAAAGCAAACATTTCTGGCCTACCTCAGTTTTTATAATATCATGCCACCCAGCCTAATGAACTCCATGCCAGGTTTCCTTATAAATGTGGTATGTTATCAACACCCCCAGAAGCATTGCCTGGGCCTTCTTGCTTAAGTGATAATGCTTTCTGTTTCATGTCTATTTTCCTGAAAGCTGTTATGCTGTGTGTAAACACATCTGCCTTGTTGAATGTTTTACAGAGAATTTTCCTATAAAGCATATAGTCACCCTCTTATCCAAGTAATGCATATGCCTGGCAGAAAATTAGCTTTTCATTTACCTGGCCCTATACTATATATAGTGATTGCCAGGGGTTTGTGTTTATTCAAGTTAAGTTATTCAAAGGGTGCTTCTGTTCCCCTCATCTCGAGACATTCCCTTACTGTTTTATTTCTATAGATTTGGGTTGTTAATCAGGGACTTAACATTTCCAAAATGTAGATGAGTGTTATGTATGTCATCACAATTCCCCAGGAACCATAAAGTCAGAAGGGCTTCCAAGGACTCAATTTTGATAAGGTTTAAAAATCTAAGTAGATTCACCTGAAAGCAGGAAAATAACATAATAGAATATGGGTTATGGAGTAAAGAAGAAAGGGGGTGGGAGAGAGCCAGAGAAATAGGCATAGTCGGCATCTTAGTGGCCAGGAGGAAACAGCCTATGCTTTAACAATCTCCCATGTGCTTGATCCCAATAAACTATCTTAATCCTTAGGGATGTTCTGGCAGCAAGAGATAACTGCTCTCAAACCAAATGTATTTAGCATAAAACTCACATTCTGGCATTTGCTCTGTATCTGCTTTAAAAAAAATAAAGAGAAACATCCAAACTTCTTTGAGGTGACATGATGGGGAAAATCCCCTCTATACAATCCAGATCCTGTCTGCCAGAGTCAATTGTGCTTACACACCACTGGACAGAAGATGACAGACCTTCTTAACAGAGGCCTTTGGGATCCATTGTTTTATCTGAACATCTTGCAACACGTTCTTCTGTTGACAACTTTCCCTAGCTTGAACACACACAATGGCTTTCTGGTGTGACTATGAGTGGGAAATCACAAGTCAACCTTTTGTCAATCTATAAAATCCTTAACATAAAAAATAAAAATGTTGTGGCATTAACTCTGATTGAGCCATATCAAATTTCCTCATTTTCTATCCTTTTCTTTTTTGTTCAAAGCTCATTGATTGATTTATAGATGAAGTTATTAAAATTGCACACTTGCAAGCTTCTGATAAATATCTGCCTATTTGTGGGGAAAAAAATCAACCACTCCAGTCACATCTTGGTTATCCTATTGCAATGTGGTGACCTGCTGAATGAGGAAGTCGAGGAAGGCCTGTCCACCTAGGTAGACACATGGCCTAGGCTCTCCAAGTATTTTAGAAATGTGGTCCTTATGGGCTTAAAGAAGTTTAAAATTTAATATATAGGAAAAACAGATACAGAAATTATAGCACAAATTTAATGCAATGACGAAAGTATTTTATAATTTATGGCTTTATAAGATAGCAATTTCTTTTTGTTTTGGTAAAGGAATTGTGTGTGAGTATATAGTTCAGACCTCATTACTTCTAAAATGGGTGTATGTGTGTATGTGTGTGTAAAAGAGAGAGAGCAAGGGAGAAAAATGGAGATCTCATTATTATACCATTAATTTGGACCTACTCTCTGAGCAAGCCCAACCAATGCTTAGGAGAAGCTCTCCTGTGTCTCCTCCCTCCTTGTTTTTCTTATCTGGGCGCTGAAGTTGAGGTGTCCTTGTCATCTCTCAAGTTTGAAACCAGTTCAAATGCAGTTGCTCGTCATACTCACGAAACACACCAAGGCGTGCTTCCCCAAACTGCATTAGAATGTCAGGGACTCTCAGCATTCCAATTTCAGTGACCCCATTTCATTCTACCTTCTATCCACACTTATGTGTCTTCTTGAAAACCTGAATAAACTTCTTTAAGAATGCTTGGATGTGCTCTTTTGGCTCACCAATAACTCAAACAAAAACAAAAATAAAATTAGCCAAAGAGCACAGAACAGAGTAGAAATGAAAAAGTTGTTAACTGGTTGGAACCAGCTGTTTTCCATTTCATCCCATGAAACCAAGTGACAAACATTTGTCTGTGACTCAGCTTGTGCCCTCTCTAAATACTTACCTTATCTGTGATTTAAAAAAAAGAATGTGTTACAAGACAGCCAACATCAATTTTTTTCTGTCTTTGGCTCTCAGAAAAATTCTTGGTCAAAAATGAGAGTGGAATAAAAGTGAAAAAAGAAAATGAGCATTGTCAATAGAGAGTAGAATGTTTACTTAATGTGCTTAATGGATCTATCTCCAGTGTAGATTAAGTCAGTATAGTAATATTTAATACAAATACATTAGACTTAAGTATAAGAAAAAAAAACAGGAATAGATTGGAGCCTGCATTTCTAAGGGTAAAAGTGAATACTTGTCAATTTTGACGTGTGTAGATTAGTATTCCTTCTTACCTATTTCCTTGAAGAAGATTCTAACACATAATGCCACATCTTACAAAGGACATAGCAGTGATCTATAATCTATAGACTTTTTATTCAAAAGTAATTGAGCACACTTAAATTGAAATACCGACAAGCAGAATATCCCTTTCAGTTTTCAGGCAATCTCATTAAATGATGAAGTCCAGTTTGCAGTTAATCTCCTTTTTTATGTTATCATTGAATAAAGAAAAGAAATCATGATTTTAATTGTTAACCAGAAAGAATGAATGCTTACTAACCCGGAATCACAGTGAAGAAGGGTAAGCCCCAGAGAACCAGTGATAATTCTCTGAATGTTACCTTTTGTTATTATTATTTTTTAAACAATGAGCAATATTGAACTATAGTTTTCTATTGGAAAGTAACTTCAGAGAAAAATAAGATCATTACAATAGGAAAAAAAAAAATACCTGAACATAAATGGTGAGTAAACAAGGCCTGTATTCTTCCCTTTGTTTGGTGAATGTCTCAAAGTGTCCACAACAATGTTAAATTTAAAACAAAGTACAGATAATACATTAGGGGCAGAGTTTTCTGAAGGCATCCTATCTGATCTGCTACTCCAAGAAAGCTTAGAGCCCAGAGCTAGGACCCAATAGCCACAAATAACATAAAGTACCTTGGTGTAACTAACCAAGCAAGTGAAAGACTTGTGTGAAAAAACAAATCACTGAAGAAAGAAACTGAAGATTTCAAAAGTTGTAAAGATCTCCCAAGCTTATGGATCAGTAGGATTAACATAGTAAAAATGTCCATCTTACCAAAAGCAATCTATAGGTTCAATGCAATTCTCATCAAAATACCAACACAATTCTTTACAGACATTGAAAGAACAATTTTCAACTTCATATGGAAAAACAAAAAAATCCAGGATAGCTAAAAAAAAATCCTGTACAATAAAAGATCTTCTGGAGGTATCTCCATCCCTGATCTCAAGCTGTATTACAGAGCAACAGTAATAAAAATGGCATGTTACTGGCAAAGAAACAGACTAGTGGATCAATAGAATCGAATCAAAGACCCAGAAATAAACCCACACACCTGTGAACAATTGATTTTTTACAAAGAAGCCAAAAACATACAATGGGAAAAAAGCAGAGTATCTTCAACAAATGGTGTTGGTCTAACTGGATGTCTACGTACAGGAAAATGCAAACAGAACCGTAATTATCACCCAGCGCATTAGTAAAATCCAAACATATCAAAGTCCTCAACATAAAACAAGATACAGTAAATCTGTTAGAAAAAATAGTGGAGAAGATCCTTGAACTCATGGACACAGGAGACAACTTCCTGTAGAATATCAAGAACTCAGGATCACAACTGCTAAAGAAATCTCACAAAACTGAAAAGCTTCTGCAAAACAAAGGACGTGGCAAACAGAACAAAACAACAGTGTAAAGACTTGGAAAAGATGTTCACCAACCCTATATCTGACAGAGTATATCGAGAATATATAAAGGACTCAAGAAATTAAACACCAATAAAAATAATCCAATTAAAAATAGGGAAAGAATTTTCACCAACCCTATATCTGACAGAGGGCTAATATCCAGAATATATAAAGAATTAAAGAAGTTAAACAAAAACAAATCAAGTAATCTAATTAAAAATGGGGTACAGAGCTAAAAAGAGAATTCTCTGTAGAGGAATATCAAATGGCAGAGAAACAATTAAAGAAATGCTCAACATCCTTAGTCATCAGGGAGATGCAAATCAAAACGACCCTGAGATTTCACCTTTCACCCACCAGAATGGCTAAAATAAAAAACTCAAGTGACAATACATGCTTGAGAGGATGTGGAGAAAGGGGAATCCTCCCCATTGCTGGTGGGAATGTAAACTTGTACAACCACTTTGGAAATCAATCTGGTGCTTTCTCAGACAATTAGGAATAGTGCTACCTCTAGATCCAGCTATACAACTCCTAGGCATATATCCAAAAGATGCTCAAACATACAAGGACATTTGCTCCACTATGTTCATAGCAGCTTTATTCATACTAGCCAGAACCTGAAACAACCCAGATTACCCTCAACTGAGGAATGGATACAGAAATAGTGGTACATTTACACAATGGAATATTACTCAGCAATTAAAAACAAGGAAATCATGAAATTTGCAGGCAAATGGTGGGATCGAGAAAAGATGATCTTGAATGAGGTATGCCAGAAGCAGAAAGAGACACATGGCATATACTCACTTATAAATGGATACTAGGCCTATAATATAGGATAAACATAATAACATCTGTACACCTAAAGAAGCTAAGCAAGAAAGAGGACCCTGGGTATGATGATCAATTCTCACACAGAAAGACAGAGGGGATGGACACTGGAAGGAGAAAACAGGGAACAAGACAGGAATCTACCACAAAGGGCCTCTGAGAGAATCTACCCAGCAGTGTATCAAAGCAGATGCTGAGACTCATAACCAGACTTCGGGCAGAGTGCAGAGAATGCTATGAAAGAAAAGGGAGATAGTGGGACCTGGAGAGGATAGGGGCTCCACAAGGAGAGCAACAGAACAAAAATATCTGGGCTCATGGGTCTTTTCTGAGACTGATACTTCAATCAAGGACCATTCATAGAGATAACCTAGAAACCCTGCTCAGATGTAGCCCATAGCAGCTCAGTCTCCAAGTGGGTATCCTAGTAAGAGGAACAGGGACTGTCTCTGACATGAACTCAGTGGTGGGCTATTTGACCCCCCCTTATGGGGGAGCAGCCTTGTCAGCCCACAAAGGAGGACAATGCAGTCAGTCCTGATGAGATAAGCTATTGTCAGATGGAAGGAGAGGTGGATCTCCCCTATCACTTGACTTGGAGAGGGGAATGGGAAGAAATGAGGGAGGGAGTGTGGGATTGGGAGGGACTGAGGGAGGGGGCTACAGCTGGGATACAAACTGAATAAACTGTAATTAATATAAAAAATTAAAAAATGATCTGTTGCTCTCCTTGTGGAGCTCCTGTCCTCTCCAGGTCTTACTATCTCCCTCTTCTTTCATAAAAGTCCCTGCACTCTGCCCAAAGTTTGGCTATGAGTCTCAGCATCTGCCTCCATACCTGCAGGGTAGAGCCTTTCAGAGGCCCTCTGTGGTAAGCTCCTGTCCTGTTCCCTGTTTTTTCCCTCCTCCAATATCAATATGCTTTGCCTTTCTGAATGGGGATTGAGCATATTAGTCAGAGTCCTCCTTCCTGATTAGCTTCCTTAGGTGTACAGATTTTAGTATGTCTGAGCACAGGGGTCTTTTCTGAGACTGGTACTCCAGTCAAGGACCACTCATTGAGATGTACTGGAACTCCTGCACAGAGTTCAGTATGGCAGTTCAGTATCCAAGTGGGTTCCATAGTAATGGGGACAGGGACTGTCTCTGACATGAACTGATTGGCCTGCTCTTTGATCACCTTCCCCTAATGGGGGAGCAGCCTTACTAGGCCACAGAAGAAGGCAATGCAGGCACTCCTGATGAGACCTGATAGACTTGTATCAGAGGGAAGTAGAGGAGGACCTCCCTTATCAGTAGACTGGGAGAGGGACAAAGGGAAGAGGGAGGGTGGGGTTGGGAGGGGAAGAGGGAGGGAGGTACAGGGAGGCTACGAAGTAAATAAACTGTGATTAATAACAATAAAAAGAATTAAAAATAAAAATTTATTAAAAATCGGGTACTGACCTAAAAGAGAACTCTCAACAGAAAAATATCTAATGGTAGAAAAACACTTAAAGAAATGTTCAATGTCCTTAGTAATCAAGGAAATGCCAATCAAAACTACTATGAGATTCCATCTCCCACCCATCAGAATGGCTATTATAAAAACCTCAGGTGAGAACATTTGCAGGAAAGGATATGGAGAAAGGGGATCCCTCCTCCTTTGCTGGTGGGAATGGAAATTAGTAGAACCACTTCGGAAATAAATCTGCCTATGTCTCAGAAAACTGGGAATACTGCTACCTCAAGACCCAGCTATACCACTCCTTGGCATCTATTCAAAAGGTGCTCAACCATACAAAAAGAACATTTTCTTAACTATGTTCAAAACAGCTTTGTTTGTAATAGCCACAATTTGGAAACAACCTAGATTCCCCTCAACCGAAGAATGGATACAGAAATTGTGGTACATTTACTCAGTGGAATACTACTCAGCTATTAAAAACCAGGATATGATGAAAGTTGCAGGCAAGGGGAGGGAACTAGAAAAGATTGTCATGAGTGAGGTAACCCAGAAGCAGAAAGACACATATGGTACATACTCATTTGTAAATAGATATTAGCCATATAATATAGGACAAACACTAAAATCTACAGAACTAAAGATGCTAGGGAAGATGCTTAAGTCTCATTCAGAAGGGAAAATAGGATGGACACTGGAAGCTGCATTAAGAGAAGGAAGAGGATGGGTGTCTATCATAGATGTCCTTTAAAAGACTCTACCCAGCTGGGGAAGAAGCAGATGCAGAAACTCACAGTCAAACTTTGGAAAGAGTACAGGAAGTCTTATGGAAGAAAGGGGAGATAGAGGGACTCCGAGGGAACAGGAGCCCCACAAAAGACCTACAAAGCCAAAAAAGCTGGGCCCAGAGAGGACTGTAAATACTGATTTATCAATGAAAGATTATGCATAGAGAAGGTCATAGACACCCCCCTCCACGCTCAGATGTATCCTACAGACAGCTCAGTTGCCATGTGGGTCCTCTAGTAAGGGGAGAAGAGACAGTCTCTGACAGGAACTCGGATGCCTGCTCCTTGATAAATTCTCCCTGGTGGGATGACCTAGACAGCCTACAGAGGAAAAGGATCAAGGCAGTGCTGATGGGACCTGATAGGCTAGGGTGAGACAATAGGGAAGAAGGACTTCCCCTATTAGTGGATTAGGGAAGAGAGATAGGGGACGAAGATAGATTGAGGGCAAGACAATGAAGAGATGAGAAAGGAGGCTACAACCAGGATACAAAGTGAATAAATTGTAAAAATAAAAATAAAAATAAAGTAAAAATTGTAAACAGGGTTGAAAGACCAACACAAGATTGTTCTTGGATTCAGTCAAGTGAGAACATAAAAACAGATTATTAGTCACATTAAAGAGTTTGCAAGTGAGATGCAATTGAAACGCACACTTCCTTGGCAAAGGCAGAAATCAAAGTCATACAGAAAATGATTGTCTACCTTCTATATTTTAAAATCTATTTTCTTTTATTTTATTGTATGTGTATTGGTGTTTTTGCCAGAACATATCTCTTGTGTATCATTTGTATGCAATGTCCATGGGGGCCAGAAGAGGGTATTAGATTCTCTGGAACTGGATCTAATAGATAATAGTAAGCTACCAAGTCTCAGGTGCTGGCAATGAAACATGTCATCTGGAAAAACAGCTATTGTTCTTAATCCTTGAGCCATCTCTCCAGCTCAACTATTTTCTCTCTCTCTCTCTCTCTTTCTCTCTCTCTCTCTCTTCTTCCTTTTATTGAAGTCTTTGTTGCTGGCTTGACACAGCTGTAGCTGCTGCTTTTTGTTCTTTCTTAGTAACAGTAGCATATTGTAGTAATGTACAATATTTATTAAGATTCATTATGTACCAGGCATATGCTAAGCATTTACATGGATTATTTCACCTAATCTTTCCCAATTCACCTACAAGATAGGCATAATGTAATTACAGTCTTGAAACCTGAGCCTTTAGTGAGCTAATTATCTAGAGCTGTAGCATCATGATGTAAGCCATGGCATTCTGATCCCAGAATTCACTTCAGTAAGCACTAAGAATAGTTCAGCACCTCTTGAGACTCACAGTATTCATTTTCCACACCTCAACAACCTGGCTTTCTTTGATAGCTTTTTGTTTTATATGTTTTAACTCTTACACAATCCCATTATTATTCTTCTGTCCTGGCCCTTACTCATATGATTATATCTTACCCTATGGTTTAATCTCCTACGGTTTTACTTGCTCTTTCATCTAGCCAATGCTATTACTTCACCGTTAGAGTTGCTTCTATATGCCACCTTCTTGATCCTTTGGAAAATTTTACTCTGGACATACACATATCTTCTGCAGACTGAAAACTGTCCCACACCAAGTTCATATATCCAAATCTTAACTCCAAGTGCAACTATATTTTGACATAGGGTCATCAGGAAAGGACACTATCCAATAATTATAGAGTTGTAATGAGAGCAAGTTAGATGTTCTCTTTCTCTTTCATTGCTCATGGGGACAACAAAGGCTATGTGGACATTCAGCAAAGCGGTGGCTGTTTATTAATTGTAGAGCTGAATCTTTTAGACCTTTATGTGGGATCTCCAGCCTCTATACATGTGAGAAATTTCTGTTGTTTAAACCACTCATACTATAGTAGTTTTCATAACAGCTTGAGAAGATGAATGAATGAATGAATGAATGCAGTGTCCTATCTTCTTTTCCCTGAGGTTTCCTTTAAATTGTGCCTGAGAAAATAGAAAACGGACTCACTAGAAAAATCATTATGTAATTGGAGCAGTATTAAGTTAATAACTACAAGATTGGATTCCCCATCACGATCCTTCTTTTTAAATATGTGATCTCAGAGAAGTCCTTTAAGTTCTTTGCATTTATTTTCTTTTACAAGCACTTACTTATTTATGCATTATTTTTAATTTTTAAAATGTGTGTATGTAGAGAGTGTGTGTGTATGTATGTACATGTGTGTGTGTGCATGTACCTGCAGAAGCCAGAAGCTCAGATCCTTGGAGCTGGAAGCACTGGTGATTGTGAGAGATCTGACATGGTTCTGGGAACTGAATTTGGGTACCCTGCAAGAGCGGCACTTGCTCTTAACCATTGAGCCATCTCTCTAGTCCCCTCCCTTTGTAGTTTATACAATCATGAAAGTTTCTGTCATTGATATTTCGTAATAAAGGGTAAAATGCAGCAAAATTACAATTATTCATGTATTCTCACTGGATAACGACAGTTGACCCATTACTAATGCTTAAAATTTACTTCATACTGGGCATGGTGGTACATGCATTCAACCCTAGAGCATGGGAGACAACGGCAGGATGGCTTCTGTTTGGGGCTAGGTTGGTATACCTAACCAGTTTCTGGCTAGCCAGGACTACATCGTGAGACTCTGTCTAAAAACAAACAAACATAAAAACAAAACATATATGTATATATATATATATATATATTCCACTTAATTCCATATATATATATACATATATATATTCATATATATATATATATGAATAAAAGAAACAAAAGTCATTTTATTAACTCATCAACTTTCTTCTCAGGAGTGCCAACAGACTCCTCAATGTGCTTATAGCGCCGCTTCTAGGTGGCCTTTCTATCTCTGTTTGTTTAGAACATTGAGACTCCCTTCTTACACCTTCCTTACCTGTCATCTCAAAACTATGGCAGCTTCTGCTTGATGTCTCTTTGTTTCTGTGGCAGAAGGTCCTCCTCTTGCCTCTTTTCGTCAGCTAGCACCTAATCTAGAACATTGATTCCTCCTCTCATCTTTCGGGCTTACTGAGGCTAGATCAGTTATGACCTTGTCAAACATAATCATATTTCATATAACTGGTGACATACTGGCCGTTGGCCAGAGCTTCCCATGACAGTCTGCTATTCATCCCTTTTCCTACCATTGACAAGATTCTAAATTTTTACTAGTCACATATTTTGCTGATGTGCTACTGATAGTCTGCACACCATTGAAATCACAAAGTTGAGCTTTCATTAGCTTGCAATAAGCCTATAGTCCTTTTCAATTCTTCAAAGTCTTCCTATACATCACCATTCCCTTAAAGAAAGTCTTCTGAATCCTCAAAGGATTTCCATTGTACTTTTTGACAACTAACCTGTATTCCCTGTAATGTACATATCTGTATGTTCTTACTATAATAATCTCTTTAGCATCTTTAATTTCAGTTACAGTAATTCTTTAGCAAACATTTAATAAATATATAAATGATCAACCTGATAGCAGTATAATGGTTTTAGTTGGCTGAATCAAATACAGCATTTGGATATTTTTGGAAAAAAATTAAATTCCATGAGTAAATCTGTATCTATGCTGTATGAGAAACAAAGGGGTTAAAATCCTAATTGCTATTTTCTCTCTACATTGAAACAAAGTAATAACATACCACAAATGGATTGTTTTTCATGGGACAAAATGTTCAATAAATGTTTGTTGAATTATTTAAAATGAATGTCAAAAATGGTTCATTATGTATATAGTTTGTAGAGAGACTTGAAGAGTTCACAATAAGAGACCTCATATAGAACTTCTAGGTGTCTATATAGCAGTGGTTCTCAAACGATGGGTCATAACCCCTTTGGGGATTGAATGACCCTTTAACAGGAGTCACCTAAGATTGTCTATATATCAGATATTTACATTATGATTCAAAACAGTAGCAAAATTACAGTTATAAAGTAGCAATGAAATGATTTTATGGATGGGGGTCATCACAACATGAGGAACTATATTAAAAGAAGCTAGGAATCACTGCTCTAAAGCAACGGTTAGCCTTTAATTTGGAAGCACAGAAGATGGCCCTTTGAAGCGCAGAATGCATTGCCATCTGGCCTTGTTTATGGGATATGCACCCTAGAGGATGACTAAAGTTGGGTTTTAGAGAGCTATTTATATACCTGGTGAAAGACTCAAAAAAGGAATCAAAGGGTCAACAAATATATATGATTACAATTGTGGTGAAATAGAGTAGGGAGTTCAGGTGATGGAAAAATTGATTGTTTTGCCAACCTTCAATAAGCATCGTTTCTTGCCTTTCAGAAAAAAAATGGGGGTCTCCTTTTCTCTGATAATAACTGATTGATTTTTGTTGTTGTTTGTTTTATAATAAGTAGCAAATATTATTTCAAGGCTATGGTTCAGGAATTGTGCTCCATACTTATACCCACATTAATCACTTAAGTAGAAAACAAGACTACCAGGTCTTGTGAGAAAAGGTGAGAATACTTAAGATGTCAAAGTTGACAGAAAACAGGCTTGTATTGAGGGCAAGGATTGGAATTAAGCCTTCCTATTCCCAAACCCAGGGCCAGATTTAAACTTACTAGAAATGGAGAGTGCCATGTCAACTTCCTCCTTGAAAGACAATTGTTTCTGTGAATGCACTTGGACCAGTATTTTCCAGCAAGCATCATTTCAGTCTTTGTGGGAATTGTGGGGAACCTATAGCGTGAGAACTTCAACTCAAGATTTAGCCATAAAATTCTTAATTTTCACATGTTTCCAAAAATGTCCTTGTTTTATTACACCATACTTTTAGACATTTGTTTAAAATGTGCTAGACACACTTGTGTTACTAAATATCAATTATATTTGTTTGGTAATTGGGACTACACTTCTCAGTATACCTAGTAAGCCTTGAAATGACTTGGCTATACTACTTGTTAATCACTAAGTAAATTGTTTTGTTGTGTATCATTTGTGATGTAGGATATCCAAGGAGAGGATAGTACACAAGCCAAACAACACAAAAGTCTAATATAAAGAATCTTTGCCATATCAAAAACACATAAAGATCTTTATATTAAGTATTTTTATACCTAAAAATCCTACCTTGGGTAATTAAGTCCCTGAGTTTTTACACTTTTATTTATTTGTTTGTTTATTACTTTTGCAGACGGGAAATCTCAGAGAGTCTATGAATTTGAACCATGCATTCTCAGTAGTATATGTGGGACACCAACGAACTCCACCTAACCTTAGTGACCATGTGTTGTCCATTGTCTTCCAGGCAAGCAGAATGTTACTACCAATGTGATTTGAAAGGTATTAGCCTCGTTTCTCTTCAGCTATTTGTGGTCTGTTCCTTCTTCTTTAAAGTATATTAAACAGATTGCATAGATCAAAGCAATACAGCACTTGGCATACCATCGACATTGATGAATCTTTTTTGTTTGTCTGTTTTACTAGGTAAATTATCTGAGATAATAACTAAAAAAAGATTTTATATAATTTGGCATCATTCACCTTAATTTCATCCTACTCCCAAGAGAGTCAAGAGTATAAATATCCTACTAACAAAATCTAAAAGCGAGTAATGTTATCTTTTAAAACTTGCTAGATGTTAACTATTTAGTTCAATATAAAATTGAGGGTCATGGTGAAAACAAGGTACAACACTGGCTACCTGGTTCTGGAAGTGAACTGTGTGTGCAGAGTTTCCTAGCTATGAGAAAAGTACAGTCTAAGCTGAGTAGATAGATAAAGATTTTGATGAATGGAAACTCTAGGAAGAAATTATAAAAATTCACAAACTCATTCAAGTTTCATTTTGGAAATCAGTGAGTTATGGTTTGTTTTGCTTTGTTGTTCACTGTGGTGGTAAGCTTAGAAAAAAAAGACATCTAAAACTTTCTGTTTAAGGTTTGTTTTGAACACAATTCTTGAATAATTTTCAGAGTTTGTTGACTTACCAAAAACTCGAGCAATCTTTTTCACAATACAATGCTTCTGCCTTCTTACCTTTCTGGAGTTCAGCTTCTCCTCCTCCTTGTCCATCACAGCAATGTTAATACAAACACCTTAGGTAGTGTAAAGATAACCTATCTCATAAATATGCCCCTCGGATGACTCTGTAATTAGTAAGTGTTCAGAACATCCGATAGCATATGAAAATGATTCTAGTTTGCTTGACTTTTAATAAAACATGACCTACTTAGCCGTGTGCAAGATCATTTACCCATAGTTAAGAAAATAAAACGCATCATAACACAAGGTTTTGGGAAGAACATTTTATTGCTAAGCATATCCTTGAACGAAAAAGCAAATGGGAAATAAAAGAGAAAAGGAAAAAGAAAAAAGCAGTAACATCACAACATTATGAAAAAATTCCTTTAGGGTCAGCGAAGAAAACAACAGGGATATGATGAAAGCTCACATACAGAATGCACGAGTTCCCATAAAATTGTCCAAATATAAACTTACACTAAAAGGAATATAACAAATGAGCCTTTACTCAGATTTTTAAAAAAAATGAAAAGAAAGAAAACAGGAGATCAGTTCACAAGACCTCAAGACTCCAAGAACAGCAATCTGTCACAGACATCGAGATATAATCAACTTCATATAGGCTGGGCCATTTATCTAAAATCGTGCTTTGATATCATTTTATAGTCCTGTCTTTTCAATGACAACAAAATGAAAATGAAAACTCTTAACACATTGAAATCTCAGATAAGGAGGAACATCGCTTTCCATACACATCAGAAAAGGCGACCATTGTTTTAGACTGTGCCTTCTGCCCCATGTCTTTAAGATATTTTTTTCAAAGTCAAATATTCATGCAACTTACAAAGACCAGCAAGAGTAGATTTCTAAATCTAAACAGCTGATTGGTTTTCATCTGTACAAAAGAAATTGTATATGCCTGCCCCTCCGGATGACACACTTCACCTCTATGCGAATATGTGTCTTGTTTCATTTTCTTGCTTTTTGAATGGCTATGGCCACAAAACCAGTTTATTATTACTCTGTACATTGTTTCCTCTTTACAAAAAGAAGACAGAAAAGAATGGGATACAAACCAAACAAACAGATAGAAAGGAAATAACAGTTCTTAAAGCGGTATGTACATACGTGACTAAGGAATTATACCAGCAAAAATGTAGTAAAATATGTAAACAAAATCTGAGAAGTTTTTGTTGTTGTTGTTTAAATTCTCTTTGACACAGTTAACTGTGACAAAACGAAAACTCACACTTTCTTCACATTTTAAGGTATACTTTTTTGTTGTTTTGTTATTTTTCTTTTAAAATAACATTCTCATTCCACTTCAAGACTTTAACAGATTTCTGTGTCAGTCATCCCATCAAACATACCATGATAAATATATCTGTATATATATATTTATTTATATATATTATACTATTAAATTCCTTTTTGTGTGTGTGTCACAGCAGCTTTATTCATTTATTTGTGTTTATAAAAGATGGGTAGAGGGAGACATGAGGAGATGGAAAGAGAGATTTATTCACATCAGGCTACAAAATTAAAC
>CM053765.1:24150818-24164306 GCA_028658305.1 Pachyuromys duprasi
TACGTGGAGTGAATGCCATGGTAGATTTTGAGTTCATATGGCAAGAGTCTCAAACATTTGATTTCTGAGTATTTTTTTCCTCTTCTTATGTGCAGTCGTTGTCAAAAATAAATAAATGAAAACCCAAAAGCCATTTTCCCCTCAGATCTTGGAAAGTTACACTCACACTGGCCAGAACCAGATAAGGGCGTTTCTGGGTTTTTCGTAAGTTTTGTTTTTGAATTTTTTTAAAGCATTTTTCTTTTCTCATTTTTTTGATTTTGTTTTTTTACATAATTAAACAAACAAACAAACAAAAAATAACCCAACATTGTTACAGTCAAGATTCACAAACATCAGTACAGACTCACTTGGAGCTATGGAACAAGTAAGCCATATAGTCTTCTACCCCTTTCAAAAGGTCCTGGAGAGAAGGAAGCTTCCAAGGTCATGTGGAGTCATGGGCGTGCTCCAGGGCACAAAGTCTGTGCTTTATGATACAGCAGGGCAGAGAGAACTTTCTGTCTCCAGGCCACGGATGCAACCTTGCAGCATGGCTGAACATTACACAGAGATACACCATTGTTATGTGTCCTTTTCAAAATGGTTTTCCCCACCATAGTCGTGGTATACCCCATCTCACAGAACACATCCAACAAGTTTTTGTCAAAGTACTCAGGTGTGTGTGTATAAATAATGCTGTTTTAAATTCGCATAGATCGGTGTTGTGTTTACACATAATACTCCTTGTCCTTGTTTTTCTGTTTCTTATGGCCGCTCTTGGAGCTGGCTTGCTTCTCCTTCATGAGCGTGCCGTTGCTCTGGGCCGAGTTGCTGATGTAGTTCCTCGTCTCGTCCACTTGATAGGACCCCTCGTCCCTGTTCCTGTACTTGTACATGGCATACAGGAGGATCAAGATGCAGAGGGCGGCAGCAGCCACAATGCCGACGACCATCCCTGTTGTACTGCTGGACTCCCGGATCACCTCTGAGGCCCCCGGAACCCGTCTGATTCCTGGCTCCGTGGGGTTTGCTGTGGGCACATTACGGAACATGGGGGAAGTAATTAGTGGGCTCTTCAGTTTGGTGCTGTCTAGCTCATAGGCAGTGGGCAACGGAAGCAAGACTATATCAGGCTGGGGTTTGAGATCACGGTTATTCATTTTGCCAGCTGGCAATTTGGGCACCATCCCAGACGAGGAGGACGCTGTGAAGCGGATCAGCTCAGGGGACAAAGATGTGGTTGTAGTTCTACTAGTTTCCGAGACTTTGTTAGGTCTAAAGTCCTTGGATTCCCACTTGGGCGCATGTGCTTTGTAGCCACCTTCGAAGATTGAAGTGGAAAGACTCTTATCTGTTACCAAGGAGAAGGTGGTGTAAAAATCTTCATCATCAGTAGGGGGCAGGTTAGAGTCAAAGGTTTCCCCTGAGCCATACCCAGATATCACCAAGCCATCATCATCACAACCATCGCTGCCTTGGTCCGACAAGCAAGGTAACCCCGCCTCAGAGGTCATGGACAGGGAATCTTTGGTGGTCTCAATAATGGTGAGGAGGGGGCGGAAGGTAGGGGGGAGTGTAATGGAAGGTACACGAGTAGCAATAGGAGGGGTAGCTAAAGGGTCTTCTACAAGAAGAGGAATAACTAATTCACCTCCTGAGATTGAAAAGAAAAAAAAAGACATCATTAGTACAGTCATAAACAGCTTATAGTTACTCTAATGAATGCAGGGCAGAGGTTATGCTTCTGAAATTACTATAAAATGACCTGGATCTGCCTATGGATATTTCTGGCTATTGCCTTACTACTCTGGGCTGATATAGAGCCAATTATATGCCCCTGCCCACCCAAAATTTGGAACCTTGAAGAGTTTTAGATTTTAAAGATACTCTCAAGTGATTTAGAGTGACAGAATTCCAACAGGCTGGTTCCAGGAAATGCTGGTGAGATGGTGAAATCAGTGATTCTTTACTAGAGTGGCAAAAAAAATACTAGTTTACCCACAGAGCTACCTTATTATATGATTATTAAACATGTGGACAGCATGAAAAAGCAATTTAAGAATAGTTCATAAAAACACAGTGTCTTGCAAATCACAGATGCAACAATTTTGCCAGGGAAGTTGATCATTTAACCATAGGGCTGGTATTTCCTCCCACTTCAGCAAAAGAAAGTCTGTTTGGCCTCTCCTTTCAATTGAAGCAGTGTGATCTCAAGAAGTCACAGCACCATGTTCCCTCAATGCATGTATTCTAGAAAAATATATTCTAGTCATAACTTAAAATGGTTTTAAACCATAGATTCTTTTCAAATACTGTAGAGAGGTTCACTGAGACAGTTTCCAGGTGGAATATCTTTTAGTAACCCTGGCTTCTTGCAGTGGGGAAGTTGAGATGGACCATTCAACAGCAAACAACCCAAAAGACAAAGGTGACCCTCTACTTTTATCTATTCTAGAGGAAAGAAGTCTCTGAGCTGAGGGGGGAGTCTCCGAGCTTAGGGGGACAGGTGCCTCTGGATTGAGAAGATTAGGGAAGGTACTAGTTAGGACATATGATTTGGCTCTTTCCCTGTACAGGAGCAATATGTGTGATCTAAACAAAATGGCAGCCAGGAAGGGCATGATTTCCCTCTCCATTTAGGAAGCTGAGATGATGATATAATGCTGTGAAAATGCCCTTTATGAGCTGGGCTTAATGGACTTGTATGTGTTGCTGTTGGTAGTTATTTTACTGAGACTGGGTGACTAGAGTTTGAACAATCTGCTAGTAAGTGTAGCCATTCTTCAGATACCCTGCTCTATCGGTGACAAAGCCAGACTGTGATTTGTAGCAGGTTCAATAATGCAGTGTTCCAAGGATACTCCAGAGAGTAGAATCTTTTCATTTACACAGTCCGTCAAGATTCTTCCTAGAATCCTTCATTTGTAGAACTCTTCCATTCAGCATCACACAGCTTGTATCTTTAAACACCACCTATGCTATCCAGGTTCTGGCTTTGTCAAGAGGAGGCGCTGGTAGCAAAGACAGCCACGGCCTTTGGCTGCCTCCATACCTAGGTAAAAATTGTGCTACCCAGCACACGATAAGTGGCCAGGGTGACGTGCATGTACATTATGTCAATCATTCAGAAGGAAAAGGACAAGAGAGAGTTGTATGATTATTTCTCACCTAACAGATGATTTTGTTTAATGAAGGGAAGTAAACAAGTATCTTCCTGAGACCCTTAAGATAGGTCTGGAGTCTCAGCTTGACTTTCTATTCTAGTTCTTGGAGTTTGAACCGATTGAGCAAAATGATCTTTTCAGGGTTTTCAGAGCTCCAGGTTTGCTTTCCTGGGCCAGTATGCCTTTTTTTTTTTTTTTACATTGTGAACATATATAATTCATATACCTTGCGACTTAGTTAATACATAATTTACACACTTTTGCTAGTTTTTATAAATGGGATTTGGAGCACAATTCCCTGAAGATAAGCTAGCTCTAAAAACTAATCCTGCACAAACTATTTTTCTTATTTTTCTAGACGTGGGGAGAGGGGCGCATGTGCTGCATTCAAGGGGATCTGGAAAGAGAGCAGGGTTAGGATGAAAGCTCGCAGCCATGAGGAAGAAGCACAGCTTTCCAGGGGAGTACAAGACTAGGTTTCATTTCCAATGAAAACAATGTGCTGTCTCTCTCTCTCATTCTCTCCTCTCTCTCACACATACTTTCTCTGTGTGTGTGTGATTGTCAGTGTGGCACACACATGCCATAGCAGTCAGAGTTAGAGGACAATTTTCAGAAATGGTTTGGGAGTTTTTGAGGAAGATTTTTTTTCTGTGTGTACTCTAAGCTAGCAAGTCCTTAACCCTCCAGGTGACTCCTCTGTCCAATCTCCACTGTGGGCATGCAGAGATTACAATATATGACACCAAGTATGTAGTTTTGTGGGCTCCGGGGCACAGAACTCAGGTTGTCAGGCTTGGGAACCAAGTGCTTTATCTGCATCCATCTGGCCAGCCTTGGGTGCCTTTTAATCCTGGTTAAACTGGAACAAACATTTAGCACTGGCTTCATTACCAACACAAACCTCAGTTGTATGTTCCTTATGGCCATAACAAAAACACTCTCTTAAGCAAGGGAGCAAACCATGCTGAAGAGGAAGAATATCTGACTTGTTGGGAAGCAATTTATTTAAATACAAACCCAAACTCTTGGCCCTTCACTCTTTTCCTGTTTATAGAAGGCATTTGTTACTGAATCATCTGTAACAGTCATTACAGACTTAAATTTGGCTTGTTTGTTTGTTTGTTTGTTTTGTGTTTTCAATTCCTGCTAAAATTTCACAGTGTTGTTTAAAAGTCCAGAAAACCTGTTCACATGACAGTTGAATCAGTCCACTCCCCTTTGCTATTCTTTTCACATTCAGCAGCCCAAAAAGCATCTCTGATTTCACAAAAAAAAGTAAAAAAAAAATTCTACCTTTTCCCAATAGATAGAGGGCTTGAAGGCTTGCTAACTTGCAGTTTCTAAAAGGCTGGTGAGTTCCAAAGTGAAGAGAGAGTGAGAGCGCTTTATTTTTAAAGTAAAATGATGGGTATCAGATCCTAAGCAAGATCTGAACATCTTCAAAACTATCTTTTCTTTTCCTCAACATTTTGTTATTTATCCTGGTTGCAGCAATAAGATATTATAAACAATGGCCTCTGCCAGGAAAATTTGAGGCCAAACTCTGCTGGTCTCTACTTGTTGAAATTGTAGAAGCTTTTATAGTTTTTTTTTCCTTCTCTCTCTCTCTTAGTATTGCCAGGAATTAAAGCTGCCTGGAGTTTGAAATGAAGCTTCCTGGCATGGGTGGACCATTACTACAAATGGGAATTATACTAGAATAGATGAAAACTTTCAGGTAACTGGAGACATTAAGAATAGCCTAGAATAGGTACATGAGTTGGAGTATATAATTAAGTTTAAATATTCCATTATTTCATAACTTAATTAACTTATTTATTGTATGTGTGCATGTATGTGAGTATGCATGTATGTAATTGCTCTATGTAGTATATATTCATGTGTGTGAAGGGGTATGAGCATCTGTACACAAATGTATATGCCCTCTGTAACTGTCTTATTTCTCTGAGGCGGAGTCCCTGAAACTAGAGCTCACATTCTCCAGCTGGTACCCAGCAAGCCCCACAGCTCCTCCTGTGCTGCTCTTCACAGTGCTGGGGTTTGCAGACATACAAATGGGACCTAATCCAGCTTGTGCAGGTGTTGGGATCTGAACTTGGATCCTTATAGTCACAGAGCAAGTACCTGTAAACACTGGCCTATCTCTCTAGCTCTGTAATCCATTTAAGCATGAATACTTTTCTCTAAGAATTGAGATGAGTACACTGTGCACTCAAACCTCTATTTGTGGGTCCACAGTCATGAATTCAAGTGACTGCAGATAGAAATGGCACCCCTCCCCCCAAAAAAGAGTCTGCACTGAATCAGGAACAGTGAATGCTTGTGTTCTGTTTAAGTCTTTCTTTTTATACCCAAGATCCTGCCTAGGGAATGATGACACCCACAGTGGACCAATCTTCCTATCTCAATTAACCAAATCAAAATAATCCTTTACAACTGTGTACAAAAGCCTGTCTCTCAGGCACTTTAGTACACACAGATGTTGGCATCAGAGAGGTACCCAGAACTAATCCTCCACATCAGAGGATCCAAGGGCAAACCTCATATGAGGTGAGGGAGAAGGAGATATATTTCTTTGAAATAATGGAATAGCTAATAATATGCCTCTCCTTCACAAAGACTATACAGTGATCAACCCTCTGTCTAACCTTAGAAAAGAATTCATCTAATCAAGTCTAAAACCAACAGGCAGAGTGATAGGGAAGCTGGAATACATCCAAATCCTAATGTTTTATGCCATCTCTTGAATTTTCCTTTGGTTTAGTATAAGGGCTATCTGTATTCTTTAATGTTACCATCTTAAAATCAGGAATATACACTTTTTTTTTGACAAGGCTGTGCTTTTCCTTAAACTAGAGAGCTCACTAGGGATATAAAGGTCTATTTTAGCCCTGAAGGCTGCCCTGCTTTTTCGCTCTATGAGTGTATTTATAGATATATAATTCATGCCTCTAGGGCTGATAGCTAGCAAAAGGGTCTGTCTGCCATTGCAAAAGACAGCATATTAAAAATTCAACAGAACTCTTCTGAACTGTGAGGATGTTGTCGGTCATGGTGAATGTAGTGGGTCACCAAAAAAATTAAATAAAGAAAGAAAAGGACCAGCGTTAAGTTTCAATGTGGCTCCGGCCTTTCTGCCTCTCTCGAGACAGCTGACTCTGAAAGGTCACATTCAAAAACAATGATGTTAAGCAGAGAGCCTCTAGAGAGGATGCCATGCTCCAATTGCTGAAATTTCATTTTTATGTCTATTTGGGTTTTTACCTTATCTCTGATTTGCATTATTCTAATTCACTCACTACATAAAGACACTCATTTACATATTTGGTGCCATAGGAGTGAGCACTTCAGTGCACAGATATGCTGAAGGTTTTAACCATTAAATGGCTCTACATCGATGACCTTCAGAAAAAAAACTTCTCTGGACCAAAACAATCAGTGCTTGGTAGAGAAAACATCAGTAAAACTTAAATGTTTCAAAAGAGCAATTTATATTTATCATGATGAGACTCTTTAGGTAAACTCTCCAACACACACACACAAACACACACACACACGTGCTTGCACACAAACCTAAAAAGCAGCAAATGGTTTATCTGGAAAGAGTTTAATTATGAAAGGGTACCCAATCTGTTTTTTAACATGAGCCCAAAAAAGAGGAGCCACAGCTGCTTGATGTAATTATGCGTAATAAACTGGGGTATGCCAAGTGAAGCTTTCATTTGCTTATTAATTAAGAACTTTTGTTCTGAAGTCAGTCAGCCTAGACCCCTGTTAACATGGGAACTACACTTACAAGACACATGACTTGGTTACATTTCTTCAACTCCAAGGAAAATGGGAAAAATAATGGCATCTATTTCAAGGCAGCACACACTGAATAGTTACTGTAGTGTCTACTGCCACTCAGAAGTGCTTTACTAGTTTTATTAACATTTTGACTTGTAAACACTCTAGTAATTGATCAGTTTCTCTGTTCTTTTGAATGCAATGATCTCATATGCAGAGATGTAAACATACAGGGTTCTAGAGACAGCCCTAGAGGCAATGTCTTTTAGTCACAAACATTGTGGAAAGATTCACATTCAAAGATCTTGTATTTGGGAAAAAATTATTAACCTGTAATGAAATAACAGGTTTTTAAAAAACAAACATAAAAAACGTTAATATAATCAAGTATATTAGCTCCCTTTTTAGACGATTCTATTTTTTAAACCTGAAATACTAGCCAACATGTCAATCAGCCCCAAATCACTTGAACTTAGGTGAAGAGAGCCCATTCATTGACATTCCCAGGCCAAAAAATGCATCTTCTGTTCACCACTCAGTTTGATATTTCTTATAACAGTTCCAGATAGCACTGATATCTGGAATTAAAGTTGTAACAATTGACTTCTTCATTAAAAGGATTGTGTAGTGCCTCTCACCAGGCCTGCATTTCTGATGTGCCGCTGTTGCACTGATCCAAACAGCCTCAAGGCCAAGAGCTGGTCTCCACCCAGAGTTACATAATGGTGACACCTACCCAGGTACTTTGTAAGGAAAAGTTGAATTAGAAAACAACGCTGCATCTTCTTGAAACATTCATTAGATTCCTTCAGAGCTTACCTGATTGAGTCCTCCAGGATGAATAGAAAGGGGGAAGGAAAGGGAGACAAAGGAGAGAAGAGGGGAGGAGAAAGGAGGAGGGATGCCTGGGCCTTCTCTTTGTGTATACATGGTGCAATGTGTTGTTTCCAGAAGTTAGGTGTATACATTAGAAGGCATCAATATCATAGCACAATGCTGTAAACACCTGGGATTCCTGATGTCTTTATTCTGTGTAAAATTGATTTTCTAGCCTGTGGTGAAGATGATAGCATAAGTCCAGAGAACCAGTCTACCATAGTCACTTGAGAGTACCTTATTTCCCCTTTACCGAAGGAAAATAAAATAAAGGGCTGATTTCCCTGAATATCTTCTAATTAAATTAAGGATGAAATTACCACTGATGATACTCAGAACTAACTCAAGTCAATTTACTTTTTCTGGGGTACAGGCCTCCCATATGCTATAGCCAGTTTTAATATCCCACTTTAAGGTAACAAATACTGTAAAGACTAAAATTAGTGGATAAAAATAACTGTAGGCCAAGTTTAGGCCTTTTAGTTGATAAGGATTAGGTACTTATCCTCTTTAAATAAAAGTAGAATTCCTGTTGATCATTGAATGCAATTCCACACAAAATCAGAACAGTGAAAATAAAGCAAAAAAGCCCAAATAAAATAAAATAATTAATACAGTTTTTAAAATCATATAGTAGAAAAGAAAATGAACTTCATAACTAAAACAAATTAAGCAGAAGGATAGCAAATAGTACCAACAAGGCAATCACAATATAAGAACACAAAGCAAAGGAAAATAAAAATATAGAAGCTGTTTTGGAGAGAGAGAGAGAAAGAGAGAGCGAGAGAAAGAGAGAATTTCAACATAAGCAAAAAATTGAAGAGAATACCATATTAATTTATAGTCAACTTACATCAACAAATTGCCCGCATGTTTTTTGGCATGAAAGAAAAAATTTACAAAAGAAAGTTGTGTAAGAATGCTCTTGGACAAACTGAATTGCCACATTCTTGAAACTTGCTTTGTTGTTGTTGTTATTTTTCTTAAAAACTTTTGAGCAAAATGTCTAATTTTTTAAATATAGTAATTTACAACAGAGGATGATACAGGGAGGCAACAACACATACATTCACACCACATAACATGAAAAGAAAAAATCTGCACTTTAACAATTTTTACTTTGTGGGAAGTTAGAAGGGCATTAATTTTAAATTTAAAATAATTCTGATTTCTATGATTAAAAATGGAAAAAATATTTTTATAATTTGCCTTTAAAAAATTCTATGCGTCTATAGGGTTTGGAATGAATTTCTCCATTGTTAAGTTTTCAGATATATATTTAGATTTTTATTGTCTTTTTGACAAATTTTAGATTTTCCTTACTTTAGGGGAATGGATGACAGCACATAAATTTTAACAATGCTAAAGAAAGGGGGAGTATGGGAAGGAAGGATGCGGAAAAAGGGAGGGTTGTATCTATGAGTATACTACACAGGAGATGAAGATGAGAGGAGTAAATGTGTAAGTGAGTCGCCATGTCCATGTAAGGGCGGCACGGAGTGATCTAGCTGCATTAGAGCTTCTGGCTGTAAGGAAGGGATGGGCAATATACAAAAACAAATGAGCCTACACATGCCCATCTATGGAAATCAAGAACAGAACTCTAACACTGACAATCTCACACACCCTAAGCTGCAACTTCTTCAACATGCAATTACTACAAAATCATTACAGTTTCATCATAAGATTTTTTTTAAAAATCATAAAAACACTTAAACTTCTTTCTCCTACTCAAAATAGACAAAGTACATAAAATAATATTACTAATATTCAAGATCAAAAGTTTAAAATCAAAATCAAGGAGACTAGAGTTATGCATTCACGATGAACAACTTCATCGGCAGCCGCGCAGCCTCATCTACAGCTGGGAGAGGAGAGAGCCACAGAGGTGAGCAGAGGCAGTGCTGACAAGTGAACCCACATACAGGCTGCGAACGACTCCTCTGTACAGAAACGGTCCATTCCAAATGACATCATCCACCTTCCACAAACCACCCATGATCTGTATGTACTACTGCCAAGGAGACCGGCTCATCTGAAAGATGAGGATGCGGGATGTGCAGCTGAAGTTGTTCCAGATTTAAAGAAAGAGTGGGAAAAAAAAAACTGCAGAAAACAATTCATAACTTTTGTATCTCGTCATTTTGGATAAAAACAAGGCTAAAGATAAAGATCTAGCAGTTAAAAAGGAATACACTGATATGTATATAGAGAAAGATTATATATAATACAAAAACATTTCATTTCCAAACAAGAAGGGAGAAAATAACAAAAAAGGGGGGGGATAATTTTTATTTTTATTTTTAAAAGAGATGGACAACCAGATGCACACGCTGAGAAGGCACAGACAGAACGGTCAGGGGACACAGCTTAATACTCATGGTGTAGTTTCTGCTGTTTTTGAGTTGTCTGCTCATTTATTTGGATTACTGATTCCCCATTGTGTGACAGCCAAAATTCAAAACAAATTCCAATTTTTTTTTTTTTGGAAATCACATTTTGATTTTGTTTCTCTAAAAAAATAAAAAGGGCGTGCAAGTCTGGATGTCCGTCCTAAGAAGACGGTTAAAAGAGAAGGAGGGTATTGTTTATCACCCCTGAATGGCAGGGATGTCAATCAAGTTAACACATGCTTAAAGTAAGTTGCATTTAGGGAAAAATAGAAAAACAGAACAATGAGTTGGGTTAGGTAGAGAGGTCGGCAGGACAAAACTAGTTTGAGGTGGGAGAGAGGAACTGAGTTGTTGTTTTTTTTTCTTTTGTTTGTTTGTTTGTTTTTTACATGCTTTTCCAGTAGGGGTGAACCACATCACAGGACTTCTTTTCAGGTTTCAAGTTCTGTTACTAAGTGCATGTGTACGTGTGCGGGTGCATGCATGCGTGTGTGAAATGAAGCCTCTAGTAACAGGGATTGGAATAAATCTGCTCGGAAGTTCTTTGGAGGACTTGCCAGAGAAGGTACGTTTTGTAAGGTGTTCCAGGACTACAGTAGGTAACATTGCTTCATGAGTATTCTTTTATTTTTTATTTTTTCTAACTGAAAGAGTAACCACGGTTTACTATAGGATGTTAAACTAAGCCAAGTGAGTTGAGGAATTACTGATGTAACTTTTAGTAACAATGTCAAAACTTCTCTCTGCTCCAAAGAAGACATTATCAGCATCAGATCTACAAACAGTGATGATCATGATACATTATGCCTGAGGGAAATGGTGTCAGCCTTTCAGAGACTAATTTGGGAGACAAAACATTACATACAGTCTACACTGAGAAAAGTAGACAAGAGCCTGCGAATGCCTGACAGGTGTGTGTACATGTCTCTGGGTGGCGTGTGTAGGAGCAGTGAGAGGAAGATATTATAAAAAGGATTCGAGAAAAGGGTTTTAGAAATGGCCTCATCCCCTACTGGAAGAGATTACTGGAGTTATAATCATTATATCCCTGTTCAACCAAGGACTGGGAAACCCGGGTAGGCGAACCCCAAAGGCAAGACACGTGAGAGTGCTTAGTTCTGACAGCCAATTCCAACAGTTTCAAAGAGCCCCTTTGGGTGACTTTGACAAACTGAATAAATTTTAAAAATGGGGCCAACTTCTGCCCCCTAGGCGACGCCCCTTTTATTATTTTATTTTAAACAGAATTGCTGTAATGTGTCCCCCTGGGTCGGTCCGTACCAAGATTTTTAGTCTCTGGTTTAATAATGTTAATCATTATTTTTGGAACTTCACAAAGTGCAGTTGGAATGTTTCATGTGGAAGGAAGACAATCCCAATATTATAATAGTGGAAAAACCCTTGTCATTTGGTTGAGTTTTTTTTTTTTTTTTTTTTTTTTTTACTAACGGTGGCTTTAACAGTGAATTTTATTTCATGAGAAGATCTGGGAAGTGCTAAAGTGAGTGGTTATAAGGCATCAATAAAATGACTTTCATAAGAGTTCATTTGGTAATATTCACATAGATGACTTTTTGTTTCTCATGTATTGAAATCAGGAAGCAAAGCTTGTCTAAATGCAGAAGCTGAATGAGATCTTCCCGGGCTACTTAGATTCCAGGATAATGGGTGGTGTTTTCAGGAATATATCAGCAATTTGGATCCCCTAGGGTTTCTGTAGAGTAATTTACCTATTTCAAAAATGCCTGTTTTAAAACTCTTACAAGTAGGACACCACTTACTTTCCAGAAATCACTGGTTTGGACAATTCAGCATGCTACAATTTAGGGTTGCCACTTTGCAAATTAAAAAAAAAGTATATGTATTTTTTTAAATCACGGAAGCCATAATTTCAAATGAAGCCAACACACCCTGTATATAGAACACATATCAATTTTTACAGTACAAGTTCATATCCAATCATTAGTATGCAAATGTGAAATTGCTTTGAACTCTAATGCAATACACAGAGTAAAATTCTTAATCATTTTTAGTCATGTGGTAGTTTTATTTTTATTGTTCATTATTAATCAACAATCATTTTCTATTTTTAACAAGTATAAGATACACATTTTTTCTCTACTAAGTGTTAATATGTTCTGGTTATATGTTATAACCAGAGAACAAGTAATACAGTAATTTGATTTAAAACAGCATATTCTGATGCAACCATTTTTTATCTCAGCATGTCCTAATAGCCCCCATCTAAATGTAAAATGTAATGCTAACAAACTAAGAACTATAAGCTGGAATTTCACAGGTCAGAATTCACAGTGGAATGCTCTCTTGAATTGAAGACATATGTTTTTAAACTGCTGGGTGGAGGTAGACCTGGAGAAGCTTAGGGGCAAGCTCCACATGTATCTTGGGAGCAGGTCCTCCCTCTAGAAGACATGTTTTGCACATGAGAAAATGAAGAGACAATGGCAAAGCTCAAATGAATGGCTCTGCATTTTGGTAAGTCCTTGACTTTCCCCTCTACCCGCTTCCTCACTGAAAGTTGGAAAACTTATAGCAGCACCTAGGAGCTGAAGGATCGCATACTTGAAGAGCTTCAAAACATTTGCAGTAGGTTTATAAAAAAAGCCTTCATGCCTGTCCTGCCTATGGATATACAGATTATGATTTTGTGAGTCTTCACAAAAGGGAGGATTCTTGTGGTAGGACCAAGGGCTCAATGCTGCATGACACTTTTGCTTAGAATGAAAATGCTGGCTCTACACAGGTGTAGAATCATAAGAATGTGAGGATGGCTGCAATCTCTGTGTCCATTTGAGCCTTCCTATACCTTGACATATCAGTTCATCTTTTTCAGGCACACTGGGACAAAGCTTGCTTTATATGTGACACTTGTTTTTGAGTGAACATGCTTAACATTCTGTTTTTAATGCTGAACAAAAACGTTCATGCATTATTTGTTACAGACTCATTTTCCACACTTAATTATTGTAGGTAGGGTAAGAGAGAGAATAAATGTTCAAGATAGAAAAGAGAGTCCAGACATCATTAAATCCAATACTTAGAACTGCATTTCTGTGTTAATGATCTCATGTTTACTATATCTTTATTTTCCAACTTAAGGGAGATAAGAATGGATAGGTTATTACACAATGCATTAGTATGTTTTAAAAATTGATAAGACAGAAGCAAATATTGGAGAGTGATGACCCTAAAGTAAAAACTATATTAATCTAGGTTTTAACACGTGTCTTTATGTCTATCCCATAATTTCTTTTTTTTTA
>CM053765.1:24164806-24201649 GCA_028658305.1 Pachyuromys duprasi
CCCCCTCCAAGTCCACCAACAGGGGAGGACCTCCTTCCCTTCCATCCAACCCCAGCTTATCCTGTCTCCTCAGGGCTGGCTGCAAAGTCCTCCCCTGGGATCTAGCCATAATTTCTATCCTTCTTGTGACCATACTGTATCCTGAATTGACTATTAACTATTAACTCAGTGTTCTGGTAAGCTTGGTTTCTTTTCTTATTTATCTTACATAAATCCTAAACAATTTGAGAGCAAGGATAGTATCTTCTTGTTTTTATTCATTTCAACACCCAGTAGAACAATACTTTAACTTAAACTGCTTATCTCCTTGTCCTTATCCTAGCCTCACCTCTAGATCCCGTAAAGGCATTGACTTCTGGATCACCAACATGCCTCGATTTTTGCTTGGACCCTCATATAAAGAATAGAGATTCTGAGTCTGGGGACACTAAATCTTAGTTGTACTGTATTCTCTCATGCTGTTGAGTCTATTTCTTCATGTGGGATGTAAAGATTATGGTGTCTGCTCAATTAGTCTACCTCACAAAGCAGATTTGCACAACTAATGAGATATTGAATGTGAAAGTGCTTATAAATTCTAAATGGCTGTTGCTACTATTATCTTCCAAGACTGTTAGCAGCAGCATATTCAACAGAGTAAGCTAAGTCACAGGCAATCAAGATCAAAGTTATTTCAAATGTGATCCTTGCAGTGTTTAATTCAGTAACAAATAAGTCTGACCTCAATCTCAAGCCCTTACTATACAAGCCATGATAACGTCTTTCCAACTGTTTCTATCTTTTCCAGTGACATTACCTTCTTAATGCTTGATTCATTTATCTTTAAAAGGTGAGTGTATGTTATTTATACATCTAATATTATAGTTACTTTCACTCTTGTGGGTGAGAAGCAAGTTCTAACAAGGTCACATTTAGCTGTATCTCCATCAGAATATATTTATCGTGTAGGAAGACAACAGACCTGGAGGAGGACTCTAGTCATCTGTCTATCAAATAGAGAGAACATTAATATAAGTGAAATAAACTAGAGAGAAATAAACTAGCAAGAAAGAGAAAGAGAGACAAAGAGACAGAGAGAGAAACAGAGACAGAAAGAGAGACCAACATATTGAATGACCTCACTTGTACGTAAAATACTTTCTTAAGAAAAAAACACCAATGTGCAGAGATAGAAGGTGAAGTGGCTATCAAGGGAATAGAGATAGACAAGGAAATGAGAATTCTAAGGGATTTTCCAGCGAAATCCAGTTTGTAAACAGTGTTCTAAACTCTGCTCTGTTTATTTTTTTAAACTGGAAAAGATGCAGAGTAGATCTTAGTTGACAATGGTGAAAAAAGAGAACTAACCTTTAGTCCTTGCTAGATTTATTTTAGCTGTGATCTAACTTTTGATGCCTGGCATCAGTCATGAGAATTTTTGTGTATAAAGTGAATATAAGCTTTACTGGGAATTGACTTGAATAGGATATGGGATATGGAACAATACTTCCAAACATGAGAAGGCTAATGATTATCTTCATTTCAGAACAAAAGTTGTTTAATAGTCTTTACTGCATAGAATTTAGAACCAAACAACAAGTATTATTTTTGCATTCTATCTATTCTGGGATTGTCATGGTGAAAGCTTTGGTTGTCAAGTAAGTACCCATTGAGATAATGTGAATTTTGGCTGCTGAGCTACCTCTCTGATGAAATCATCAGTGCTCTCTGAGTGTTTCTGTACTGTCTGATTAAATTTCATGATAAAATTTATAGTACATCCTAATCCATCAATGACTATATACAACATTATTAAAAGCAACATAAACCAGTTGTTGGAAGAAAACACCACCTCTGCTTATTTTCTGATATATTCTACATATGAACTCTGCTAAACAGGATTATGGAAAAGCATTGCTTTGGACTGATTCTGTATTAGGTACCAGGAGAAAATATAAAACCATGAGGGGGTCTCTTGTGCTAAGAGTTATGTAATCAAACTGAACTCAGAAGTGGTCTACTTAAAAAAAAGAAAAGAAAAGAAAAAAGAGTCATAACTTCCACTTAGAAAATGACCAATTTTTTTTGAGCCAGCATAGAAAGGAAGTCCCCTCGTTCTAAACCCTGTAAGAGAAGCAACTCTCCAATGACAGCTTTGCATTTTTGCTCCCTGTTTCTTCTCTCTTCATCACTTTTCACTCTCCCAAGCAACTCTGCTCATTTCATATGAGCACTCATTACATTTCATAGCATGAGGCGCTCGCTACTTGATGTTCCAATTACGGATATGGCCAATAAATCTTACATTGAAATGTGCTGTAATTTTGTCTGTTGGCAAGTTCAAACATGCAGGCTCCAACAATCATTGTAGGGCATTAACAAAAGTGTCTTTTGAACATGGTATATATGTACAATTGCTAACACATCTTCAAGAAGTCCAAAAGGCAGGAGAAATGGCTCTAATTATGTGCCATCCTCATAACTCTAAAGCCTACTGTGACTCTCTGAAAGGCACAGTCAGGACAGGGAAATGCCACAAGTAGGCATCATGGCTGTGAATTTACATTAGGTATAAGGATCTTTTGTATGTGTGTGTGTGTGTGTGTGTGCATGTGTGTGTACATGTGTGCATGTGGAGCTCAAAGCCAACTTCTGGCATTTTTTTTCCTGAGGTTCCATCCACATTGGTTTTCTGAAACAGGGGTCTCTCAGTGACTCACAGCTTGCTGATTTTGCTTGACTACCTGGCCAAAGATCCCCAGGGATTCCCAGGTTTGTGCCTCTCTGGTTCTGGCATGTACCACAATGCCAAACACTTTTACATGGATCCTCAGGATCAAATTCAGATCTGTATGTAGGTGTGATGAGCACTTTAACTGCCAGGACACCATCTCCCTACACAGGCATCCCTGAAAACAGAAGGGCTGGGACCATCTGGTCATTTGTAATGCCTCCTCAGTCAAACAATAGTCACCTTTCCTCACTAGGCCTCCAAGGACATTTCTCTTGGGTAAACACGCACAGATCTGCTTTGAGTTTGTGCAAATTCAGTGAATACGTGACTTGATTTCTAAAGTTTAGTGCTAAATGTGATGACCATCTGAGGCAATGTAGGAGAAAGACAGTCCAGGAAACCGTAAAGATTTTCTCTTTAGCAACCCTGCCACGTTTAATTAAGACAGCTATCACGGTAGAATTCTGAAACCCACCTACAACCTCTCTACCTCTCTCTTAAGCATGAGCCATGTCTGTTTGCATGCACTCTTTCCCTGAGCAAAGCCCACTCATTAGCGTCATTCTTGTTTTATAGTAATCATTGATAGTAATGTTTTCCCAGTGTGAGAAGCCAAAAAGCAACTAAGGTCTATATTTTTAACTTCATTCCAAACGGGTAGACTGTACTCAGTTTTAACTTAAAACTCACAAAAAAAGTTAGTACTGTTTATAAAATTGTAGGATCTAGGACTGAGCATGCTAATGCCATGTGTGTTATGCTTTTTCAAAATGATATGCTATACAAAGCATTAATAATATGTAAGTGGCTAGGAATGTCCTATCTGTCTTGCGCAACATACTGACATTCATTGACAGGAGCAATGAATGTTACTGTCTGGTTGCATACAGGGAAATAAGCAATTATTGCAAAATAAAGGCAGTTCACAATGGACCCTGTGAAATTGGCAAAGGGGTGCAAATTGAGACAGAAATGTACATGTGGAGCTTAACTGTTGGGGAATGCCTACATTTCAGACATTTGATGACCCCACAGTCCTGAAGACTGGTTTAGAAGGAGAGAAACCCCAAAGAAAAGTCTTAGTAAAGTACATGTCTCCAGAGCGGGGGGGGGATCTCTCTGATACTTTAAAAGAAAATGACATCCAAGGGCCGTTCATGTTAAAAAGAAAGAAAGAAAGTAAAAGAAAAAGAAAAAGGAATGGCTCCACCGAGCAGCAGTAGTCACGGTCTGTATCCCAGAGGAAAATCTCACAGACAAGGAGGAGATGGGAATATCTCTGCAATATGCTTTCAGAGAAGCCAGGCAGATAAGTAGAATTGGCTGCCGCTGGGTCTTTCCCCCACAGGTTATACATCCTACTAACAAGCAGAGCTTCCAGGAAGCAGCAAGCTCTCCTGACCTTACTGGAGAAGACACTGCATTAAAAAGCAGGACTTGAAGGCATGTGGCTGGCTACAAGGCTTCAAGTAAATGACTTAAATTCTCTTTCGTCCATTTTTGGGGGGCTTGTAAAACCAAAGCAGCATAATGTTTCAATCAAATGGCTTAAAGAAAGTAAGTGTCATTGCTAATAAAAGTCACTGCTCCCCCAAATTAGCACTCTCAACTGCTGGAGTATTTGAAATAGATTATAGTTACGGTTCCCCCAATATTATGATGTTACTTTCATGCATGCTCATGCTTCCTGTGATCTTATAAGAATAAAAATGCGATTAACAAGCATGTCACAGCATTGCTGCCTTGCTGGACCTTAGAAAATGTTGCTGATTCCATTTCTTCAAGTGAGAGGAGACCATTCTGTAATGTGTGAGGTTAATGCAAATATTACCTTGGATGCATAGGCTGCAGAACTGAGCAGATGGCAGACTACTAACCAAAGGATGGGTGTTTGCAAGCTGATCTGCACTGTGCAACTTAGCCTCTGTAAGGAGTCATTTGGAACAATGTAATCAAAGAGAAAGGCATAGGAAAGCGTGGGTCACAGATTTATTTTATCTTATGTTCTATTTATATTGTTTAAAAATGGCATATTGTCCATCTATCAACTTCTGCTCCTAGAAGAAAGTTTTTATTATGACTCATTTTTATTGCTTTAGGACATTCTGCCTGGTTGTCCTTCGTTCCGTGTTACTGTTCAGACACTTGCGGTTTTCTGGAATATTCAATCTAAGGTAATCAGAGCCAGCATGGCAACAATTATCCACCTGTATTCTGAAGCCACAAGCAGTTCTTTCTCTATTGGGGAACTCCTATTACCATGGTGGCCAGACAAAAGAAACCCACATAGATTTTTAAAAGTGTATCTTGAAGCACTTGCAGATAGCTCTGTGTCACATATGCTGGTCTTATCTGCTGTCCAGAACACTGAATGGACCTTTCTCCTGAGCCAGGCACTAAAAGCATAGTGTTTACCAGTTGAAGAAGGGCTCTTAGTTTTAACAATGGGGTAAGGTATATGAAACGTCAGTTGGCAAGCATTTCGGTGAGAACCATCCAAGCTGGACCACTGGTTTTACACATGGAAATAATGACTGCAGGAAAGCCAACCATGAAAGCAGAATGGGATATGAGAACAAGACCTGCAGAACATATTTGGCCTTTTGTCATCTGCCAGTGGGTTCCTGCAGTACACGAAGCCGTTCCAGTCAAATTCCTTGACCTGTTCATTGCATTCAGCTGAATATTGTTGGGAAAAATAATTGCACTTGTCTACCTTTCTCTATACAGTGTTAGAAAGGAACCACACTAGAAAACATTCTCCTGCAATGATCTGAGCTGTGAAAATCTGGAAACAACCGACTGAAACTTAACTAAAAGAATTCAATTGGCAATAGTCATCCACAGATAAGCTAGGATTTGGCTATCCTATCTGGGCCGGGACTTAATTATATCTGACCAACAGTGCCTGAGTCTGATGCTATACTGTTCTTCTGCTGTTACTGCCATGTCTTATACGCAGGTCACAGTTATCAAGCGCAAAGCCCAAATGCTTTGTGTAGGTATGTGGTTCATTGTTAAAATCCTAACTAACTATGCTTACAGAAGGGCCAGAACCACTTTGTTTATGGAGATTAATATGAGGCTGGAGAGAGGGCTCAGTCAATAAATTACATGCTATGCAAGCATGAAAATGTAGGTCAGATTTCCAGCATTCATATAAAATGCTGGGTGCAACAGCGCATCTTGTAACCCCAGCTCCGAAGGGTATTGAGGCAGGTGTCTCTCTAGGCTCACTGCCAATAATTCTAGCTAAAGTGATGAGCTTCAAGTTCACTGTAAGATTCTGTCTCAAAAACATAAATAAAATATGAGCCAAAGGTAGAGAACAATGAGGAAAGGCATCTTATCTACCAACCTCTGGCCTCCATACACATAAATGTGCACACACCAGTAAACACACATGCACCTGCACACACATGTGTGTAATCATTCCTACACTAATAAGTACACACTCACCCCTGTACCACACAGAGGATATAAACTCTAAGGCAATAGTCACATTCCAATTTGAATTAATATGCTGGATGCCACTGGTTTCTTTCATTTAAATCTCTCTGTTGAGTCACAAAGTAAATGACTACCAGTTATTCCTACACCTCAAACTCCCATTCCCTTAAGAAGGCCTTCTACGAGTCATGCAAGACCTAAAAATAAGTAAGTAGGAAAATTACATATATATAATTATATATATGAATGCTAATTTTTCCAAGTTAAAGAACTGTCTAGGGAGTAATATTACGTACATATTCTTATAAAGAATTAAAAGAAAGCACATTATTGTATAGAGTTTTTTTTTAAATGTCATTCTGCAAACCTTGCCAAGTGTCAGAGAGTAAGACCTACCTATGGGAATCATTGAAGGCCCTGGTTTTCTGTGCTTTTAAAATTTGGTTTCAAATAAGCAAGTAAAAGGGTATGGATTTATGATGTGCAAGATAATGTATTGAGATATGTACAAATTGTGAAATGGTTCAATTTTTTGTTGTTGTTGTTGAAGAGGGCCCTACAAGTTGGCTTCTGTGATGTGAGGCAGCTACTTGCATTCTGGGCCCTCTGGAGAACAGGGACTGCACTCAGTGAATCAGAGGAAAATGAAGAATACTCAAATCTGGCTGCTGCAAGCCCTGATAAAGTATAGCTGGCAACTGCCTATAAACTTTCCCAATTTTGATTTTACCATTTAAAGCTGTTTTCTAGAAACTTAGAACACAGTACTTGGCAAATATCTTATCAGCCCCTTCTGTGTTATACTGAGTGTCTGTAATGGAAGTTTTGGTTTCTCTGTAAACTCATGTTATGTACATGTTTTTGTTTAAATCCCAACAGTGGGATTTAGTTTGTCCACCCCTGTTAAATTGTCTTGTGTGGCATGGCCTTTGCCAGCAGTAATGGCCTTCCACATGTGGCATGGAGAGGGGCATGGTCTAGGACTCTAGGGATATATATTGAGAGCCCAGAAAGAGAAGCTGTTGCATCTGGGGTTGGCCTGTGGCATAGCAGTTTGGAGAGACCAGAGAAACTGACAGTGAGGCGTTGGGAGCAGGAAGTCGGCTGCAGAGGCTTTGATGAGACCTGTGACTGCACTTGCTGTTGATGGAAAATTGGTAGAGCCCTAAGACAAATAGTCTCAAACAGCCAGGAAAGGTAAAGGGGGCCTCTTTCCCACTAACTTTCTCTCTGCTGCACGGGGTTGGGAGTTTGGAAGGGAGGTTGAGACCTAAACACCCCCAAATAAAGTAGAGTTTTAAAAAACAGGGCTACACGTGTCAGTCTTTAACTGGAGACTGAAAGGATGAAAGTGAGCAATCGCTGGAGAGACATAATTAATGTTCTCAGTGGATACATTTTTATAAAACAAAACAAAACAACACTGTGTCACAAAGCCTAGGAGCAAATCATAATTTACAATAAAAAATCTGGTTCAAAAATGGAAAGGCTTGAAGAAGTGATTCTACCTTAGACTCAGATGCAGTGTCTTATTACATATGCTCATTTTGTAGGGAGAAGGACAGTGCCTAGGATCCTTCTGTCAGGGGAGGTGGCAGCAAGAGAAATAAAAATATGTGGACAATGAGTTCGGGTGGAATGGCAGCGTTTGCAGTGGAGTTTGCTCCTTGATGTGGTACATGAAATCTCACCAGACTACTGTACCTTCACAGTGACATACTTAAGGGGCTAAAATAATCACATGACTTATTATGATTCATATACATTAACATAATATTATATATACATTGTTATATAGAATTGATATATTTCATATATTAATTTGTACATGAATATAATATAAAGTGTTAATGCAACTACTAGGCTTGGATAGTTTTTCACATACAACTGTTCCTATACACTGACTATTTTTGCTATATCACAACCTGGACATAAGCATACACCCTAACACGCATGCTCTCTTCTTTTTATTTTCTAGGGAGGGCGGCCAGGACTGTCTTCCTCTAGTTCCTACAAGATGCCATTATTTGGCATGTGTGTGTGTGTGTGTGTGTGTGTGTGTGTGTATTTCAGGGTGCTTCCTCCAGATTGCAAAGAAATTTGCACACCTGGGTCACTTTTCATTCCAAAAAGCTCAATTAAATAACACTGTGCTATATTTACATAATCATTCAATTTAGCTATATTGCTGAGCAACCAACCTAAATCCTTTTTTTTAAAAGTGTGTATGCCACTGAAGAATATCAAAATTTTGATCAGTTGGCACCGTGATGGGTAATCTGCTCATAGAGCAGCAGAACGAACATGACCCCATCTAAAGGGACTCTGGTGAAGATAAACTTTCAAGAGGTGTCTTTATTTTAAAGATAATTTTTTAAACTTTTATTTGAATCTTTCAGAGGTCCTCTGTAGTAACAGAGGACCTGTTTCCTCCTAATTCCAATGTCTGTCCCGTTTGCCTTCCTGAGCAAGGATTGACTCTACCCAGCATTCTATAAAAGCAGATAATGAGACTCGTAAACAAACTTTGGGCAGTGTGTAGGGAATCTTAGAAAAGAAGGGGGAGATAGTAAGACCTGGAGAGGACAGGGGCTCCACAAGGAGAGCAACAGAACCAAAAAATGTGGGTACATGGGTCTTTTCTGAGACTGATACTCCAACCAAGGACCATTCATAGAGATAACCTAGAACCCCTGCTCAGAAGTAGCCTACGGCAGCTCAGTCTCCAAGTGGGTATCCTAGTAAGGGGAACAGGGACTGTCTCTGAACTGAACTCAGTAGCTGGCTCTTTGAAAGCATCCCTTGGATTGGGGAGCAGCCTTGCCAAGGCACAGAGAAGGACAATGCAGCCAGTCCTGATGAGACTAGATAATTTAGGATCAGATGGAAGGGGAGGAGGACCTCTCCTATCCAAGGACTTGGAGAGGGGCATAAGAGGAGATGATGGAGGGAGGGTGAGATTGGGAAGGGGCTACACCTGGGATAGAAAGTGAATAAACTGTAATTAATACAAAAAATAAAAATTTAATAAAAAAGTTTATTTGAGACAAGGAATCCTACTAATAACGAATGAAAACTCCATAGTTTTTTTTTTTTACCAAAAAAATGCTCATATAAGTAAAAAAAATTCTGAAGAAATTAAAGAGATTTTGTCCACAAATTTCAATACAGAAAAAAAATCTAGAAGACAACATTACAAAAACAAGAAACTACCATCTGTTCCAGGGCTGCCTGAGGGAGAGGTGTGATAAGCACTGACTGCACAGAGGAAGCACCCAAGAAAAACAGACTTTATTACTCCTAGTACTGATGCTGTAGCTTGGCCTGCTGGAATTTAATTTATTCTCTTACTATCTCCAGTTATCTGAGTTAATATGAAAGGCCATTATTGAAAGTTGCCTTTGATGTAGAACATATTTTCTTTTTCCTAATAAATTGTGGCTGGATGTTGTTGAGTTTGATACTCATCTGCACCAATAGAGTGAGTCCAACTCCAGGTGCAAATCGAATAGAGCTGGATGTTAATTAATGAGATCCAAACAACTTATCGTTTCAGGCTGGCTTCCATTAGAGAGGCTGTGTCTTAGTCGAACACTAATACAGAGCCCTATTAGTTATATGGATTCCAATTTTCTTTATCTGTATTAGCCACTGAATGGTGAGCTTTTTCTAATACCATTTAATATTTTGGTTTTTTTATATATACTGAGAGAATTTGTTGCAACCATAAAGACTAAGATTAAGTGTGTGAATTTAATATCTCTTAACTTCATATGTAACTTTTAATCTAAAAGAAAGAAATTTCTTTCTCTTTCAAGAATCGTGGATGATGCCCTTGTGTACTTTTCCAGTCAGTGTTGTTATTAGACATGGAGGGACATTTCCCATACGTTTGAGTCGAACAATGATCTTGTGATTATTTAGGTACATATTATATTTTAAGGTGAAATTTTTAAGGTGGCATTTTTAGACAACAATACAATTGATGTTTTGTTAGATGATTTTTTTTCACAGTAGCTGTCTTGTGAAGGACAGGATATTTAGCACTGTCCCTGGTTTCTTTGTGCTGGGTTCTATTAGCTTCTCTCTGCTTGTGAAAGTCAAAATACCTACACATATTTCCAAGCATCGCCTTCAGTTTAGAACTAGCGGTTTAGAGGTAACAAAATTATATTTCTGAGTACTTAGGGCATTGGTCAAGGTCAAGATAGAGAACAGTAAGGACTACATTCACAGCCTGTATAAATTTCTACTCCTCTTTGGCTTGGTTCAAAATGAAATTTAATAGACATTCCATACCATGATTCCTACAGTGTTTCTGTTGAAGCATAAGCCACGGACAAAGAAAGCATTAGAAGGGAATGAAAATAAGTGGAAGCCAAGAGATTGCATGAAGATTTATGTTAAATTCTATAGTAGTACAAAGTTTTATATAAACACCCATATATGTGCATATCTCATATATCTATGAGAGAGAGAGAGAAAGACTACACTCGCGAAATAAATATCTGGAGGAAATAACTAAAGACATGAACAACAGAGTAAGCTGCAAATTAGAAGGTGGATCTGTTTCTGACTTCAAATCTGCAAAACTGCAGAACTGATCTTAACTAGTAATTTAAGTGCTTAATGCAATCTGGCTGCTGTTGGCATCCTTCCCAAATGTTCTATTAGCTATTGCAGTGAAATGCCGCCAGCAGCCAAATTATCAGTGCTTAGTCTCTGGTGAGTAATAGGGACAAACAGAACTCATCTTCACTATCTCTTAGTGTATAGGAGCTGTGTGTGACCAAAATAGCTCCATCCCCCAGACATATTAAAGGATGCTAGAAGCCCCTACACTTGAAGATAAAAATAAAACATTCCACAATGCCATGGCCCAGAGGAAAAGGAAGGGCTGTGAGAAATCCAGAGCTGTCTTCCAAGCTTTCTGAGGTACCCAAGCTTGCCCAGTACTCTAGCATGTGCCCAGGACAGTTTGCATAGTTCTGTCTCACCAGAGTCAGCATCTTCCCACAGTACACACATGAACCCCTCCAGCCTGACACTCTGTGTTAACATTCTTGTAATTGACCGGTTCTCATGAGAGAACACTGACCCACTGAACCTTGATGAGATTATGCAGAAAACATAAAAGCTTGGAAAGCTCTGCAGATCTATGTAAGAAGATGCAGAGGAAAAAAAAAGTTTAAAAAAAAGTTTTTAAAAAAGCCACTCTTACCAAAGTGGCTCAAAGCAAGCATTTTTCTTGAAATGCCCATAGCATCCTCAATTTGCAATAGAATCTAGACATTTCCCCCCATTTTTCTTTTCCTCATAATTCCCTGATGGTCTCTCTCTTTAATAGCACTGCCGACCCTTAAAGACCTCATATCAACACTTTCCCAAGCAGGATGAGAACTTTCTTGTAGTTTATCTGTCAATTTTATACTTGTATCATCAAGAAATAACAGTGAGTTTACTCAGCCTCCACTCCATTTCATGAATTGATGTGAAGCAAATGAGAAAGAGAAGTGAACAGAGGAGGTGTGGGGTTTTTGACCATGTTTTCCTGTAATTAACACTAATTGACACAGAAAGTTCCCAGATTTCCTGAATCTTGTACTGAGAAAGTCTTTCCAGAGAGTAAATGAATTAGGGGATAGGAGTAAAACATGGTGGCTTAGCCCCAAAGAGAGGTCATTTTCCTTCTGTCTGTATTGACTCAAATTCTGTTTTAAAGATAGGTTTTCCTCCACTGTGAATTGGGTGCATCTGTGCCATTGAGTAGTAACTGGAAACCCCTTTCTCTGTCCTGGAACAGTGGTTTTGACAGGGTCTGAGAGGACTCCAGGCTTGCAACTTATTCCTAACTTTCAGGCTCAATGACCACAAAGAGACCAAAAGGGCCAAAATACCTGGGCACACAGGGGCTACAGAGACCAGTGCTTCAACTAAGGACCATGCATAGATAGTACCTAGAACCCCTGTTCAAAGCCAATTGACTGCTCAGTTTCCAAATGGGTTCCCTAGTAAGGGGTACAGAGGCTGTCTCTGACATGAACTCACTGGCTGGCTCTTTGGTCATCTCCCCCTGGGGGCGGGGCATGCAGCGTTGCCAGGCCAACAGAGGAAGATATTGCAACCAGTCTTGATAAGACCTGATAAGCTAGGTTCAGATGGAAGGTGAGGAGGTCCTCCCCTGTTGGGGAGAAGAGGATGGGTGGATTGTACTGGGAGGAGACGAGGGAGGGAGCTACTGTGGGGATACAAATTGAATAAATTGTAATAATATACATTGAATTAAATTAAAAATTAAAAAAAGAAAGACAACAACCTGGTAAGCATCAGACAAAAACAAAAAGGCATATTATTTTCATGGTTTGGATACTCAGTGGCCTCAAAGGCCATATGCTGGAGGCTCAGATGCTGCTGCTCCGTGGTGTGACTCACAGAACCTTTAGGAGGCAGTGCTTAGTGGAAGGAAGCCAGGGCCATTGGGAGCATGGCTATGAAGTGGAGATTGGGACCAAGGCCTGAGTCCCTTCTCTCTCTCCCTCTCTCTCTCAGCCTAAATGCCATGAGGTGAATAATTTTAGTGCTCTAAGGTTCTCCACCATAATATTTTCCTTACCTTACCCTGCTGCCCTGAAATTGCAGGCAGTTTCCAATTGATTGCAATCTCTGGAAACACAGACAAAATGATCCTTTTTCACCCTTGAAGCTGATAGTCTCCGTTATTTTGTCATAGCAATATAAGGCTGATGAATAAGCATATCAAACCACTTTTTTCTTACTTCCTTTATTAGACAGTGTTACACCGTTTGGGGCATGATGAGTTTGCCTTCATAAAGAAACTCACTGCTATTCTAAAACTGAAAGACAAAAGGTATCATTGTCATTGTGTAGAAGCAAGAGGCATGGCTCCCACTCTGGCTCAATCCTGCTTCTTGGCTCTATAGTGAAACTCTATGGCCAGTGGAAAAAATCCTGCATAAAGCAGAAAACATCGTCCTTTTTTCTTTCTAGAAATGGAACTAGTCCTTGTAAATCCCAAACTTATTCTTTGCAAGCATTTTAAGAGCTTCACAGAGTTACAACAAAGTAATTAAGAGACCGTAAGCAATTAAGAGTCAGGCTCATTAGAACTCCCTCCTAAGATGATTCGACTTCTCTGGACAAGTCACAGTAGAGGCAAGTTTGTAGATACAATGACCTCTTCTCCATCCTTCCACTGTGAAAGAAGCAGCCATGATACTCATATACTTCTACACCGCTAAATGAGCTTCATCACCAGGCTTTCAAATGCTCTAAGAGTGTTGCAGACTGATAAACAATCCCTGTTTGGAGGAAGTTCCCGAACCTGAAGCCACACCACATATCTACTTCATTCAGAGCACGTTGGGTGAAGCAGTGCATTGTAATGAAATACAGTCAGCAGTGCTGTGGCCGTGCTGGAAACTCATATTAATAATAATAATAATAAAAGAGTCAATGGCTTCTGCGGCCACGGGAGGCTGGGTGTGTAGATGAAGTTTCTGCCATTATGTGGTTCTATTTTACTGAAAACACACTCACTAGCAATTGCTTTCGCTGAAGAAAACTTTAGAAAAGTCTTTATTTTTTAGAACTGAAAAAACAGGGGCTAGTACTGAGCTTTCATGATAGCACATATATTGATCATTGTGTGGGCAATAAAAGAATTCATTTGTAACTTGAACTTGACAGCTACTGGATAGTAACTGCATAAAAGAAGCTATGAAACGTAATCTAAATAGTAAAGAGTTGCAATCTTATAAAATATAATCAGAATATATATATGGAAGTGACCATGTCTGAGCAATGACAGCAAGAAGCCCTGCTGTTCCTGCCAGTTGATGGATACGGAAATTTTATAAATATCAAATCAGTACCGGGATGCTGTTAGCATACCAAAATATGATGCAGAAAATTTCAGTTTAAGATCAGGCTGTCTGGAATGAATCCCATGTTATTTTCTTTCTGGGTTTAAATGCATATTTCATTACATTACCATAGATGGTCTTAGCAGAGAGTATTTTTTTTATCATAGGTATAGAGAAAGTCTAAGTTCAAGCTTTTGTTGTAGGATGTTAGTATATCAGAATTTATGTCTAAAAAATTACTTTCTATTGGGATCATTAGTCACACTGGGGCATTCAACTGTTTTAAAGTTTCTTATTTGATACCATAACTGATAGGCGGCTTGGATATGATGGGGACGAAGTACTGTCTTTTCCCTGATGTGTGGTATTGCTCAGGTAATCTCTATTCTTTTGTCTCTTGCAATTCTCATCTCTAACACAGCATGGAGGCCATTTTTGCTTCTTTAAAAAGTGTTGCATGACCAATTCTCTAAGAGGTTGAATACAATGTAAACATGCCCAGGACTTTCATAGTCTCCTAAGTGATGTCTCCTATATCCAGACTGAAAAAAAAATGCCCAGAGAAATAATGTGCAATCATATGCTAAAATTCAAAGTATCATCTAATATTTGAGAATCTAGACATGGCTTTGGTGACACTTACAGTCTAAGACATATAATGCTAGCACCTTCCATGCTATTGGTAGGAATTGGTACCCAGCCCCACTTTTCCCAAAGCTCATTCTTTTCCCTCCAAGAGATAATGCTATAACAGAAAAAGTCATTCTCATTTGTGTCTATTCAAAAATGTGAATGGACACAAGAGATATTTAGAGTTTTTCCCTTCATGCCTGGTATAAAACCTAAGAGATTCTTGCTGCCTCCAGCAGACTCCCTTTCCAAGTTGATTGAATTTTTTTTCCGACATTCAAAATTTCTTGCAAGATCAGCTGCTTTCAGCTTCCTCTTTGCTCAGTTAATTCCCACTTATCTCAGATTATTCAGCTCAAATATAATTTCCTAGGAGCTATTCCTGCTCCCACTATCAGCCCCTGCCTTGTCACCTGTCCCGCTACGATATGCTTCAGAGCACCAACTGCCTCTGCTTCATAGCACTCATCATCAGAGATTGTCACCACACATTTATGTGAAGATCACTTGATTAGTCATGTGACGGTTTTCACTATTACAGTCACCAAGCTCATCTCTGCTTCTGTTTACTCTTGAATCCCTGCGGTCTCTCTTCTTCTTAATCCACAACAAATGCTTAATATGCACTTATTAAATGAAGGTGTTCTTGGGGAAGATTAAGTTGGAATATCTTCTGTGATAAGGCCTCTCTCTTGCCACAATTGCAGTTAATCCTAAGAAGGGAAAGTATCTTCTGTGCTAAAGCACACACCAGAAGTTTTTGTTAGCATCCCAGTCCACACCTTAATCTTTGACCATTGTGTAGGGAAGAATGCTTCGAAAGACTTGGACCTGGACAACTAAATTCAATAATTCTGATTTGGATCCAGGACTGAGAAAATAATCCCAAAGGTGGAGACAATTCCTTGGGTGTCATTTTTGAACAAAACCCTTACCTAAGGAGTAGAATTTTAGTAAGTCCAATATGGCAACTAACCCTCCTTGAAGCAAGTCTACACTTTTTGTAAGTGAAACCAGTACAGAGAGACAAGGAAATAGTTGATATGAAAGGTGCTGGTCGGGTTAACTCTTTATCAAGTTACAAGTCAGCCTCTGTGCAGTGCCTGACCCTGAGGGAATGGTAGTCAATTTAAAAATTGGAACTGCAGTAAAAAAAAAAAACACTAAAGAATTACTTCAGCAATTCATGTGATAAAGGAAGCTACGTAATGGCATTTGGCAGTGGACCTAGAACAAATCTCTAAGTAAACAAATGAAGTCAAGACAGGAGAAGGCCATAAAGCAGAGTGCATACAAATGAAAAGTAGAATTGAATTTTTTTAATGGCCACAGATACAAATATTTGTCCTTCAGTTGTACTGCCTGATCTTAACAAGAAATAGGTTAGAGTATTATTAGTAATTTAGGTGCATTGTGAGTGTAACATTTAATGTTTTGGAGTATACATGTATATATGCATATGTATATTAACAAGAATTTCTTACTATTAGAAGTCAAGGTTTCAAAACACCTATTATCGGTAAAGTTTAAAAAGCATTTTGTAAATGAACATACTCCTACAATTTGATGAATATCTTCTAATAAATTGACACAGTGAAGCAATAGAAACCCTAACTAAAACACTCACTATGTTGTCTTTTTTTTCTCTCCTTTTCACTTCTTTTCTCATGGGCTAGTGGAAGCCGTGGCATGGCCTGGCTCTTGTTTGGATTTGACCATAGCTATGCTGCCACTGTTTACCTAACAATCCATCCTTTGTGTAGGACATAACATTCTGACCAGGAGGAAACATGATTAGAGTATGGGCATTGAGTCTATCCCACAAGTGACTTCTGGCTCCATTAGCTGCCTCAGCATTAACCCATTACTTCTGAGTTCATTCATGACCAATGAGGCTGTGAATGTGATCCTGAGAGGATCAACAGCATCTTTTCCTGTGTATCAACCATGTCAAAAAATAAAAGTAAAAGTAAAAGTAAAAGCACTGAATTGTCCTCTAAGTTATCTATTGGATGCCACCTAAGTTTACAGTAAAATTATTTGCAGTTTTATTTTAATCAGTAAAATGACTTGGATTGTGGATTTATTTACCACAACATTACAAATTAGTTCAATGACCTTGAGAAAATCAAATTTTGTTTGTACAGTTCAATGCTTTTACTCAAACCAAAATCATTACAATAAACCCAAATTTTTCAAATTTAAAGTTTAAAAGTTATTGGTGGGCTTAATACGATTCTTAGTACCACTAACTGATGCTTTAACAGGAACCAAATTTATGAAGGGATAGATAGATAGATAGATAGATAGATAGATAGATAGATAGATAGATAGATAGATAGATAGATAGACAGACAGACAGATACATGGCACTTTCTGCACAATTGCCTGACCTTTTATTTTTGTTGTTTTGATCTTCAAAGTAAAGTATCTTTTTAAAAAGGAGTAAAAATTTTAAATACTTAATTTATATGGTATTAAGTGAAGTCATATTTTCTCTGCTAGAGTTTATACTAATCTAATTTTACATGATCTTGATTGTTTTAGTCAAATTTTCAACTGTTTGAGAAACACCAGATAGAAACTCTTTAAAGGAGGAATGATTTATTTTGGCTCATGGCTTAGGGTGTTTCATGCCATGCTTGCTTGACTCTTGTTTTTAGGCTAGCAGGGCAGAACTTCAAGGTGGGCAAAGCTGCTCAACTCCAGGCAGTTTGGGGGCACAGAGAGACTGCAAAGGACTAAGATATACCCTCCAAAGCCATGTCCCCATAACCTTCTTACTCCCAGAGGGCTCTACTTTCTAATAGGCCATTCATCTAGGAACAACATCAACAGACTACACACTGATGAAGTTAACAGGCTTCGTAATCAAGTTGCCTCACCACAGTACAGCCAGTAGGAGAGCAAGCCACAACATATGAGCACTCGAGGAGTATTTCATCCTCAAACCACAGCACTGCTGTGCTCCAACAAATAGTCCTGAAGATGGAATTTACCTCCTGGGGTTGTAGAAAAGCTGAAAATGACCATGTTTCAGCATGAACTGAAATAATCACATGGAAAAGTGCAAAATTATTACCAAGTATCATAGGAGACAAATGACTTTATTTTGGTATTCGCTCTCAGGCCACAAAGATGTGTCCACCTTCATGAGGGTCTTACATTGTTTAATCTCCTCAATGTCAGAGTCTTATTAAAGTGTGGATTCCAAATTAGGTGATATTAAAAACTAACTTCCATACCTTCTTCTTCATTGTCTCTTTCACCTCTTCTCTTTTCCCTCTGGAACCTTAAATCTTTAGGCACAAAACCAAAGAAGTAGTGGTGCTAATAGAGAGGACACCTAATGTCATTTCTGAGCTTCCAAACCTCAAAATGTCAATCTTACATATTTCTGGCTCTAGGATGCCCTTGGAACTGACAGGGCGGTTAACAGTGTTCACACTTGTGTTTCTCATATTTCCATTCTACAGATTTCGAATTTTAAGGATGACGAGGAAACTATGAATTACTTTATAAAAGGATGGCTTTGAGCCTGTATTTTTCTAGTTTGCTCCAGCCTAATCTGCTGCCAGGCTCCAGAGGATATTTTCACTTAGACACAGGGTGCCACTCTCAGCCCCATACTGTGTAATAACTTGCCTAGTACATCCAGAATGCTAAGATAGGATACATGCTTTTGATGGCAATTCAGCAAAGACTCCCCATTCCCTGTCCATGTTACCAAGAATGATCTTGGTTTTTTTTCCCTCTCACTGTTTCCATAAAACTTAAAGTGTTCAGGAGATGAGGTTCACAGCAAATATTGCATCTCAGTCATTTAGACATCTATCAGCTCAGTAACCCACATTCAAAGCCGAAGAAAGAATTACCAGAACATGACACAGTGTTGGGGCCCGAGTTCAAGAATGCTCCTGTGGAACTTGGCAGGGGAAGACAGTAGCTGGTGTCCCAATAGAGGCAAGACTCTCAAAAGATGGCTATGCAAAAAGAAGGATAAGGTTTGAAGACACATGGATAATCCAGGGATCTTGATTCACACCTGAGATAATGGCATGTGTCAAACAATAGTAGGAAATGCCCTTAAACATGATCTTCTAATGTCTAATATTGTCTTGTGGATTCTCATGCATGCGGTGGAAAACTCAACATACATATTTTTTTTAGGATCCACTATAAAGGACACAAGGGCTTACATAATTTTAGAACCATAAGGATTATAAACTTTTGAGCATTTTTTTATTGATTTGTATAGTTTATGGGAAGGCACAGTTATAAAACCAGTTCTTCAAGAAGTAGGCTCAAATATATCAGAAATCAAGGCACAGGCTGAAAAAAAATGTCTTTTCCTGAGCGTCACACCCACATACAATTCTGTATACTGATTTCTTTCACAGTGAAGAGAGATTTCTATGCTGAAAACGATTTAGATCCTCTTAACCTGTCACATACCTCTAGATACAGTTCAGAAAGCTGGTCATTAGGGTGAAAGAGGCTTCCTGAAACACAGCTATGCTAGTCCACGTATGTACTGTCTGTGGCTGTTTCCGTATTGTTAAAGCAACAGAGCCTACTGGTTTTCAGCAGGCATGTGACACTCTCAAAGACTGGAGTATTCACTCTCTGGCTCTTTACAGGAAAAAGTTGGGGATTTCTGTTCAGGGTAACTGACCTGAAAAATCAGAACATTTGGCAAAGTATCACCAGAGCTGTCATTATGTGTTGGAAAGATAGAGTCTGCTTCAGTGTGTAGATACAGAAACAATTCTAGGGCAGATAGTTCTCAAAAATTTTCAGCTGGACAGAGTTCCCTTATTTAGGAACTGACTTCAGGACTGACTGCAGGGTACATCAGGCTGATATAGCTTGTAATTAGAACCCCCAAAGCTGTGCAGACCCAATTTCCCTTGGAAGAAGATTCTAACCAAAGCCAATCTAGTTTTAAAGGGATGCTTTCTTTAGCACTTGAAAACTCCTTAAAAAAATATTTTCTTACATGGAAAATGCATAGACCTCACCACATTTTTTTCTTTCCATCTTGCCTTTTTAAAGCTGTGGAGATGTAATATAATGAAATAAGCAACAAGGAAAAAGTAAAATGAACTGCCTGATTTTAGAGATGTCAAGAGTGCCTAGAAGTCAGAAAGGTCCTAAGGTAAAAATTACAACCTCTCCGATACACATTCAGCATTTCTTCTCTTAGTTGTATCATCGGACCAAATATATTTGGGCACAAGGGTCTTTTATGAGACTGTTTCTCCAACCAAGGACCATGCATGTATGGATATAACCTAGAACCTCTGCTAGGATGTAGCCCATGGTAGTTCAGTATCCAAGTGGGTACCCTAGTAAGGGGAACAGAGACTATGTCTAATATGAACTCAATGGCGAGCTCTTTGACATCTCACCCCCCCCCCCACCCGAGGGAGGAGCAGCCCTGCCAGGCCACAGAGGAGGACTTTGCAGCCAGCCTTGAAGACGCCTGATAAACCAGGGCCAGATGAAAGGGGAAGAGGTCCTCCCCCATCATTGGACTTGGAAAGGGGCAGGGAGGAGATGAGGGAGGGAGGGTGGAATGGGGAGGGAATGAGGGAGAGGTCTACGGCTGGGCTGCAAAGTTAATAAACTGTAACTAATATAAAAAATAAATAAGTATTTAAAAAATAAAAGTCTTCCAAGGGGTACAATTATTTGTGAAATAATATATATAATATAATACCATATTATTCTATATTATATTATATTATATATATATTTAGTATATGTATATGTAGTTGCTTACTAAATTTTTCACTAAGCCACTCTACGTAGACTTCTGGTATCAGTCAGATCTGGCTGCTACCAGCTCAGACATTCTGCAAGAAGACCAAATATATCATAATAAGCTAAAAACTCTGGGTCATAGATTATCATGTAGGACATAAAAGGAGTGACCTTCACATAAGTGTTGGTATTACTTACTCCCTGATGATTGAATATTATTTCATAGATGTCAAGAGATGTGCGTATATGTGTGTGTGTTTGTGTGTGTGCATGTGTATACATGGAGGCCAGAAGTCAACTTCAGGTTGTCTTCCTTGAACACTTCTTGCATTAGTTTTTGAGATGGACAATTCATACTGCACCTGGAGTACACTTATTTGACTCAAATGAGTAGGCAGAAAGCCCTAAAATTCTTTAGCACTGGAATTATGGGAGCATGATGCTGCTTGTATCACTTTAGGTACATGGCAGAACCTAAACCCAGGTCCTCATGCTTTGCCACAAGCACTTTACTGACTGAGCCACTTTTCCATCCCCCAGTGGCTTAGCTTAACCATTGTTATTTGAAAATAATCATAATTGAATGATGACATAAATGCTCTATGGAACATCATGATAAACCCAATGGCCACTTATTTCCCGGTTATGGAATATACTTAATACCAGACTTTCACTGTTCTCTGGGAGGCAGATAGCTACATCACATGCATGATTAACGCATGTAAGACAGAGCAGCGCAGTTCCCAGTGTGTAGGCTCTAGAAATAGTTGGCTATGGCTTTAATTTCTGGATTTTCTATTTACTGTGTAACCTTGGCCATTTGTTCGTTTATTTAGCTCTTACCTAGTCCAACTGGAGATGGTAAGAGTCATGTATCTTTATGAGACTACAGAATTTAAAATATAAACTGCTTAAGACTGTACTACGCTATCATGACAACGGTAAGTATAAATGAATAAGTCATTGAGCAAAGGATCAAAAGTGTAAAAGTGGCACATTTGTAGCAGAAAGCCTTGATATCCCTTCAAGGAACTTCACTCAGCTGTCACTGAAAGTTGACCGTAAGGCAACTAAATCTAATATCAAATTAAGATAACATTTTGTACTCTCAGAAACCCAATCAGAGAATCTAGCTTGTCAAATTAGAAGAACTAATAAGGCCCAAATGCTTTTTTTAATTCCCAGATATCTCACACTTTTTTTCTTTCACAGAGCAATGCCTCACTATCTAACCATAAAATGGTCTTTCTACAAGCTGCAGTCATTCTTTACAATACAATAATCCTTACACTGTATTAAATGTTAATATACTAGTTTACTCTTTGAGAAAATGTGGAAGCAAAGGGCATTGACATATTTCATGGCTCAGCTGGTTAATTAACATGCACTGACGGCTGAAACTAAATGAAATTCATTACACTTTAAAAGTTACAAAAACTTAGCAATGGAGTCACATTGTAGATTACAGTCCTGTGCTGAGAATAGTGTCTCCTATGCACTATCAAAGTAGAAGAAATAGAATTTTGAAAGCCTGAGAAATATCCTGTCTATGGTTATCATCATGAAAGGAGGAATACTTAGCAATCCACATTCCCATGTGTGCATATTCAAATGTAAACCTGCATGTGCACAGAGAATAGCTTTCGATGCCATTCTCCCTACAATAGGCACTGCTTAATGTTTACTTTTATTTCTTGACGCAGGGTTTCTGATGAGTCTAGTCTGGTCTGCCATTAATTCCCTGGGATTAGTTTTTCTCCACATTGACAGCATCACCACCTTGAGCAGATTTCTCTTTTTACATGAGCTCTGGGGATTAAAACTCGTGTCCCTGTGCTCAGAAGACAAGCATTTTATTGGCTGAGCTATCTTCCCAGTCCTCACAACTCACTTTTGAGAGTCAAAATTAGTCAAAACAGAAATCTTCATGAAGATATGGGTGTGTGTATGTGTGTGTGTGTGTGTGTGTGTATTGGCATTTTGCTTCAAGGTACAAGAAGTAGCTTTGTTACACTCCCTTCATTTCACCATTATTAACATCACAGTGAATTACACCTTCTTTTACACATATACTGATAAAGTGAGGACGTTCTTGGGGTATCAGGGAAGCTGTACTCATGCTAGGCTACACAAATCATCACAGGCTAATTCTTAATTTTATTGCTTTTTTGTGTGTACTGTTATCTGTTTTCAAACATAATTTCATTATTAGCCTTGCCATTTAAGGGCAGGTGTGTGTTCTTGGCAAAGAAAACCATCCAGCCCTGATTTTCTCAAGTGTGATGTGACAGCAGTAATTCCCATTATCATAGTAACTTAAAATGAGGCTTAAGTAAAACACCCAGCCATGCATTCGCACAGTGGGTCAGTGTTATTCTAGAGCTAGACTATGAGCCTGACGGCTTCATTTTTAAGGATCTTAAAAGGTTGCTATCAAATTATGACCGTTCTTCAAAATTAAAAAAAATAAATATGACATTAAAACAAAGACAATCCAAAAATTAAAACTCAGCACTCCTCAACTATCTGACTATATTTCATTAGTATAAATTTTCTGGAAGTTACTGATCTCTGTATTGTTTGTATGCTTAAAAAATGGCATAATGTATTATTAGGAATGCTGCTCAATTCTGAGTTTAATGATGGTTGCTTGAAATCAGCCACTGTGGAAATGTGGTACACAATATAAACCTAGAAACACTATATTCACTATATTCTAACCCAGAGGGAAGGTATGTGCATATTTACCATGGTTATTTATTTTTTCTGTGTGTGGCTGTGCAAATGCCATGGTGTCTGAGTATCATATCAGAGGACTTGGTTCTCTCCTTTTACCATGAGGGTCTATGGATTGAACTGTGGCAATCAGTCTTGGTGGAAAGAATTTATACCTGCTGGGTCATTTTGTTGCCCCCAGTGTAAAAATATTTACAGCAAACTATTGTACTTGGCTTATAATAATGCTTGTCTCCCTTTCTTTCTCTGTCTGTCTGTCTCCCTCTTTTCATTCCTCCCTCTCTTGTTTCCTTCCTCTATCATCCTCCTTCTCTGCCTCCCTTTCATTATGCTCTCATTTGCAGCTTCTGTCTCGCTTCTCAGCCTCTTTATCTTTGTTCTTCTTTTTCATTTTAACTTAGAAAAATAATCAGCTTTCCTAGCCTGTCCGCAATACCTCAGGATAAACCGATGGCCTTGTTCCCTTTTTCTTCAGACCCAAACCAGTCTTCCCATCAGCTACTACCATTTTGTACGGATGTCAGATTTTTAAATTTAAGTTTATTTATATATTTATCTATTACAATTTATTCACTTTGTATCCCTGCTGCATCCCCTTCCCTTGTCTCCTTCCAGTCCCTTCCACCCTCCCTCTTCTGATGTCAGAGTCTTTCACTCAATCCTTAAGAAAAAGGAAATCTTGTTGTTCACATAATGTTATTTTCATACTGTCCACATTAAATGCCTAAATCTTTCCAAGTAATACACCACATTGCCTGGAAAGCCATGGAGTGTAGCTGCCTCCCACTAGGCGGTGAACAGGGCACTTTTTTTCAACATCTGTCTCACGGAATTTAGACTATCTTCAGGAATGGAGCTGGTGCCATGTTATTTGAAAGGATGAAATAAAGGATTCAGGTCCAAGTAAAAACTGTTGGCTCTTTAATGCTTCCATGAATTAAAAAAATAAAATGAGATAAAAATATACATCCTTTGACATAGAAAGATCAAAAGGTAATCTTACCTCACAATATACATGGGTGGACTCAGTAAGTCAAAAGAGCTTGGGTTCCCCCACTTGTAGAGATCTTGCTGAACATATTTAGGATTTATGATAACGTTATGTAAGCACAAGCTTGGTTTAGGAGAGAATACACTTCCACCATTAGAGAGATTTCTACCGATGCCTCACCAAGTAAGGCGCAGGCTGTGCTCTGTGCAGCAGACATAAGGATGTTCTCTCCTAGCACTCTCCAAACCAGTCTTCTTTCGTTCTGTGTCTGAAGAAAAGATTCTAACTAGAGCCTCATGACCTATGAAAAGAGTCTTTTGGAAATTAGCACTTCCTTCAAGTCCCTTAAAAAATAAGCCAATTTAATCATGTCAAAGAAATCAACAAGGGTTTCTTATTGTTGTTTGAACATTGGTAGTAGTTTCCCACTGTACACTTCCCCTTGTTAGTTGAGAAAAAGTGTAGTTTATGACTTCCAGGTGCAAATCATTATTAATCATTTCTTTTGCTTCTTTGTGAAGTTCCCTGGGGGGTCAGGTTAGCAATAGAGACAACGGGGGAGTGGGAAATAAAGGCAGAGGACTTCAAACCACATATTACAAACAGAGAACAGAATCACAGAACGACACCATGACAGTGGACTCAAAGACAAGATGGCCAGACAAAAGACACATGCTTGACTGCTATGCCAAGGAAAGAAAGTACCAGAACAAAATCATACAGAGATGCTGGCAGAGCAGCTCTCAGGGCTTCTGGTGCCCAATGAAAATAAACACAAATGTGAGAACCCATGACATTATAACTGCAAAAGGAAAGTTATCCCCACAACTCAGACAGGGAGCTTGTTGGGTTAGCTGGGATGTGATGGAACACAAGGTGGTGTCATAACAGCTCATGCGCTGGTTGATGGAAGCCATGGTTAGCTGAGTACTACAAAACTGTCACGGCATGCCACACAATGTTCGTAGGCTTGTCCAGAAATAAAAGATAAACGCACATTTTTTATCTGCAATAAAATTCTTTTTATGCCATCTGAAATTTATGGGGTAGGGTATGTTTTGTTTATACTTTCTGCAGGTCTTTTTTTATTTTTCATCCCTGGCTCCTTTGTGTATCTTTTTAATTAATTATAGCACCATTAAAAGGAAGAGTGTAAAGGGAAATAGTCTGTGCAGATAGAGGGAGAAATTAAAAATGGGAGAAAGGAAGAAACTCAAAAGGGAAATATGAATAGAAGGAGAGAAGGGAAATATAATATTCCATTCTTTGGTACACAACTTTCTTGGGTTTTGTTGAGATTTGCTTTGCTTCAGGAAAAATACTGAAGGGATGTACTGAAGGGAGGGAGTAGTCAACGCAAGGATGGCAAGAAAAGATTTTGTTGCCTTTTGATTTTTGTATCTGAATATTTTTCAGTATTTAAAAATAATGATTATAATTATTCATAAAAGTCTAGCAATGAGTTAAAAATAGTAATAATGCTAAATATGAATTAAAACAAAATAAATTGAACCACCAAAAATTCATGCGGCACAAGATGAGGTGAAACGACAGAAAATGTTTTTGGAAATATACAAGATACGTATCTATTACTATATATGCACAGGGGCATGCATATATGGATAGATATATCTGTATAATGTTTTTCTTTCCACCCTTCCCAAGGATAACCGATTTATGGAATTACCATATAATTAGGATGAAGAAAACAAAAACCTAAATAAAAAGTAGCATGCTTGGTTTATCAAGTTAAAACAGTATCATGCATGTCTATGTTGGCTGATGCTGCTTAGAGTGATGGTGTGAATTTCTGTGTAACCACATGGCTGATGGCAGGGGCTGTTAATATCCACTTATATTAGTCTAACATCATTTAGACTCTGTCTACGTATATATAGAGAGATATAACCTAACAAGACTTTGTTACAAACGCACTGCATTTGTATAAACACACAGTGCATGTACTTAGGGTTCATGGGAGGAAAATAATCAGAACAAAAACTAAACAAAAAACAACCCACAAAAGTTTTTTTTTTAATGCTCAACTCCTCTTTATATAAACATCCAAAGGAGAATTTGCTTAGTGATTCCAGCAAGCTCTTTCCTTAGCTTCCACTTGCATTGGCATTTGAAATCAGGAAGTTCCTGTTTGGGGCATGAAATTCTGTCTTTAACATGAACACTTGTGCCTTGACCTTTCTATACCCTGGTTCTAGATCATCTTGCAGAAATATAGTTCAAATGTTTAGCACTGAGCAGTACTAACTTTTTTTCTCGGTCACAATTAATGATAAGCTCTGTGTCTAAGTTAAGGTGCACATGTGTGCTCCTTGGAGTCGATTCAATCAGAGCTTAATGGGGGGACACAATTCATTGTACCATAGAACTCTCCCAGAAATGTGGATAATATCCTCAGCATTTCTCCTCATTGCCCACATTGTTTCCCAACTTTCATTCTTTGTTTTCTCTTGCCTTTCCTAATAGACTGTGAATTCTGAAATCCTGGGTGGTATCTGGTATCAGCTTTGTTTTCTCATCCCCCATTTTAGTGTTGACACACTGAGGCTCACAAAAATATTACACAAACAAGTGATTTGTCAATCTTTAAACAGAACAGCTTGCACTCACTGATTTCATGTTTCCCTTTGGTTCTTCAACGTTCTCCAAATTCTTGGGTATTGCAGTTAAATACACAAATTTTATTTATAATATTTTATAATTTCTGTTATTAAATGTACTTATGTGATGGAATCCATAATAGCAGTCAGTGCACAGACAGTATATTTTATGTTTTATTCAAGAGCCATTGGTTACCTAAAATTCATTAATCTAGTCCTATACCTTTATTATTTAAATTGAATTCTTCAAATTTTAAAGCATGCTACCAAGGTGAAAGGGTTTAAAATGGCTTACAAACTAATTTGTGTTGGATTTGGGCTATTTAAAAAATAATATCTTACTCATTGTAGTAATGAAGAAGAAAATGAGAACATTTAATAAGAATATCATTGTCCTCTGAACATACTCCATTCATTTATAGATTGTCAAGGATGGCAACTTAAAATAAATGTTAAAACTTTTGCATACATTGGACTTTTGCTATAACTCAAATATACATAAATGGATAATATACATAGCCAAAATGCTTAACTAAATTTAGAAAATTTTCATCTATTCACATTCTTTTTTCTATAGCTATAACATTTATCTCAGATAATTTACATTTTCCTATTACTCAAAATTTTTGAAGAACACTGATACTCAATTATTGCCATGGTATTTCATCTAGGTATTTACTATTCTACCTGCAAATTGTTCAGTTGAATAGTGAAATTTAATTATGATTTCATTAAACAACAATGTCTGTCTTTATAAAGGTCTCTCTAAAGTTAAATTAATAAATAATTAAATTTTCACTTCTTTGCAATAAAATTGTATGTTACTATCTCTTTAAACTTGTAAAATTTGATGATATATTTTTATAAGCAAAAATATTATAACTAACACACTTGAAGCTCAGTGACTAGCACATTTGTGCTTTTGTAGTCTATAGGGTCTGGACTCTAGTGGGTTTTTTTTTAACTCTTTGTTTAGGAAATTATGGTCTTAATCTTTCAGCTGGGTGTGTTCAAGCAAATAAAGCCTCTATCAAATTGTAGAGCTTGGAATAACTTAGTGTCAGATTTTCTTTTATTAATATCTAAAAGAGGTATCTCAAACTGGATGTGATTTAGACGAGTGCTTCTAGCTACTGTTGTTGGAGAAGGGGAAGTCTATGGAGTTTGTTGATATACAAGAAGGTTTGATAGCTGGTAGCTCTCTCAGTATCAATTACATGTCCGGGGTGAACCTCTTCTTCCACGGGCTCAATAGGAACACCTCTTTTCTTCTTATACAAAATACACCTCTGACATATTTTTCTGTATACCTAAGCCACTCACTAGTAGCACATTAAGCAGGAAATAAAATTAGAAAGAAGAAATATTTATTCTTCAAACAAGGTGAGTTACATTATTCCAGGCACAGAGTTTCAATAATATTTTCTACCAAGCAGTTCATGTCAGCTCTTATAAAAGCTATTTTTTCCTATTCAAAAAAATATTATCATTGGATTTACATCCTCTGAATTTGAATCAAATAAGACATATTTGTGATTACTAAAAAGCAAGTAAACTTAGTTTGGGAACATTCAGTGTTGGGCTATTCAAATTCAACATCAAAAGGTACTAAAGAGTGCTCTTAGTCTGGGGATCTGTGGGCCCCGTGGTTCTAATATGCCCTTTATCTTATGGAAGGAGATATGTAGATGGTTTTTGAAAGAGCATAATTAGGGGAAGATGACAAAATAATTCAACATGGTTATGGTTTTATTTCCAATGAGTTGTAATGAAGAGATTTCATATTATTGATATGTATACAGTAATTACTACTATTAATGGAGAAAACCAGAATGAGGATAGGTAGATAATCCTTATGAACTCCTAGGTATCATAAACCAGTCACCAGAAAACACTGTTGATTGGTGGTATTTAACACATCCCAAAGGCACACGGGTGTCTTGAAGCAAATTTATGGCATCACATTAGATTGGAGAACTGGTTTATGTGGGAAGGCTTACTACTCTGTTTTATGGCAACTCACTTATGAAAAGGACTTGAACAGAGTGGACTGGGGGACAGTGATGCATCATGTCGTGACTAAGTATTCAGAAACTTGTAGTAAGTAAATGAAATAAAGAGATTCCTTTCTTAAAACAAAAAACCTGTGTATTAGTATATTACCAAATCACCTGGAGAAATCTGGTGAACAAGGTCCCATTAACCTTCCTTTCACAAAGCTAAGCTCCCTAAGGAACAATCATCCTCTAGGTAGGTCAAATTATGGGTATGTAGCTTTCAGAGAGTAAGGTCAGAAGACTATAGAACTTCCTGAATCCAGAGCCAATTGCAAGAAACCAAGCAGTCAGCATTTACCAAAATCTGAACTGTTCCAAATCATTTTGGGAAAAGAAAATGAAGTTTTAAATTTTTGATATACTATTTTTCTCATGAAGCATAATTTTCTCTATAATTACAAAGAGAAAACATACTATGGCTTGCATTTTAAAAAAATGTTTAAAAAATATAAAGTCACCCAAAGGATCAAAGTGGAAATTTTGTGTATTTCTTTTAGCCTTTGTAGAAAAGAGAGGAGGCTTTTACTTTTAGTAAACATACACAGAAATTCGATGATATCTGTTCTCTATTATATACATATAAATGTTTAACTTATAGTAAATCTAAAAACAGACAACTTGGGAAAATTTGAGAAGAGAAAATCAGGGTGGCAGTTACTGCTAACATTATATCATATAAAGCTCACTCTAAAGGGATACCAGCAAATATCAAAATGTATCTGGGTCCAAATGGAGAACACACTGAGATTTCCAACGCCAAAGTCAGTTCAACTTCAGCAGTTGATACATTTTGAAGCATCACAGCTGTTGACATGGCATGGTTTGGTACTAATTTTGTATTTCTTATACTATATCATTTCATAAGTTCTCTAGACATAGAATGAACAAAATTAGTATAAACGTAATACCATGTTAACTGCTGTTGAAATCCCATGGAAAATAATTTAAGTTATTTACTTACTTATACCAGTGATGATTAGAACAAGTCTTGAGACTCATGTGATACCCACCATTTTTTTTTTTTTTGCCTCTGTGCTAGGTTATGACTTAAAAACAAAATTCTCTTTCAAATGGAGTCTTTTCAGGCTCTTTGCCCTGTCAATCTCATGGCTGCCTCTGGCAATTCAATATTTACAGCAGTGATTCCGTGCACAATCTGGGCACCTGATTGTACAAAGTTGGGGTACATATTCTGTGTTTTTCTTTAGACATGAGAAACTTAGATTTCCCAATGCTTTCATTGCTCTTTCCATGGGATTTGATGCTTTTGTTGGTAAGTCAACATTTATATATGTATGCAAATACATACATAGATTTAGAAAATATACATACATTAACATACTATAATATATATAAAGCACATGTATAATCACATATACGTACGTATTATAGGTTTTGCAAATAAAAAAAAAAAGCAAGCAAAACAAGACTGACCTGACCTACCTGTACTTGGTTCACATTCGACAAAGTCTTCATCATCACTTGAACATTCAGCAGATGAAACAAGGTCATCTGATGTTGGCTATTGATGTTAGCAGAACAGGGAGGAGCAGAGGGAAGAGAGAAAACAAAGGAGGATAAGGACGCTGGTACACAAACACATTAAATTTTTCTGATTGTACGCTCCCACCATTCCTGACTTCTCTCTTTTCTGGTCAGGATTGCCTGTGTGAGTCTCCTGTAAAGCTGAAGCCATCAAACTAGCTTCAGAGACCAAAGCCTTTTCCACTTCAGAAAATAACACTTTACTGTCCACTCTGATTTCTGAATGAGGAATTGGAAGGAAAGGAGTTGCAAAGAACTGGCATTGGAAGGACCCAGCCAAAGCTACAGACCCTGTGATTTGAGAGCGATTCAGTGCATATGGCACATGGTCTCATGTGCACTGTTGGGGGCCTGCGAATCTATAGGCAGTATAATTAATGGACACTGAGGAACGCTATTCATTCAGTACAGCATAATAGCTTCTCTTGCTTGCAGCGATTCCTTCTCATAATTGCCGCAATTAGCTGAATTAGTAATGAGGACCAGCAGAGTGATACCACACAGGACATGGGTAAGACTCTTGTTGAATAGAGCACAACAAATTCTCACCATAACACTAGTTCAACTTAAATCCATTTAATTTTTAATCCTGCAGAAACTTCCCAATGCTATGTAATTTATTAGAGGCAAAGCACAGAACCATGGGCATTGGCTGTTAAATAGACCCTTGCCACAGTATGTGAGACTGAGTAATATGCACAACAGAAATTACAAATGCCACAGATACTAGTGAAAGAACGATAAAGAAATAAATGACTTACACACACTAAACCCTAAATATATTTTGGTCATTATATCTAGAAATACCCAGTGTCTTGTAGGTTTTTAAAATATACTCATTTCTTTTTTATTGTTAGTAACATTAAGCAAGTTGCTTGTTTTATTATTCCCAGCCTATTGAAGTCTGGATCCATATTCAAGAAGAAAAGGTAATCTTTTGAATAAGTATTATGAGTTGGTTGCTAGGACTGATATGTATGCATTCTTTTTTAAATTTTTATTAATTACAGTTTATTCACTTTGTATCCCAGCTGTGTCCCCCCCCCCCAATTCTACTCTCCCTCCTCTTCTCCTATGCCCTTCCCCTAGTCCAATGATAGGAGAGGTTCTCTTCCCCTTCCATCTGACCCTAGTCTATCAGGTCTCATCAGGACTGGCTTCACTGTCTTCTTCTGTGGCCCGGTAAGGCTGCTCCCCACCTCAGGTGGAGGTGATCAAAGATCCAGCCCATAAATTCATGTCAGAGACAGTACCTGTTCCTATTACTAGGGCACCCTCTTGGACACTGAGCTGCCATGGGCTACCTCTGTGCAGGGATTCTAGGTTATCTCCATACATAGTCCTTGTTTGGAATATCAGTCTTACAAAAGACCCTTGTGCTCAGAATTGCTTCTGTTGCTCTCCAGACACAACTACTCAAATCATCCACTGACACAGGGATGTTGTGTTTAAAAAGACTAAAAGTCAGAGAGCTCAGCTGACTTGCTGAAAGACACATAGCTAGTAAGAAACAAAGCAGTGATTTATAAGATACATTGCCACTACGCTTATGGGACATCTTAGCCCTTTCTATATCATGTCCTACAGATATTGTAGGTTGAGGGCTGGAGAGATGGCTTGGCTGTCAAAAGCTATGCTCACAACCAACAATAGATATTATAGGTTTAATTATGATCCCCAATACCTCAGGACAGGACTGTATTTGAACAGTGGGCTTTATGCCTTAATGAGACACTTCAGTCCAAATGATATCATTAGGATGTACCTGAATATAGTAGGATTGGTATTTCTATATAAAGAGGAAATTGGGATACAGACATAGAAAGGGAGGGTCTTCCTAGAAATGCAGCATGTAGAAGGGCATTTACAAGTCATGGAAAGGGGCCACCAGAGAAGCTGGCTTTGCTGACACCATGGCTTGAGCAGCCTTCAGAATTCTGTGGGAATACAACTTTACTGTTTGGGCCGTGCAGTCTTGATATTTTGTTTCTTCAGCCATAGCAGACATGCAGGCCTAACAATTCAAGTGGTTAGTGTTTCCAGAAGATACCCTCTTTTTTAAATACACACATGGACCACAAGAAATAAAAAGAAAAAAGGTGGGAAAAAAACATATCATGTAACTCATTTCACTTTTTCAAGTGCAGAGCAGGGCCCATAAGTCATAGTACAGATCTTTCTTCTGTGGCTGAAAGAAACATACTTCATCTGTGTTCCATCAGAAAGTCAGAGAATAAACAATCTGAAAAAGACCCCTTCTGTAATTCTGCACTAGTGACTTGTACTGTTCCATCAGCTGTATCATGGGAGACTATATTTCTTGCCTGAGAAATTACATTCCCTAACGCATGTTCCTCTAAAGATACCTAATACAAGTCTACTTCCCACTACTTAGGGAAGAAGGGTGATGCGGCAATACATGTTAACTGTTGGACAGAGAAAACAATTAGCTGAAGCTAACGCCATTTTGGATGGGTCATGATCATAATTTGATATTTTATTACTATTTTCTTTTTTAAGTTTTAATTTATTTTTGATTATGCATTTTTGTGTATGTCTCTGTGGAGTGGGTATTTGCGAATGTACATGTGTAAGTGCAGGTAAAGTGTTAGATCCCTTGGAACTGAGTTGAAGATGGTTACCCGAAGTGGGTACTGGCAAGAGCATAGCCAGTCTTAACCCCTAAGTTTTTTCTAGACCCATTATTTTAATATTTTGAAGCATGTGATCTTTAGGACAATAGTTTTTCGAGTTCAGAGAAAGAACAGTTTGGGCTCATTCCCCAAAAGACCAATATTGCATTAGTAAATATACACCATATTGCTGCTATTAAAATTTGTATATATGTATATACAAATTTGTATATATGTATATACATATACATATATGTATATTTGGAAATAGTGAATTGACTGTACAGAAATAAAAGAATTCCCTTTGTGCTGTTTCAGTCCCTAATACTGAGTAGAAATCTAGAGAGTTAATTGATAGAGTCAATTCCCTCCTTCAACTCTGTGTGTCCCAAGGACAGAACTCAGCTTCTCAGACTTGGTAGCAAGTTCTTTTTTTTTTTTCTATTTTTTTTCTTTTACTTACTAAACCTTCTTAATGGAAACTTAATGTTTCTGATTTGAAAAAAAATGATGAGAAAATATAAGTCAAAAACTCTGAATTTTTTTTTCAGAAAAAAAAATCTCAGAAACTACACTGTTGAAAATGGATTTCCTAGTTCCCTGTCACTGTTCATCAGTCTCCTCATTACACGAGATTCTCTTCGCTGTACTGTGTGTGCCCTCTAGCCCTATATTCTACTCTACCCTTGTGTGCAGTTCCTTTCCAAGATTCAGCTCCTCACCCTTGTCTACATATTCTCCTGTATTCTTGCTTCCCTATTCCACTTCCTCTCTACCTCTTTAGCTTCTGTATGACTATATATGACAACAATGTTCCTCTCAGGCAAGAAAACCTCATGGTTACCAATATCTAACACTTATGAATAGTGCCTAAATTTAGAGATTTGTGGCGCATGTGGACTGTGCCACCGGGGAAACTGGCATAGAGCTAGAATGAGATTGAGATGTGTCCAAACCCCGAAAATCTCAGTCTTGAGACCGGCAAGAGGGAGGATTGCTCTCTCCTGGTTCTGTGCCTGCATGCCTCCAGGCACAGAGTACTGCAAACCCCACCTTTGCAGTTCTCTAGGTAGCACTATGGAACACAAATGAAGCATTCCAAGCACCTCAGCCTCAGCCAGTGATGTTCATGCACCTAAAAACTCATACCACTTCCCGAAGGTTTATAAAGCCAATATTGCCTGTGATATTCAAAGAAGAATAAAATATTCATAATCACACAACCCAAATAGTTTTGATAGTGGCAGACTACCCATATATGTAAGATGATTTCTTTATTCAGTCATTCATTCATTGATGAGTTTCTTCATTTCTTTAGGTATTTATGACACATATGTTAATGAGGCACTGCAACAGTGATGAAGGATTAAGTGAGAAATGAAGTGATTTGTCTGCTCTGAGGATTCAGTCTCTGATGAGACAGCCAAGTAAACAGGAAAACTCAACATGGTAAACCGAATGTTGTGACAAAAGTTAATATGAGTCACCAAGAAAGCAAATAGCAGGAAACTAGATATATCTCCCAGACAGAAGGGAAGTAGGAAACAATCCCTTAGGGACAGATGGGAATGAAGCAGTACAAATCCAGGATTAGAGGCTGGAGAAGGAGAAGGGTATTTCAGGTAAAATAACCAGTAGTTGTTAAGGGTCCGGAGTACAAAATAGCTTCATTTATTTGCGCATCTGTAGGGAGTAAGGGAAGGACATTTATTTGCACATCCTTAGGAAGTAGGGGAAGAAAAGACGGTTTGAAATGACAAAATGACAGCATCTAGAATGATCATCTTTGCCTCAGCTAACAAGTAGGGATTTAATACTCTGCTCATTTGGACTCCCCTTCTTCTTCCCCTCTCTACACCTCATCAGTTCCACCCATCACGAGCCTTGGGAAACTGACACACACGATTTTGGAAGGTGGTCCCTGGAAAAGACAGCCACAGCTCTGCTGGTGTAGATAAAATGCCCTTCTTTCCTTTCTCTAGAGAAGTAAAATATCCCTCAGCCCTTATATATTACCATGTTCTTTATCAGAAATAATAAATCCTATGTTCTATTTTAAAATGTATTTCATATATTCAATCCACATGTTGGGAATTATTCACTTCTATACTAGGGCCCATAAAACTAAAGATACATTTTATAATAACTTTCAATTATATATATGTGTGTGTGTGTGGCAAGTATTTTCTTTATTCCTTTCCTGAAAGTTTTTTATTGCACTTATATATTTTTCTACCAGTGCTTATTAAAGTTACCTCAGAATAAAATTGGGATTGAAGAAAGCTCAAAAGTCTGCCCAGGTAAATTTATAGATGTGTTTACCTACCAATTCTCTCAGTTTCACAAACCCGGCATCTCATTTCCCTCCTATGAGTTATTGTTTCTGTTATCATCTGTGTCTAATTGTTTATTCTGTGAGTCTCTGCTCTGTCTCAGCATAGGGACATATTCACACCATTCTCCATTATTATTCTCTATTCATCATAGCTAGAAGTGTCTAATGTTATAATCAAGGCAATCCTTGACCATGTCACAGCGTCCCTTCTACTGTCTGCCCAATATCTTTTATGACTTCAAATTTTAACCTTTTAGCTTTTTAATCTCACATTGGCACTAGGCTAATCACTTAGGGGACAGCCATTTTTCTCCTCCCAGCTCCTTGGAAGCATGATTATTTGACCGAGATTAAGTGTAGGATAAAATAAGTCCTGCCACAGAACAGCTTTATGAAATTATAAATAACACACTCAAGAATGATGATCTCCATTCTTCCAATGAAAAAGGAAAAGAGAAAGGCCCATAAATATCCCAAAGTCCCACAGAAAACAGCCATATATCTCAGCAGCTGCTCCATGCTAAACCGAATTAAATTCTTTCAAATGCATGTGGCTTAGGCATTTTCCTTCTATAATTCTATTCTGAGGGCTACAGTTGGAGCATGAAGTGCCTTATGGCTGGGAGGGGAGGAGGTCTCTTCACCTCCCTTAAGAATATCCATTCTATAGTTAAATAAAGGACACCATAGTTATCTTTCTTTTACCAATAGCCTAGGGACGCTAGGCAAACTTATGGCTTCAAGTGAGGCTATAAAATTTTGAACATTTTAAGTTTAGAGAGTAACATTTTAGTCACTAAATTTTTGCCATCACATACTCTTGTCTTTGATTAATGTCAACACACACGCGTCCATAGATGATTTTTATATTAGAATTTTTTAAAATCATGAAGCTTAGGAAGTTAAGAAATGTTAGTGGTTTACTTCTCTTATATGCTCATCATTTCAGTGAACGCAGGCCCAATAAAGAAACAAGGTCAGAGCACAAGATGGATATATACACCATCTTGTATCACATTATGCTCTGATTGAGCATGTTCTGCGCAGTCTTCCTCAATAAAGGAAGGAGGCTGACATTTGTATGATAAAATGAAACATAAATAATTTCAGCTTGCATTACTCAAATATAGAGCATGGGAGCATAGCATGAGGCAGGCATAAATGATGGTACTAAAGAAATATTGTTACAGTCTGCTCTAAAGAGGCTACGTCCAGTGACCTTTGCTTCTTTCCTCTATATGTCCAAGTAGCAATGTATTGTTAATTTTCACTCTCTCTGCCATGCTGTGTGCTTTTCAATGCATCATTTCCTCTCTTCTCTCTTCCCACCCAAGCTAATGAATTGCCCAGTAAAATATGTCTAGATGCATATTTTGGTTTGCATTCATGTAGAATAAGAAAACTTTAAGTAGACCATTCTTTTTTTTTTCTTTTTTTTATTAATTTATTTATTTTTATATCAATCACAGGTTAGGTACTTTGCATC
>CM053765.1:24202149-24217661 GCA_028658305.1 Pachyuromys duprasi
CCAGAATGGCTAAGATAAAAATCTCAAGTGAAAACACATGCTGGAGAGGTTGTGGAGAAAGAGGAACCCTCCTCCATTGCTGGTGGGAATGCAAACTTGTACAGCCACTCTGAAAATCAATTTGGTGCCTTCTTAGACAATTAGGAATAGTGATTCCTCAAGACCCAGCTATACCACTCTTAGGCATATATCCAAAAGATGCTCAAGTACACAACAAGGACATTTGCTCAACTATGTTCATAGCTGCTTTATTTGTTATAGCCAGAACCTGGAAACAACCCAGATGTCCCTCAGTTGAGGAATGGATACAGAAATTATGGTACTTTTACACAATGGAATACTACTCAGCAATTAAAAAGGAGGAAATCATGAAATTCGCAGGCAAATGGTGGGACCCAATGTTTTGTTTTCTAGAATGTTGCTAAAACTATGATTTTAAGTTTAATGTGCCATAACTTGCTTTTATCTTCCCTTCATTCTGTAACGTTTAGAAATCTCCCCCCTCTCTCTCACATTCACCTGCACATAAAACAACAAAGCATATCAAATATGTGATTATCTTTAATTTTTCTTAGCATTTCTCTTTTATTATTTGTGAAGAGGAATATTAAGAACCATGCAATTCCTGGAAAACTTGTACAAAGTTATTAATAGATGAAGTAGTAGCTCATCTTCCACCTATCAGAGAGTATTGTAGGAGACAGGAGGTAGAGACAAATGTCATGAGTGGACAATTGGGTAAAAATGAGTACCTGAAACATTCTTCTGGCAGCCTCAGCATAGCCTGCCAATTCTGCCATTTTACCAGAGCCTGGTTGACAACATCCTCAAAATTATCTCCACTTCTCTTTTAATAGACTATCTTCATCTTTAGGTTTTTCTACGTCTCATTGGTGATTTTCTGTATTCCACCTCTTGTAGTATATGCCATATATTCATTTATTTCATTTATTCTTCCAATAACTCTTCACACAATCTGCAGACAACAGGTTATACATCCTGGATGGGAAGCTCTGTGAAAGGATCAATACAATGGATGAATGTTTTCTAATGCCCCATTCATGTTCTCTGATAACAGACAATTGAAATACTGGCTGCCTTCCGTTTCAAAACAGCATAGTACTTATAATTATATACTCATAAGCCACAGTGTTAGGTAAATAGCCACTGCTTATTAATGTTTATTTCATGAGTCAACTGTCTGTAAAACCTGGGAACTAAAGACAAGACACTACTCCTCCCTCTTGTAGTGTAAGTCCACGTGCTTTGCAGGACCAAGAAGAAAAACAGAGAAACTCTTTTTATTACACAGTTCCCTGTTTACTTTAAAACATTCTTCAGATTTCAATTATTAAAAATTCTTTTTGGTCTTTTAGTTATATTTAAATAATAACTGCAAACACAAATATTGGTGTGTCAAGATGCTTCTAGTACAAGGCAGTATGTAATTAAACAGCAGAGAATTCTTCAGTCATTGAACACATAAATAGATTCATGTTTCTATTCTTCTACCCAGTTACATACTTGTTTTTCATTCATTCTTATTAAACTGATCCCTTAGGTTTTTTGTTTGTTTGTTTTATTTTGTTGTTGTTTTGTTTTGGACATGTACTGTTTTTAATGCTTCACATGTATTTTTAAAGCTTGCACAAAATATTCTAGAGCAAACTCTGTGGTACTCATAGAATTAATATGTTCCCTTACAAATCAATATACAGTGTCCATATCATTGAGGGGATATGTTGTGATTTCCTGTCTGCTTCTCAGAATGTGCCTTCCTCAGAGGGTTTTGGTTGCCATTCGGTCTGTCCAGTGACTGGAAAAGTAATATAAATCCATGTGATGTAGCTAATGAATCATGCCACCTGTGTTATGCATCTTACGTGTCAATGAGTGATCTGACACCCCTGAGAGACACTCATTTTTCACGAAGCCTATTTCTGAGCTGAATTACTTTGATCAGATGGCAGCAAGTTCCAAGTCTTCTCAGACAGAAAAATAATCACATTTAATCTGTTACATATGACCCCTTGGGCCAAGGGTCTTGTCAACATGAATTTCTATGGGTTTGGCACAATTAAAAATGTAGAAGCTGCTTACTGGCTTCTTACTGGTCTTGTCAAAGATGCCATAAGATTTCACCACTGGCCAATCATATCCTATCTGAGCCTCTCATGTTAGAATAAGCATGTACCCACTCATTTCCTGAGTGACCTCTGTACTCAGCCATGCTATTTGTTGGTGCCAAATTCTGTCACACAGGAGGAATTTCTAGGCATGCAAGAGGAAGAAGGGCTTTCAGGCAGAAGTTACACCATGAACTGAAGGTAGCCTGAATCTACTTTTTGCATTTGAGTCCCACCATACCCTCAAAGCCAATTTTTCTTATTGGTTTTTGTTTTCTATCATTGAGACAAAATACCTGACACAAACAACCTAAAGAAGCAAGGATTATTTCAATTCACAGATTCAGAGGATCCAGCCTATTATCAATTGGCTCCATGGTTCTGCCTCACGTGAAAAGAAACCTCATGGGAGGAAGGATGTGTGAAATAGAAGTCTTCCTATGCACTTGTCATTACACACCATTTACTTTTACAAGAGTATTAGTGTATACGTGGATGCAACATGCCATGAGCTATGCTATTGTACATTAAAACCATGTTAACATGATGACGGATGCTTTGGTTTACTGCCATCTCTGCTCTGCAAGCTTTTTTTAAACAATCCTATGTTCAGATCTTTCATGAGGAAGTACATGGTAATGTTCTGAGATAAAATCTACCATGATACTGGGAAGAGAGATAAAATACACGAAATACATGCATTTCAATTTAGTTTGCTTTTCTACCATTGAAGCTATTAATTGGAATAGGGACTTAGATGCCTGATTTTTCTGGGCCTGAATTTGCTAATCAGAAGAAATACAGTAAAGATCAAGCTGGTCTGGGAGATAATATGATGGGCGGTAATTCTGTGATCTATTTATATCACCACCCAAGAGCTAGGTGAAGGTGGATTTTATATTATTATTTATTACTAGCATTTATATAAGCTATTTATTATTAGTATTTTTGTACTAAATATCACTGGAGTATTATTTATAACAACAATAAATTAATGTTTGTGGACTTTACTTCCCATGTTAAAGTTGAACTTCTGAGTAGATATAAGAAGGGCTGAGATGGCTTAGTGTGTGAAATGCTTTCTGACAAGCATGAGGACCTGCATTCAGATCCTCATCTCCTACAAAAAATCCTGGCCACAGTGTATAACTACAACTCCACTGATGGTAAGGTAATGGATCTCATGAACTCACTGGTCAGCCAATCTAGCTGAAGCAATGAGCTACATGTTCAATGAGAAACCCTAATCTCAAAATATTAATGTGGAAAGAGTAATAAAGAAAGTGACTCAATTTTAATCTTTGACTCCATTGCACATACACATATGCACTCAAACTCATAAACTACACACAATCACACACAGAAATGCATGCACTCTTATGTACACAAACATGCACATCAGTATGTCTAAATCCAGTTAGAGTAGTAGCATATGAATTGTAGAGTGATACCTAGCATCTGATAAAGAATTGCTCTTTCATTGGAAATGATAAAACTGGTATCTTGACCAAAGTAATTTGTCCCATTTACTTCTAAATAAAATTGAAATACAATCATATAAAAACTGAGTGAGTAGGCCAACTTTTTTTGTCAGCTGGATGTTAGAGATAGAATTCCAGGTGCCAGCTGTACCATGCTAGGGGCCAGTTGGGTGGAATGGCTGAGAATGTGTAAGTGATGGGACAGTTGGTCATCAGCATACCAGACATGCCTTCTGATTTAGTGCTGGGTTCTCATATTAAGACTCTCAGTGATGGAGCAGAATGTCCTACCCATATGGAACTGTAGAATGGTAAGGACCTTCTGCATTGGCATAGTTGCTAGGATTACATGGTAAGTAACTGAGAAAAGATTGTAAATACTATAATTGGAGATTAGAGGGGACATAACCAGAAAGCCATGAAGGGAATGAAGGAGAGAGCTGGTTGTTTTTCAGCACAATGTACCAGGGAGCCCAGAAGTGGCCTCCCTTTGTGATCCGGCAGTGACATTTTAATTTATAAGCCAAGTGTGCACTTATTGTCAACTGAAAAATTGATTTAGTTGTTCTTCTGATCCAACCCTTGTCAGAGTTTGAAAGTAATTATGATAGCAGGGCTGATAGGCTGGCAATTACATTTTTGTTCTGTTGGTTTCTGGCTCCCTCTCCTTTTCTTCCCTCCCCAACCTCTACCCCCAAGCTTGTTCTTGTCAGCAAGGGAATGTAGGCAGAATCCAAGGGATTAATCTTTGTATATGGACACCTACAATACATATCACAGTAATTAGTAAAGCTGGTCCTTTAATAATTTTTTGTTAGTCTCCTACTACATATAACTAGACAAAAGCTGCAGACTTTTCTGTCTCTTTCTTGAAAGCACAAAATAGAAGGAACACATGTGCTTCAAGGCAATACTTCCAAGTTGTGTTTGAGCTATTTTATGTTGTCCCCAGATAACAGGGTGTTATCAAACTATATAACAAACAGGAGCCCAAGGGAAGGAAAGATTCGTGAAAGACTGAAGTTTGTGCCTTTGTTCAGGATGCTTCACTAGAGACTGACATTTTCCTTAAAACAATGTAAAAAGATGGAATTGAAAGATGCTTCATAAGAAAAAAGTTTAGCTGTATGAAGAGATCTATGGCTAGAAATGAATGTCTTGATATGGAGGGCATTTGTTTTCTTATAAAGCATATATAATTTAATAATTCTGACCCAAGAAAATTACTTTATTATTTATAGGGTAGTGAAATAAGACTTTGGGATAAAATGAGGCCTACTCAGTTTGTGGAAGAAATGTTGAGATACTGAAATTATTTGAATTATGTTCTTGACAGATTTGACCACAAGGTTGATCATATTCAAACTTCATTTCAAGGCATTCATTTCACTGATTCTTTGTCTTGTTTAGTTTTCATTTCTATGTCATTAACTTCTACACTGACGTTTACTATCTCTTTTTAATCTATATTCTAGAGTGCTAGTTATTCTTGTTTTTCTAAGGTCTTCAATTGCATTGTCCAGTTATTATTTTGAGATCTCTGAAGTTCCTTCATGTAGGTAAATAATGCTATAAACTTTACTCTTACAATTGCTTTGAAATGTCTCTTCGATTTAGGTATGCGGTGTTTTAATTTTCATTAAGTTCTAGGAATAAAAAAAAAATGGTGGCTCAGTTAGAGGAAAGGGATCCAAAGGCATATAACAGTCAGAGACAGCCTCTACTCCAATTGTTTGGGAACCCACATGAAGACAAAGCTGCACATCTGTTACATATGTGTAGGGAACCTAGGTTGACCCATGCACTCTCTTTGGTTGGTAGCTCTGCCTGTGTGAGCCACTGTAGGCCCAGGTTAGTGGGTTCTGTGTTTTCTTGTGGTGTCCTTGACCTTTCTGGCTCCTTCAATCTTTCACTCCTCTCTTCCACAGGGTTCCCTGAGCTTTGCCTAAAGTCTGGCTGTGGGTCTCTGCATCTATTTCCCTCAGCTGCTCCATGAAGCCTCTCACAGAATAGTTTTGCTAAATTCCTGTCTGCATGTATAGAATATTATTATTAATACTGTCAGAGGTTGGATCTCTCTTGTGGAATGAATCTCTAATTGGGCTAGTCATTGGTTGGCCATTCCATCAGTTTCTGCTCCATCTTTATCCCTGCACCTCTTGTAGGCAGCACAAATTTTGGGTCAAAGGTTTTGTGGGTGCATTGATGTCCCCATCCCTCCATTGGAAGTCTTGCCTGATTACAGGAGGTGGCTATTTCAAGTTCCATATCCCCCGTTGCTAGGAGTCTTAGCTAGGTTCAACCTCGTAGATTCCTGAGAGTTTCTTGCTCTTCCCAGAGCTACCCCTCTACCAATTTCAGTTCTCTCTCCTGTTTCTCTCCCTCCATTCTCCACTTACTTGATCTCTCCTGTTGCCCGAGGCTTCTCCTCTCCCATCCAGTTCCCTCCCTCCATTCACCTCATATGCCTAGTTTATTTACCCCTTGGAGTGAGACTTGAGCATTCTCCCTTGGGCTCTCATTGTTATTTATTTTCTTTGAGTCTGTGGATTGTAGCCACAGCTATCTTGTACTTTATGGCTAATACCAATTATACGTGAATACATACCATATGAGTCTTTCTGGGTCTGGATTAGCTAACTTGGAATGATCCTTTCTAGTTCTATCCATTTGCCTGCAAATTTCATGATGTCCTTGTTTTGTAATATCTGAGTAGTATTCCACTGTGTGAATGTATCACATTTTTGTTAACCATTCTTTCATTGAGAGACATCAAAGTTGTTTCCAGTTTCTAACCATTATGACTAAAGCTTCTATGAACAAACTTGAGTAAGTGTCCTTGTGAAATGGTGGATTGTCTTTTGGATATATGTCCAGGAGTGGTATAGTTGGTTCTTGAGGTAAAACTATTCCCAATTTTCTTTTGAGAAAATGCCAAATTGATTTCCAAAGTAATTGTACAAGTTTGCATTCCCATTAGCAATGGAGGAGTGTTCCTCTTGCTCCACATCTTCACCATCATATGCTGTCACTTAAGATTTTGATCTTAGCTATGCTGACAGTTATAAGATGGAACCTCAGAGTCATTTTGATTTACATTTCCCTGATGACTAAGGACATTGAACATTTCTTTAAGTATTTCTTGACTGTTCACAATTTCTCTGTTGAGCATTCTCTCCTTAGCTCTGTGTCCCATTTTAAAAATTGGTTTATTTGGTTTGTTGGTGTCTAATTTCTTGAGTCCTTTATGTATTTTAGATAGATTAGTGAAGGTCTTTTCCTATTCTGTAGACTGCCATTTTGTCCTATCAATGGTGTCCTTTGCTTTACAGGGCTTTTCAGTTTCATGAAGTCCCATATATTAATTGTTGCTCTTTTTATTTTTTTACCTGAGCTGTTGGTATTCTGTTCAGGAAGTTATCTCCTATACCAACACATTGAACACTACTTCCGATTTTCTTTTTTTTTTTGTTTTTTTGTTTTAGAAATCAGATCCCTAATCAAAAAAAATTGTTAGAAAGTTAATATAAATAATTTAGAGTGTGTTTTTATCTTGTCCCTCTAGAAAACTACCATTCAAGTTTTATTCATGTTCCTATACATTAATTTGAGATTTTGTACACCTATGGATCATTTTAACATCAAAATATTTGGAAGTGTTTAACAATAAACTATGTTTATGTCACATGCTCTTTTCAAATAAAACTTTGTGGAGAATATTGATTTTAGAAAATCTCTGACATTTCCTAGTATTACTTAGGGCTGAACTTCTCTTTAAATCTAAGCACATTGAAAGTTTCTGCTCTGAAGGAAATATATATATATATGTATTTATATATTAATATAAGCTTCATATTATGTGTGTATCATTCATAAAACTTAAATTCCAATGTAGGCCTGGTTTGTTTTATAATTCAACCTAATTATTCAGAGATTAATATAGCCTTGTCTTGTTAAATGCTGCAGGGTGATTTGTAGAAAGAAAGCTTAGCAATTAAGGTCATGTCTTGCCCTTGCAGAGGACTCTAACACCATTTCCATCACTGCTGTGATGCAGTTCACAACTGTCTGTAACTCCTGCTTTAGTGGAATCCTAAACTCATACCTGAACTCATATGTCCATGTTCACACAAGAAAAACATGTCCACATAATTAAAAATAAAATAAAGCCTTAAGGAAGTTATTTGTGATAATCTTAATAATCAATTTGACTCTTCATTATTTATTTATATCTAAATCACTAGCCAAATTTTGTGTGATAGTTTATTTGATCCAGTTCAAATGGATGAAACCAAGGAAGAATAATCTCTTGAGAAGAATGGGTAGGTTTAAATAGGTAATGGTATGATGCAGAGGATAGGAACCAAAAGCTTGGTACTTTTTATGAGATGTGAAGAGTCAAGACAGGTAGATCATGAACTAGTTTCTCTCACCAACCTACAACTTCTGATTTCATAACCCACAATCTGTGCTTATACCTCATGGAAGTTTAGAGACAAGATGAGTTCCTTTCAAGATCTCAAGTCTTCCCTGGATTGAAGACTTGAGCTCAGGACTCTTTCAGCTGAACGTTCTGGGCATGTTAGTCAGAATCCCATTTTACTTGACCTTATTTCCCTTTTTCATTTGGAGCATAGGTACAAAGGAGTTCAGTTTGGCGTGGCACTCACATGTACTTGATGTGAGTCAGGATACAAATGGCTCTCTGCTGTGGAAGCAGATTGCCATGCACACAGGAATAACAAGCTTCTACTACCCACACCACAGCTAAAAGCCAAGAGCTTTTACTGCTGACAACAAAGACCCAAGATCATTCTTGTTATTTTACTGGAGATACTTATCAATAAGTATTTATTTGTCTATTCAGTGGAGGAGGACCAGAGGGGGAAAAAGAACACCTTCTTGAGAGTTCTGCAGAGATTCATCTTGTGTAGCCTCAAATGCTTTGAAGTAGAATAGTTTGTCTGCCTTCTTGTAGGTGAAGATTCTTGTAGGAATATTCACCATGCAAGAGCTGATCTGTTTCATTCATAAATACCAGTAGCCGGAAATCTCTGGACTCTTTCCAAAGAGTCTTCAAAGAAGCAAGGACTGTGCTATAAATATTGCATTCTTATTTTCTGAAAGGGTAACTTTTGCCTTAGTCACTTACTAGGAAAGCTTGTAGAACTCAAAGAGAAGATGGGCTAAATGTATATGTACACATATGTATGTATGTATACACACATGTATGTATCACAAGCTTTATTAGTTTTCCATTTAGGGTCATGGGTAGATTAAGGTCGAAAGACTTGGTGTTTGGTGCCAATTTTGTCATAACTAAGGTATGACCTCTAATTAGTATCATGCTAAGAGTATGTGTCTCATGACTGCTATAACTATGCAAATGAAAGGTAAGATTATTATTATTCCTTGAAAACTCTGAGAACATTTGTACCCATTAGTTAGCACTGGTGTACGGTTTATAACCGACATTTATTTTACTGATTTTTTTTCATGTACTGAAATCATTAGGGACATTAAAAATGAATGACTAAAACAGATTTGGGTACATGATGATGATCTTCATCATGTCTTATATTATCGTTCTAAGTTTTTAACTGATCTATGATTAACTGGAAGGCTTTTATACTATAGTGTCCTTGTCTCCAAAATGCTGCTAAAGATTTTGAAGAGCTGAATGTGAGATGTTGTTTAAAAGTGGTTACAATATGTAGTAGGGAAAGGAATTGAATCTAGTTATAGCCTTAGGATGTCAACAACAGTTTCACATTTTCTAATATTTGTAGGTCTGTGCTCACCTTTAGGTGAGATAGACTTGGTCCATAATTAAGTCGAATAACACTTAATCCAGCAGGTTGCCCTTGAAGTACCTCCTTAAATCTCTCTGTGGGATTCATTGCTGACTGTCCCAGCTCAGGAGGAGCTGTGTCTTCTCAGGCAAGCTCCTGAACACCAGAGTGAAGAGGATGCCATGGCATTTGCCTGTCTTCTAGAAAAACAACTGTTGTTAAAGCCTGGATAACCCCAAGAGACTTGCCTGCATAGAAGTGGGTTTTTAATGATATGATTTTGGTATGCAGGCATCTGTGGATAGCTTGGCATATGTCCTGTGCTATTTAAACAGTGCTGACTGAGAAAGTGGACATTAATTGGCAGTTAGTGACTACTCTATGGGTCTTCGTTACCCAGCCTTTCAGCTAACTGATCATTAACTAGGAGAAAATGTTTGACCCAGAAAGCCATTTGTTATTAAGTAGAAAAGGAAATTAAAATGTTCTAAATTGCCTTTTTATGAATCATATGGGGGCTTTCTTTTAAATGGAGAAGGAAGAAGAAGAAAGCAAGAGAAAGAGTTTGCTTAGTGATGGAGTCAAAATCTGTTTGCAGTCTTGCTCTTTGTCTGATGCTTGAGCTCAAAAGGTGATGTTTATGGGTGGAAGCAGTGTATTACCAAAGGACTTATGCTTTGTTTTTCACATCCTCAACATTTTTATATTCTCTAAAATCACAGAAACTCAAAGCATTTTCCCATCCCCTTGAGAGAAAGTAATTCTTAAAACTTTTGAAAGAAAATTTGGGCATGCATGCATGTGTACATGTGTGTGTGTGTGTGTGTGGCTTTGAGTCCTTATAAAAAATGTGATTGAGAATAACAGAATTGCATCTCCTCTTTTATGACAATGTGAACTATATAGTTCAAGATACACAGTTCACAGAGGTTAAAGTATTCTGTGCTCTGTATGTCTCTAGAATTTCATTTATCACAGCCTCACAGCTATTTGTGTCCTGTTGAATACTAAGCACTAGACTTCAGCATGCAATTGGTAAGACAAGTCTGTGTCCTACCTCCTATCTTTTTATTCTGTCTCCTTTTTATTTCTTCTTCTCTGCAATCTCCCACTACTCTTCGAGTACAGAAATGTTCTGAGAGGTTGCTCTGAGTCTTGCCAATTAAAATATCATGTGAAAGTTGTCACTGGAGAGAAACTAAAACTCACTTCTAATAAAAGAATACAGTCACAAGTTTTGCTTTTCTACTTTCGTTTTGTTTTATTTGTTTGTTTGTTTGTTTGTTTTTGAGACATGGTTTCTCTGTGTACTCTTGACTGTCCCTGACTCACTTTGTAGATCAGGTTGGCCTTCAGTTCACTGCTTACTTCTTCCTCCCCAAGTGATGGGATTACAGGCATGTGCCACTGTGCCTGACAGTTATTTTTCTTAAACCTTTTCCTTCAACTATAATGTCTTTTTTTAGGATGGAAACGAATTCTTTTGTAGTTAAGAAGTTGAAACCAAAGTCAAAATCATTTACAACTACAACTTTAATGGATATTAGACACCTAGAACTTGGCCCTTGGCTTTGACTGGCAGAGAGAGAGAGAGAGAGAGAGAGAGAGAGAGAGAGAGAGAGAGAGAGAGAGAGAGAGAGATAGAGAGAGAGAGAGAGATTGGGATTGGAATGTAGAAGTCTCTGATTCCTTTAAAAGGGAACTATATGCCTGTATGCCAAGAGACTGAAGGAGATATGCAGCACACATTTGAAGGCAAGAGCATATGATTTCCAAAGAGTCAGATGATCTCTTCTCAAGTTGTATTTGTAGGTACTTTGTGTTGTGTTGCCCTAAAAAAAAAGGTAAAGCTCAAATGAGCACAGCACGGTCCAGATGGTGTTTAAAGCTGCCTAAGTCTCTTTTATGTAACTTTCTTTCTCAGGAGTGCATGCCAGCTGGGAATCTATTGGGCCTTGCAAACTAACTTCATCCCTTTCATGGTTTTGTTATTCTCACAAATATATTTTACATACATATACACAGGCACACACATACACAAGTCTGAGGGTGGGCATGCCAAGTGTCCGGCATTGATCACATTCCACAGGCCGGTCATAATTTCATAGGGCTTTATTAAGTGTCTCTCAAACACAACATTTTGTTTAACTGGAAATCAGAAAAGCTCTGCAGGATGAACTTCAGAACAGAAGGTAGAGTTCCTACCCACGGAAAAGAAGTATTTGCAATGCTTTCACCTTAGGTGCTTTACAACTGGAATACAAACTGAATAAATTGTAACAGAGAGAGAGAGAGAGAGAGAGAGAGAGAGAGAGAGAGAGAGAGAGAGAGAGAGAGAGAGAGAGAGAGAGAACGAGAGGCTGGAAAACTGGTGTTCCATTCACCTCTGAAGGGTACACACTAATGTCCTCATTCAACTGAGTGTCCCCAGGAGGCAATTATTTTTTTCTTGACAAGATACTTGCCTTAAATACATGGAACACGCATTCCTCCAAAGATTAAACAAGTTAAGTGTGGGCCTTTGCATAGCAGTGGTACTTTGCTCGCAAGCCATGAATGCACATGGAATTGGGATTGCCTTCCTCTTTTTCTCTTCTCTTCTGCTCCATTCATAGCCAAATGATTTTTGGTAGGTGGAGAGGTAGATGGACAGGTGCAAAGAGAAGTGATGGATTGACTGATGATAAGTGTGTAGATAGATGATAGGTAGATAGATAATATTTTTCATCGTGCTACCTCTTTACTTGTACCCTGTATTGCAGTCAAGACTAAATTACCCTCCTTCTCCAATTCCTTGATTTTAAATGTCCTTATTTTAAGCATGGGTGAGTGATATTCACCTGTACTATCTGTTCCTAAACGTGTCTGCTAATATTCTATTGTCTAGTCAAAGCCATAAGCCTCAGGCCACCATCTCCAGAGCTCCTTCTGACCATTCCATTATCATTCTAGAGCATACACTTTCTTTAATTTTTATTACTTTTTAAATATGCTTATTCCAGATGCTTATCCACTCAATCAGGAACACCTTCATGCCTTTCAACATTGCCTAGTTGGTGTACTAGCTCAGAAGAGAATTGCTGAATGTGTGAAGAGGGAGTCACAGGCACAGCGAGGATGCTTTTTGTAAACACAAAACAGAATTGTTTTCAGTGCAAAGGGATTGTTCCCTGAGATAGTAAACATGCCACCTTTGACTTCCTCTCTTATTTTCTCTCTCCCTCTCTTCCCTCTCCCCTCTCCCCTCTTTCTCCTCATGGGGTCTCACACCCCTCTGCTCAAATCCATCATAAAGACATCAATGCATTTTGATCTTATTGGTGAGCCAGTGCTTCATAGACCTCAAGGGCTCCCTACTTCCAGGTCATCTGTTTCTCTATCTGTCCCACTATAGGCACATGAAGGCCTGAAATTCTTAGGGGGGTCAGAGTGCAGCCTCAGCCCTGCAGTCAGCACCTGTTCTGATTGGTCAGCTCTCCTGCTGCACAGGTTATTAAGCATTTTATGTTAGTCTTGATACTGTCGTTATTATAACCTGTATAGCACTCACATAAGACAATTAATTCTACCAACCTTTTATAGACTATGTGTGCCCTTCACAACAGCAGAGAGAAGAGACTTGTAAAAAAGTACTAGAGATTTTAAAGCACTTCTTCAATATAGCTGCAAAAGTTAATGAAGTTGGGCCCATACTTATCACAAAAATATAGCTGTGTATATTTTAGGATAAAAATAGATATGCTTTTTTTTCATAAAGGGAATTAGGGAATTGGATTTCATTTGGACCTATATATGCTAAGCAATTGGAAACACATTAAAACTCTTGTATGTACAAGCATTTGTTGCCTTTGCCTATAAGATATGGCTTATGTGAGAAATTAAGAGTCCAGTACAATGCGTTCTGGGTATTCAACCTTCAAAGGTATTTAAAATATAAGGTATATTTATTCTGCATTTAAAGGTGCACTGAGGCTGCCTTGTGTGTTAATGTGTGCCCAGAAACTAACACTGTTTAAGTACTTTCCTTTTGCTTGAATTAATGTGTGCATTGAAGAGGAGTAAGGGATGATAAACTGTGGGAATTTCACAACCTTCAAGTAAGATTTATCTGTGCAAGAACAGTCTAGTACATTAATGTGAATATTCAAAGATAGATGTTTATCTTAATGGACTCAGAGGTACTTACAAACAGTGTAATTGCTGAAGTCATTTTACAGGGCATTAATCCAGAGTGATTACACTTCCTCTAGCTTTCCTTTATGTAAACAATTCTGCCTAAGGGTTTAAGTGAGTTAGGGCAAATGTAGCCAAAGAATCAGAAGTTCCTCCTGGGCTATGTACAGCCAGGATGGGGGAACAAGTAAAATCGCCATCCTACTTCACACAGCCTCCATCTTTCTGTGTCACTTACTGAACTTCACACACACACACACACACACACACACACACACACACACACAATTAGTCCCAGATTTCTGAATAATCCCTGAGTTACTTTAAACCTTCATCTCATTAATTAAGGATTTGTTCTTCTGGTACATGAGCATAGGATTTTAACAAAAGTTATCTGTGAGACTTTGCTAGACTAAATGAGACATTTTTCTACCTTGAAAGCAAACACTGTCTTCCAAAGAATTATCTTCTGTTCTAACTTTTCTTTTACTTTTAAAGATTGATTTATGGGAAAGTGCACCTGAGTGCAGGTGCCCATATAGTTCAGAAGAGAGTGTCAGATCCTCTGAAGGTTCTGTTAGAGGTGATTGTGTGAAGGCTGATGTAGATGCTGGGACACCAGTGAGAGGACTCTACAATAGCACTGCACTCGCTTAACTACTGAGCAATCATCCCAGCCCTTTGTTTTATCTTAAATAATACAATAATTAAAATATTTATCGAATAATGTGAATTTTTCTTTATGATGTATTAAGTGATGTTTTTAAACGTCTGCATCTTTTGAGATGATTGAATCAGACTGATTAAGAATTGTTACCTCAAATATTTATTGTTAGGTAAAAAATGCTTAAAATCTATTCTTTCAATGATTTTGAAGTATACATTATTTTTTTACTATAGTCACCATGCAGTGTTATTGACTGCTTGAATCTATTCTGTTTTACTGATTTCTTTTTTTTCCCCTTACAAAAATCTCCCCACAACCATGTCTCCAAGCCTCTATCATCATCTTCTATGTCTGTGATCTTTTTCTGTTCCATGAGGTCAAGCAACACATATCTTTTTGTGATTGGCTTATTTCATTTTCTATAACCCTGCAATAAGTCCAGCCATAGTCTCAAATGATAAGATTTTCTGCTTTTTAAAGTTTGGATAAATTTTCATTGTACACACTTAATACACTGTTTGAATCCATTCACCCGTGGATGGGAAATCCATGTTCTTAGCAACAGTTTGTAAAGCTATTTCTGCTCCTGGCATCTTGAAAGGTGATATTACCAGAAGATATAAATACCCAACAAGGATGAGAAGCACTTCAATTCCTCCATCTATAAAACTTGCAACTTTTAGGTATGGCTTCTGGATCACCTGATTCTACTTATATCAACAGACATTCGCTAGATGCATACTATTTATTTGACTTCTTTGTGCACATATACCTTTTTAAGTTGTTTTCTTTTTTTAAATTTATTTATTTTTATCTCAATCACAGGTTAGGTACTTTGAATCCCAGGCGTAGTCCCCTCCCTCATTCCCTCCTACCCTCCCACTCCCTCCCTCATCTCCCTTCTCCCCGCCCACTCCAAGTCTACCAACAGGGGAGGACCTCCTACCCTTCCATCCAACCCCAGGTTATCCTGTCTCCTCAGGGCTGGCTGCAATGTCCTCCCCTGGGATCTAGCCAGTCTGTCACTCCCCGGCTTGTATGGGGGAGGGTCAAAGAGTCAGCCATCAAGATCATGACTGAAACAGTCCCTGTTTCCCTCAGTAGGGTCTTCAATCCTACACCGAGCTATCATGGGCCCCATCTGTGCGGGGGATCCAGGCCACATCCACACATGGTCCTTGATTGTAGAAACCGTCTCATACAAGACTCCTGTGCCCTGCTCAGTTCGGTCTTTGTGGAGCTCTTGTTCTCCCCAAGTCTCAACAACCTCCCC
>CM053765.1:24218161-24332744 GCA_028658305.1 Pachyuromys duprasi
AAAAAAAAACATGATGGATTTCATATGAAGTCTGCTGGTTTTGAAACCAGCGTCAATTTCAAATAAAGTATTAAAACACTTTTGTAAGAATATGGCACACGATGTGACATATGGATTTAATTAATATTATGCTAAGCCTAGGATCATCAATCTCCACTGGTGACATTAAGATGAAATCAATGTTGTAGGCCAAAAAATATGCAACCTGACAGAAAGAGACAGCAGTTAGAAAACTGTTAAAATGAGATACATAATAAAAACCCCATGCTGGGACTTTATATATTTATATATAAATATGGCAGAAATAAAGATTTATTGTTGTAGTAGTTGTTGATAATAATAAAATGTCACCAAAGTTAATGTTTTTAATCACTAAGAGAGAAGTCATGGCATATATCTAACAGCGGATAATTCAACATTTCATTATATTAGGTATGCTAGCATTTCTATTATTTAGATGAAGCGACACTGAAATAATACTTGGATTCGGTTTTACTTATGAGGTGAATTCTAAGTTGCTGCTGGTCACTGCTGAGTGGATAAGGAGAACAGCAGAACATCAATATTTCCTAATGCTCAAAGAATTAAGCAGTAACTCATTGGCCAATACTTGGCCTTATGGCAAGCTACAATGCTTTGAAGATGTAAAGGGGAGGGGCTGCAGTGCTAGCTCCGTTGTTAAGAAGTAAGGGGGGAAAGCACAGCAAAAGAGTTAGAGTTGATCTCTGAAAAAGTAAGAATGTATGCAAGTGTAATGCTTTTAAATAAAACTCAGAACAGGGTGTTCTGAACATCTGGATGTTTGACACACATCAATTAGCTAAGAGGATTAGCTGACATTTCATGATTTTTAATCTAATCATGTTTGAGTGCAAGTAGCCACCACTCCAGAGGCTTCATGATCTACTCGCAGCTTATTTAAAAAGCCAGAGCTTCTCTCTCACATGTGGCATCAAGTCACATTATCCATCAGTCCTACTTACACATTGCCACATACTTCTCTGTACACATTGCAGACAGACCTACATATTCATCGAAGAAGTTGTTTTATGTACTTGCTGAAAGTTTAAACTGTAGTTGAGTATTGAGCTCTGTGTGAAAGTCTACAGATTTAATACAATGTCCTAAAAATCAATAAAGGCTATAAAGTTTAAGTTACATTTATTTATTTGTTTGTTTAGTGCGTGTATATGTGTGCGTGAAACAGTGCTAGTTCATCTGGAGCAGGGAATAGAGTGGTGGCCTTAAAAGTAATTGAGAAAGAAGTTGGGAGCAGCAGGTAGGGTGACTTCCTCTTCACATTTCTATCAGCTTGGGAGAAGAAATGCATTCATAGCTCTGCAGAAGTTTTTAAGAAGCCCCATACAAGAAATAGCTGGACATTTTATAGCCTTGTTCCATCCCAGCTATTTTCCTTCTGACTTATACCCTCCCATGCCTCAGAGGACAATAACCATGTGTGAAGTGTGAAGTTATAAACCATTGTTGCTTTGAGTTATGTTAAATACCTCTGAACAACATCGGAAACCCTTTTTTTCCCCTAATTCCATAACTTGCAAGATAGTTCAAAAGATCTGCTCAACATGGTCTTTTCCACTGTCAATTTAAGCCAATGTTGAGCCCAGGAAATTTTGAGTCTTTGATACTTAATGGTTCAAAGAATGCTTCTCTTTATATTTATTTTTAATATGTTTTTTACTAGTTTTCCATAGTTTGTCTGGAAAAATCAGATTCATTTAATAATTGGTGGGTGACATATTGCATTTTAAGATAATGCACACACACACAGTGTCCAGGTATTGTTCTTTTACTAAATTGGTCACTCACATACAAAACGTGGTGACAGATTTCTCCTTTGAGTCTTAGTCTCAAGCTTCAATAATATGGAAAATGGTACATGTGTTAGAGAAAGGAAGGGAGAGTCAACAAACCTTAATGCTCTATACTCAACAGATACTCTGTTGGGGCCAGGATGGGAATGAGTAGTACCCTAAGATGACTGGGTCTCTATTTTTCTCAAGAAGGCACTGATGATACGGTCCACACATTTACCCAAAATTGGTCAAAGAATGGGCTTATTTATAAACCAATAGAAGATTAAGGTATTCTTGAAAGAAGTCCAACTTGAAGGTCAAAGAACCATGGCACCTAGCTTCCTTTTTACACGATCTAAGAAATACCCAATGCTCCTGGGCCCAGTTTACTCATGTACTGAGAGAGTTGGGGTCTTACATTTTGAAAAAAAAGTGAAAATTGCAATAGCCACCTATCATCATAATAAAATTATTTTTGATATATGCATAGATATATAGCATAAACAAGGGTATGAGTGATTTGGTTTTAGAGGTTGCTATGTTTAAGAAGTAAGTGTGGAAAAATTAAAATATGAAACAAATATAAGAATTAAAGACTCTTTAATGTGTGCGTATAATATTTTTCTCAGTTTATCTTTCTCAAATATTGAAAAAATATATTATGTATCATGTGAAGCCTATTGGACTTCTGCCATCTAATTATCAACCCAGCTGCTTTGTCTCCCAGGTTGCCATGACATCTGTATTGTAAATGTCATGACATTTCCGTCATTCAGTATGCCCATGTTTGACACACCCTATATCCTGCCTTGGTCCCTAAATTAAAATCCTGTAATTTTTAAAGCAGAATCTCAGGGCACACACAGAACAGGATATCCCTTCATAAGTGGCACACAAGAGTTAGTTAGGAAAAAAAAATATTAGTATGGAGGGTGGTTTGCTTCTGTGTCTTCATGGAGAGAAATAAGCTTCCCTCAAAAATACACTAAGTCAGGGGAGGTGCAGACCAGAACTAGACAAAACAGTTCTGGAAGAGATCTGAGAAGAGATTTCATGCTTCCAGTCAATGAAGATTAAATAAATGATCTAGAAAATGTTGTAGTGGCAAGACTGGGTGGAAGGTAGCCAGAACGAGGCATATAGTTTTCATTAGCTGAGTCGGCATTGGGACCTGCCACTGGCATATTATAAGAGCAAGCAAAGAGATGTCCTCTGGAGCCAGGAACATATCTGTACTGGAAATCACATGGGGAATAAGGACACAAGTAACAAAGACAGGCTTAGGTTTAGATGCCCCCCCCTTTTTTCTTTACCCTTCTTATATATTAAAAAAATTACCCAAACTGCAAATACAGTTTATGTTACACATTGGTTTTTGTTTCCTCAGACTCGGTCTATAAAAATAAATTAATCACAGTTATAAAAAACAAAGGAAGCCAATAAGCCGTATTTGGTCTTCATGTGATAAATGGCCAGTTCATTGTATCAAGATAGAAATCTGTGAATTCAGCAACTTGTTAAGGTTTGAGCAACTGCCTGCTTTGTACCTCCACTCCTTTTGAGTAATAATTAAAAAATGTTACCGTTCTACCCAGAAATGGTCCAACTTCATTATCACACACAGCAAAGGTTTTAGTTGCACCTTTTCTCTTTTTTGCCTGAAGAAAATATGATACCCCTGATAACCAAACGACATTATTAAAAATCAGTTTCACAAAGAGGCTAATGATAACAAAATTCTTTCTCTTTATGAAAGCCAAATTCTGCATATACTTAAGCAGAGTGCTTCTGACACAAGGAGGATTTCATATTGCTGGCTCCTGTTAAATGAAGGAGTATTTTTTTTAAAGGAAGAGTTCTTAGGATTAGTGGAAGGCTGGTATTTAAGAAAGATTTTTTATTTTTAAATTTAATATGGTGGCTTTGTGAATACCAAGTCCCTCACTTCCAACTTTTTGCTGCAGTGTGTCAAAGAGACATCTGGATTTAATTATTCACCCATTTCATATTTTGCAGCTGACTAGAGTAGTTAAATTAGTGAAGAAGAAAAAACAAGACTACAATTTATCCAAGGTCAGGACCCTTAAATGAAACACTTATTTAAGTGCATATCCTATTGACACTAGAAATAGCATCAAATATAGATGAGCATTTCTTTTGAGCTCTAAAGACTTGTTTCTCTCTCATTCTTTATGAAACCACTCCAAAGCAATGACACATGGGTTAAAATCCCACCTCCTGAAACTGATAGCTGTATGAATTGACAGAAGCTTCTGGACCTTTTTATTCCACAATTTCTTATCTATACCATGAAGGCAGTGGAACCTTACTCTGAGGTTTGTTGTGAGAATTCAATAAACATAAATGCATATTAAATAGTCCCCACCTCATAAGTGCTTAATATATGTAGCTAATATTACCATGTCATTACGAATGAAAAAATGACAAAAGATCTAGTTTAAAATCTAGGCAAGCCTCGAGTTCTCTTACCTTAAATGCATTAAATTCCACATAGTCCTTCAATTTATCCTTTAATAAAATGGTTTTCAGGCTTCATATCCTCTTGATTAATAGAAAAGACAAGCTTTTTTATATAAGCAGATGAGCTATAGACCTGAATGGCATGAAGCAGGCCAATCTATCAAGATGGGACTGCTTCCAGGAAATGTCCCTTTCCATCCTCATGTCCTCATATCCAGCCTCCCCTCCCCCACACTATCTTCATAGTTTTCTCAAGAGCAGTAGCTTACTAGACCAAATGTGAGATGAATATGAAAAGCTCATGGGTACAACAAACCCAGCTTTAGCTATTTCATCAAAATATGGTATGTATGAGACCTGGGACTTAAGATAGATATGGTATGGAGAAAATAAGAGAGGTGGAGGAAAAGGGAGAGTACACAGTGTCCTCATGGCTTTGGCACATATATGATATATGATATATATTCATATATATATATATATATATATATATATCTTATGAAGATACTGTGTACTAAGTCAGAAGTAAAGACGTATATGAAACGCTAGCAGGTGAAAGTAAGGAAAACAATATATTTCCATCTTAGTTCTCTTCTATAGGTAAGTGGAGCTGATGTCTGTATGAGGGAAAAAGAGACAATGGAATAATAATATTCAACTAATGCCAAAATATCAATAATACTATAAGATCCATAAAGCCAGTTTAGAAACATGACTACAGTTAACAAAAGAATAGGATAATCAAAGCAATTCATGGAGGCTGGCACAAATAAGAAAAAGGAAATTATAGATAAAAGAAAAAAACCCTGTAACTTAAATAAAAGGAAATGGAAAATAGGTCATTCAGAGATCCAAGAAGCTCTCTGAGTGGAAATACTGAACGCATTCACATCTGTTTTTTCAGGTAAGAGTCTTACTTGGGCTAAAGCTTTCAGTTCTTGATAGTTTCATGACAACAGAAAGGAATGACTGTTAAACCGAGAACTCTAATGATCTGTCCTTAATGGTGTGTGTGGTTTAGAGAATGTTTTATTATTTACTACATTGCCTGATCCTTCTGTGAAACCTTTTTAAATAAGAAATTTGAGGGAATGGCTGAAGCGTTGACGGACTCACAGCTCAGAATCAAGGGCATTCTTGAAACTTGAGCCTTGTCTGTTTAAGGATTCATGAGGTATCACAGTCTGAGCTAATAGACACTTCCGTGTCTCTGCAAGATGGGAAATTTCTGGGGCAGTAAACTAGGCAGAAGCAAAGTGTCTGTGGCTTGCTTGGCTTACTTGATCTACCCTGTTGCTGTTGGGTAGAGGGCTCCAAACATCGTCCCCCTCAGCACGAAAGCAACCACAGAAACCGCACTGCTTCACAGCCCACAGTCTCCTTGTCCTAAGGAGACTTCCATTGACCCCATTTCTGAGCTGTAGAGTGGTTCAAAGGGACCTGTGCACTGGAATGATAGGGCACTGCCCTCCACAGGACCACTGTATTGATGCTCCTTCTCAATCAAAACTCACTCCAAGGTCAAGGGCAAGTATTTGCCTTTCAAGAGTGGTAAGATATCTGCCTCAGGTCAAATAGGTAAGTTACTGACTAGATCGAGAAGTAGATAATATTTTGGTCACTGAAGAATGGTTGTTTATTTTTCTAAAGAATCTGTAGTACATTTACTTTAAATATTTTTCTACTATAGAACACTATTTTTCCATTTATTAAAATCATACTTATGAATACCTCATGTCAGAACACATTTTAGGGGTAATTAAATCGTTAATATCTATAGTCCATCCTCTGGTCATAAAAATAACAGCAGAAGAAGAAAAGCACTCACTATATAAATATATTCCTTAATTATTATAATGAACCTCTCTCCATAATTCACATTATAGAGAAAATCAAAATGCCAGACTTGATTTACCAATGTGTCTGGATAAGACAATTTATTTAAATCATCAGAGTAACCAGATAGGCTAATTCCCCAATGTCTACAGTGAATGGATTCTAATTGGTAGCCTCCATCAAGCACTTTCATTTTTTCCTAAATTGAAGTGTACATAGAAACGAAAGCAATGAAAAAAGCCTCTGTTGCAGGAGAGCAAATGTCCAGGGGCCTTGGTGAATAAACTGAGGCCTCACTAATGAGATCAATTTTCTGCAACCCAGTGTGGCTCAACAACATACCAAAGGAGAGCATTGGTCCATATTTCTGGGTCTTATAGAGAATTTCATGCCTTTAGTAGAAAGAATGGAAGATGTCGTTCATTAGTAGACTCCATAGTGTTTAACTTGAAATATTACCTTGGTCCCCTAAAAATGTGCATTTGCTCCCCTTTCTGGAAGGTTTTTATTCAGGTCCCTGTTTGGAAGCTTCGTGCTGCTGTATCTGCTTACCACTGTGCCACTGTCCAAACCTCAGAACTTGTTTCCTGTTCACATGATTAGACTATGGTTCTACTTTTTCTACCTAAGCAATAACATCAAGATGGGAGGGTTGAAGCTTCATTCTTTATGCCAGCTGTTCCTTAGATGCCTGATTGTTCCTATTTGATATGCATTGGGAGCTCAGCCCCTAACGTTGCTCAGCAAAAGAAGAAGATATAAAGCAAGATTCCTACAATATCAGCCATCACCACGCCTTTGCTTGACAAAAGTTGTGGAGAAAGATGCTCTGAGTCATTATTATTATTATTTTACTTTGAAACTAGAAAGAACCATAGAGAATACTCTCTTTGAGTCTTTCATTTAAGGCAAATTGCTGGACATGTAGACAAGAAGAAGAGAGATCATCAGTGTCTCTAAAATTGCTCTGGTTCCCACCTATCCATTTTCCTATTAGAAGCAAAACATTCTTGTTTGCTTTAAGCAAGGATTCATGGCCATCCATCCAGTGACTATGTTCTTGCATCTTGTTTGGTAGACAAATGTGACCTTACAATATATGTATTACAAATGTGATGAGAGAAGGGTTCTTGGTAGAATTCATATTTTTCCTTTGATGATGCACAAGTGCCAGGTATCACTGTATCGTCAAGGTAATTTAGAAATAAGGTATGAATCTCACATTACCCTGATCTAAAATTATCATCTTTGTCCCAGTACTCAGCACATAGGAAGTACTCAACCACAATTTTTTTTAATTTATTTATTTTTATCTCAATCACAGGTTAGGTACTTTGAATCCCAGGCGTAGCCCCCTCCCCCATTCCCTCCTACCCTCCCACTCCCTCCCTCATCTCCTTCTTCCCCGCCCCCTCCAAGTCCACCAACAGGGGAGGACCTCCTTCCCTTCCATCCAACACCAGCTCATCCTGTCTCCTCAGGGCTGGCTGCAAAGTCCTCCCCTGGGATCTAGCCAGTCTGTCACTCCCCGGCTTGTATGGGTCAACCACAAATTTTAAATAACTGAGTTGATGCTACAAGTTGGCCCTAGAGTTAGAAATGCCACACCCTCTTCTTTTCCCCAACTGTATCACCTGCTCTTTCCTGTCAATGCGGTGCTAATTTCTTAGGAGAAAAATGAGGATCTTACTTCCCCAATGTGAGATTAATTATTCCACGCCACTGTTAACTCCGGACCATATCAGTCTCCGACGGTGTGCAAAGATAAACGGTGAAGCAGCCATTTGAAAGCAAATCACTGTGGCACCTCTCTGCTCCATGTTATCACGTTCATATCAGCATGGGAGATAACTTTGAAACTGCTTGTAGTATGCTGAGAACCTATGTTCCAGCTGGGCCCTGCAAAGATGAAAGTCTCCTCCTGCCTTCAAAGCCACTCTGCCCCACCGTGTCTTTCAAAGGCACCCAGTGCTCCTGTATAGGCTGCCCTGGAAGCAGTGGGTGCCAGTGACCTTCTCTTTATGAAAGAAAGCAACTGGGGAGGAAAGCGAGCCGTGTCCTAGCAGGAGAGAGATTTCACCTTGTCAATCAGGACTTGGAGCCTGAACCTCTGCTGAACATGTTGGAGCTACCTACCTCATTGCTCGCTGCAGGATATTTCTAGGTTAGAAGAACAACTCAAGGGCTTTGTAGGCCAACTACTGACTAGTTTCAATTTCAAACATGTGATGGCACCACTTCACTTTAAAAGCTGGACTTTTCCATGGAGCCATTTTCGCCTTTAATTTTCCTAGGAAACACCTACTCAGTTAACATTAGGCCTATAAAGAATTTTGACCCAGTGCAGTGATTGGTTTGTATAAAGCTTCAAAGGGACCCTCCCACATAGCTTTAGAGAGAAGGTCCATTTCAGACAAGGCCAGCAGTTGGAGAGGTAATAGTCCACTCTCGCTACAAACAGGGAGTCCCACACAATCTCAGTGCCTGATTTGTGTGCATAAAGTGAGTTACTACCTACATCCAGGACTCTGGGGAGGTGACAAAGGATTCTAGCCTCAAATTAAAGACAGATTAGGGTTGCTTATAACTTGATATTTCCTTTTAAATTCTGAGAGCATGGGGTTATGTTTTAACACTTTCTCTTGAAGACAAAATAAAAAGCACACTGTTTGCACAATAGGTTGTTGGGTTTTTTTTTCATCGCCATAAAACAACAAGAAAATAGGGGTTATTCATTATGAAAGAGAGAAGCCAAGAGGAAAGAGAAATGAGGTTTTGACCAGTGCAATTCCGTAGCTTCCAAGATTAGGCCTCTTGTGTTTTTCTTGTATCTAATCACCTGCAGGTATACACAGGGCTGTGATATGAACAAATAAGGCATCTGGGCTGTGTGTCTCCACAATCATGTTACTGCTGGCCTGACATGCAAGTTCTCCTGTTCCCCTGTGATGGAAGACACCATCTCTCACACTGTGAGAAGTCAAGGTCAACTTGTGATGCTATGCATGCCAGAGGTCTTGAAATAATGATACTGTGCACAGCTGCAGGGGTCTTGAGACACTGGTTTTTTGTGGTATTACCCATCTTCTTAGTTTTATTAGCAAAATTTTCAACTATCAAGTGCTCATGTTTCCTCTAAGATGAGACACTCCTGTGCTGTTAGTCTAGTCAAACTGTAATTTACCAGAAGTTAACCCACTGATGAGTTAAATAAGTAGATATTGCCCTTGTGCTTTTGCTCAGCATTTCAGAAGCACTGAGAAGATTGGTGTAAATGTATTTTAGGCAGTAACTATGTAGAAATGCTGTAAGAGTAACAGAGATTGTGCTTAATTCTCACTCTACTCATTGAACACAGAAGTTAACTCACCAGAAACAATGATAGGCATTTTATGTAAACTCTTATTAACTTTCCCAATATTGGAAAGGAAAAACCTTTACCAAAGCCACATGGCTTCTGCCTGATGGTAGATGTGGCCACTGGTTGGATTTTTCCTTTCCTTTTCACATGGCTTTTGGGTATGATCATCTGAGAGTCATACACAATCACGTACATCAAATTTCTGTACCCTGTACCCATGGATCTTCACACAATAAGTTTCTTATGTATCAAGAGCCCAGAGAAATTTTCTAAGAATAGATTAAAGGGTTTTTTAAAAGGCACATGTCTCCCTGGTAACACATTTTACATGTTAATCCTGCATTCTTCATCTACTAACTGAAAATAATATCACTATGCCTAGAAAGCTTTGGGGTTGGGTTTTCTCCTCTGTGAGTGTGCCACTAGAGAAGACATTGTCATACTCAGTGGAGAATGCAGACCAAGCAGTCATGGAACTCACTAGGAATAAACTTCTACAAGCCAAGTAAGGCAACATCGCTGTGTGCTTCAAATTTAAAATACTATCTGTCTCTGTCTGTCAGTTTGTCTCTCTCTCTCTCTGTATGTGTGTGTGGTGTGCTCACATGCATGCTGGAGTGATGATGGTGCATGTGTGTGAGGGGATGTGGAAGCCAAAAGACAACATACCTCAGAGACTATTTTTCTCACCTCTATGTTTTTTTCTCTTTTCCTTCTTTCCTTTATTTATTTATTTATTTATTTATTTATTTATTTATTTATTTATTTATTTATTTATTTATTGTGTGTGTGTATTTGGAGCAGGATCTCTTTTTCACTTGAAATTTGCCAAGTAGGCTAGGTGGGCTGGCCAATGAGCTCTGGAGGTCTGCCTTTATTTCCCTCCTAAGCCCTGGGATTGTGAACACTCATCATTAGGCCCAGATTTATTTATTTTTTATGTGGATCCTGGTGAATTGAATCATGTTAGCATAGCCAACAATTTACTGACTGAGCTGTTTCCTTAGCCCAACACACTAGTCCTTTTTGTGGGCTTATGTGAAGCTATGCAAAGAGTTCTACGTTGAGTGTTTATATTATTTTTCTACATGTAAAATCAATATTATAAGGTAATAAAAACTCGTGGAAGCAGCTTGGCATCTAAGTATCTTTAGCTGGATTGTACTGCAATTTCATAATGAAGAAACTCCACTAGTAATTTGAGGAAGTTCTTACCCAGACACAAGCAGGGTTGAGGAAAAATATTTTAAAGCTAATCCTCACAAAAACAAAATGTCTAAGCTTCTGTATCACATGACTAAGTACTCATAAAATCTGCTTCCTCAAACAATGAGATAGTAAGAAAAATAATGAAAAATTATCCTAAGACTTGTTTTTGGACTGTAGATGCAAAATGGAGAGAGAGAGAGAGAGAGAGAAAGAGAGAGAGAGAGAGAGAGAGAGAGGAAGAGAGAGGGAGAGGAAGAGACAGAGGGAGGAAAAGAAGGAGGGAAGGAGGGAGACAGAGAAGGAAGGAGAAAGAGAAGAAGAGAGACAGAGAAACAGAGAGTGGGCATGAGAGAGACAGGCAGACAGACAAAGAATAGATAATAGGAATCTTTCCTTCATAAAGATAGTAGGGGTTTCTTACAGAATGTGTGCACACTCTGATTCTTAAGCTCCCTAGGACTCAAATTTGTCAGTGTGAAAACCATCTGACAGTTTCTGTAAGTGCCTAAAGGTAGAGATATGAATCAGGTTAACCTCCTCCCTTGGAACAATTCTCCTCCCAAGCTATATATACCATGTATGAGATGTGCACCCAGGTGTTAGCAAACAACCACACTATTTTGCCCTCCCAGAATCTCTGTCAAAAATTACTGTGGAGTTATGGCTTTATAAATAGATTGTGAATGAAATGCAATCACAAAACCCAGTGCTGTTTATTCGAAAGGTACACAAGATCATTACTGAGAGCACTGAGAGCACAAATCTGCTGACAGTGCTTGTTTAATCATTCCACTGGACTTACAAGGCATGCCTGGTATGTGCCACTGGATCTCTAAGCTATTTCACTGGAGGCCAGTAGAGGAATCAATGGACATGATTAGAGCTAAACATGACTAGCTCAGCCCAACCTGGATGATATTTCCCCAGTGTCACTGAACTAGCTAGTGGATAGTGACAATCCATGTTCCTGATCCTAAGGTGCAAACGCACAGTCCCTCCTTAATGTTATACTCTATCTACTAGCTGATTGAAGATGGTTCTAAAGCAATAAAGACTTAGGAAGAGGCCATGAGTGATGGAGAGTTCGGGAACACTGCCATGTGTTGCCCTAGGAATTCCTTGCACAGGCTGTTTAAAATCTCACCTCTACTATTTTGACACAAAGCACCAGATCTGGGGGTTCTAAGCCTGCTTGTCACTTTTCCCTCACCTCATGCTGCAAATGGAAACCCTCTGATGTGTCATATACTGTTTTCTCAGGAATCCAAACCTCTTGGTTCATATAGGATGTCTGTCCATTTTTCCAGCCCACCCAAAACTTTTGTTTTAAAGTAACAGTCTGGCACAACCTTTATACCAGACTGATGATTCTTCTTTGATCTTCCAAACAGTTCTGGAATTGTTATACCTGGCTCTTAGTTGGAGATTCTAGACCATCTGGCTCTAAGTGCAAGTGATAGGATTTCACTTCTGCCTAACCATGTCTACCTTCTTCACTCTAGCCACTTATATCCTGATTGGTCCCACCTGTTGTCTTCCTGATTTTGTTGCCCATGATAAGACACAGGGTAACATTCCTTTCTTTCTGAACTCTACTTAGACTTTTCCAGCCTCCAAATTCAAGGAAGAATTTTATCATATTTGCTGCCTCTCAGTGCTTGCATGTGAGTGTTGCTCTAGTATTGTTAATAGGTTATGTTTTTCCAGCCTGTCTCTTAAGGACACACTCATGCTGCTGTTTTCTTACCAGGCAGCTTTGCTCAAATGCCATATGCCATACCCTGACTTCTATCCTATAGTCAGATCATGAAAATTAATGTTGGGGTGTTCTGCCCCAGTGCTCAGAGAACAGAAGTCATGGCTCTAACACTTTAAGATTCTCCATAACACACTGAAGGATCCTGAGATTTACAGATATCAGTATTGTATGCACCATGGACAACAGCAGCATCTGTGACATCCACTCCCTCCACACCAGCAACTCTCCCATAACTCTTCTTCCCCCTTCTGTGGCACCAAAGCAATGTCTGAATTTGTCAAATGTCTCCTCTCAGAAAATCATCCGTGTTGACAGCCACTGAATATATTACACACACACACACACACACACACACACACACACACATACCAAGCCCACTGTGCATGTGTTGCATGCTTTGCTGAAAATGTATTCCACTTCATGTTCTGTGAGACTGGGAGACCTAGTTTAGAATAAACTTCAGAGCAACTTTAACATGGTGTCAAAGGAAAAGAGAAAAGAGTTAGTCTATCAACAATCAACGGGGAAAGCATGACTTGGGTGTTCATGATTCCAAGAGTTCGAGCCCGAAGTGGAAACAACCCTCTCATCTGCCAGCTTCTTGGCTTGAAATGAATTCCTGAGAGGGAGAAGGGAACTTGGCTCTCTGAGAGGTCTTCAGATGTCAGTGAGGGGATGAAAATGAGTAAGCACTTCTGGGAAAGGTAACAATTCTAAATATGGTAATTTATCATACAGCTGAAAAGGCATACAGAAGACTCTGGGGTGTACTTCTGAGTAGCAATTCATTGTTAGGTCTGAAATTTCATTTGTTTCCTTTGCACATACATACACAAATGAGTGAGAATAGAGACCTGGCAAAGAGAAAAGGAAGGAGGAAGGAGCAACAAAATCCCTGCTCAGGTTATTAATGAAGTGGGCTTGCATTTCATGAATCTTACTCTGCTTGTGACATCAGCAATTGATCATTTACAATGTCACCCAGCAACCAACAGTTAGGACAAACTTTACACAAGTGGGGCAGGGCATGTGCCCCAAGGTTGAGTATCTGGGCTACAGACAGGTCCCCAAAGAAGAGAATGGAGCACAGAAAGTTTGTTTCCTATCTATCACATTGCCATCACGCTGCTTCTCCTTTTTCACTACTTTATCCCAACTCTCTTTCTTCATTCAACGGCTCTGAAGTCACAACACTTCCAGGTTTGAAAATGAAAGTGTATGTACATGTAGGCAGAATAAATTGTACTTCAAGGCTCCTGTGTTCACTTATTTCTCTCTATGGTGGGTGTTTACATAAATCCCAGATTACCTATACTCTTGCTACCTCCCTTACATTGCAATATCTTCCCAATGTGATCAACTCACATGTTATACAACATGTTTATGTATGAACATATACATACAGAGCTGAGTGGAGCCCGTCTAATACTGCCATCACTGAAGACAAGCAAATACGTATCTTGGTTTCAAAGTTTGAGCAAATAATAACTCCATTAGTTGATGGTTTTATAGTTCACATATCTTGTTACCTTCCATACATGCTGCTGCTCATTGATCGCTTACTATGAAACATAAGCAAAACGGATTGAAGGCTCGCTGAGTGGTATGAACTAATCTAAGTGTCTGCTCAAATAAAACCTAAAGTCAATTAGAAAAGGCAGATGTAAAAAGACAATTACAACATAGCAAAATTGATAGCGGGATAGTGCTAAACTCCATTTAGTATAGAAACACGTGGGAGGGGCAATGGGATCCCACAGGAGATCAGCCAGCTCTGTGTTCCATAATAGTCTCTGGTAAGCAGAAGACAGACACTGGGAGGCAGGAGTGGAGAGTGTTTATCAGCAGGAGGTCCAGCATGTATGTGCAAGGAGCAAATGAAGAAAGTTCATTTTTCAAGACAGAAGCAAATCAACATGACCGTGGCACTAAGCACTGGGGTGGGTGGTGTGAGTACAACTAAAAAAATAAGCAAGTACAAGAAGTATACCATTTAAGGAGATTAGAACCTATCCCAATGTCCACCAAGGGACATCAGTCCTTTGACCATTTTAGGTCAGAGATGGCTTGCTCAGATGTGGATTACAAAGTTAATCTGCCTTACCACCACTGTGAGTAGGGGGAAATAGACTTTGGGAAATAATTTATGAAATTTCTAGAGCAAACGATGATGTTAACGATCGTAAGGGGAAGGGAGGGCATTTAGTAGCAATCAAATAAATACTTATAGCAGATGTTGAGATGGCTCAGGTGAACCTTTGTCCCATGAGGCACACATAAATACTGACCTCACCTGTAATCCCAGCAGGAGAATTACAGTTTGAGAACAGTGGGGAAAATAGAGATTATATTCAGGGCTATATAGTAAAACATGGTCTTGAGTAGATGAATTAATTAATTTATTAATTAATGAACAAATGAAATAATAAATGATTGAACAAATGAATGATAAAAACACCCACTTTACAAAACAGGCTTAGCAAGTAACAGCAATAACCAATAGAGAGGCCATAAGATGTTTGGTGTTTGACTCCAAAGACCATTGCTTCTCACTGAAGGGAATTCATTTCTCCCTTTAAGGAAGCTGTGTTAAATCTTAGGGATTAAAAGTGAATGAATCTGCTAAGAAGAGACTTTCAGGGGTCCTCTATGGTAAGCTCCTGTCCTGTTCCTTGTTTTCTCCTAGTTCCAATGCCCATCCTGTTTGTCTTTCTAACTGAGGATTGATCATCTTACCCCAGGTCCTCTTTCTTGTTTATCTTATTTAGGTGTAAAGATTTTAGTATGTTTATCCTATCTTATAGGTCTAGTACCCACTTATAAGTGAGTATATACCATGTGTGTCTTTCTGCTTCTGGGATACCTCACTCAGGATCTTTTCTAGATCCCACCATTTGCCTGCAATTTTCATGATTTCCTTGTTTTTAATTGCTGAGTAAAATTCCATTGTGAAAAGTACCATAATTTTTGTATCCATTCTTCAACTGAGGGGCATCTGGGTCATTTCCAGGTTCTGGTTATTATGAATAAAGCTGCTACAAACATGTTTGAGCAAATGTCCTTGTTGTGTACTTGAGCATCTTTTGGATATATGCCTAGGAGTGGTATAGCTGGACCTTGAGGAAGCACTATTCCTAATTGTCTGAGAAAGCACCAGATTGATTTCCAAAGTGGTTGTACAAGTTTACATTCCCACCAGCAATGGAGGAGGGTTCCCCTTCTCCACAACCTCTTCAGCATGTGTTGTCACTTGAGTTTTTGATCCTAGCCATTCTGGTGGGTGTCAGGAGTGCAGGAAATCATATGAAAGAAGAGGGAGTTCATATGACCTGGAGAGGACAGGAGCTCCACAATGATCAAATATATCTGGGCCCGCAGTTTTTTTCTGAGACTGTTTCTCCAACCAATGACCATGAATGGATATAACCTAGAACCCCTCCCCAGATATAGCCCATCGCAGCTCAGTATCCAAGTGGGTCCTCTAGTTAGGGGAACAGGGACTGTCTCAGACATGATCTCAATGGCTGGCTCTTTGACACCCCTCTTCCCCCCGCCCCACACACAAGGGAGAAGCAGCCTTGCTAGGCCACAGAAGAGGACATTGTACCCAGCCCTGAAGAGATCTGATAAGCTAGGATCAGATGGAAAGGGAGGAGGACCTCCCCCATCAGTGGACTTAGAGAGGGTCAGGAAGGCGATGAGGAAGGGTAGGATTGGGAGGGAATGAGGAAGGGGGACACAGCTGGGATACAGAGTAAATAAACTGTAATTAATATAAAAAATAATAAGTAAATAAATAAAAGAATTCAAGACTCAGAGATTATGTGAGCATAAAGACAGTGACTCAAGTTTTCAACTCTGTGTACTTTCCATGACACAAACATTTCTATCAATAAAGCTTTCAGTGGGTGCACAGAAAAAAAGAAAAGTGAGTGAACCTACTTCTTGAAACCAAGCTGCAAAGAGAAAGATAATGATGAGCTCCATTTACGAAGCTCAACTTGGGAGAGAGAGCAGGACTGCAGATAAGGTGGAGCAGAGCAGGTGAAACTGAAGCCCCTGGCAGAGTTTGTGCCAGCCCGCTCCCTCTTACTTCCATCCAGGCAGAGTGTTCAGGAACGGCACTGGTTTCTCTCTCTGCAGTCTCACAGTCAAGCCAGGAAGTCCAGATACTGAGCTTACAATTTTTCTTCCTCTTATTTCATCCTGTTACTTAAGTAATCCCTTACTCTGCTTGTGGCCAGTCCCTTTCATTTAGCCAAACTACATACACATTTATCAACTTTAATCTTTCTACCTTAGCCATTCCTTTCGTTCCCTTAATCATTCCTTTAGCTCTTCTCTGGTCTAACTCCAAACTATCTATATTCTGAAAATGTCCAAGGAAGCAGAAGATACCATGTATTTATTAATAATTTTATACACACACCATGTACCATCACCATTTTCAAGCCCCTTTCAGTACTTGGGACGTTTTTACATGAAAATAACTTCTCTCTTGAGAAGCCTGCCTGATTCCAATGTCATTTTTTTTTCAAAGACACCTTGACACTACTCACTTTTTCCTAGCCCAGTGCATAATGAAGGAAGAGAAAGAACGGTAAGCGTGATTAATACACTATGAGACAGTAATGATCTGCTTCTCAAATTAGTGGGGTAGTATAATTTTTTTTTGTTATTGAACTATACTTTAAGGCTTCAGGAAGATATAGGAAAATAAAAATAAAATTTATCTGCAAGATGCTACTAAGTGGAACACACTTATGACATTCTTATAGGGCTTATTTGCAGCTCTTTAAAATAATTGACTCTGTAATTAGAAAGATAGATCATATTGGAATAGAACACATATAAAGATAAATAACACTTTTTATAACTTCCACTAGAATAGGTTGTTGAGAGGCACAGAACAAAACTCACTAGCTATTTTAACTCTTAGTCTGTCTCTGTCTCTATGCTTTTTCCAAAATAAGGCCTCAAAAACACTCCCTATAGTACTATTCATTTTTATGTACTTTAATATTACCAAAACTTTCTACTTTCATCATTTATTTATATTAGCATTATATCCTTAGTCTATAAAAAGCAATTTTCTATCTCACACACTCAGAGAGAATGAGAGAGAGCACAAATATCACCTTAGGTCTTTGTTTTCTTTCTTTGCATTTTTTAGCATGTTGATTAAAATATTGATTTTATTAAGTAATGACTTAATTGTCATTAGTTTAGATAACTTAACTATGAAACATTCACATCTTCTTGAAATGGATCCATGGTAAAGAAGATGTAAAAATGGACCAATACCCTGCTTGAAGTTGGACTTGCAGAGCAGCATAGATGGGATCGCCAGAGATTCTGTTGACAGATTGTAAACCAGGCCACTTATTGTTTACATTACCTACTGAAGTGTACCTAAGTCTGAAAAATATGTAACTATGCCAACCTGAAGTTTGCACAGATCTTTGTAACAAATAAACCCCTTGCTCTCATACTGTGACAAGGGCATTAGCCAGGTTGAGACTTGCAGAATAAGATAGAATAAGACAGAGCAGGAGAAAGGGAGGATAACTCACCAAGAAGATTGTATCACAACTGAGTCTAATAGAGAATTATTTTTTCAGGCAGACAGGGTTTGTAAAGGAATAACAGAAACAATAATTAATAGCCATCCTTTAGTGAGTGCTTATTATGTTTCAGGAACTATTCTAGGTATTTGAAATACAAGAACTCACTAATTTTCTTCTCATAAGTAGAATGGAATCAGTGGCCTATTGTTCTCATTGTATACATGAAAGTCTAAGCTGCTGTACATGTTGTATATGCCCAAGTATAAAACAGTATGTTCAAAATTATAGCATGCTAGATCCAGAATGATAGGTGTTTGTGAGAAATATTGTTAGACAAGAATATAAAGCAAAAGAAATGGGAACTTGTGTAGCCTTACCTACGTGAGTCTTCTACAGGTTGCAATCACTTTGCTGTGAATTTTTCCATAATATATGTACAAATTGTTTAGAAAGTGTAATCAGAGGAGTAAACACTTCAGAAAAAGATTTCCTTTTTCTGAAACTGCCTGGATAATCTTTTGGAAGTGCAATTTTAAGCAAATAAGACCTGATGAGATTTAAAATTGAGATGAGGTTTGAAAGAATTAACATGTTGCCTAGAAGCCAGCTCCAAGTTTATGTTGTTTGAACTCCAGTGCTGTTTACAAATGATGGTTGCAAGTGGGAATTCAAAATAAGAGTTGTTTGTTTGTAATCAACATAAAAGTAAAAGCTCTGTATTCTTTTGAGAACCTGGACTCTTCCAAAGAAGTGATAGGAGCCAGGAGAGACTTTTTATTGCCTTAAATATTTTTTTTTCTAAGCAACAGTGCCATGATCAAGAGAAGACTTCTTTAACATCTCTGGCATGGTGACCTCTACCCAGAGGTATAATCCATCTCCAATACTACGAAGAATCTGCTAGATAAGTTTTGCATCAAAATGATCCATGGGTAATATTTAATTGCAAGAAAAAATTGGAGGCTTTCAGCTATTAACGAAGGATTTTGAAACCATCTGTGTAAAGAATGGAAATAAGCTAGGCCTGGAGGCAGTAACCATAAAAACTACTACTCAACCAAGCTTGGATGGAGAGATCTATTATTATTACTAATAATAACAACCATGATAAGAAATGAATTTAACCCTAAAGCAGAAGGCATAATTAGCAGCGTAGGCATGAAAAATCTCATAATCACTCAAGCTTCAGCTGTGCTCGGGCAGCAAGAGTGGGAAGAACCAGAGAAAAGAATTACAATTAAAAAGAAATTGACATCTATGAATTGAATTGGGTACATTATCTCCAGCTTCTGGTTCAAAGTCCTTATTATAAAATTAAATAGAGAGGCTAATTAGACTGCAGGAAAATTTCCAGTGAAGTTTACAGTTTCTACTAGGAGGGTAGAAAGACCAAAGCTATGCATGAGAAAGCAGAGGGAACAGGAAGTCTCCAAAGGGCCAATTTTTGGCTACTATAGTCTTACTGAGGCACAAATGGATATAAGCCAAACTATAATAAAACGCTTCTTAATATTTAACACATAACATGTATCAAATATTACTGGCATGACACAACAATTACAGAATCTTTCACTGTGTGTGGTCCCTCTTATCAAAGCAAACATTTGAAAGTGTTATGAAAAATGGCAGTGGAGTATTCCCTAAGACAATACTTGCATGCTTGTGTATGTGTGGAATTGCCTTAAATGATCTGTGCCCCTGATTTTCACAGAGTAAATCTGCATCTTTGGCAATGATTGAGAGGCCAAGCTCAGAAGAGCATACAGTCCATGCCCTGTAATCTAGCTATGGAAACTTCCAACAAACCTATCCTACCGATCTTTGTCATAACAAAGATATTGCCATTCTAATTGCATTTCCATAACGCTTTGTCTTAGTCAGTGTTCATTTGCTATGAAGAGACACCATGACCATGGCAACCTTTACGTAATTGGGGCTTGCTTAGTGGTTCTAAGGTTTGCTCCATTATCAGCATGATGGGAAGCATGTCAGAACATAGGCAGACTTGGTGTTGGGGAAGTAGCTTACAGTTGTACATCCAGGTCCTCAGGCAGTAGAAAGAAACCCTGAGCATTTGAAACCTCAAAGACCATCCCCAGTAACACATTTCCTCCAATAAGGCCGCACCTACTCCAAGAAGGCCACTCCTCCCAGCACCTGTTAAGTAGCAGCATTTTCTAATGACCAAACATCCAATTATATGAGCCTATGATGGCCATTCCTATTCAAAACAACATACCCCTCATGTTTAAACATTACATTGATCATTTATGGTCAATCTGCTATATTTCTTGACACAAGAGCTACTGCGTGTGGACTAAAGACATAAGAGCAAGGAGAAGCTCTCTTTATACAGCAGGGCCTTAGCATGAGCTGCTGTTGGTGGTGGAATACTTTGTGCACTGATTCACTTTGCACAGAGTAGTTCCTACACTGCTTTCCTTAGAAAACTCTCTCCCAATCAGGAAACTAACTAAAGTGCCTTTCTACTTTCCTAGGTACTTGTCCTTCTTTGTCCGAGTTGTCATGATTGTAATTATGTAATTGTTTTGGCTTTTTGTTCTCTGAGATAGGATTTCTTTGTGTAGCCTTTGCTGTCCTGGAACTCTAGAACTCACAAAGATCCACCTGCCTCTGCCTCCCACAGTGCTAGGATTAAAGCTGTGCACTACCACTGCTCAGCTGAGACAAGTAGTTGTAAAATTGCCTTATATAGACCTTGTCCCACACTATAAGAAACCTCATGAAGATAGGCAGCATACACCTGACTGATTTACTCTATCAACTCCATCTTGAGCCTTTGAAACTGCATGTAGTAGGCAACAGTGACCAAACAGTCTTCAAGATTCAGTACTCTCTACATGATTCCTAACACTCTCTTGAATTCACATTAGGCACTGTATTAAAATGGCTCCAAAGACTACTTTTTTCAAGTGCTGCTCATTTTATAGGGACAATTCAAAATATAAGTTTATCTGACTCTCAGAAGTTTTTGTAAGAAAAATTCTCATACCCACCACCTGGTGTTTTCATGGAGCTAGAGGAAAGGCTGGGAGATCAGTCTCAAGTCTTGTACAATTATTGAATCATATCCTTGGTCTCAGTCACCAGGATTTTAAGGATATGATATGATTTTTACAGAGCCAAACATGATAAAATCATCTCTGTTATTGTCCAACACAATCTCCTTTTATTGTATATTGCTAAGGGAAAGGTGTCTTGAATTTTAAAATGATATTGACATGAGGGAAATGTTTATAGCAGTCGAAAGTGGAGTAGATTCCTACTCATATGAGCAGCTAAACAGAAATACAGCTCTTAAAAAACAAAGAAATAGATATAGACAGACGATAGCTAGGTACATAGAGAAATATAGATAAAAGACAATAGGTAGATAGATAGATGATAAATTATAAATAGATGATAAAGAGATAAAGTTTAATTTCCTTTTTAAAAAACTAACACCATGATGGTTCTGTTCCATTGCCATCTATTTCTCTGTAATTGTTACCACACATCTAGCCAAACACCACATGACAAAAACAGGTTGTCAAGGCATTCACCCTGCATCCCTCAAAGTAAAAAATATGAATTTCCCTTTGGCTACTGGAGTAAAAAAGAACATTTTTATAGATGTTTATATCTGTACAACGATATGGTGTTTTTAGTATGGCTTTGGAAATGAATTTTGCTATTTACACACTTTCTTCTTCAAATATTTTGGTTTACTTCAGAGCCCCGAGCAGTCTTTTGCTTTCTTGTTAGAAATGTTTGATAGAAATGATTCCCTATAGAAACAGGCTTGGAGACATCCACATCACTTCTACTCAGGTTTCCCTGTTCCTTCACATTCATAATTTTTTCACGTTAGTGTCCACTCCTGTCTGCTTTGATGGATATAACCTTTGGCTCATGTTTAGTACAATTGCTTGACCACACCCCCTTTCCACCATCCAAATCCATATACATTCATTTGGAGACAGGTTGTAGGAATTCATGTTTGTTTCTTTGAATATGTTATTCCTCTTTAAGGGAAGAAATGTAGAAGCAATTTCTTTTCTCCAGCACTTATCAAGTATCTAATAAAAAGCAAATTCAAAAACGTTGTAGTGAGGAAGCTAAGAGCCAAATGAACAGACTGTTACCAAACAATTTATGAGGGAGCCCAGAGACACACAAACTGACTGGTTGCATAAAACTCCAAAGCTGAAAATCTAATCCTTGGTATTCTAGAAAATACAAGCATCTGTTGAGAGGCGGAAGAGTCAGCTTATGCTCATTTCTGAATGCAAAAAGTTTAAAGTGCTTACACACATGGTATCTGTGAAGTTGTTAAGAAATACATACACATTATAGTAAAAAGAAAAGAAATCATATTAATATTAAGTAATAACAAAAGATCTGGAGATTTGGAGAAATGGTTTACAAACCAGATGACATGTGCTTGGATCCCCAGAACTCACACAAAAACCAGACACAGGAGTGTACGTATCTATAATCCTAGGGTAGCCCTAGTTGATGAGGAACAGAGACAGGAGTACTACAGGTCAAATGCCTCAACAACTTGTTTTTGTCATGTGCTGTTCAGCTAGACACATGGTAATAATTACAGAGAAACATAAAGCAATGAAACAGAACCCCTCATGGTACTGGTGCTTTAAAAGGAATACAATTGCTTGGAATATGCAGTCTTGAACAAGAGAGACCATATCTCAAACAAGTAGTAGGAAAGCCTGAAAGACTGACACCTGAAGTTGTCCTCTGACCTCCATTTACATCGACTCATGTGTGCACAGAAGCAATACACAAAGTTAGAAGGATGTAGAGAGGGAAGAGGAGAAGGAGGGGAAGGATAAGGAGGAGGAAAAGAAGAAATAAGTCTTAGTAGAATTGCACATTGATGGCAGAATTTAATGAACACTACACATACACACAAACATACACACACACACACACGCGCGCACGCGCGCACGCACGCACCTTAGGGCTTTCTTGCATTGCATCGTTAAACTCAAAACTTCATCATTTTCTATAGTTATATTTGGTGCGTGTGTTTATGTGTGTGTGAGAGAAGGCATGTGTGTGTTATGCCTTTAGTAATAGCTTAGCTGAACAAAACTCAAGTCCTGATAAAGGGCGAGAACCTAGAACTACACAAGCACGTTGGGTTTAAGAGGACAGCAACACGTGGTTCTCAAGATATGGGTGGCAGATATTAACTTGAAACTCACTGATCAAAAACTGAGATTTCAGAGAGAAAGCAAAATAAAATACATTCAAAGAATCAGACAGCAAACTGTTGTCAACAATTACATTATGGGGTGCCTGAAGAAATTGGGCAATTGCTTTCAAGCTGATTGTTTCCAATCCCTAAGTCCCTGCCAGGAAAACTATGAACAAATGATGAGAGTGGGCTAGAACCCACTCCAGAGAGGCAATGTCTTGTTGGTTTCCCTTATCTATTCTCAGGACATTAGAGGATGCCACCAATCCTTAAAAGGGAGAATAACTACCAGGGCATGGTGGCCCACACCTGTAACCCTAGCACTCAGGGAGGCAGATGCAGGTGGGTCTTTGTGAGTTTGAGTCCAGCCTGACCTACAGAGAGAGTTCAGAGCAACTAAGACTACACAGAGAAGTGCTGTCTTGAAGAAAAAGGGGGGAGGGAGAAGAATGACCAAGCAATGGAGAGCTCTGGAGTCATCAAAGTAAATGAGGGCCTGGGAACTTGCCAGCATGCATAGTAAGAGAGGACAAAACAGCAGCTATGAGGTAAAAGGGACCCAGAATGCAGGAGAAAAGACACCAACAGGGTATCAGCCAGGAAACAATGGAAATGATAGGCCTCCTTGTGTTCTCTTTGAAAAGACTTTTCTATGTGTGTTAGCTGTGACACAGAGAGGTGGTGTGAGAGAGAGAGGCTAATGAGATAATGAAGGTGCTCATTAGCAAAGAGCTTCAGAAGAAAAGAAAGACAATCATAACATTAGAATGTTAGCCAGGGCCAAGCATTTATTCCATTTTCTTCACAGCAGCTACCTCAGCTTGTAGAATAGGAACTGATGCCTTCTGTACACTGTGTAAATATTTGTAGAATGAATCAGTTCACGTGTGATCTTCCATTGTTCTCAGTAAATGATATTACAAAGTCATATTAGTGTAAAGGCTGAATACTCATTTCACCAAATAATGTGATCGAGGTTTACCGGGAAAATGAAGAATGGGGAAGGTTGTGTGATGGGCAGGAGAAGGAGACAAGTCTCAGTCATTTTCCTTCAGTCACACGTAGTTAATAGTTGAGAAAGTTAAGGATTAGAAAGATGGTGCATTATAAAGAGGAAATCAGCAAAATTTAGGAGTCTCTAAGAGCAGAGCTGGGCTGCGGATCATGGGGAGGAGAATGCTGCTCTGTGCTGGCCCACTGGTCAGCTGTGTGTGTGTGTGTGTGTGTGTGTGTGTGTGTGTGTGTGTGTGTGTGTGTATTTTAGGCTGTGTGGTGTTGTGTTAAGTAGGGGTTTCAAAGAAGAGGTGCTGAGTCCGTGTTTTATATATGAGAAGTTTTAGAGGCAGGGCCATTAGCATCAGGGTAGAAGGCAGAGTTCCACTTATGAGTGGCTGCAGCGAAGATTCAAACAGACCCTGAGGACTATTGGGAGCTTTTTGGCTTGAGGCCCTTCCTGGTGGTCCAGAGCTGAGATGGAGGCAGAGGCTTTATTTATCTCCAATTTTACCACCCATCACTTGGAACATGCATCACCCACAGAAAGAGACTTGAGCTTGGGCGAATGACTTCTTTAGTCAGAGCAATTCTTGGTGACAGACTCAGGTTAAGACCTATCAGCCAGCCAACACTTGTAGTCACTGAAGGGACAGATAGCATTTCATTTTATTTCAGGGACTGTGTAGGAGCTATTTACTGTGTGGATGTACTGTTTTAACAAAAGTAAAATTAAAATATGGAAATAACTTCACACCAGTAGGATTTGCTGAAGAAGGCTAACCAGGACATTCCTGAGTTTGAGGCCAGCCTGGGCTACACATTTTAGCTGGGTGGTGGTAGGCAACACCTTTAATCCCAGCATTCAGGAGGTAAAGGGAGGTGAATCTTTATGTTCTAGACCACCCTGGTATAAAGAGTTGGTTCTATGACACCAAAGGCTACACAGAGAAACCCTCTTTCAAAAACCAAACCAAACAAAAACAGAAACAAACAAACAAACAAACAAAAAAACAGACAAAAAGAATGCTGGCTGTTTTTTTAATACTCTGAGAAAAAGAATGTTTTTATTTTATTTGTTGTTTTCCAAAGTCAGACACTTTATGAGCTATTCCATATTTGTGGAACTAATTATTTTGGTTTTTTTTTTTTCATTATTTCACCTAAGTACCCTGCCCAACTAGCCCTTCAACTAATGATGCTATTCAGAGGTTTAATTAAAATTCCATTTAAAACTGAAGCTACATGTGGCACCTCAGCTATAAGGTTTATAACCTCCTAAACTCAACTTTGGAAGCACTACATTTTATAAATCAGATTATGGCACTCTCCACCTAGGCTAATGAATTTACCATTTATCAGTAGACACACATGCTGTGATAGTTGTCCTATTATGGCTCATCTTCCCAACCAGGCCCCACCAGGCAGTCCATTTCAGTGCTAAAGCTAGCAATAATTTACCCATCATTCTTTGTTGGAATAAGTAACGGGAATAAGATACTACTTTATATGATATATACATAAGCACGCTTGCACACATGCACACACATATTTTAAAGGCTTGAACCCAGCCAGGATATAGAAATAATTATATATAGGGAGGTTGAAGGCAATGAACTTAGTCCATCCTGTCTTTTACACAAATGGTCATGGAAAACAATTTTATAGGTTACATCTTATTGATTCGTGCAGGCAGAGTCTGAACAAAAGCAAAAGAACATTGCAAGAATGTATACAGGTGCAAAGAAAAAAAAACAGAACATATAGACACAGGTCCTGACATCTAATATTTCAGACCTGAAAATAAAAATAGCAATAATAAAGGAAAGACATAAACCATCAAATAAAGGAGGGCGACAATGAAAACCCCTTAGAGGTCAGTTCAGTTTAGTAAAAAGTGTTTTCTTTGTCCTTGTTCATTTCTCTTTCGTGAAAGCCCCTTTCAAATGTCATCCCGTCCCCCTTGCCAATAGATCACACATTCCCTAACAGGAAAGATAGGGTAGTAAGTTACTAATAATGATAATAATAATAATGAGAAATGGCCTTGGAGATATATTTCATGTGCTTTGCTCTCTCCTTGTCTTTCTTCAGCAGCATAGTTTCCCAGCCACTGGGGCATTAATCATTGGAACAGCAGCTCCAAGATAAAGGCTGTGTGAAATTTCATTGTGCATTATAGAATGAGTTGTGGGTTCACGAGTATGTGTCTCTCTCGGTATCTGGGAGGAGTGTATGGAAAGGCAGAGCAGAAAAATCTGTCATTTCGAATATTTATACTGTTCAAGACCGTCAGGACCAGATCCCCATTGTTACTGTGGATTAAAATCATTCACGTCCTTCTGCTTCCATTGGAGGTCAACTCCGAGAATGGGGAATAAATATTGTGAACATGTTAAAATTCTTTCTTCTTTTTTTTCCCCCACCTGTCTTGAGGGTATGCAGCAGAGTGAGAGGCAGGAAGAGGTGGGCATCAAGAACCAGGGACAGCACTGTCTGATGAGACACTTTTTTCTTTGTTAATACTTCTTTGGAAAGCTATTTGTTCACTTATCTACTGCTTTTAATGAACGAGACTTTCTGTCTTGAAGAGCTCTGAACTATGTTTGGGGAGAACACTTTGATTGGATGGGTGAACAGATGCTGCAGCTTCTCATGAAGAAACTTGGATTATCTCTAAGATCTTGCCGCCTAAAGTGAGCAGCATGGAATAAATCCTCTGGGAGCTTGGGCAGAATATCTGGCAAGAATCCATCCCAAATGATGTGCTTCAGGAAGACCACCAAGCGTGTTGTATGATGTTAAACTTAGAAAGTGTTATTTTCCATAAAATTTGCAAATATACCCAAGTATCCTCTCTTCTCTCTATCCTTTTTCTGTCTTGTTAGTCCTTGTTCTCTTTGTGTCTCTCTGTCTATTTCTCTATTTCTTTCACACAGTGGGGGTGTGGGAGTGGGGAGGGAGGGAAAAGTAGAGAGAGAGAGAGGGAGGGAGATGCTTAACCAGACAGGGTGTGAGAAAGAAGAGGTTTCATTATGTATACAAGTCAATCAAAATTCCTATCCAGCCATTCTTTCTGTGACTGCTATGCTCTGCAAACAGGGTGTATATAATTCTCCAACCTTTTCATTCCAGGTTGATGATGAGAAAAATCAAGGGGAATCTTATTTCTCCATTTAGCTAACAATAGCAGCTCTCAAGACATGAAGGCTTTAATTAGAAGGTTTCAAAAGGCAAGGCTTGTCATAACAACACTGGTATGTTTCTAATTTCTGCAGTCATTCAAAGAGGCACCAGGAATGTAGGAAGAACATCCCACCCTCCCACTGTCTTGTCACAGCCAGAATGTCACTACCTGTGTTGAAGCCTGGCTACTAGCAACTACTTTTTGGAGATTTTTTTTTTCACATGGGATACATTTTCAGAGACAAACAACCAAAACCAACTTCTGGACCTCAGCTCAAATTAGAATCAATGATTATTTCTCATGACCCGAGAAACGCTTATTAGGTCCTGCATCTTTTAGATAGAAGATAGTAGCTATCTTTGGCTGCCTTTGGACAAGCTCTAAGCAAAAGGATGAAATATGAAAAAATATATTATTATGTTAACTAAATCAAAGGCATATTTAAGCATGACTGGGACTATTGAATGAGGTACTAACTTAAGCTACACAATTTAATGCAGTATTCTCAAAACTCAGCTTTCAATGTAAAGCTCTTTTACTATAATACTTTAACATCAAAATTAATGGGTAGAATGACTAAGTATAAAATCAATGTTTAAAATATGGTCAGGACATGATCCAACAGTGACCTCACTTGTTTACCCTTTCTTTAGATCTGTATTTGAAGAAGCACAAGATACTCAATCTAACTAGAGTAGCTTGATCAAATATAAAGCTTAAGTGACAGCAGGTATCAATCATAGGTCACAGGGTAGGGAGTCTGGCTTTGGTCTTGGCTGACTAGCCAGTTAGGTGGTTACAAATATCACCATTATCCTTAAAACCACTTGTAGATGGCCATATTTGGGTATCCAAGAGCTGAACCAGTTCTTTGCAATAAGATCTAGCACTTTATCTGTAGTTAGGGTGGAAAAGTTATCCCACTGCAGTGATAGGGACAGGCATCTCTACACTCCCATGAGAATATTTAAGTTTCCAGCCTATCTGCTGTCAGGACCTCCTCTGAAGGCCCTTTGGAAGACAAGACATCTCTCTGGGAAGTGCCTGTTCCAGACCTTGAAAGTAATGTATTAAAGGAGGAATGAAAAGAAATCATTCTCCATCCTGTTCCTTGGGCTATGAATCCTGGCAACATGTAAGTCTTTAAGCCGAAGGCAGACTAGCAGCATTTTCCCTTCTACTCTTTCTCTCTCTGACTCTCTCACTCCTTCCCCCTCTCTATCTCTCTTTGTCTTTCTCTTTCATTGTCTCTCTCTTTCATCAGAACTATGCAACTCCAGGAAGAAACTGTCACTGGAGAATCTTACCAGGAAACAAGTAAATTGGAGTTCAATTTCATTCCCTCCAAATTATTCTCAGAAAGGGGAAGGAAAGTATCTATGTGAGGGCAAGCAGAACACAGGAGATATTTCCTGGCTGGCAGCTCAAGTCTAATTAGACTGACAAATCTTCAGCGCCTTCCCCAGTTATGAGGCTTGGCAGGAAAGAAAGGAGCCTGGAGCCACACATTATGTAAGTCTGTTAATCAATATTAGCTGAGCCCTGATCCTAAAAATAAACTTTCCCAGGGGGTTTTGTTGTCTAGTGGTGAAAGGAAGGGAGCAGAAACTGTGGATTTCTTATCTTGCTTCTATCAAGCCCATAGCAGCTGGGAAAAGGGAGAGTGAACCAGAGGGGATAACTCTCTGAACAAGAATAATCATTCTTGATTCACACTGTGATCACAAGGTGTTTCAGGGCTGGTAGATCTGGTTTACATCCCAAACTAAGAGGAACAGATTTTTCAAAGAAGGTGGGAAATAGTTGGTGACCTTTCTAGGACCTAAAAAATCCCACTGATGATGGTGAGCTATAAAGCTGAGTGTTATGCACTTTACTGAACAGTGGGAAATTCCTGGTCTTTCACCATTTTGACCTACAGAAATTGCAAATTCTCATACTTTAATAGTTTCTCTATATGTACTAACAGCTCAGCTAAGCTAACCTCTACTCAAACATACGGACATTTCCGGTAGACTCCTATTCTCATTGTTGAGGGCATAAGAGGTCCCAGTCCTGATGGCTTATGTGGGTGTAGACCATACAGTGCGTGTACTGATGGAACCCTCAGGATGACTATACTCAATTAGGGTACTTGAGTCTGGGGGAGTCTTTTATGTGGAGATGGGATGCTAGTTTGAAATTCTTCAGTAAACATGCATGGACGGCTTCCCATGATTGAATTTATTACACACACTGTAACAAAAGGGAAGGAACACTTATGTCCCTAAGGCAGATAGTGAAACAGGCAGAGGGGTTACTGACCTACTTTTATGCACATAGCTAAGTAACTGGAAAAAAATTAGCCCTCAACTCAGAAGTCTGATGGCAAATCCTACAATATTTACTTCAACATGCTGGAATCATACATGATGTGCATCGGCAACTTGCTTGTTTCACGTCATTTTCAGTATCAAGTCTGAAGTGTGTTCCTAACCTTCCATCCCCTAAAACTAAGGATACCAAAGGAGGAATTTCCACATATGTACTGTTGCAAAGACTGAAAACTTAGAGCTCCTTTCTTTCAAAGGTGGTTCCTGTTCAATCATCATCATTATAATGTTGGAGATAAGAATGAGGTCTCATAGCCTTTCGTTCCCCTCTTTATTAGGACACTTCCAATCCAGGCTGAGCACCATGACTTTTCTGCCAATTATCTGGTGGTACACAGTCTGGCCAATGTCAAGGTGACTTTGCCTAGGACTAGGATACAAAAAAGTAGGTTATGATCAGTTTCTTGCTAATAGCATATAAACAATTCCAAATGGTGATTTGCACAGGACACAGTGAGCTCCTTTGTTGCTGACAACTACTCAGACTGGAGGCCAAAGATAAGAGAATTCACATTTATTTTTCTCATTGCAACTATTTTCCTCTTGGCCAGCTCCTCTCCTATGGGAACAGTTTGGCTGGAGAGACTGAAAGGAGTGGCAGTGATGACAGATTTTTCTACTCACATTTTCCTTTAGTCCTGAATGAGGCAAAGAAACTTGAGTGTAGCTAGAGATGTTTTCCATTTTAGAATCTGTCTCCTCTGTGTCATTGTCGGTACCCACCTCTGTTGGAGATAGTAAAGGTCCCATGTGGCACTGGGAGGTGGAATTTGGTGGGAGAGCTCTTGTCTAAGTCAAGCAAATATCTGGCTTTGATCTCTACCACCACCAAAAGGTTTTCATGTAATTAATGGCTCAGGGTAATCCTAGATTATACCCACGGGGAACTGAATTCAGTTCACTTCTTTCAGTCCTTTCCAAGATGCAGGAGATGAGCTTCATGCTGAGGTCTTCAGATTCTGGAATCCTTGCAAAGTCACATTTTTTGACTTAACAACACAGCTCGCAAGACCTGGACTTTCTTCCTGCCCCACTGCATTCATTCTTCCAGGGCAAGTCTTATACTGTCTCATCTATGACAGTGTTCTAAGACATTCCCTACATCTCCCAATATACAGTACTACTCAAAAGTTACTCTGAAAGCCCTCTTGTTTTCTTTAGGTTACTGGCTCCATAATACAAGTAATCTAGATTTTTACTTTTTTGGGGGGGGGGGGTAACCTTCCAAAATATGTGAATATTGGTTGATTTCATGATATAACATGTTTTCTAAAGTCTACTAACTCTAAAGCTGGTTTAAGAGACTAAAACAAAAATCCAAGGTTGATGATAAGGTGGCAGAGGAGTCTATTCCTATTGTCATACACCTTTGGTTTTCCAGGATTAGTTTTAGCTTCAAAATCTTAACATTTTTTTCTTTTTTTAAGTAATTTATTTATTTTATATTAATCACAGGTTATGTACTTTGTATCCCAGCCGTAGCCCCCTCCCTCATTCACTCCCACTCTCCCCATCCCTCCCTTATCTCCTCCCTGCCCCCCTCCAAGTCCACTTATAGGGAAGGACCTCCTCTCCTTCCATCTGACCCTAGTTTATCATGTCTCTTCAGGGCTGGCTGCAATGTCCTCTTCTGGGGTCTAGCTAGGCTATTCCTCCTTCACGGGAGGGGGGCCAGTAGAAGAGCCAGACACTGAGTTAATGACAGAAATAGTCCCTGTTCCCCTTACCAGGGTACTCAGTTGGATACTGAGCTACCATGGGCTATATCCGAGCAGTGGTTCTAAGTTATATCCATACATGGTCCTTGGTTGGACAAACAGTCTCATAAAAGACCCCTGTGCCCTGATCTATTTGGTCTTTGTGGAGCTCTTGTCCTCGCCAAATCTTACTAAACCCCCCTTCTTTCATATGATTTCCTGCACTCTGCCAAAGGCTTGGTTGTGAGTCTTAAGATCTGCTTTCATACATTGCTAGTTAGAGTCTTTCAGAAGCCCTCTGTGATAGGCTCCTGTCCTGTTGCTTGTTTTCCCCTACATTCAATGTCCATCCCATTTGCCCATCTAAGCAAGGATTGATCATCCCACCCCGGGTCCTCCTTCTTGCTTATCTTCCCTAGGTGTGTAGATTTCAGCATGTCCATCCTCTCCTATAGGTCTATATAAGTGAGTATATACCAATTAATTTTAATTAATTAATCTTAATTAATTTTACCACTACTCAGATGCTTCTGCATATCTCACTTCTTGACCCCAAATTTCTTACATCTGCTCTGAACTATAGCTACTACTATCAATAGAAGCAATCCTTGCTTACTCCACTCAGTAGATTATTGCTTGACTTACATACCAATAATAATAATTATTATATTATGTCAATGTTTTACCAATTTATTATTATTAATTATTATTATTAATTGATAATAATAAATTGGTAAAACACTGACACTCACTGACACTACATCATATACTTAGTGTAGTGGTTTTCTTGTTGACTCCATAAAATATCTGATAGAGTAAATTATGTGAGGAAGAGTACTTTTTTGGTTCACAGCCCCAGTGTATATTGTGTTGAGGACGGCATGGCACAAGAGAATAAGGCAGCTGGTCACAGTGCATCCACATTTGGAAAGTAGAGGGAAGGGAATGCTTGTGTTCAGCTTGCTTTCTTCTTTTTATTCAGCCCCAGGACTCCAGCTAATGGAGTGGTTCCATACCCACTTAGGGTGTTTCTTTATACCATAGTTAACCTAGAAAATCAACTACATATATACCCATAGTCCTTCCAAATGTCCTTAAGTGTTCCCTGAAATTGGAAAAGGCCTAACAACTTAAAGCACACCTGGGTATCCAATAAATAACACAAGCCCAGTCCAGGCCCAGGCTAAGAGAAATTGATGGCCTCTACTTTATGCCCATTGAAAGGTCTGAGAGCCCCAAAGAGTAGCCACTTTGTTAAAGAAGCCACAGGGGAAACTCTATTTTTTTATTTGTATTATTATCATTTATTACAATTTATTCAATTTGTATCTCAGCTCTGGCCCTCTCCCTCATCTCTTCCCAAACCCACCTTCTCTCCCTCTTCTTCCCCTATGCCCTTCCCCTAGTCCACTGATAGGGGAGGCCTTCCTCCACTTGTATTTGACTCTAGCCTATCAGGTCTCATCAGGACTGGTTGCATTGTCTTCCTCTGTGGACTGGCAAGGCTGCAACCCCCAGGGGGAGATGATCAAAAAGCCAGCCACTGAGTTCATGCCAGAGAAAGTCCCTGCTCCCCTTACTAGGGACCCCACTTGGAGACTGATTCTATGGCCTACACCTGAGCCTGGGGTTTAGGTCCTCTCCATGCATTGTCCTTGGTTTGGGTATCATTTTCTTCAGGGCCCCCAGGGCTTAATTTTTATGGCTCTGTTGGTCTCCTTAATACTCCATGGAGAGACACATACTACAGCTTATCCTAGTCTTTCCAAATTTGATTAATCCAGGTACAAGGGATGTGATAAAAGAAAGCCATTAGACCTCAGCAGGTTTTTAGTGAACTTCTGTCAACTTTATGGCTGGAAGTAGAATTCCATCAATGAAACCTACATCAATGTAAGACTCTGTAAATTATGACATCTAATGACAAAGGTGTTTTTAGCTGTAGAGTTAAAGGAATGATTTTGCTTTTAGCTATAGTTCTTTCAGTATTCTATGATCTGTGCAGGATCACTTACCTAGTGTGAGAATAGATTAGACATTACACCCAGGCTTGAGTCTGGCTTGAGTTCATTATATATTATAGTTATGCCAGTGGAAAGGACTGTCTTCATACCCTGATTAGTCTAGAAGCAGAACAATCCTGCAGCCATTGTACTTATGGTTATTAAGTGGCTACAACATAACAAATAAAGCCTGTCTTGTCTTGGGACTTACTCAGTGCCTTTAGGATATCTACTAAGTACAAGAATTTTATTGAAGATTATTTTCTGTCTTCTTAATGTACACCATAGCTGGTTTTTCCCCCTAAATTGAGAGGAGCATCTTGAAGCATTCTTTTTTAATATAAGGTCAAGATCCGCTGCTTGGGCACAATAACTGTGAGTAATTTAACACAGACCATGCCATTCACAAGCAATTCTGTGCTCCTATCAGTAACAGACTGATAGATCACAGAGATCAAAGCACCAATTACTTCCAAAAGACTGGAGCATTGGAGAGCTGTATCAACTCAAAAACGATTTGTTCACATTCACACACAGTTAAGAGCAGCACTAAAAGCACTTTACAGTTTTCCTTTGATCTGATGTGAACACTAGGCAAGGTCCATCAGGGATGAACTCCTCAAAGGAAGTTTTCTCGGCTAATGCTTTAGGGAAGAATCAGGGAAATTTTTTTGAATAGTGACATTTTTATACTTGTGGTCACACATGCTTAATTGTTTTTCTCCTAGAAGAGTCTCATTTTAGTACAACCATGCTTTAATGATATTATCAAAGAGCAAAAGCAAAGAACAGAGCATCACTTCTAAAATGGTCTGCATGTGATTTCATATAGATGAAAACTGAATGATGGACTGGTGAACATGAAACTTAATCTTTCCTATTTTCTTTTCCTGTTTGAAGTACCTCTCCAAGATCAAAGCTTCATGAGTCCTCTTTATCCAAGAAAATTGGCTGGGTCAGACATTGGATGCATTTGAAGCTACCCAGTACGTCCAGCATCGAAGACTTGCCCTAAATCTTAAGGTAGACTTGATGCGCTCTGTAGATTGTACTTAGGCCAGAATGGGCTTGACTATGAAGCTTTCAGGTTTTCATAAAGCCTGGGCAAAGTTCTTGTGGCTAGTTGGTAAGAACAAAGACACCTAAAATCCTCCACACTATGTCTCTTCAAGTTTCTCTTTACGGAATCCGGGGGCTTCTGTATCCTTGGGCCCAAGTCTAATCAATTCTGCAAAGCTGCTGGCTCTCCTCCAGGAGTATGTATTTACACACCCGTAAAAACAAAGAGTGTCAACAGATTTATATCCCATCTTTATAGCCTTAGCGGAGGGGAAAAAAAAAGGGAAAACATGTAAAGATGTAATCCAATTTTCTCCAGCCTCTGAAAGAAAAGCAGCTCACCAGAGGAAAGCTGTTGGAGAGGGCTCTCCCAGGCACTTATTCCTCCAAGAGACAACAGAGGCTTAGAATTAAATCAGTGGCAAGTCTTATTCACCTGGAAAGCCACCCCTGTCCAGAAGCCCCTGGCTCTCTCAGGATGTACAAAGAGGTGAGGAACGCAACCAATCCGCTCCCCACCCCCATTTACATATTTGCTTGTGAGAGGGGGGAAAAAAAAAGAAAAACCAAATACTGGAAATTAACAAAACTGAAGCTATTCCTGAATCCCTGTGTAGCATTAAATCCAATTGTGGTCAGTGAAAATTTGGCCCTAAAATGGAGTGCAGAATCAACTATTCCTATGGCGAAAAAGCCATTTGCTCGTCTGCTTCCCACAGAGCTGGCAGAATATACTCTGACAGAAATGAACCAGGCCTGCTAAGACCTGTGCAAACAGAAGTGTCCTTTTACTAACAGTAAACAGATCTATGCTTGAACTCTAGAGAGTCATAATAGAAATATATATTGCCTTTTATCTTCTTCGCAGTGAGTAGAGTGAGGTGTCAGGAGTTATTGCTGTAATATCAATGAAGAAGTGCTATTTTTCTCTTTCAGGCATGTGCATAGGTATGCAAAGAATAGCACCCATGATTACAGGACCTCTCTGCTAGCCAGGTTCTTAGCAGCAGCCTTTGGAAAACACATAAAAGTGGCTCATAGCATCATCAGCACAAAGAGCTTCAGATTGTTTTTAGGAGTCATAAAAGAAGGTGTCTGGATTTCTGCTCGAGCTCAAAGAAAAGGAGTAAAGGAAGACAACATGCACCTGTACAGTGAAGTCATGTAACTTAATTCAGGAAGATAAAAAGCACATAATAAGTTTTAATTAATGATTCACTTTAAGCTTATAGTGTCCACTGGAGTGGATTGAAAGGTGATGTTGGGGGCTCTACCGAGCTCTTGGATCCTGTGTGAAAACTGAGAAGCAGAAGAGACAGGTACTGGCCTGCTTGATTTTACAAATAACTAGGGTAGGGATAATTTCATTATAAGCATCAGGATGCCTTCTTTGATGCCAAAGCATTTAAGGCTAATAACTCGATTAACCTCATACCCCCCCCTACTAACTAGATTTATGAACTGCCAAGGGAGGCAGCTAAGTATTAAGCTTTAGTTTGTATATAATTATTTTCCATTGAACAACAACAACAAAAAAAAGCCTTACCACAAAACTAAGAAATGTGGCTATTAAAATAAAACCTTTATACTTTGTAATATAATCAGCATATTAGTCGAATAAAGTTTTTTAAAAAGATTCCAAAATGACAAGTCATTAATTAGGACTTAATATCAAACACAACACAAAGTCTATTATTCACCAGGAGTGGTTGAGCTTCTAGTTTCAATTGTCCTTGATTTAATGATACATCAACCTTAATAATGTGAAATTCGTGTTCTACCAAAGCTATCTGGAGGATGTGAATAGAACTGAACTAGGGTACAGACTTGCTTATGATAACAAATGCTCATTTTCCTCTTCCCACTTTCTGTTATTTGAAAAGGCAAAGCAATAAGAGGTGAGGGATGTCTTGTTATACAAGCATAGTCCATTTTTCATTTTGAATAATAGCTTTCCAGTTTCAGTGATAAATGGAAGGGATAACATGAGTTATCTCATGAGTGCCACAAGACTTCAGTTCTCTCAGTCATTACTTCCTCTTTCTATAGTCTTAGTGCTCATTACCATGAACATCTGCATCCTTCATTCAAAGGAGGGCAATTTAAAGTACTTAGTTACCTAGAATACTGATAACAGCATTAATGTTGCAAAGTCAAGAAAGAAGAACATCACAAGAGAAAGGCTTACCTGAATGCTGGCTGTAGAGCGATTCTTGCGGGTGGTAGTAGTAGCCATGGTTGTGGTGGTTTCCATGACAGTGGTAGACATTTCAGGTGGCATGGAGGTCGTCTGTGTTGTTCCTGGGAGTGGTGGAATTTCTCCCACTAGCCGGACACTTCCATTGATTTTAATATTAGGGTTGTTCTCCGCTGCCATGTTCAGTACTTTCAAACCATCATAATAGAGCCCAGAGAGTTGGCCTTGGAAGAGGCGTCCTTTGTCCTTTCCTCCGATGGCTATTTGCGCCTGGGTGTTGAAGATGGTTAACTGCCGGCCTAGTGGATTAGGTGGAGGAAAGACTATTATTCCCATACATTTCTGCTCCTTGCCTTATATATTCTATATGGAGCAAGCACCTCAGGAGGTTTCCTTCAACACCAGAAATGGATAAAATGTATAAGAAAAATTCACTACTGAAACTGGTGAGTAACAGTTCATGGTAATTACCTCTTCCACTGTCTAGCTAGAATTCCTAAGTTACCAGAAAAACTAAGTATTTTATTATTATTATTATTCTAAGGAAGAAGACATCTTGGTTTAAACATGAGCAGTGTTACAGTCACCTGAGAAATATAATTGAGGATGACAGAAACATCTAGGTTAGATCACAACCAGAATGAATCACAGATGCCTACTGCTCTGATTGAAGCTACAAATTAACATAATGACAACAAAAAAGAATGATATGCGGCAAACAAAACTCAATGAGGTGACGGAGAACATTGAGTTTAAAAATTAGGTTCAGTAATTAAATTAAATTTACTGAAATTAAACTGCAATTAAGAGGCTCAGATTCATTGCATGCTTATAAAAATGGACACTCTAGTAACCAGGAATAGAGTTTTCCATAAATCTTCATAGTGAGAGTCAGTAATATTCTATCAGCATTTACTATTTTATAAAATCATGATAAATGTATAATTTAGAGGGAGGTGTGATCAGTCAATAGATTATTATATAATATGGGGGAGTGTTTAGACTTTGATAGAGCTCCTAGAATGGGAGTGAGGTAGTTCTGCAATGGTTTTATGAGGGTATGGGAAGAGTAATAAGAATGTATTATGTGTATGCATGACATAGTCAAATACTATAATTAATAAATAAAAATTAATTTTAATAAGAATATGGGTACTGACAAAGAAAACAACACACAAAACTTCTTGAACTATGTAGAAACATGATAATGGATTGTAAAATATCAATAGTCTTATATCAGGTTTTCTGGTGGGTACCATTTATTCCTTTGTGGATAAAAAGCTATTGGAAAAAATCATGGCAGAACAGTTTAGAATAGAGCATTCAACTAGCTAGGCTTATTCACAATGATGTCTGCTTATTTTTTTAAAGCCAAAGTAGGTCTTTCCTATTGGGTAGAAACAGCTTTTAAAAACCTCATTTTAATTTATCATGACAGCAACATGCCAAGACCTTCCTTCATGTTATCTCTTTACATTAATTCCATCTGCTTTCCCAGATGGAGTAGAGGAAAAGAAAGGGTAGCTATTCATGGAATTAGAAACATTCTTCTGGAGTTTTGTTTAGTCGGTGATCAATAGATACACTAATTTTTCATCTAATCACCTAGATTGTTTTAGCTGCATATAACTGTAAAGAAATTTCTACTCATGTCTGCATGTTCAGTGCACAATGGTGCAAGGTAATGGGCTACATGTCACGCTTCTTTCTTTGGGAGCCATACACTTACTACAATAGAAACAGGATAATAGATACAGAGAATCCTTTCTGCTTAACTTCATATCAGCATTTGTTGCAGCTTGACATACTGATTTAGAAGAAACGGTTTAGTGAGGAATTTCTAAGGTAAACGTTAGTATCTTAAGCTAGATACCCTCCATGCAAGGTATCTTTTGCATATGCACAACTGTTGCCCAATTATAACATTCGCTGTCTTTTAATCTTCCATCCTCTCCTCCTTCCTCCCTCTCTCTTTTCTATGTAACCCAGCATTGGTGATTAGTTAATGACTGAGTAGCTTTGAATATATGTAGAATATTTTATATTCTAAAATCCTTGGACTGCTTCATAATGAAAACCACTTATGTTCCTCATCTTACTTTCCTGAAAAGACTCATTTTGCCAATACTTAAAAATGAAGAGCAGTCAACAAAAAATTGAAATTCAAACTGCAATAGGCTGGCTGGAAATGACGGATTGCCTTCATTTTATTTGCTATAATTCACTCCATAAAGTAGTCATTGATTATTCAAAATGACATAAGAATGAGGAAAGACATGATATATGTGAGGTCATCAGATTGAAGTGTAGCTTTATTCTTGGTTATCACTGCTTTGTCAAGGAGATATGACCACTCAGTTCTTAGAGCCAACACACTGGTGGGTGAGACAGAGAAGACATGAGAAGAGATCATCTAAGATTCAATTTCTTTCCATTTTATAGGAAGCGTTTGGGTTTCTGTTAGCTTCTTTGCTTGGTAGGTGTATGGGTAGGTACTTTCCTTTTTCTTTCTCAACCTTCTCTTAGCCCTCTGCATTTTGCCTAGGTGTTTAAAGCAAGAGCTAGAACTTTCTTGAGAAGGGGAACACTCTATCTCTTCCAATGCCGTCTTGTCACTGCCTCGTCTCTCTTTAGCTGCACAAAAGCTCAAGAACAATAACCTCTACCAGTGGACAATACCAGTGGACTGGAGAAAGTTTCTGTTTTTATCATTTGCCCAAGATACCTCAAAATCAATGCCAGATATCATTCTATTTGTTGTGAATGACAATGTTTAATGTTTAATAATAAAAATATTACATATGTACATTTGAATATAAAAGTGCACCATAAGTATGAATAAATATTTAGAGTATGAGAATTGTTCTATCAAAAATGATATGAAATTTGATGCTAACAGCAGTACATGATTTCTAGCATGTCACTGTTTTATTTTAGATGCACATCCTTTTGGAAGTCATTATTTGTTGCCTCATTCTAACATCAAGTTCATATAGGCTTAAATTAAATCTTTGCACATCTCTACTCAGTGTTGTACAAAGACTAATTAATTAAATCTCAGAATACCCTGGGGGGAAGAGGCAGTATTATTTTTCTTCTTCTTATATGGGAAATCTGAGACACAAAGAGGTTAAGTGGATTGTCTAAGGTCAAAAAGTCAGTCAATAGCAGACAGAGCCAGCAAACAGGCTAGAGAATTCTGTGACCCAGCTCTCCTCCCCAGTGACAGAAATAACTCCAAAGAGACATTCCAAGTACTTCTGCATGCACCTGTCTAGTCATCCTTTTATCTATTTACCCTTTATATTCATCTTCACAAAGTCTTTCAGTGAAAATTTTTCATTCCATTTGAAAATGAAGTTGTCTGGGCAGAGGAAGAGGTAAAGAGGATAGATGCTACTCACCCAAATTATATAATGAGAACTTTCAGAGAAAATATTCTCACAGTTGGCAAATAAGTTGTTCAATAATATATGCATACACTATATGCATATGTCCTTAATAATGAAACCAGGACACCCCCATTAACCACCCTTTCAGATCCCAGCAGTCACCATGTCTATATGAGGGCTTTTACATGAAAGCCAGCTGATAACAAAGCTATCAGAAAGAAAACTAAAAGCTAACTAACCGCTTTATAATGGTTTGTACAAATGAAAATGCCTGGCATGCTATAAAAACTTAGACTTCAAAAGGCAATGGAATAAAATAAAATATTATTAACATAAAATTGAAAGAAACACAAAAGTTTTCTCAGGCACGTGAGACTCAAACATGCATCTAGTTCACTATTTTAAAAGTGAGGCAATCTTTAATGTTAAAGGGACTTTATGAGCTGTTGATTACTAACCAAAATTATTTGCTTTTTAGGGTTATTCTTATTTTATTTTTAATTAGACCACATAGGTTGAAAGCAGGGCATGCAGTTAAGATTCAGTAAGGATTTTCCATGTCTAAACATTTGAAGAATAAACTGGCATCTTTCATCTCTTCATTAATAGATTATATAATATCTCCAATTCCTCCTCATATGTGACTTAGTCAAATCTGTGCAACATACAATAGGTTCTCTTAGGCACTGAGACAAGAGTTCAATTACACTGTCTCAGAAAAGAACAGAACCAGTACCTTTCTTGGAGATCTGAGAATTTTCTTCATGGGAAAAAATTGTGTATCTAGTAAGCAAAAGAAACCACACAGAAAATTCTGCCAGGATTTATAACTGCTGCCCTCTTTGATTCAGGGAGTGGTCGTTCCTGTGAGCAAATCCGAACTTGCTGTTTGGATTTTCACAAGAGTTTTCCTTTATCAACTCATTGTCGAAACAAATTTCACTTCGTTGCATAAAACCTCATAGGAAGGCACAAAGGGTATCACACTGCCTGAGTGTGAAACAAGTTTGTTTAGTTTTAGTTTCCTGCAGCAACTGGAAAGTAATTAAGCCTACCTAAAAACTTTGCCTCTGATGGTTTGAATTTAGAGGCAAGATCTGTTCTTTCTCAGCCTTTGCATTGTTTAAAAACAAATGTTAACACACACTGCTTCCTTTGTAACATTTGTTTTAAGCAGTTTAAGTTACAAGAGTTGATCTAAGACTTTAGGTTTGGTTTGTTGGTTAATCAAGCTATAGACAGTATAACCAATCAGCCTCAAGACATACGTTTAACAAGTTCATTTGAAAATTCTTTAGAAAGCTTTGGTGAGAGGTAATTTAAAACAAATTAGTAAACAATGTCATACAGTGGTTAAATTGCCATAATCCATTTCTTACTTTCTTTCTTTTTCTTTTCTTTTTTTTTTAAGAGTTTCCTGGAATTCCTTGTTTGTGGCTGCCATGCTGACAGCAAGCTAGATGTTAGTCCCTTTAACTGTGTTTTAATGGCGATGTATTATTGCATGATTTATCAACATATGGCAGGTGGAAGCTGACACAAATTATAATGAAAATTAAAACAGTCATTTATGCAGCAGGCGATTATCATTTAAGGAACATTTATTTGCAGGCTTTAAAAATGAGGGTTTAGAGTCAAATGATTTTAGAATGAAAGTTTTAACGACCGTTACCTTTTTCCTGCAGCCACTCCTCTACAGGCCGGTTATATTTGAAGGGGATTTTCTGTTTTACCATTTGGAGGCGTTCATTATCAGTGTTGCCTTTAAAGTTTAAAAGACAGCTTAAAGAACAATCTGAAAAGTCAATAGGTCATTAAAAAACATCCTAGGTGTTCAGTTTGTTTTATGAAGATTTTTAGCGATAGATATAAATTTATCTTTAGTAAGGTGGAGTTGAAGTCGCTCTGTCCTTGGATGACAGGTTTGAGGTCAGATTGATCTCAACTATGCAGTGCTCCATTGTGTTTCGGTCACATGATTTGGGATATAGCTCAGTAAGTGGTCGAGCTATTTGCAGAAATCTCTTTTCCTTTTCACTATGTCTCCTCCTTCTCCCATCTACCACTGACTTGGTCCCAGTGGGGCTCACTGATGGCATTTTTCAATATTCCTCCTACCACACCAATTTCACAATGCCAAAAGAATGTTCATATGTTCATTCATGCAAATGATACTATTGTTTCTCTGATAAGTTCCCTTTCACGAGCATAGGGAATACACTTGCTGCTACTCTCAAGCATCTGTCCTTGTTCTGTAATCTAGAAAAAGGCACCAAAGAAGATGGTTGTTATCCAAGGGAGACTGGCCAAGAAACAGTTCTAGGATTTTGTTACGTTGTTCATTTGTTTGTTTTTTGTTTGGTTGGTTGGTTGGTTGGTTTGGGTTTCTGAGATAAGGTTCTGCCTGTAGTTCAGATTAGCTTTATCTCATGGTAATTCTCCTATTTCAGCCCTCAGAGCTTGGGCTAAAGGGAGATTTCTTATTCCAAAAAAAAAAAAACCTTGATAGTACAGTACCAACGTGAAACTGGCAGAGTATTACAATTGGCACTGTAGACCTCTATCTTTTTTGTTGTTGTTGTTACACATCTTAAGCAGATGGGGTCCATAAAGGACATAACTAGGGGCAAAGGAAGTTATAACATTATATACCATTTCCAGGCTTTTGAGCATTTATGTTTTATTATTGCTAGAACATGCTAACTCATCTGTTCATTCTCTTCCCTCTCTTCCCCATGCCCTCTTCCTATTCTATGAAAGGGCCTTCCTGAACAAGCACCCATTCACAAATCCTGTTAAGGATATTTCTTCTGAGCACGAAATATCAAATTAGCTTCTGGCTCAAACATTCTGCTTTAACTGCCGGTTTGCCTCTTCTTCCTTTTGTAACTGTTATTACCACTCCTGAGCGGTTTCTCTAATTAGTAGAGACTTGGAGAGTGGTAGTATGGAGTTATCCCCCTAATGAATATGCTTCAAATAACAAAATAATGAAGGCATGCTTTGGGAATGGTTGTAACTCATCAGCCAACCTCACACTGATTTAGTAAAATCCACTACACTGTAATTCATCATGTTTGATTCAGAGCCCTGTATTATAACTCAGGGAACTCCATTCGAAATTACTAATATTTTAAAAGGGAAATAAAAATCTTAAAGCAGGTGTTTCAGGAGCAAATTACGGAGAAATCTTAAAGCCAGAGTGAATGCAATGGTCTAGCAGATCATCCATCAGGCCAAGCAAACAGAGTGAGCCACAATATTTTAATCACAGAGACATTGAAATGCAGCAATTATCACTGGCTCAGAGGATGACACATGTGATAATTAGGACCTGCTTGTTGGGGGAAGGTAGAAGAATGAGATAGAAAGTGGGTAGCAATACCTGGGGATGGTGATTCCCCATAGGCTTCTCTGATAAAGCATTCTTCTAAAACTCTGAGTCATCCTTACTACCCTGGCATTTCAATAAACAAACAACAGCTCATGAGAAGCAGCTATGGATATGTTTCCAGTCCACACTTCAGATCTCTAGATGCCTACCTAAATCATAACATACCAACATGTCAAAGGACATTTGTAACTCACTGGAGGCTTTTTTGGCCAGTATCTCAAGGCCTTGGGTTGTTGCCTAGGACTACCAAACAAACAAAAACATATTGCAGAATAATGTGAATAAAGGGAACTAAATGGTGAACAGTTCTGAATTCTCATGTATAATTTAAAGTTTTTTCTCAAAGTGTAGCAGCATAAAAGGTAGGAGACAATAAGCGAAGAGGAAAAGAAATAAAAAAAAAAAAACAATATCATTTGTTGCTATCTTAATTAAAGGACACTGGTTTAACTAGTCCATACAGCTCCAAGACTTTTATCCTTGAAGAATCAGTGTAGTCTGTATTATGTTAATCCAAAGTAAATTTGGCAATTCTCAATTTTTTCATAGAAATGTAATCCATATGCCTGAATTTTACTTCTACCCAGGAAGTGGCACACAAGGCATGGACGGCCACAGCACATCGGCATGCCACACTGAGGAACAGCAATTGAATTACGCTGAATTCACCTTCGATGAATTTTCCTGCTTTGGGTTTTCTGTATTTATTATCATTGTGGACAGCATCACAAATACAATGATGATTTTGTTCTACTCCATGGAATGAATTAGCAAAGCCAGAAGGAAATATAAAAATTGGAAATCTTACATACAGGGTAAATGCAGGAATAACTAAAAGTCCAAATTGCCAGTGTCGTTTAGACAGCAAGTTGATTAATTTACAGGCTATATCGATGTGCTTCCTCTAAATAAACAGGTTTCTTAGCCCTCTCAAAGTGTCCACAGAAACCATGTTTCATCTGCTTTTAAGTATAAGCAGTGTAGGGAATCATTGATGGACATAGCATAGGGTAGAAAGAAAGGAAGCTGTTGGAGAAAAGCATAGCTGGAATCAACCTCTGACCTTCCTGAAAATATAAAAACAGAGTCCATTCTTCTCCACCTCAGCTTTAAAGACTGTTAGAAGCCTGGTTTAAGTCTTGCACGCCAGACTGATACCTTCTGGCCCCAAGGACAGTGATCTAGCATGTACTAAAAGTCATGAGAGATGGAAGGCCATATAAGAAAACCACCTTGGTTTAAGTCACCACATTAACATTTTTCTTAGTCTCTTTTCATGTTCTTGTTGGCTTTTATTTTAATTTATCTGAAACACTGGTAAACTCTATTTTATAAACGTCTGCAAGTGAATGAGTTTCTTTTCCCTGAACCCCATTCCATAGATCGACAGAAGGGCAGATATTCTTTATATAAGAATTTATACAGAGGGCTATTTTGTAAGCTGCACAAACCACTTTAAATTCATATACACTCTTATTAAATACACAATGACATTAAGTAATACATTTCATATAACAACTAGTATGGATACTTTAAAAAGTATAATTAATTACTCAATAAAAATAATGCTATACTCAGGATAGAATGGCCTTATGAACAGTAAGTCATAATTTCCTTCAAATAAACCATAGGCATTACTGATTTGACAGAAACATCAGTTATTACCACATGGAGAAACCCATAAATTGAATACAGAAGTCTTAAAATAAGTACTTAAGTTAATTATATGAATCTGACATCTACATGGAATGGAATTTTTATAAAAACAAATAGCCATGCTTTAGTCTACTTGAAACAGAATGTGTACATGCTTATTCTCTGCCACTCTTGACAAGCTATTGAGACTTTTATACAATTGGTTTTCTGCAGTCTACTATTAGCAACTAGTTCCACTTCTGAAGACATGTACAATATGCACTGTGAAACTGTAACTTTGTGGAGAGTAGAGAACTCTGAATAAAATCACTAAAGCCCAACTGGTTCATACACACAGCCCTGACCATCATGGAGAACTACCTCACTGTTTACAGTTTCCACTTTGGGCTTAACCGTTTGAGGACTAAAGTATTAAAGTAATAGAAATAGAGTAAGATAAAATGAGCAAAGCAAATTGACCCTTCAATTGGTCTGTCAGTATCTTTAAGATGAAGACTTGAAATTTGCTAATCACCCCCCAAAATTAGCAACAGCCTTCAACTGAAGAACTAAATGAAAATAAGAAGAAAATTCTTGCATAGAACTGAAAGCAACATCTCTAATGTCATGGTCAAACCATGGCCACTTTATTAGGGGTTATGTTAAGTTTTTAAAAGCTCTCTCCAACATTGTGTAGAAGCTTAGTCTGTGGAATATGAGTTGTAAATTTACTATTTATAATCTGTATGACTTTGCGGGAGTCACTTAGCATTAGATCCATTTTCCAGTTCACTCTAAGAATTAATGCTGAGTAATATGGGGTAGGATATACACGAATGGTTTAAAAAAAAACATTGAATGTGTTTGTGATAATAATGCTAATATAACTTTGTTCCCCTCTGGTCCAAAGGAAGCACACTGGTTCCCGGGTTTGTTCCCATGTTGTGCAAACCTTATTAGTTGTCATTTAAAGATGACTATGTCGCCTTTGTTCTCAGAAGGTTATCACTCAAAGAATGCCAGATCATAAAATAAGTAAAACATTCTAAATATCCCTCTGAATCTCCAGTTGTCACTGTTTATATGTCTGTATTTTCTAAAATATATTCAGCCAACTCCATTTCCAAAGCAACATGGGTTTCTAAAACTGTGGAAAGTAAAAGAGCAATTCAGGCACTGACAAATGTGATTTCTTGGTTTAGTCACAGGTAATGATGATATAGTGCCCCTGAGTTGAGGAAGAGTAGCTTAAAGGTTCTGGCAATTTGCACCAGGCTGGTAGAAAATGCTTTTCTACAAGCAGACTATTAATACCATCTGAAGTGTTGTCAAGCATGTGGCCACGCTAATAGGAGTAACCGTAACAACATTCATCTGGATGAAATTAATGCCAGAGGTATTTTTGCATTTTGTTTTGAGCTCCAGAATGGGGAAAGAAACGTTTTCTTTATTGCTCTGTTGACACTAAAAAAATAAAAATAAAAATAAAAAAAATGAGAGCGTGAGTATAATGAGTCATTGGAGACTGAGGACTATGGACTAGGGCTGGTGGCAAAAGAAAATCAATGCAGATAACTCAAGTGCTAGAGCAGTTCACAGGTTCTTGCCATGCCTCTGTCCTTAAGGAACACTTTGTGAGTTTCTAAGAAAATATATAACACTGAAGAAAAGGTAGCAGGGAACTCTCTGAGTGTTGCTCTGGCCACATTCTTGGAGCAATCCCAAAGCAGCTTTCTTAGGAGTTAGATAGGGAAGTGTACTGCCCAAAGGGCATCTAGAATGTTCAGTCACTTGTAAGTGATGGATGGACCTCAACAAAGAGCTAATGTGTTATATTTATAAAGTGTTTTTCAACCAAAGAGCTCAGAATGCAATTACAAACACCATCTCATTAATCCTCACAACACACCTTTAGGCTGCAGGAACTATTTGTATATTGTGAACCTTGATCCTTTCATGTGCCAAGACAAAGAAATTAATCTCCTCAAACAGAAAACTGATCAGCTGGAAGAAATGAATTTAAAGACCCAAAGCCCATGGGCATTATTAAGTAAGGAGTTTTTGTACATTAAGCCTGGGAGAGCTACCTTTCCTAAAGAACAAGATACATAGAAGTGTGGTCACCATGCAGACCTTGGCGTGACTGACAGTGCTCTACATATGGCATGCCACTTTCTCTCTTACAAAAGAAGTTGAGCAGTTCAGGCAAAAGTGGTATTTTATATCTAGCTACCCAAATGGCCCTGTCCCTATTTCTTGTTGTCTGTTGTTGTCTGAAAACACACTTTTAATGCACATATATTAACACTGAATGATTCTTTCAAATCCTGAAAATAAATCAATATTGCAGCAGCATGATACTGAAGATAATCTGATGCAATAAATAAGAAATACATCCATCACTTCCTGTTCTTCCACTCTTAATTCTTAACCTGCAGCTTACGTCTTCTAAAGTTTCTTCCTACTTGAATTCATCAAGACTATTCTGCATCTCTGTTGGATTAATAAAGTGAGGTGCAGATGATTGCAGCATCTTTATTCTCAGTCATGGTCAAAGAGAATGTTTTGAAAGAATTTGATTGGAGCTTTTCTCAGTGTTGTCAGGCTCTATGGCATTAACTTCTTATATAGAAGCCAATCACAAGACTGACAGGCTATAAAGCAACAAAACGTAAACTGGCTATAATATTTGCTTTCCTCACTCTTCCCTTGTGTGACTATTCTGAAGGAGACTCTCTAAATTTTTATCTCTCCTTTTTAGAAAACTTACATTTTTACCATGTCCTTAAAATTCAGTTTCTTTATGTGTAAAATGCTATTGTGGTAACTACAACACGGAACTGTCTTGAGAACTTGAGGGATGTTATGGGAAGCAATCAGCAAAAGTGTCTACCAGACAGATCCTAGTTTTAGGGCTTCATTGTTGTTGTTTACGCGTACCAGAGTCTTTAGTGTTAAACTGAAAAAAGATAAATTCAATGAATATTACTTCCCTGCATAATTTTTAGTGCAGAACATTTCAACATTTGCTTATCGAAATCAACCTTTACCATGCACCCTTCAGCCATTTGCTGTATTACCCTTCAAGACTCCAACTTCACCTCACCTCCTTCACATTTACGACACCCTCCTTGCTGCAGAGATCACACTGATCTTCAGCTTATTTACCCTCATGACACATCACTCCCATGTGTCCATCCTCTACCTGAGCATTCTGTCTCTCTTTTTTTTTTCTTCTTGGCTTCTTTCCTATCTACCCTCCTTTTCCCACTGCTGAACAGAGGGCACAGCATCCAATGCTTTTGATACGAGAGTGCTAGAATATTTGATTTACAAATTCTGTTTATGCAAACATGCATATGTATTATTCCCTCGCCATTAAAGGACAGATGGGAGTACTGTGAGTCCAGTTTTACTGGGTACCATATAGTAAAGTTTTGATCTTCAGGAAAAGAACATCATGCTGGGGCTGGAGAGATGGTTTAATGGTGAAGTAAGTCTTCATCTTGCAAACAACCTGAGTGTAGAACCCAGAACGCCTATCAAGCCGCTTACAATGAATAGCCTGTATAACTCAAGCTCCAGATCTGATATCTTCTCTGGCCTCCATAGGTACCTGTGCTCATGTGTATACCCACACATGGATGTACACACATACACATGAAAATAAAAATAAAATAATATAAAATTTAAAAATAATGTCCTACAAATGTCTATCTCTGTAATATAAAAATGTATGACATAGTCATACTTCTGTTTAGATATAAAAAAATCACTGGATATTCTAGGCAGAAATATTTTAGATTATATTGCTCAACTTTCTGCCACTATAATGAAATACCTGAGGATATTAATTCAAAAGTGGAAAAAAAGTATATTTTGGCTCACCATGTTAAAGGTTGTAACGTAAGGTCAGAGGATCCCATTTGCTTTGGAGTTCTGAAGAGACAGCAAGAGAACATGGCAGAGCAAAACTGCTCCATTTACTAGCCAAGAAAGGAAAGGAAAGCGTCTGGAGACGCCAGTTACAGCCCCACCAAGCTGTGCCTTCAGTGATCTAAGGATGTTTCATAGGATTATCAAGGTCACATTTGTCAGATGTTTGTGTTAACTCCAGAGTGTGTGGAGTCTGATTAACAAAGTCCTAACTAGACCTTTCAGAGTTCCAGGTTCAGTATGGAGGTCCTGATTCACTTGGAGTTGATTTTAGTGTGTGGGGAAAATTAGAGGGTTGAGTTTTCATTTTCTGTAAGTGGATATCTGATTTTTGCAACACCATCAGTTGAAGATGCTTTTTTTGCTGTTGTTGTTCTTTCTAATGTGTCTTTTGGGTTTCTGTTTGTTTGTTTGTTTGTTTGTTTTGTCAAAGATTAGGTGGCTATGACTGCATGGACTTGTATGTGGGTTCTTTATTCTACTCTCTTGATATGCATATCTGTTTTTGTGCCAGTACCATGTCGTTTTTATCACTGTGGTTCTACAGTATAACTTCAGATCAAATATGCTCATCTCTGCAGCATTGATTTTTCTCAATATTGATCTTGCTTTAAAAAAAAAAAGAAAGAAAAAGGAGAGACAAAAAAAAACCTTAATGGTTTCCGTGCCTCTAATGGGAACATTTTGATAAACAAATGTTTAACATGTAGGACTTTGCAGACATTCAAGATCCAAACTCTAGTGCAGACCTGCCTTATAGTCCATGCCTAAGAGTGAATAAAGATGCTGCTCTATTTATGATGAAGTTATATTACAATAAGCACAATATAAGTAAAAAAGTATTTGAAAGTTTAAAAATATTAATGTAGCTAAGCTATATATTCTAGAATTCTTTTTTTATTCCTTCACATCATCATACATCTAACTTGGAACTACCACTGGATGCCTCAAGCCACCATCAAGACAGTATCTTACTACACATTTCTAGTTTAATAAAAGACTACATTTCAAAGCAAGTTTGCTATTGAATGTATATTGCTTTCACATCATCATAAACAAACAAAAACTACAAGTAGAACTACTGTAAGTCTAGGACCAGCTCCATATTTCCCCTAGAATCTTATTGTCACTGTTTCCACTCCATGTATTACCCAACCTATGACCTGGTTAGGGTACTGGTGTGCACTCTTTGTCTAAGCAACCACTATTCAACATTTGCTTTATTACCAACTGAAACCCAAGACAGTTGAATTTCCTCCTGAAAATATTAGTCAATCATGCATTTATTCAATGCATGTTTTGAACTTCAAAGCAGGGCTTTAATTGCATTCCAGTAAATTTATTCTCTTTTTGTTTCATAGCAGCCTTCAAACCTGATAAGAAAATGTTTACTTCTGGGTTTCTTTGGGCTTTGTAGAAGGTATCTCTCTTAGTTTTGTATCATCAGTAAAATTTAATGAGCCTATCCTTTTTACATTTATTTTAGTCACTGATAAATTTTGCAAAGTGGGAAGATTGTGGTGTGGCTTTATTATGTCTACAAGTTTATTTGCAATTTGTCTCTCCTGGGTATTGTTTCTCTTTTTTAATTAGTTTATTTATTTTTATTAATTACAAGTTTATTCACTTTGTATCCCAGCTGTAGCCCCACTCTCATTCCCTCCCAATCCTTCTCCCATCTTCTCCCATAACCCTCCCCAAGTCCACTGATAAGGGAGATCCTCCTCCCCTTCCCCCTGGCCCTAGCCTATCAGGTCTCATCTGGACTGGCTGTACTGTCTTCCTTTGTGGGCTGGCAAGGCTGCTTCCCCATCTGGGGGAGGTGATCAAAGAGCCAGCCACTGATTTCCTATCAGAGACAATCCCTGTTCCCATTACTAGGGAATCCACTTGGAGTCTGAGCTGCCATGAAATACATCTGTGCAGGGGTTCTAGGTTATCTCCATGCATGGGCCTTGGTTGGAATATTAGTCTCAGAAAAGATCCCTTTGACCAGATTTTTTTTATTTTTGAGACAAGGTTTCTTCTGTGTAGCCTTGGCTGTCCTGGACTCACTTTGTAGACCAGGCTGGTCTCTAACTCAGTGATCTACCTTCCACTGCCTCCCTGAGTGCTGGAATTACAGGCATGCACCACCACACCTGGCTAAGCTAAGATTTATTATTTATATTGTTGGCATTTTTCTCTACATTCTGAAGAAATCTACCAATGATAATAAAATTTTGTATGTAGGCAGTGGAAGGCTCATATTATCATTGTGGGTTCTTCTTTGGAGAGTTCTGACCAACCTTGTAATTAATCACAAAGTAGTCTGGCCCTCTTGGAAATTTACAGAAATTTGCAAAAATGGTGCTCCTTGTTATTTGAGAGAAGACAACAGTAGGTGTAAGGCTGTGGAGTCTTCAAAGACTATCTGTGAAATATAATTTCCCTAATTTGTTGTTTCTCACAGGTCTGCATCATTGGAATTTGGAACTCAGGAGACTAGCCTAGAAGAGCATCAAAGTACATATTTTGAATACTACCTCTCTTCACAGAGGTATTAATTAAAGAACAGTGTGTATGCCTTTGAAGACTTCAAAGAGTTATACAGTTGACATCCATGTATCACGTAATGTAAGAGTGAAAGGTCAAATGTGCACTAATGTGGGCCAAGAATCAAAATGTCCTAGTGAAGAAGTCACTGCAGGGAAGGCAGTAGCTTCGTACATCTTGAATTCATACAATGCCTCGTTAACTCTACTTTGCAGATTAATTCGAATTGATTCGTTTGTGAGATTGCACCATGGCCTCAAATCTGGCTACACACAAAGAATAATTGTAAACAGCAATGAATTAAAGTCAGAAAAATAGCTCTAAAATGCTTGGCTTCATCTGAACATGGTTTTTAAAATATAACTGTCTTTTTAAAAGGAGAAGAACGTAAGATGAAAGGAAAGACAAGAGAGACTATACACTATATAATAATAATAATAATAATAGCAAATTTAATAAAGGGTGCTGATGGTACTGATTTATTACAAGTACTCCAAATTGCAGATGAAGTATTTGAAATGATCCAGAAATGATACAGAGATAAAATGTTGAAATAGCCACTTAATCTTCTAAGAAGCAACTAATTCAATTTGAGTAAAAATGATCAAATACACTAAAAAAAAAAGATGATGAAAAAAAGAAAAGGAAAAATAAAGAAGGCTGCTGGGGGGTTGTTCTTGTGCCTGATTTTGATTCTGGTTGCTGGCGCTCAAGATCTGGTTACTCTCTGATACACCTATCCTTGTTGTGTAAACCTACCTAAGATTATACCTGATTGCTTCATTGATTGATTAAATGGCCTATACCTGAGTAGGGCAGGATGAGTTGGGCATGGCTGGGGTTCTCCCAATTTGGGTTCAGGAGAGTCATGGGAGATAGGCAGACAGGAAGTGAGAGGGAATGGAGATGTCACAATGGATTAGCATGGAGAAGAAGCCACATAGGCTAGGAGGAAGGACTCCAAAGATGGTGTAGATGAAAAAGCGCCAAGATAAAAAATATAAGTAAGTATATTGGGATAATGGATAAAAGATCGACCAGATGAGGATGATTATGGTGGATGACATTGGATGTGGGCTGAGAAATGGATGGTGAGGTTATTGAGATAGTGTAGGTAGAAAAATCTGCCTGGCCCAAGGTAAATAAGGCAACTATAAAATCTAACAGATGTCTGTGTCTTATTTTTTGTTATCATGGGTTAAATAATACCAGTGTTAATTATATAGCCCAGAACTCATTTTTTAATTTACTAAAACAGAAGGTTTATGCTTATATTAGGAGAAACAAAGATTAACTTCAAAGCACTAGTTCCTAATAACAAGAAAAAAATAGAGTCAAGGAATTGGCTCAGATAGTAAAGTGTGTATGCCAGCCTAAGTACCTGAACCAAATTCTCATAATTCATGAAAGCAGAGAGAGAGAGAGAGAGAGAGAGAGAGAGAGAGAGAGAGAGAGAGAGAGAGAGAGAGAGAGAGAGAGAGAGAGAGAGAGAGAGAGAGAGAGAGAGAGAGAGAGACAGAGACAGAGAGAGAGTTTTTCTCAGCAAATTTGCTAATTTCTAACTTCAGTTACAGACCAAAATGTAAGATTAAGATGAGAAATTTTAGGAGGAAACATGATTACAAACAACAAGCACAGCCCTTCTCTTCCAGTTTGTCTAATTAAAAAGCATCTAAGTGCTCATGCCAATGTCTGCACACTGGGATTTTGCAATGGCAAAAGGTCCTCTGTTAGAGCAGAACATGCTTTTCACCACTGGCTCATCTCTCTGGATCTCATGTTTTCTTATAAAACATATAGACATATTAAAAAGCAAGTGTTGTATAATAATTTTATCCATCTACTTCTAAAAACTGCAACATGACACCAATTACTGAGAGATCTTAAATATTAAAGAATATGCATGGCAGTGACAATCTTTGAAACCTCAGGAGACAGGTGTCTAGAATCCAACAAACTATTAAATTATATAACTTAAAAGGTGTAATGATTAATAAGCACCTTATATATTTGACACCTATGAATTTCAGACAAATCAGTAGAATATTAATACCCTCCCTCTCTTAGCCATTGCAATACTAAATATATGGTATTAAATCTTGGCAATCTAAGAAACATATCTAAATTTATTTCAAAACAAACTCACTTTTGTATATTTTCTATAAGCTCTGCACTTCCTAAATAGTTATAAGAAATAGATAGTCATGGTTTAAAGAAAAAATTCAGAATAATTTCAAGTGACATTTCTAACCAAACAGACTTTGAAAAAATTAAAGTCTAAGAAATCAGTCAGATCTACTCTCTTGGCAGAAAAAAAGACAAATTATATCATCTATAACATTTCAAATTAGACTGATCAAAATTAGTCTATACTGTATAGAAATTTCTAAACCTACTAGGAAAGTGTACCAGGTGACCTAGTATTTTTACCATCCTAATTACTAGGTTCCTTTGAATTTCACTCTTACAGAGACCTGCTTTTATCTTTGCAGTAATGATCCAAGACATTAAAATCAGGCTTTTGAGTGACTCAATTTTGCCTTCTTGGGTTCACAGAGTATTTATTGATGTTTCATGCTGTCTTGTCAGAGAGCACTTACAACATTAGTAAGGTTAGGGTGTAATTAGGGGGAAATGTGACAGGTGAAGAGAAAGCACACAGTTTTCTTGGTTCCAGGATTTGATTTCTGATTTTTCAAGGATGATGGCTTATTTCATTTTCACTGAAATCTTTGTGATGGTTTAGACTTCTGAACAAGATTTGAAATATCTCATCTAACCTAAGGATGCTGTCTAAAGCCTGATGAATGCAACTTAGAAAGGAGAAACGAGACAGTAAATAACGAAGAAACATGATTCAGTCCTTAGATATTTTGGCTTGTATGCTGACGAGAAACTGCGGCAGTCACTGTCTCATACTGAAAGGATTAGGGAGGAAGCTGTGCCTGGAACAAGTGATGAGAATAGCTTTTATTCAGTTACTGAGAAAGTGAGCAAAACTAGAGTTTCTTAGGAAGGTTTGGGGTCTGGCTTGGGCAGGACTCCTGGTAAGAATGCTGCTGAAGTACTTGGCTTGGTTCAGATGACTTATTTCACGGATAACTCTATTAAGTGTATTTCAAAATTCCCTTTATGGACGTTCTCCAGCTCGAAATTCTCAGAGGTCAGAAAGAGTCACAAAATGAAGCAAATCTGTTAGATTTCATTGTTTCTGCCTCCTCTAGGGAAGCCCATGGGTCCTTGAGAATCACATATCCCATTCTGTGAGTATACCTTTATCTATACCAGCCATCCTGTGCCGGCCACCATAATCACCCAGAAAATTCAGGGGGAAAGTTAGCCGCTCATTTTGAACATTTGAAAACACTAAAGTTCTATTTCAGGTTGAATTTTACTTTATAGAAGCTGTCAACAATTTTGCACAGGTAAAAAGAATTAAATAGATACCTGTAAAGTTGGCTGTCTAAGATTTTAGATGTGCTTTTATTTTCCTTACCATTATGTTAGATGTATACATGCTTTCTAACTCTCCTAGATGTATGATCCATCTTTTTCCTTCATTTTCTCATTGGGTCTAGGTAAGCTGGGGGAATCCATGATTTTGCAGCAATAGAAAAATCACGTAATTGTTGTAAATATTGTTTTAATAAAATAATTTTTGTTTCAGAAAAAAAACACCCTTCCATTACATTTTTAAGTGATTGATAACAAAATACTTGCTATTTTCCTATTGCTTTCAAATATAGTTAACTATTCAGGGGCTTCTAAAGGAAACTCTACGAAAATGAATAACATGGTTATTTACAAGTACATAGAGAGCTCATAAGCAATTTAATACTTATAGGACATTTAATATATTGGATAATAAAAGAGAAGTTGAAATTATCTCCATGTTATTTGAGTTATAGGAAACACTCAGTTGATATGTTTTCTATTTTGACATTGATTGGTGATTTATTAAAGTTTCTAAGGGGTTACTGGACTACAAAGGAGTCCCTCCTTGTACATTAAATTCAGTGTATGTCTTGGTTTAAATTTTTACAGTTAAAACATTTATTGTATATGCTCAAGATGTCCAACATGGTCATCTTGATAAGCATGTAACTAATGAGATAATTATACAGTCAAGTGAAGTAACATAGCCACTGTCTCATACATTTGTCTTTCTTTTCTTTTTTTTTCTACAAGATCACCTACTGTTTTGGTAAATTGTGAATGTACACAATGCTATAATGATGGTATTTTTGTTGTACATTAGACTTCTATGTTTACTCATACTTCATAACTACTTTGTTGTATGGCAAGGAAAACAACACATGATCTCATTATATTCAGAATCTACAAAAAGAAAAGCAACTGCATAGAAACAAGGAATAAAATGATATTTACAAGAGACAGGAGGAAGCTGAAAGATAAAGATCAAACTGAATTTTAAAAGTTTATTTTGAACACTTCAATAAAATTGATAGACTGCTTTTTTGTTGTTGCATTGTTCCCTTGATGATAGTGAACTAGAGTCTAAAATCTCAGAGACTTCATGGCAGGGAGTAGGCTGAACCTTATGTAAAGATAGTCAGACCTCACAACTCAAACAAAAGTCACTAGCATCAGGACATACAACTGATGGCAAGAAATGAAGACAAAAGGAGTGGATGGAAGAAAAGACAGATGTTCATTGTGACTGTGATCCTTCATAGAGAAGGATCAGGGAGAGCTGTCTAGGTCATGGAGAAAGAGCTCATGACTTCAATGAAAGAGATTGCAAGTCCTTATGGGAGAGGGAACAAAGCATGTTGTGATCACTCACACAAAGTACACTCGCACAGTGGCAGCAATAGAACTAGATAATGCCTCCCATTGTTGTCACCAGATCTCGCTCCAAGCAAGGTATGGCATAACATACATGAACTTAGAATTGAATCTGTGCCTTTGATATTAAGGATTAAAAGGGCATATGTCTTTTGTTTATTTGTTTGTTTGGTTTTATTTATGGCTATTTACTGTGTCTGATATCTTCAAATTCATGTAACGGGATTCCCTGACCAGTTTTGGTGTCTTTCCATTCCTTTATCCTGAGTTAACTCCACTAGCATTTCTATGTTTCTCTGTGCAGCAGCACTATTAAACTATGTATTGTGTTCAGGGACATAACTCACCCACTAGAGAGTTTCTTGGCCCCTCAGTTTTAAATATAAACAAAAGCCAAATCTGGCCGACGAGTCAATACAGGGATAATTGTAGCCTTCAAAACATACATGCCCTCTTTCAGAGGTCCCTCAACCAAACATGGCCCAGTATAGCTTGTTCATGTGAAATCATACCATGTTTTATTAGAAACCTACTGTTCACATCCCTGCATGTATTATTTGTGGTAGTTTTGCAATACAAGTACAGGGAAGGACACTGTGAAATCTATTTTGTGCTGTACATATATTGTATTTATAAACATAATATATGAATAAAATATTTACAGTTAAGTATAGGAGTTCAGTGTCTCTAACTCATTTAAATTATTGTTTAACTATTTAAATTAGTTACTATGTGGCCATTTAGAGAAAAAGTCTTCAGCTCGCTGATGGAAATAAAATTATCCAGGTTTTTATTCAAATGAAGGTTGCTCCCACCAAAGGTAGCTGTGTGACACTGGTGTGTGCTCTTTGATATCTCTCAGGCTGCTTTTCCTTGCTCTAACTGCTATAATCAAGCCTCTTTCTAGATGTTATAAGGAGTATTTCAGGCTCCATAATGGGTCATTGTTACCATCAGCACTATTTCATTGAAGACCTTTAGTCAAGGATAGATTATGCTGGTAGACCCTTTATTCTTTCTAGAACATTTTATTTTCAGTAATTTAGAGGTATTTGCAATGAAGATCTCACCACTGAAATCTAAGACAACCACGTTGCCATGATGTGATTCAAATGAATACAGATCTATTTAAATCAGTTGTGGAGTGGTGGCAGCTTATCATGGGCAAAAGCGTCCTTCCAGCAAATCTATAAGAATGGGATCACTGAGTATTCTGCATACACTACAATGGTAAGACACAGACATAAATTTGTGTGTGAATTTACATTTGTCAAGCAGAAAGTTGAGCTCTATATAATTCTATCTGAAGTTCTTCAGCAGTCATGCTTGTGTGTTTGTTTTTTGCCTTAATTTTGTTTGCTGTTTTTAAGTATGAGTAAAGACATTTGACTATTCCATTTACCCTGTGTTGACCTCATTAGTGTTTCTTTGTGACTGAGCATACCGACACTATTCTAATTTCTCCCAAGGACTAAATTCAACAACAAAAAGCACTGGGATGTGGGGAAAACAAGTCTGTGGAACTCCAAAATTTTGAAAAGGTGTCTGTAGCAAATATGTTCAACCTCCTTGACTCACAGCTTAGTTCTCTGTAAAAGGAGGATATTAATACTTCTCCCCTGGAAAGAATGGAAACATTTCATTATGTGAAGTCATATACAACAACTATGTTTATTATCAGAAAACAATGATGACAAAATCAGAATTCCAAAACTCTTCAGATTGTATACATTTCATATATGTGGGGAGTTTGATACTATAATTTTATCTCTAAAGAGAATTTCATTGTGTACCCATCGCCTAGCACAGATTCACATGTAAGATGTAGAACAAATATTTTTTAAATGGTGAGTGAATGCAAATCTGTAAGGATGCCTCCGTATAAATCTATTCTACTGATGAGGGTGGAGGAATAGCAATATCTAGATAAAACGGGCTGTTATAGAGTTATAATATTTAAGACAGTAGTGTGTACTTTAGTAACTCCTTGCTAACTCGTTTATAGTATTTGATGTAACTTTTTAATGTTTGATTCGGAGTGAATTGGCAACATGAATCTTGTATGTCTAATCCTGAAATCTTCTGTGTATGTCCCACTGGAATCTGATCAACCCTATTATCCAGGAAGACACAAAGTACTACGGGGCCTGTGGAAAGCTATGTAAGAAAGAAGTGCAGCACACAACATCATGCAGTAAATGTTACTGGAAATGCAATCAAATCTATATTAATTGGACGAATTGAAGATTATAAATGCTTCCTTGTCCTTCCCTCCACTCTTCCCTTCTGACCCTCCCCTTCCCCTCCCTCATCCACACCCTTCAGCCTGCTTGGGTATTGATTGGGATTCTAGAAGACTTTATCTCTTTGCAATGAGCTGCAGTGTGATTATAATCGATTGAATGATTCAAAGCATAGGCTACCATTAATTAACCTTTCTACTTCACAGAATTATAAATGATATAATAAACACACACATGTGTATATATATTTATAATGCCTTTATAGAAGAAATTTAATGTTACTTTTAGACTTTAAATAATTAGAGAGACTCCCTGTACTCTGCTCAAAGTTTGGCTATGAATCTGAGCACATGCTTCAATTCCCTGATACGTATACTCTTTCAGAAGCTCCTTGTGGAAGGTTTCTGTCCTCCTCCCTGTCTTCTCCTTCTTCCAATGTCTATCCTGTTTGCCCTTCTGCAGGAGGATTAAGCATCTTCTCTAGGGTCCTCTCTGTTGTTTAGTTTCTTTAGGACTATAGATTTCAGTATGTTTATCTTATATGGCTAATATCCACCTATAAGTGAGTATATACCATGTGTATCTCTCTGCTTCTGGGTTACCTCATTCAGGGTGATCTTTTCTAGTTCCCTCTTTTTACCTGCAAATTCCATTATTTCCTTGTTTTTATTGCTAAGTAGTATTCCATTGTGTAAATGTACCGCAATTTCTGTATCCATTCTTGAGTTGAGGGACATCTAGATTGTTTCCAGATTCTGGATATTATGAATAAAGCTGCTATGAACACAGCTAAACAAATGTCCTTGTTGCCTGGGCATTTTTTAATATATGCCCAGGGGTTGAATAGCTGATCTTGTGGTAGCAGAGAATCTTATGGAAGAAGAGGGAGATAGAAAGACCTGGAAGAGACAGGAGCTCCACAAGGAGCTCAACATAGCAAAAAAGAAAAAAAAAATCTGGGCTCAAAGGGTCCTGAAGAGGTTGATGATGCATGGAGAGGATCTAAACGACTAGTCATACAGATGTAGTCCATGGGCAGCTCAGTCTCCATGTGAGTTCCCTAGTAAGGAGAGCAGGGGCTGTCTTTGACATAGGCTTAGTGGCCAGCTCTATGATCACCTTCTCCTGGCAAGGTGTCCTAAGAAGGCCACTGAGAAAGAGGATCTAGAAGGTTCTGATAAGACCTGATAGGCTAGGGTCAGACAGTATGGGAGAAGGATTTACTCCACTATCAGTGCACTAGGGGAGGGGCATGGTGGGGGGATGAAAGAAGGAGGATTATACAGAGAGGAGATGAGGGAGGGGGCTACAGCCAGGGTACAAAGTGAATAAATTGTAATAAATAATAACAATAAAGAAAAAAATAACAGAAAAAAGAACTAGAGAGACTCTAAAGCCTTAGACAAAATTTAAACACAAGTGAATACATTTGAAAACCTTTCCTATAAATAAATCTAAGCTTTCAAGTTAGTGTTATAAAACATGGAATTTAGCCACCTCTCAGCCACCTTAACCAGGACAGACAAATCATATCAGATAGTTGGAGTAGTAGCCCCAGATAATCAGGATTAAATATTAATACAAAACCATGCATCCCAAAACTTTTATTTATTACTAAACCATAGCTTCTATGTTATAATAGGATCCCCTCCAACCTATGACAATCATTAAAATTAGATTTAGAGCTATGCACTATTTGGTGATTATTCTAATTGGGAAGAATATCATACAGATTATGTTTGCATTGGTAGGGTTGCTTCATATGGAGCAAGATGCTACTAATATTTTTATGTCACATGATTTAAACAAGTATTATCATCCTATAAAATGTGATCCTCCTACATTTCCAATCTTTAAAGCACTATTCCCAAGATGTGCCTTACTAAAATATATGCATGCTAAACAGAAATGAAGAAATCTTAGAGTTACCAAGATGGCTCAATCGGTTCAGTGAGCAAAGGCATTTGCTGACAAGCTTGACAAACTGAGTTCAATCACTTGGACTCCACATAATGGAAAGGGAAAACCAACAACTGGAAAACTGTAAGTTGTGTTCTGACTTACATACACACACAAACTCACAAAACACACCCTATGACAACATTTTTTTAAATATGTATTTATTTTTTTGTATTCTTTTTTTAAGATTTATTTATTATTTATACAACATTCTGCCTGTACACTAGATCTTGCTATAGATGGTTATAAGCTACCATGTGGTTGCTGGGAATTGAACTCAGGACCTTTGGAAGAACAGCGAGTGTTCTTAACCGCTGAGCCATCTCTCCAGCCCCAACATTTTTAAAAAGAAATAATTTCCCTTAAATTTCTCATCAAATAATTTTCAGAACTAATCCTTAAATTTGTATTATTTTCACCATCAAGCTAATAGACTATAGTCTAACTTAGAATTTTAAAAGATTATATGCTTTTTAATTTACAAATTTCTACGTTCTCCTCAAAATCCCATGGCAACTTACTAAGAATAAGGAATAACATAAGCCAGATTGAGTTGTGTATCCTATAATGTTCAAAAGGTGTGTGCAGAAAAATTATTCTTTTTATGAACAGCCTATAGAATAAAAGCACAACCTGTTCACAAATAATTTTTGTATAAATAATGTCTATAGTTACTGTAATTGCCACCATATTATCTGATATAAATCTTCATTATTATAACAAGCTCCATAGTGTGTGTTATTTAACTACTTTATAAATAATCTTGAGTTATGTTGTTATGTTCTAGCTTAATGTCTTGGGGCAAATTCCCATATGCCAAATATTAATGTATTCTTTGTCCCTTGCTCCAAAGTGCTTTAACAACCATATAATGTCCTTCTTTATATATAAATTATATATACACTATAGTTATTAAAATATGTTCACAATGAAATATGTATATGTATAGTGTTTTATTTTGTGGGTGGTTATATTTAATTTTTACATTAGCAGATGTCTGTAGTTTCCTTTGAAATGTTTATCATTGACTAAAGGACATTTACAGGGAAAGAACGGCTCTAGGCATGATAGCAATAATTGCATTTAACTTGCGAGATATATGGCTATTTATCTTGTGACTTGAAATTCACTGAAGAGAAAGGTTTGTCTGATGAGACAAAAAATTAAAGAAAATTATATGAAGCATCCCTTTTCCACTTACCATCCCTCAAGTAACACCATTAAGCAATAAAACAGACCTCCATTTAATAAAGCTCTTCTTGCCTGCTTAGATATGGAAATAGGAGGCATAATGAGATCATGAAAGGTAAGAATCTTCCAAAGCCAAAAAACCATCACTTGTGACACTGATAAAGTTAAATGTCTTGGTATCCAGAGAAGTGTCAATTTCTAGACTAGGCAGTAATTGGAAATTTAGCTTCATAAAATAATTTCAAGGAATACTTTTGCAGAAAAAAAAATACAACTTGAAGATTTCAGTCAAGGCCAGAATTTCTGACTATGCAATAAAATCTAAGGCATTCCAGCTACCAGGTCCTGGGTTGTGTACTGGCATCCTCAAATCTAAACCAAACCCAACATTTCTAGGGACTTTTCTAATTCATAAACTAGTAACAAACCCCATACACAACTTTCAGGGTGTTTCAAGCTAAGTGCTTTGTTTCATATGTGAAGTGGGGGATGTGGAGTAAGTGGCAGGGATTATATTCCCCTCAGTCTGGTGTGGGCATCATCAAACCCATTTTGATTCCATAAAACAAAGCCCTCACTACAAGACTCTTTTTTACAATCATAGATTTCTAAAGGAAGAATAAACAAGAAAGATGTGAACTTGTTTTTTTTTTCCCCAATTCTCTGCCTTTCTGAGTAATCTTCATTGCAAAAGATCTCAAACAAGCAAACAAAATTATACTGACCTGCATCCAATAAGTGAGAAATAAAATTGATGTGACAGCTGCATGTAAAATTATCTTTCATGAGTGCTTAACTGAAGTTAAAGAACATTGGGGTAGACCAGTAATCTCAATCCACGATCTTGATTTTACTGATAAAACAACTTTTTTTTTGGTCAGGTCTGTTGATGGATTTGCTCCATAATCATGCTGTCAGAGTATAAAAATATAGCTTAATAAAGGGTATACTGTCACTTCTATTTAAAAAACACATCTCTAGCAGCACTCCGTTTGAAATGCCCTATATTAAATGTCAGCTGAAACCATCATTTGTTTTTAATGAGAGGACGTGCACACACATGGACCTGAGGCACAGAGAAACTTCTCAGCAATGGGAACTTCTCCAAGGCAGTAAGACAGGAGTGAGGTGGCAGGAGGCTCTTTTTGAATAGTCAAATAGTCAGAATCTAAAACTTTTACCTTTAATCACCACCTTCACTAGCCTCTGTAACAACTCCCTGAGTCAGAGTGAGTTATTGTTCCTCTGATTTCAGAATATTACAGATTTTCAGAAGATATACATAGGCAAATGTTTACTGTTCTGTTAGTGACATACTGGAGACTTTAAATTGTAGAAAAGAGCAAAAGTAAACAAGATATGTTATATACTGGCCCTGTACTATTTGGTAGATGCTAACAAGGTGTAAGAATTGGATAAAAAAATATTCAAAGTGTTTAGTACACAGAGCATAATAATTTCACAACAAAATAACAACTTCAGAGCCTAAATAATACTAGCCCATTGTAAACACTGAGTGGTTACATGTGCTCTCTGGCTGCCATATTGGACAATGCTAACAGTAAGTCTGAAAAAAGAAGAAAAAATATTTTAAGCTTCCTAAATATCAGTGATTATCAAATATATATGCATATAAAATTCATAATGCCTATCCCAATGTGCTGTAAACTTCAGATGTGCACATAGCACCTGTGAATCTAGTTAAAATGTAAATTTCAAGTAGTCAGAGGTGGTTACTGAAAGTCAGCGTTTTAATGGGCCCAAGATGCTGCTGCTGCTGTTCCATGGACCACATTAGACATGAGAGTGTTGCCTAAGCACTGGCAGTTCACTGTCATTTCCAAAGGACTTTAATTTGCAACTAAGCAGAGCATAATTTAACATTTAATTCTGCACATAGGTGTTTATGATCCATTTTCCACCAAAGATAAATGAGACTAATTTGAAAATTATTTGACAAAAACACAAATGTCGCAAATCTTAATTTGGTCCTGAAAGCTGGGGAAGAAAATTCTGTGGTGCAAATATTTAGAAGGTATTAGTTTGATTGATTCATTGATTTCTTTTGTGCTGTTTGAAGAATTTACATATAAGAACATTTTGAAATGTAACAAAGAATGTTCAAACACATTCATTAAGTGAGCCTTTCCTTAGCTGCTCTTTGATCTCTGCAGAATTGAATTCAAGTTGAAATGTGGCTTTCCCTCTTGATTGTGTTTGTACTTTTCATTCCTTTTGTAGGACTTTACTATCTATGTTTTCCTCCTGTTGAATTGAAAGAAACATAAAGGCTGAAATGGATGCATGCGCAGAGAGATGGAGCTTGGTTTAATGTGTGCTTCCAATCTGGAGAGGTCTCAAATGTTTGCATGCAAAGCAAAGCCCTCCTCCACCCCACCCCTCCACTGCTGCCCCTGGCTAGGAATTAATGAAAACCTAAGGCTTAAATTTTTTTTTGTATCCTATCAAGAGTTTATTTATAGTCTTTACTTTTAACTCTTCAGAGTCTTGGTAATCTAGCATATATGTAAAGTCTCATATGTCCCAGCAGATCATTTAAACTGCAACAGGATGACAAGGAATTTCAATACATTTTAAAGACACTGTTATTAATTTAGTGATTCTTAGTCATGGATGATTTCACTGTGAAGTGGATCCTGCTACTGGCATACAATGGGAAGAAATCACAAATGCTCCTGTCTGTCAGTATCCCACTGAACCAACCTTAACGCACAACAGGCTGACTTATCCTAAAATGCCATTAGTACCAAAGGTTAGAAACACTACTACCAAAACTACTACAGGCATGGATTTTTGTTCTAGAAAATGTTTTAGTTATATTTACCAAAGTGTAGTTATCAATAAAATAATAAGTCAGACATCGTACAATGGGCAGTATGTATGGAGTGGAACAGTGTGAAAATCAAGAAGGAATCTTGATCTGCCTTTGTTCTACTGAGGCACTAGGCAAGTGATTGAGCCTCTCACATTTTGCTATGGTTTGGTTGAGTATCTCCACAATGGTCTATGCACTAATGGCATGGTACCCTGGATGATGTCATTAGAAAGTGTTGTGTTCTTATCAGAAGTATGTCCTTTTGTAATGGCCTTGGACCAATGTGTCCAAGATAATGAGGTGAAATTTCCTCCATCATGTGACCTTCATAAGGAACTCTAGGCAAATGAGTCTTACTCAGTCTTGGGCTGAAAATTCCAGAATTGTAAACTAAATAAACTTTCCTTGCTTAGAAATTATGCACTTTTTGTTAGGTTAATTGCTTCAGATATTGAATACATCATCTAGAAACATGACTTGCCTCAGGTATTTCAGGATAGTAGTAGAAAAATGACTAATAGAATGATGATAAGAATTTCAATCAAGAGTACTTCAATTGACTTGATATGCTATATTATGGAAAATCAATGAGGCCTTGCTCTTTTTTTTAACAAACTCTTGGATGGGAAGATGGGAGTCCTATTCATTTGGAACTGCTTATCATTCATCATTTCTCAAAGATCTGGCTTTAACCAAAAAAGCTCTCAGGGTACCCTGACCAGTATCCTGATAGCCCTGGTGGCATAATGGCGACCCATTCACGGTTGAGAGCAAATCTTGAATAACCCTATTCATCTCAGCCTCACAGAGGGGCCCAAAACTATGGCTAAAATTAATTCCCCATGTTCAACTCACCTTTCACCTCCCCTCCCCTGTCCTTCCCATCGCATTGTGTATAGAGAGCAATCAGAGGTTGTATAAGGCACATTTGTCAGTGTCTGGATGATAGCTCTGAGCTGATTCTCCTTTTATCTCCTCTTCCTTAGCCTTTCTATTTTCAAGTTCAAAGAAAGAAGTCACTTTTGAGTTCTGTCTCTCAGAATCAAGTCATAGAAGACTCCAATTGCTGTAGAACTATTTCCATTTTGGATACTCACTGATTCACAAAGAGCCAGGGCTGTATGCTCTTTGTCCTGCTGGGCTCTCCGTATTTCACAGTAGGATGTTTCAGTAAAGCCAAGTAAACTCCTATAAATGATGGTGAAAAGATTCGAGAGCTGACCCACTCATCCTGTTTTGCAGCTGACCCCTTTGGATGTGATGGGTAGGAATGACTCCCAAGAATATGCCCTCAGAATAAAACAACTCAAGTGACTATTTTGCAGAAACTACTCTATATTAAACCACTGCCTCAGTAATATACACATTATTCTCAGTTGCTCAAGAGAGCCCCTTGCTATCATATACAGGACAATATGGACTGGACCCATTGCTGCTAATATTTGTTTTCTTCCTTACATGTAGATTTTCTGCTACATCTCATGACAGCTATCTTTGTGTGGTCACTCCAACTGGTTTTTATGGCAAGATACTCCTGATCTCTTCTTGGTGGGTACTAATCATTTTTCTGTTGTCAATACAACTGAATGGCTTAGAGAAAAGAAGAGGACCTATTGTATTTTGTAGAAACTCTTTCAAGATTAAGTAGATTGGTGGCTTTACCATTTGGTGCTCAGACAAAAAGGAATCTGTTGTATTAGCTTTAAAATAAATTACTTAAAATAGTTTAATATTAGAGTAATGATTCCTTACCTTTGGTTAAATGGATTCTTTCAGTCTTATAAGAGAGTAACTAAGAAATCCAAGGCCCAAAGGATTCTTAGGAAGTTTTGCATATTTTTGAAATATAGTACTCTTGTAGAAAATCAATCTACAGAGATGTGTGTTTGTGGTTATGCGCTTTTCAAAATGTCTCTCCACTTATTGTGGAGAGCAATAGTAGAAACTGAATCTAATCAGGAAGAAATAACCTGGTCCAGATCCTGTCCTTCAGTTACAATGTTATCTTACAATAGCAATAGCGCCTGCCTGAGTGTCAGTTTTGATTTGAACTGGAGAATAGCATTATCCAGTTTATCCAATTCACAGGCTAACAGTCAAAATGAATCATGCATAAATGAGCGTGTCTGGTAATGTGACTATCATTTATTGTGTGCATACATGATCATCTAGCTTTTCGTTGAGCATTTCACATATGTTCTCACTGAACCTTCACATAGCTCTAAAAGGATCATGACATTGGCATCATCAGGCCTGGAAACCAAAGGGGTAGTGAGCCTGAATGGCCTATGGAAGGTCTGGAACTAGAATACCAGCTTGGGAAAATGGGCACTTGCCTAGAGGACCAGTAAAATAAATACAAGGGAAAATAAATGAGAAATTTTGAAAAGAGAATCTGATACATTCCCAGTGTTATAATAATCATTCGTAATCGTCAGAGGAGAAAAATCAAAACTGTTAGAAATTCATATCCTTATTTCATGCTTCATTTACTGTATCTTCAATTACATGTGAGTAAAGACACCAAATACTTCAATACTTAGGGCACTTCAAGAGCTTAATCCAGATGCTTGTGACAGACAACTGATAAAAAACCAAGTCCTCAACTCAGCAGGTGGTTCTAAGGCACGTGTTTCTAAAGGCAAGTCTCTACTCTGTCCAACAATAGTAACATTCATTACAACTAAACGAGAGTTACCAGTGATGATAACAGTCAACAGGAAAAGCACTACCATTAAAGAGAAGTTTATTCTGCTCTGAAAGCCTATAGAAGGCAACCCATAATTTAGAACTAAAGATACAAAGGGAGAGGTGCATAGCAAGGGTCACAGGTGCTCTTAAGTATCTGTGGCTTTAAAATGATCACCCGATGCCTTCTCATTGATGGTAACATGTTTGTTCATTCTCCATTAGGTGGTTAACATCAATTTGACATCTTTGAAATTCTAAGCAGAAATACAACAAACCCTATACCAGCAATTTTAGTGCCAATGATAGTATGCATGGAGAAAGGAAGATGGATGTTTTTCCTGTGAGCAAATAAATGAGGAGCTTTTAATTCTCTGCTATTTCACTTTCTCTTACCTCCTCTACCTTACCATCACATCCCCAGGTTTTAAGCAAGGAACATTTGAAACTGAGTCTATTAGTGTCAAGGGAATTTGGATGTTGATAAAAATTCACAGTAGCTGCTGACACCTCTGACTTTCTTCACATTCACAAAAGTGTGAATCTGTATGTGTATGTTTGTGTGTGTTTGTGAATGTATGACAATCTAAGAAGTATTAACAGAACTCCATTACTGGCTGAGTTGGCTGTTTGGCGAAAATCCAAGATGACAGAACATGGGTAGATGGAATTAATTAATTAATTTTAATTAATTAATATATTTATTGCTTCAGTGTCTTGAGACACTTGCTTCTACAATTCTTAAACCAGGAATGGCGAGAATCTGGATATCAGAGAAGAGCAAAGTTGCAAACACACTATTGATTGCCTTTTAAAAATGTAATACTGATTTAAATCATGAAAACTCAATCATTGCCTTTTGGCTATTAAGAAAAGTATCTTGGGCCACAAGTATTCAAGTTTACTTTGCATGTTTCTTTCAGGCATGATAATTAATAACTAAAATGCTCAGGGCTTTAGAAATATAATTTAGGCTTCAGTGTGTTCATCTCACTGCTGAGGATGTGAAAGAAAATGCAGACAAAAATGGGAGAATTCGGAGCATCGAACACGGAGTTACACATGCATCTTGTTCACATTAGTGACAAGTGCAATCTTCTGAGCTATTTTCTGTCATCTGTCCATTAGGCTGCAATGCAATTACAGAGTGAGAGTCCCTTGCTGGGTGTTTTTCCTTCTCCTTTTGGTGCTTTTATGGCCGGGGCTCAGGACTCTTGGTAGGAGACTTGAGAGATAAGAAAGAGAGCGAAGGGACTCTTTGAGAGAGCCCCTTTAAAGAAGCCGACCTTCTCTCTCCCCGCCCTTGAATCACCATCTGGCTCTGGGAGTTTGCTGCTGTACACTCCAGGACTGTGAAATTCATATGCATGATTAGCCCCTCCGTCTCCCATACCAGCATGCTTCCTAGGACAATCACTACTAGGACCAGATTCAAAAGAGCAACACAGGCTTAGTGTGAGTGAGAGGGAAGTACTCTGCTAATTAAGATAAGTAAAGAAGCTCTACCCGTAGTTTTTCACATTGCTCCCCTGAGCTAATGCTCATGAATTCAGGTTTAATAAACTTTCTGGTATATTCTCTCTGCCACCTCTTGCCATCTGTCCCTTCAATCACACCTAACAACATAGCACCACATAAGCCAGATATCATATTCATTATCTTGTGATTATTGGCAATCCCCCACAACAAGCGTTATGTCCCTTTCTTCCACTGGAAACCCTATGATATTTATCTTTAGTATGAACCAGCCAGGCAGCATTGGTCTAAGGTTTGCAAAGATAAAAATTCAGTGCATACTTACTAAGTCTCCAGAAGCTTTCTATACTGCCCTAATCCTAAAGATATAACTTTTCTCAGACAAAAGGCATAGATGCAATCTTTGCCTATACACTGATGACAGTCATGGGAAAAGATGTCATTAAATGGTGATCCTGGGAGGCTAAAAGGGAAGATGTTACCTGTAGGATAATGTTCATTCACTGGCCAGTTGTCCACCTGAAGCGTTGCATTGCCCCCATTCCTGGTGAAGCGCACAACATGGTATTTGCCATCATTGACAGGAGTTCTCTCTTCTTTGATGGAGATATCAACCGTGCCAATATTGAAGACAACTCCAATTTTCCCTTGTTCCTGTAATAAGGAAACATAAAGGGCATGATTGTCACTGACTACAGGGTTTGCTCACTTTAAAGTTGATTCTCCAACTAGCAATAAACTTGTAGTTGCCTAAAGGGAGCTATCAGTATGAAGTTAATAATAGTATCCTACATTTCTTCATGGGCTTTCATCCTGAATAAAAAAAAAATGGTCTAAAGCCACCCAAATTGATCTCACTGGCTGCATACTACAAGTTACAGCATCCAATGGACTTTAGTGAATATATATGCTACTGTGGTAGAACTTCCCAACAGTTAGGTGTGGTAATAAAAAGTTCATCTCTGTGACATGGATTGGGCCAGCCTCCTAAGAGAAGCTAATAAGACACTAGATCCTGAATTATTTCATATATAGGATCCAGAATTAAAGGAATATTATTAGTCTGAATGCACATTTTGAAGCAAGTCAAGGCCAAGATAAAGAGTACTGAAATGTTAAAAGCCAATGGCAAAGAACAGACATTGTAGACCAGATCCTTGATGGTATTTTCTGCTGTTCATAGGCACACTCAATCGTACTTTGAGCAAAGGGCAACAAAACTGAGCAGAAGTTTTTAGAAAGGTGACATTCCAGATTTGTAGCCATATTGTTCATTTAATCTAGAGATAACATATTCATTCTTTAGTTTTTTGTCATACAGTAAAAGGCAATATTAATGGCTCAAAATGACTTTTGGGGCAGAAAAATTGCAAAGGATTCTAGAAGACACATTATAGCAATGAGCATGAAGGTGATGGAGATGATGATGGGGGTGGAGATGAGATCATCCACCTCCGGGGAAATGCCTGGAAATGCTGAACCATACCTAATAATGCCATTATAACTCTTACTCTTTCCCATTAATAATTGGTTATGACTAAGAGTTGGAATTGGTATTCATGATGAAACAAAATGAAAGTGGCTTTCCTGGTCAGATACAATCAGCTTCGTTAACCTTCTGGAACAGCATGACAGCTCTGCAGAGCATGAGAAGGGATGGAGCGAAAGATAAGCAGGAGTGTTTTCCCTATCTCTGTAGTTGTCTGGCTTATTGACAATAGCCTGGGCACTAGATGGTAATAAAATGTAGTTGTCATTCTGACATTTACAAGGCTGAATCATAGTATTTTTTTTAATCAGCCTTTCTCATCCACTATTTTTTTTTGAGTAGTAGAAAGGGGGAAAAACAAGAAAAGAAAAAGAGAGAAAGGAAGAATGGTACAGTTAAAGACCAGATTCCATATCACTTAAGTTTTAGGAAATATTTTATAGATCCTCAGATTTAATAGTCTTCCATCCATCCATCCATCCATCCATCCATCCATTCATCCATCTATTTATCTACCAATCCATTCAATACATAAATGTAACATTAATACTTAGTATACTTGAAAATTATGATTATTTGTGGGATAGACACTGGTTTCCATATATTTTGGAACAATTCATTTAGTTTCAGGATGTATGCTTTCTTCAACTTGCCATTTATCTACTTTGTCCCTTACTATGTAGATGTATCTCAAAGCTGACAAAAGAAAGAAGGAAGGAAAGAAAGGAAAAAAAGAAAGAAAGAAGGTAAGAAAGAAAGACTAGTACACAAGATTCTTTATCTTAGAAGGGAATAATTAAGACAGACTGATGAATCATGTTGTTAGCACTCAGAAAAAAAGAGCAAGGGTAGACATTATTGCTTCCTTTGTGCCCAGATAGCATGGTCTGAGATATAAAGTGTTACCTATATTTCTGATTTCCTAAACCCTATAGAGAGTGGTCCAGTTCATCCCCACATGATAACTAAGTGGAATCATTTCCTAAGCCTCTGTTTATTGGTATCGATGTGATCTCAGATTTGTTTTGGCTGGTTTGGTCTCTCTATATTAAATAACAGAACCTACCACTGGGAACTATAGAAGGAAAGAATACGTTGATAGGGTCTTTGTTGCAGTGTTCATGATCACAATGAGTAATACTATGGTATATTTCATCCTTTTTATTTGATCTTCAGGGAATTTGGAAATGATGTGGCTTAACTGTTCTGTATCAGAGAGGTGTCATTCATTATTCATTTCTTTAAGGATGTGGGAATGAATGGGTAGGTGGGTGTTAATGCCCTCACAGGGAAATAAGCCAGGGTATAAAAGCCTGAATCATCAGATGTTTACAGAATGACAGAACTGGAGGAGTTAAGAAAACACAATCTCTGATGCCATTATTCCTCTGCCCACCCTACAAATGTGGGCTGTTTATTTCATTGTGGTTCTTCCATGAGAAACTACTACATAAATCCTGTATGAGTGGAAAAGCCTGCCAGTGATTCAGTTCACCTCTGAGTCACTAATTAATCATGGAAAGAGAACAGTGTTAGTGTTCTAAAGGGAACGGAGACCTCAGTGCTCTGCAGCTTTCAATGACAGAGGAGGCAAAGGACAGTTCTGGCTCAGCGAGTTACATGATCTACAAACTATATTCTTGAGCAGATTTTCTACAAGATCCATAATAGATTCAGGACAAGAAAAGGTTTATCCTCTGCCAGAATAAATAGTTGGTTCTTATCTTAGGTGCCATATATTCGAATCAGGATTTCCAAAAGGTCTTCTGTCAGCACATTGCCAAATCCAGTGTAGACCCTCACTCAGATGTTCCTTTTTGCTTCCCACAGTGGTAAATGTGGCTGTGCTAGACCTCAGATGTGGTCTCTTTATTCGCAGTCATAAGATTTCATTATTATCACCTCCGTGTCATTTGTCATGGGACCACAGTGGTATTATAATCCGTGGCAAACTGCTTTGTTTCAGTTCATTAGCCATCATGGAAGCCTTGTGGCAAATACCCATATAGTTGCCCAGGCTTGAATCAATCATATGCAGCGGCCATGAAAATAAACTCCTGCGGTCCATGTGCCTACAGAAGTAAGAAGTGCAGAATAAACACATTAGCTTCACATCATCCCTCCCTGACCTTGCGGCAACTTACTTAACTATTCTGAACCCATTTTTTTTAACAATATGCTGTGAGGCAAGCGTCCACTTTCACATTCTTCAAAGGACTATTATAATGAAATAATATGGCTTATGAGATGAATACTGTAGTACTTTTTTTCTCTTTTACTAATCTGTACTTGTACACATCTCTGTTTGCAGGTGTGTATATGCAGGGTAGATGCTAGAAGATAGCGACAACTATTTTCTTTGACACAGAGCCTCTCATTGGCCTGGAGCATACCAATTAGGCTATATTGTCTGGCTTGTGTGCTCCGGAGATCTTAGTCCCTTTGCCTCCCAAGTACTGGACTTACAGACACATGGCATCATGCCTGGCTTTTTACATGGTTGCTAGGGATTAGGTTCGGGTCCTTCTGCTTACAAGGCAAGTACTCTACTCTTTGAGCCATCCCATTAGCCCCATACAATAGTACCTAATAAAAATATGGATATATGATAATGTTTTATTAATAATTAATAATTATCATATCTATGACATGAGAAATGGATAAAATCAGAGGAGACTGCATCGTCAGTAATTTGTCCATGGAAAAGAATGATCTGTCATTATTAGAGAATTCAGTAGAATGATCATGCATGGATTTCAGCACAGTACAGGAGAATATCACCCCTAGCTCCTAAAAATTCATGACCTTTGCAGTTTGTGTTATAAAAGAAGGGGGGGTTGTAATGAGAGGGAGAGGCAAAGTTCAATCTATGAAGCCTGTTGTGTGGATTATATGTGAAGCATCTGCCACATGGCTATGCAAACTTCCAGGCTGCAATATGTCAGTCCTTTCTCTTCTTGTTAGTATAATTGAAAGTAGTAGTGTGAGCTATGGGCTGGTTGGCTTGGCAGGCACTGCCATCAAGATCTATTGTGAAAATAAATGTAAATTTTAGCAAACAGAACTTTTTTTTCAAGCTTGATTTCCTGTCACAATTTGTGGTTTCTTTCTATCCACATTCCTGTGTTCATTTTATAAGCCTCTCAAACACAAAGAAAATGTAGTTGCAGAAACAACACAGCTATAAATTTTAATAACTCCAAACCCATCACCATTAAAGTTGCTACCTAAGCAATCGCTTCAATCTATGTTCTCCTTTGATATTAAAAACAAAGACAAGTGGTAAATCAGAAGACATCACCAATCATATTCAAGTGCAGCCAGGAGAAAACCTGAGTGCTTCAAGAACATCAGCCTTTTCATGGTCAGTGAGTCATTCTTTATCAATAATGCCTGTTTAGGAGCCTTCCTGGTTTCTCAAATGAGCCCAAACCCAGCTGCTTGATCCTTAATCAGCCACATTATGATTAATATGGCTGACATAACCCTAAAGATGCTGCAAGCTCTATGGTCAGGCTTTAGGAGCAGAAATATACAAGGGCAAGAGAAAAAAAAATTCAAGAATGAAGAAAGAGCTCCCCAATGACCATCTCTCTATTTGTTCAACCGTGCCTCTAGGGAAGACAGAATGCACCATCCCCTACTTCAAAATATTGGAGCTGACAGAGACAAAATGGAGATTCTCAAATGTATGCCCAGGAGATGTGCACTGGAAACATATCTCAATGGTATTACTGTTAGGCTTCCCACACAATTGTTTGTTCAGTGCTAGCCAATAACACAATGAAAGTGACGTGTAAATGATGCTCTTGTGCCTGTGCACAAAGCCCTGGTAATATTCTAGTCCACTTTCTGCAACACAGAGTAGTTAATGGTTCTGCTCGCCACATTTTCCTAGTTCTCCTAATTACAGGCTCACAGTAAGGGCAACATTGTACAGGCATTTGTGATGGATATGTCCAGGAGTCCAGGGTCAAGAAATTGTCATTGTTGAGCCAAATATCACCAGAGTCCTCTCACTGACTTGAATCACTGTCCCCAGAAAATTCTTGGTAGTGGTTGCTTTGTCATTTTGGGTCACTGAGGGAGAGTGACATGAAATTAACTGGCAATGACCATGGCTGAGGAACAATGCTTATGTACTTTGAGTACAGAGTGTTCTAGGCTATCACTGTTACGTGGCTGTCGCAGCCTGAATACTGAGTATATATTTTTAAGTAGGACTATCTTCCAGTTTCTCATAATTACCCACTATTGAATACATGTGACAAGAACAGTATTTAAGACCAGAATCCGAGTCTGTCTGACTCGAACTCATAGAGTTTTCACTGAGGCACATTTCTGCCCCATGTATTATGTGTTGTAATCCAATTTCAGTCATGTCTTTTCGTGACAATTTGTTCTGAGGGTAATGTGCCTGGGTGATATAGTCAATGCACACACATCACACAGTAGGTTTGCACTGTCTAAAACAAGAATTATGTCACCAAGTGATAACAATGTCACAGGATTACATTTCTTCATGCTCTCTCTGTTAACTAAAATGCCACTTTATAATATATGACTATATTTATATAAAAAGTTATTCTCTCGGCATAATATACATTTCATGTCCACTTCAATGCCAGCCATGTAATCTAATTTTTATATTCAAAGAACCTTAATTACTAGGTACTTTACCAGATCTCAGTAAATAATTATTAAATAAATGATGAATTGAAGTGTGTGGTTATAAATTTTAAAAATGAGTGTCTTTGCCTCTGGAGTCTAAACAGAATATTTGAATATTATCAGCTAAAGCAGATCATTATAAATATGTTCAGATTTTGTACAATAAAAGCAAAGCATATATTTTTACTTTGCTTACAAAGATGATATGCAAACACATAAGATGATGGGGTATAACTTACCTGATTCACCAGATAATTTCAGTTAAGGGAGGATTTTATTAACACTCTTTGGAATAAAATATTCTGTAGTCAGTGGAAGACGGTTTGAATATTTTCGTGCTGTCAGCTGTCTTTCTGGGAAGACCATGACATGAGCTTACTTTTTTAATCAGATGATCTCCTTTTTCTATACCTAGGTCAACTATTAGTTAAGGAGCCCTGAGGATGCACATTCTGTGTGTGGAGCTACATACTCCTAAAGGAATGATGACATAATGAACGAAACAGAGGATCTTCCTCAAGAAATCTCACAGGGAGAAGCAAGACTTTGGAAGCCACTCAACTCACAGGATCCCAGACATGACAGTGTGGACTGTCCTTGCCATCTGCTCACAATGTTCTCTACTCATTTCCTTGAGAAGCTTGAATGAAGGGTCAGAGAAGAAGAAAATATCTGCTGTGCATTCTAAAACAAGTTTTTATTCGGATTCAATCAAATGGAGACCAGTTGAGGCTGCACATTATTTGGCCCATGTTAAGTTGGGCAGATCTCTCAACTATCTGGATCTGAAGTTATCTGTATAAAAGTGAGGCACACATTACCTAGACATAGTGGCATCTTCAATAAATGGTGTTTACTGATCAAAATAAGTAACACCATGAAAAATGTGAAATGGGTAGCCTCTACAAAGAGTGATGTAATGATGATGTTATTGGTGGGGCAAAGGGATGATGAGTGATGATGTCTCTGAGGAAAATCAGGTGAGAAATGGTCTTACAGGTAACATGCAAACCACAGTACTGGCCATTCATTGTGGATGCTGCTCATTTGGAATGATTGTATCTCACTCAGAATTGGCTCCAGGGTCTGTACCAACTGTCTCCAGAAAATTTATTTTTAATGGTATAAGAACTAATTCTGTTTTTCTAGCTCTGTGTAAGTTGCAGTGACCTCTGTACCTGCTCCACAAAGTTACTGCGACCTCTCCTCCTTCTGTGCTTTACCAAGTGATCCGCTGATTCTTGCTTAAGGGAGGCCAATCAATTAAAGGGGATTAAATGTACAATCTAAAATGCTAACAGAGGACCAAGGGAGATAAGGCTGATAAATAGCTCGACAGCTCCATCTCTAACACTAAGCAAATTTTTAAAAGAGCAGGAGAGAGAATATGGATGACAGCTTAAGACAGCAGGAACTCTGACCTTAAGAGAAGAGGGTCAAGAGAGGACACAGTGACTGGTCCAAATAAACAAGATGCAAGCCACCACGGTTTTCATTATCACCAGTAACAAATGGCATCCTAAGTCACTGTGTCCTTTAAGTCCCTCCAAATGCCTGTTTCTTAGCTACTGGCTTATTTGGTAGCAGAGTTTAAACACAAGATGAAAGGAATTGTTCATTTCTGTGGGAGATCCAGTGTTTTGCCAAGACCTGGTGCAGTCTCTTGGCAGGAATCAGGTGACAGCTGGGAAAGCGGGGCTCACAGAAACCCAACACAGACCACCATCTCCTACAAATGCCTCGCCCACCCTCACTCCAGATCTCTGCTAGATCATTAAGGATCATCAGTAGCCTCAGTAGAAACCTCAAACACTCTGTTCACAGTAATAGAATCATAGCTAGGAAGATTAGAAACACATTTCAAGTCACCTAGAATTCTCCTATAAAGTACCTTGCATCATATCTACATGCCAATAAAGTGTGGTCCCAGAATCAGAACTTGGCATTCCACAAGGAAACATTTAGAATTTCACATGTTGGGTCTAATGGCAGATGTTCTAAACCAGAAACTTTGGGCTGGATCTTGTTGAATTCTGAGTAAGCCAGTGTGGTGACACGGGTGTATATGTGAGTTTAAGGACTGCTTCCTCACATTTGTGTCTCCATTCTGCTTGGGCTTTGGTTAACCAGAGGATGATTCCGGTCCCAAGAGAATCTGGTAATATCAGCATATATGTTTTATCTGTCATAAACGGAGCCATGTGCTACTTGCATCTAATGAATTCATGCCAATCATACTGCTCAATATTTCAGCAAGATACAATGAAAGATTCTATGGCTCATAACATCCACAGTGGTACTATTTAAAAACTCTACTAGGAATATAAATTCACAACAAATCTGCATGGTATTTATTCATGACTACCATTAACACACACACACACACACACACACACACACACACTCGAGCACACATGCATGCATGCTTGACTCCAGAGGCCCAGAATACAAGGTAAGCAATAAGCATCATTAATAATATTGGGCTCTTCTCCTCAGCTACGTGTTGATCAAATGCCTGTTCTATAGGTATGAACTTGGATTGAAATTTCACATAACTAATAGGTATATTCTACTTGATCTGTGCTAATTCTTTGACATGGTATTTTGACTCTCTTGCCTACTAACTCAGAGCTGTAACTGCCTAAAACATTCTCAGTACATCTCCACTGGCACAATAATATCATCTGCTAGTCCCAAGTCCTTGCCAACTCTTGATCCTTTATTTCAAACTAGGTATTTTTAGTTGTTTTGTGCAAAGATGCATGACCAGCTCTGAGGAAGTTGCACGGGAGAAATTCTTCCTTGGAAAGCGGATACCTGGGCCAAGGGAAGATGAGCAGAAGGTTCCTCATGTACGCGTACCAGGGAACACTTAGTAACCCATGGGACCCACTCTACGGTTGAATAGAAACCTCCTCACCTATAGTGATAGCACTGCTAATGCTATGGTCTCAGGGTGAACGGACATTTGTGAATATGAACACCAGACAAGCAAGCTTTCTCTGCTAAGTAAGACATTCTCAGCCACTCCCAGAGATAAACCACCATAGAAACTATTTTTTAGCTGAGAAAAAAGTTCAGGTATGTGCGTTTTGGAACTGAGATTCAAAATAGAGTGTAGGCTGTGGCAGTTTTCTAAATGATTTGTTTGGGGAAGAAATATATAATTTTAAAGAAGACCCATGGACCTGGATCAGGGATGAGCAGACTAGTCTGTGAATCTGATTGTGTTGTGGTTTTGTAAATAAAGTTTTACTGGGGCATCTCAGTACTCATCAATGACCCCCTTTTCCTCTGTTGGCAATGGCTGCCTTTGTACAACAGCCACAGAGTTGAGCAGCTTTAGGTCATGTGGCCTACAGGCCCATCTTATTTTGTTCATTCTCTGATCTACTGAGATAGCTTTCTGGTCTTTGTATGTATCCTCATTTTGACCAATAGACTATATTTAAATATTATAAATAACTCAAATGAGTGTGGGAGGGTTAAATGAAGAAGATGTACTGTATATTCTCATTAAAACATTGCAGATACATCTGAGCAGGAGTTTTAGGTCCTCTCCACGCATGTTCCTTGGTTGTCTAGGGGAGCAGCATAAGGGGAGAAGAGAGAGAGGGGGTAGGAGGAGACAAGGTATGGGGCCACAACCAGGATGCAAAGTAAATAAATTATAATAAAGAATAAATAAAAATAATAAAAAAGAAAAACTTAGGCAAAATAAAACTAACAAACAATATTGCAGATACTCTAGACTGACCCAGTTTGTTCTGGACTGACCAAGTCCATCCCTTCTTCTTTCTTACTTTTCACAGGAACAGCTATAGAAAATACTGGGAATGTGGTATATGAAAATAAGACGTTACTGGCTAGAGCAACTAAGGTTTTACTACAGGCCTTTCCCACTTCAGGCCCTGAGTATCATTCCCTCAAGAAAATAAACCCAAGTGCTTCTTAGGATTCCCCAAGTACATGACACTTAGTACAACACACAGAGATGGGATTCCACCCAATACTGACAACTTAACCTGAGTCTCAAGTGAATCCAAAGCTTTTCTTATCACCTGATGCCTATCTGTAGACCATAAACCCATTTCATGGAAATTGGCATGTGTCAGAGAATTTCTGTCTCCCTTGGATGAGGCATGTTGATAACTGGTGCATCAAAAATCCCCCTTGCAACTATCATCTGGCAGATAGAGTATAGTTCTAATAAGGGGAGACAAGATATATAAAGAATCTGCCAATTAAGCATAAAACTAATCTGTCTCGTATCCCATGGAGGGTGGTCCAGACACTAAAAGCAATTCAACCTAACGCTGTTTGAAGGTGGTCAGCTGTGGAGGCAGAGAAATAAATTAGAGGCTTCTGGCAAAAAACAAAACAACAAAAAATGAGAGTAGCAAGTAAGAGTCTGGTAATAGAAGAGATAGGGCAAATTTGTAAGTCATTAAAATTGTAATGCTATGACATTATTCCCAGAAAGTATATCTAGTTCTATGAGAGTGACTCATGTACATGTTAAAGACTGGAGACTCTAAAGACAACACACATCACTCAGATGTTAGGATTTCAATCTACTCTGTTAGATGAAATGAGAGAAAAGAATAGCATTACAACACAATGAATTTCTCAGTCTCCAGGGCCCCAGTGCATCTTCAAGTCACTTGACAACTGGTGAATAATGGCACTCTCTCAGTCTACCTGCAAGGAGAATCTACCATGCTATCATCTTGGAATGAACGCACTAAAATAAGGGCTCATTTTTCCTTTCCTAGTTATTGTAAACAAAATGGCCAGGAGACACTCATACATCAGTTCTGCTTGTCTGCACACAAGGGCTGTGGGGTGTGTGTCCTGGAAATATTGTTAATGCTAAGTATTTCATCCAGGTGATATTTTATGGTCATCTTGTTTGTCAGATTTCACCACTATCACATTCCCTCTTGGGTCAAATCAGCACTTCTAATTCAAAAGGTTGATTATGAATTATACCCAATCATGCTTTTTAAAAAGCAGCAGAGAGGAGGAAAAGATGAAATTTAAACAGTTGTAGAACATGGTGAGAGGCAGGACATTGACATCCATGACAGAATCAAATCCTCCACAGGCTTTGAACCCCAGACAGAAGCATGAAAGGGGAAGCACTTTTCCTTAGCCACGGTGGGGTGAGTGAAGGTGGCCCAGACCCAGGACTTAAAATCATGTCTCAGGAGCTGACTTATATGTGTTTAGGAGTCTACTACAACATCCACACCTATGTGTTCTTTCTTTTAGGACTTTAAAAAAATTATGTGTATGAGTGTTTTGTCTGTATGCATGTCTTATACTGTGTGCACGCCTGGTACAGAAGAGGTTATCAGATCCCCTGGAACTGTAGCTGTAATTTTGGTGCTTGGAATTGAACCAGGGTACTTTGGAAGAACAAATATACTTAAGAATCCTTCTTCCATCCCATGCTATGTGTTCTTTAAAAGAAAAATCATCAAGGACCACAGCTTCTAATTTTAATTTCCTTCTTTTTTATTTTTATTTTTAGATCAATCAAAGGTTAGGTACTTTGCATCCCTGGCTTAGCCCCCTCCCTCTTTCCCTCCCACTCTCCCCATCCCTCCCTCATCTCCTCCCCGCCCACTCCAAGTCCACCTACAGGGGAGGTTCTCCTCCCCTTCCATCTGACCCCAGTTCATCTTGTCTCCTCAGGGCTGGCTACAATGTCCTCCCCTGGGATCTAGCCAGGCTGTTACTCCCTGCTGTGTATGGGGGAGTGTCAAAGAGCCAGACATCGAGTTCATGTCTGAAACAGTCCCTGTTCCCCTTACTAGGGTCTTCAGTGATTTCCTTCTTAAATTTACCATATTCGCAGTTTCGTGCAAATGGACAAATGTCCTTGGAAGAATAGAGCACCATCCTTCCTCTAGCATGGTATGCTACATGAACCTTCACAAAGCAAGGTCTAGCGTCAGATACTCAATTATCCATGACATGTACAGTGGAACTACACACGATGCAGCAAGCATTCTACAATGGCATTTAAACAGCATGGTCTTTCTTCTCCTTTGTCTTTATGAGTACCTTACAATTTTATTCATTAATATTAAGATAGGAAGTAATTTAATTCAAAAGGTCAAGAAACATTGTTAGAAGAGCTGAACATCTGCTTGTGTCCCTGCTTTGTGTATTTGTATGTATGTGTGCATGCACACCCACAAACACAATTAAACATTTCATTTATCCGAATGCTGCATCCTCTGATCTCCTTTACATAACCACAAAATGACTCCAGAGAAAATGGTACCTTCTTTCTCTGTCAAAAAACAGGCTTAGTCCAGTTATAATCTAGACCTTCCTTACACATGACACCAAAATAGTAGAATCCAAAGCTTTCACAGCTTCTCCTCTCTGAAATATGAATGTACCATAGTCTTGAACTCAGAACATACAATAGGCTTCAGGGCAAACCAAAAAATAAGGTGATCTTGAGGCTATGTTTGCTCTACTGAAAATAGTCAGTGTTTAAGGACTATATCAACAACCCAGAGACAGAATAGATTTTCTTAGCTTAGCTCAGCTCAAAGCAGAATGGGGTAGCCTCTTGAACAGTGACAGAGATGTTTATTTGCAAAGAATCCCTTTCAGCCAGATATCAGGATTCATAGAGACGGATGCAGATCCACAGGGATGCCCTCAAAGAGCCATCTTTGATTACTCAGGTTTATCTTCCACTTTGCGGTAGACAGTGAACTGAAAACATTTGTACAGATTTTTAAGTGTTGTACATATTTGTATGTGACCTGCACAGCATGCGGGTATGTGGAGAAAGAATGGGTACATGTATGCAGAGAGGCTAAAGAGGGCATTCAGTGTCTTCCTCTACCTCTCCCTACTTTGTTCTTTTTCTGCAGGATCTCTTGCTAAAACTGAAGCTCATATTTTTAGCATATGTGGTACTATACCTCATTTTGATATGGGAGCTGTGATATTAGTCCTGGTCCTTATATTTGAAAAATAAATACTTTACATCACTGAGTATTTATATACATAATACTCAGTAAATGTTCAGGTGAAACTCACCACAATAGTGAAAGTACCTTTGCATTGGCCTGCAGCAACACTCTAGCACAGAAATTACCTAGGTTGGTTATCTCCAACGATAGTACAGTTTTTGTAGTGGGTCTATTTTAGGAGAGAGCTTTTGAAAATGAGATATGCCCTAGGCCTCTCAAGGGACTAGAGGTGCTAATTTTTGGCATATTCATCATCAGGCTTGTGATTCTTGAGAACTTGCTCTATGGACTTAGAAAGGAGAGGTTCAAAATCCATTACCAAGACCTTTAAAACACTCTGATTCTTTATTTGTACTAGACTCCAACTGAAGTCATAAAAATTTTGCAAGCAAGTTGTATAATGATCAGACACTGCTCAAAACACTAGATAAATACATGAGGCATTGTCAGACACTGATAAATACACCAGGCATTGTTCATCCTTCTAGGGTGTAAACTAGACTTTGGCTTAGTGGCAAGAAGACTTTGATAAATTCTAATTGTTCACTAGCTGTACATCCAGGGGTAAGTGAAGAGGAAGAGGGAAAAAAAGGAAAAAAGAGAACAATGTTTTTAATATCAACTTTCACTTAGCAAAATAAAGCAACACAAAATAATGAGCTCAGAACAAACAAGCACAGACATCCCAAAATGGTGTGTGTTGTGTATAATATGTCCATGTAATATTAATAATGAGTATTCCAGAGACAGGAGATTAATATTTATTATATCTCCTCTAAGACAAAAAATTCTCTCCTATTTTCAAGGGGTTGGCCAAGGATAGAAAAAAGGAGTGTGGGTATGTAAGTTCTGTAGACTTAATTTTTTTCTTCTTTATAATATATGCTAAATCCCCAAGCCCTGTGGTTAAACTTGGAGTAGAGGGTGTTTAAAGGAAATTAGGAAACATGAGGGGTACCCTGTTAAAAGAAACACTGGAGCAGTGACTCTCCATGCTGTATAAGGACACAGCAAGAAGGCAAACATCTGTTAATCAGGAAATGGGCCGGTTTTGGAAATTGAAATTGATTTAGCCTCCAGAACTATGAGAAATAAGCATTTATTGTGAAAGGTACACAGTCTATAATAGTAAGTCATAGCAGACCAAGTTGACCAACATTATAAAATGTATTTTGACAGATGTAGTTGAGGAGATAAGGGTGAGTAGGAGATTCTTCGGTGTTAAAAACTCTTAGTTTGGAAATAAAATTCAATGGATAGAAGAGGCAAATAGAAAATATTAACATAAAATATACTTACAAATTAACAAGATTATATGTATTATAAAAACTCACTAAAATTGGCCAAATTGAAATACCCAAATGGCAAGGTAGACAAAATTTTGGGCTCAGTGTAGCCAAACACAGAGATGGAAGCTAAACAACAAGGAGGACCCTAGGGAAGAGGCTGAAATCTCACTCAGAAGGGCAAACAAGATAGACATAGGAAGAAGGAGAAGACAAGGAACAGGACAGGAGTCTTCCACAGGGGACCTCTGAAAGATTTTACCCACCAGGGTATTGAAGCAGATACTGCAACTCATAGCCAAACTTTGGGCAGAGTGCAAGAACCCTTATGAAAGAAGAGGGAGCTAGAAAATCCGGGGGGGGGGGCAGACAGGAACTCCACAAGGAGACCAACAGAAACAGCCTGTTTCTCCACAAGGAGACCAACAGGGCCCAGGGCAGCCTGCAGAGACTAAGACACCAACCAAGGGCCATGCATGGAGAGGAACTAGATTCCCTGCACAGAGGAAGCCTATAGGCTGCTCAGTTTCCAAGTGGGTTCCCTAGTAGGGGGAACAGGGGTTATCTCTGACATGAACTCAGTGTCTGCCTCTTTGATCACCTCCCCCGGGCGGTTGCAGTCTTGCCAGGCCACAGAGGAAGATGATGCAGCTAGCCTAGATGAGACATGATAGGCTAGGGTCAGATGGAAGGGGAGGAGGACCTCCTCTATCAGGGGACTAGGTAAAGGGCATAGAGGGAGAAGTGAGAGGGTGGGTAGAACTAGGAGGAGATGAGGGAGGAGACTACAGTGGGGATACAAAGTGAATACATCATAATAAATAAATAAATAAATAAATAAGTACGTAATAAATAAATAAATAAATAAATAGAAAAAGAAGAAGAGGAAAACCAACCTGAAAGTCCTTAGTCATGTGACAGAATGAAAATCTGTCTTAACTTTTCATGATTTTTTCATATTGATTCTAAAAAGATATTTTGAGATGTTCTAGGACCTGAGCCATAATATGCATAAAAAAAAAAGAAATTTTAAGGTTCACAAACTGGCTAAATCTTAAAGGTTTTTCCTCTCCTACCCAGAGGTCCTTCTCTGCAGCTTTCATCTAATTATATTTATGAGACTTAGAAAGTATAAATTCAAGATAAATATAAATAAAACCCCTTATTTTCCAAGTGTACCCATGGATGCTCTAGCTTTCTCACGTAGCCATCTCTCTTAGAACAGAAGATCTGTGGCTATTTAGATAGGATATAGTTTGTGATGCATCAAGTGTTGTCCCTGTCCAGGAGGCCGGTGATCATCCAGAGATACTGTAGCATCATTGCTCCAGGAGATATTTGTGATTTTTACTATTGATAATTTATTATATCCATTCTCAGTTGTTCTTATGAGAAAAACAGAAGCAATAATTGTAGCCAAAAGAAAGTAAAAACTTAATGGGGTAGAAGATAGAAATAAGGAAACAGACTAGGGGATTGAATGAGCATGAGTAAGTTCATCCATACACATTCATCACTTCACAAATCCTTAAACATGGTGGACTGATTTCCCACCCACTTGGCTGTTTGTTGAATTTAAGGATGTCTCTTTGGGCACATGTCTACAGATCAACATCTCAAAAAGCTAGCCCTAGAACAGACAGATTCCTTAGTAACAAAAAGATAAACTTCTAGGTTGTTTGCTAGCAGACGGGCCATGCTGTCTCTGCTCACCAGGCTACAGAAACAATCATCAGTGCATCTATAGCTGAGTGCATGTACCTTTACACTATAAAAGACGGAAGGCCATGGATGTCACTGGCAGGAACAATACATAATGCTTCTAAATACAGAAGGAACAGTTGTTTCAAGAGTAGCAATTAACCATTTTTTTCCCTCACTGGATACTTACTAGTTGCTCTGTATAACACAAAAACTTTCAAATATAGATCCCATAGATTCATCAGGCCTTCACAAAGTTTGTACTTTTAAGAGAAACAGTACATAATTTTTATGTAAAGTATGTTTCAGTATCTAAAATAAAAATCAGAAGGTCTCTCTGGAAGTGTTGATGCCATAGAGTTCTGTGAGTATATATGTGTGTAGGGAGTAGTCCATTTATGTAGCACAGACTGATTTGGAATTTGTGATTCATTGGCTTAGACTTTCTTAGTTTTTGGCAAAACTAAGCCATATAAATTGAGGGTTGTTTAGTAAGAAAAAAATTAAAAAGGGTAAATTTTCAAATATCAGGCTTATAGTTGTGTAGTGTAATGAGCCGAAACTGACAAGGAGAGAAAGGGGAGGGTTCTGTTGGCCACAGTGCTCATCACGCCCTGCTGGCTTGCAGAGGTGAAGCATGAACTGTGTTTCTCTTTCATCAGACTTGCTCAATTCCGTTTTGTTAGAGTACAGCAGAGCAGCCCTCTTAAATTACAGTAACAACAACAAAGATTGGGAGTGGCAAAGGACTCAAGAGAAATGAAGAAAAGCACCATTTTTGAATGTTCTATTTCATTTTAATAACTTACGTTAGCTGATTTCTTCCTGTAGATTCTCTTGCGTTTATAGGCCTCTTAGTGCCCCATGGTGATGTTAAGCTTTTGAATAAGATTGATCTGGACTTTGAAACTTTCCTTTCTTGTGTTCTTGATCATATTTCGTAGAGAGTCTCTACGAGTCAACACTTTCATCCTCAATGTTGGGAAAATATTATCTACCATGAAAAGCTGTTACAATCATAGAACAGTACTTGCAGATTCCTAATGTGTTCGATGAGCTCAGGTTCCCTTTTGAAGTGTTGGCATGAATTAAGCAGCCTGGATCATAAAGATCAAGTTTGCATCTAATGAGTCTGCCAAAAATAAATAAAAATAAATAATTATGCAAGTGGAGCTTCTGAGAGGAGACTCCAGTCAAAATTTTAGAGTGCCTTTTAAGGACTGAAGCTCAGCAATAAAGGGCATCCTGTTAAGCAGTCTTAGAAGAAGGATTAACTTCAAATAAAATTCCTACTACAGTCTGATGGGTCATGGCAGCCTTCACCTCTACTCAGAGACACCACAACAGAGAAAAGCTGATAACGGTAAGAATAATAAATACTGGTAAAGATAAGGTTAATAAAAACCCATTAATTGAAAACTGCCTGACAGCCAGCCATTTGCTACAGAAGAGTACTTATAAATTATATGCAAACACACTTTTAGTTCTCGGTGTTCATATATTTGTATGGCTATAACCATCAAGTAAAATTTAATGTAGGTCATTGCTCTAGCACTACCATTTAATATGGAGTAAAAATGATATTGAAAAGAATATTTTAGTTATATAACAGATTATCAAATAAATAAAAAAATGGTCATTGCAATATAAGAGCCTGAAAAACAAAATTGCTACTCTGCCACACAGAGGTTTAAGTGGGCAAATAAATCATAGCCCGCTCAGTTGTGAATTTCAATCCAGCTAAGAGGTAGACACAAACAAAAGGGGCCAGCAAACTTAATTGCTTATGGAGTCTGACAGAGAACGGTTCTGAGGTGAGACCTGGACCTGGCCACAAATCAGTCTTTCTCCCATTTCTCACTTTCTCTGCAAAGATGAAGCAGCTCAGGGAGAAAAACCTGAGAAGAGAAAGAAAAAAAGAAAGAAAGAAAGAAAGAAAGAAAGAAAGAAAGAAAGAAAGAAAGAAAGAAAGAAAGAGAAAGAGTATTTTCAAAAAACATATACATCAACTTTATGTGATCTCACCGAGCAGAGAAAGGATGGCGGGAAGTTACAGATGTTTTGCTGATCTTTTCTTTTGCGAGGAGGCTATCTCATAGCTAGGAGATCGTGCCTTCATTAGCATAGCAGAAACTGTAATGAATCCTCTCTAGGCCATCCTTCTGGCACAGCTTGACTCTGGGGAGGACTGACATGCAGAACCTTAGGCATCTAGAAAGGATATGGTGCTTGAACCTGGGTGTATGTATAACAACCCAGGAGTGCTCACCTTCAGGTCATTTGTGATATGTGTAAACAGTTATCAGCAACTAGCCTTGCTTCTAATTGCTGAAAGAAAAAAAAAAAAGGTTTCCTAATGCGCAGTGAATATCTTAGCTGTTTGAACATTGTGATGAAAAAAGTTGTTAGAGAGAGGAGGTAAAATATGACTTATGAGCAAAGGACATGGCAATTTTGATTGCTAAAATTGAGTGGGGGCTGTAGAGCTTTGTACTGCAGACTTCTCTTTCCTTTCTTAGGGGCCTGGAAATCCTTTCTGGTGTCATTTACGTGCGTGAACAAGCCCAACACTCCTTCATGCAGTCCGACCATGCTGTCATTCCACATCTTGAGGGATGCGTATAATCACCATATGGACTGTGATGCCTCAGACAATAATCACACCGCTGCCTCTGATGAAACTAAAGTCCATGTGTCATTTTGAAGATGTGATTTGTGCAGACAGAGTTACATGTCAGCTGTCTCTGGACAACTGTACAACCTGTGATTTAGTTAACGAACTGAGACATCACAGAAATAACTGCCCTTAACCAGCTTCTTTGATTTACTTGGATTTACTGCCTGTCTCACATATATCTCAGTTTCTAGTAAGGTGGCATTAGTAGTTGAACAGAAAGAAAGAAGAAAAAAACAAGCAAACACCATTTTTTGATGCTAATAATTGCGTTGTTTTCAAGAAGGTAGATTTCACTCTTGAACCTGGTGTCCTACATCCCTGTGAACTTTCTGAACCTTCTGCTCCATGTAGAACCAATGATTAACCTAGCAGTTCTCTCAGCAAATGGGAGCCACCTATTCTGCTATAAATTTAGCACCATTTGTGTGTATGATGCTGTGTTAATACCCAAATGAGCAGAATCATTTCTCGTATTAAAATACCTCTTGTGCTAATGACAGCTTAAAAAAAAAAGTGGCATTAAGGTGGAGAGACAGTTTAGTGGTTAAGAGCACTTGCTACTCTTGCAGAGAACCAGAATTCTGTTACTACACCCACATATGGTGACTCACAACCATCTGTAAATTCAGCTCCTGGAGTTCCAGTTTCTTTCACCAGCATCTTCCACAGGTGCCAACACCCATGTGTGCAAACACACAAAGAAAGAGGAGACAAATTTGTTTTTCTTTAAAGAAAAGTTCAGTTGAGCATCATGACACTTGTCTGCAGCCCCAATTTTGAAGATTTAAAGATAAGAGGATCACTGCATAGTCAAGGTCAGCCTGTTCCACACAGGGCAGTTGAGGCCAGGCAGGGCTGCAGAGTGAGACTCTGACTAAAACAAGAATAACAAAAATCCACAATACAAGCTACCACTACCACAATAAGAAAAAACAAAAGTGAAAATGGGGCTTATTTCTAAAGACCTATTTAAGGAAAAACAGGAAAGTTGCTTCACTATAAAATGTGCCCGGAGCAATATATTTAAGGTCACCAAAACTTGCCATATAAGAGATGGCCTTAAGTCATAGTCACATGGAAAGCTTTATAATGGAAATGATATTTAAAATCACTCCTGAACAAAAGATAACATGGCTGAATATTAAAAAAAAAAGGTTCTGACCAACCTGCCTGCTCTAATGCCAATAAAACTGTAGAAATGAATATGTGTAGAGGTAGACTTGAGTCCAGAATGGGAACCAAAACCTTCTACTCTTTCATGTAAGGGTTGAGTCACCCTGGTCAAGTCCTTAGGACTCTTTGAGTACTACTTTCCTTATTATAGATGTGTTTTTTTCTCTTACTTTTGTTCTTTTTAAATCTTTTTAATATTAGTTACAGTTTATTAAATTTGTAACCCAGCTGTAGCCCACTCCCCCATTCCCTCCCAATCCCACCCTCCTTCCCTCATATCCTCCCTGCCCCTTTCCAAGTCCACTGATAGGGGAGGTCCTTCTCTCCTTCCATCTGACCCTAGCTTATCATATGTCTTCAGGACTGGCTGCAATGTCCTCCCGTGTGGCTTAGTAAGGCTGCTCCTCCCTCAGCAGAGGAGAGAGGTCAAAGAGCCAGCCATTGAGTTCATGTCAGAAATAGTCCCTGTTCCCCTTACTAGGATACCCACTTTGATAATTTTTAAGGCTGTTTTCACTTTCTTTACAACCTTAAAGAGAAACACAAGATGTTTCATTTCATACTTGTTTATTACTTTTATCAGAAAAATAATCACAACACCCTTTGGAAATTATCTCATTAATTTCTTAAAGGGGCTGACTAAGGTGACACATATTTTGCACAATTTCACATGAACTATAGCTTGACCAGCAGCAACAGCTCTGATGAACTTTTCAGAGTCACCTAGTGAATCAAAAGCAGGGCCAAAAAAAGATTCATATATATGTTTAACTATTTAATTCCTACCATATGCATTCAAAAATGTACCTAGGATTCCAAGCCAGAGCCAACTTTCCAGCTCCTGAATGTACAAGTGTTTGCACTTTTATAACCTGCATTGTATATATAAATAGATAATGTTTGTGGCTATTTTAAAACAGTCATTAATATTTGATATTTATCTGTATCCAGTCCAGTTATTCTTAATATACTAGGTGAAAAGTAAGGCTATTTTATTTTGATTTACATGAAGATAATTTGGTTTATGTAAATTTCAAAGATGATTGTGTCCAAAATATACATAAATGGGTGTTATTTTGAAAATATTTAGACTGGTTCTTTTAATGTAAAATTATTTATTATTAATCAATTATTACACAATCAATAAACATGAATTGCACTAGATACAAAGAAAGGTGTAAGAATCTTTTATATATCTATCTATCTATACATCTATAGATGTATAGATAGATAGATATATAAAAGATTTAGATAGATAGATAGATAGATAGATATTCTATAAGGATAGAATTTAGCATAGGTCCTAAGTAAATTTGCAATAAAGTAAATGAGATAAGATGGAGACAAAATAATCATTAGAACAAACAGTGAAAAATACCTAGGGATGAACACCATTTGGCAGGACTTCAGTGGAACTGGTTAATCTTTTGGGGAAGTACAGAAGGATTAGTGTAAGAGGCAAGGAATGGGCTGATTCATAATGCGCACCTCAGATTTCCACAAAGGAACGAAGTCAAATTTACTTAGAAAAATAGAATTCTTTGGATGAACAAATGGGATGGACATTGAGTGGAGGAGAAAACAAGCAACAGGACAGGAGTATGCCAAGGAGGACCTCTGGGGGGGGGGGTCAACGTAGCGATGTATCAGAGCAGATATTAAGACTCGCGATCAAGCATTTGGCAGAGGGCAAGGAGTGATGATAGAAATGGAGGAGGTTGGTGAAACTTGGAGAGAACAAGAGCTCCACAATGACTAAACTGAGCAGGGCACAGGAGTCTTGTATGAGACGGTTTCCACAACCAAGGACCACGTGTGGCTGTGTCCTGGAACCCCTCTTCAGATGGTGTAGGACTAAAGACCCTAGTGAGGGAAACAGGGACTGTTTCAGTCATGAACTTGATGGCTGACTCTTTGACCCTCCCCCATACATGCCGGGGAGGGGAGTGACAGACTGGCTAGATCCCAGTGGAGGACATTGCAGCCAGCCCTGAGGAGACAGGATGAGCTGGGGTTGGATGGAAGGGGAGGAGGTCCTCCCCTGTTGGTGGACTTGGAGGGGGCGGGGAGGAGATGAGGGAGGGTTGGGGAGGGTGGGAGGGAATGAGGGAGGGAGCTACGCTTGGGATGCAAAGTACCTAACCTGTGATTGATAACAATAAATAAATAAATAAATAAATAAATAAATAAATAAATAAAACAAAAAAAGAGAAAAAAATAGAATTCTAAACAGTAGTCCTAGTATACTAAATGCAATTGCCACAACAACCATGAAGACTGATCATCAGGCAGTTTGGTTAAGTCAGAATCAATAACCTGGAAAGAATGAAAAGGGTAGATTCAAGTCAATGATGTAATATTTTGAGTGCCACTTGAAGAAATACAAACTCTCCTTGGCAAGCATTAGAAAACCCCTGAGTGACATGACTGAGAGCATAAATATGTTCCGTTATCTTGGAGCACGTTTTGAGTAGATGAGAAGGTGAACAGGTGGGAAGGAGGCAGGCAAGAGGAGATAAGACAAATAAAATAGATGAAGAAGATAATGGCAGGGATTGCAGAACAGATAGAAAGACAGGAAGAGCTCAAGGGTCTAGGTAGACTCAACTCTAGAAACAGCACAATCTCAATTTTTTCCTCAGACCGAATAGAGTGATTTTGGCAGGTGTGAAGTAGGTACCTTACTTCAATAGATGCAAAGGGTATTTCTTAGAGACATTGTAGAAGAGATTTTTAAGCTTAGTTGAAATTTAACATGCCTTTCAAAGTCCCTTTCAAATCTGTGTCAGAAAATATACCAAGTCTTTTAGTCAAATTGAAGAATAATATGTTTTCACATGGATGGCACATATGTGGAAGGATTTAGAAGATGGATCACAACATGGCAGGAAATGTTTGTTTCTGCTAGCATAGTGTCTGTCAAAGGACACCCATCTCTGACCACAAAATGGCTTACATCCAGCAGCTTATATAAATGCTTACTAATTGCCTGGCCTTTATGAACATTTGCCTTTGTTACTGGTGGCCTTTAGAAACTAAGGATATTCAAGACGCTGGTAAAATGCTCATGAAGAATTTACATGAGGAAAGTTCATGAAATATGGTCACATCAAGCTAATCTCATATTTCTGAGACTATGCTTGCCACACAGAAAGGAAGAGAGAATGGAGTGGAAAGAGCATAAAACTTACAAACAAGTATCATTATCAGGTCTGTGTGATCTCCTTGAGGCCACAATGGAGAAAAGGGGGGATATTTTCACATTAGGATGAATACAGATGGTTTCCTAACAGATGTATAGCTCTTGCATGGATGCTCTCAGGACTATGTCTTTGTAGCTTCCTAGCAATATTTGTGTCAGTGGATAGCTTAAAATATGCACTAATGTGTGGGATGGGGAACTTAGAGTGGAAATACCAGATTAAGATTGGGAGAACAGAATAAAATGCATGGAAAGTTAGATGACCAAAATTAAAGAAAGGATTGCATTGATATGTGGTTAGAATGACTTGAAGTAAAAGTGGGAAACAAATGTTAAGTGTCACGTGACTGGGAGCTCAATGGACTCTACAGTTGGGGTATGGTATCTATAAAACTCACAGGTAAACTCTTGTTGGATTAATAGAAGAGTGTTGCTATTGGAGCCAAGAATGTCCCCTTGATGCTCTGCAGAGGTCAAGGCAAAGTATGGAACATCCTGTTCTTGCACAAATACCTTGATTTAATAAAATCACCATTAAGCTACATGTGGTGGTATAAGACAGTATTCTCAGTATTTGTAAGGAAGGCTGTGGCATGAGTATCCATTAAGTCTGAGGCTATCATGAGCTACAATACTAGACTCTGCTTCAAATATATGAAAGAAATAATGAACAAGTTAATGAATGATGTCAACAGTTAGCTCTCAGTGTTCTCCCCTTACATGTTTCATCACAACAGTACCTTTTTAGAGCATAAATAAGCAAAACATTTTTGAAATATTTCCTGTATTGGTAATGTTTTCAGAGGGGTGGGTATAGTGATGCACCGTGGAGAGAATAAACCCTAGACAGTCACAGCATCCTAAGCTTGAACCTGAGAATAATCATGCACAGAGAATATCTGAACCTAATCCTAGCCTGGAGACAATCCTAATGCCTTGCAGTCCAAAGCAGAACAAACATGTGGAACCCAGTGGAGATAAGCCAAACTTCAGTCAGCCTACAGGCTTGTAACTGGGGAGATAAGAATTTTATATGGCAAGTAGCTCAGTTCAGGCTAGTTTATTATCAAGCTTTATCAGACAGTGATTGACTAGCATGACCATTTTTAGTAAACAAATCTCCAAAATGCATTCTGTGAGATACTCACATTTGAAAGCCGTGACCTGACTTTAGGGAGTGAGCACATACCTCTTGTCCCCATAAGTAGCAAAGAAAAAAAGTATCTCATCCCATTACCTCCCTTCCTGGTCCTTCTAACTTAATCCCTCGAACTTGGAAAGTTCAGGTACTTCTGTTCCTCCTGAACTGCCACTGAGGTCACAGAAGGAATCGTTTCTGATTACTCAGTTTCTATCAGCCACCAATAGCACAGCCTCACCTACACTAAAGCCAACAGAAAGCACCTTCTGAAAACAGCCTGGTTGTGTTCTTTCCACCTGAGGCCATTTGCCTCTTTGGTTCTAGAAAACTAGTAATGAGAATTATGCCGGCTTTCTGTGTATCAATGTAATATAGTTTATACTCATCCTGTCTAAGAATGAATGGGGTCTATAAAATGGAATAAAAACTTTAAAAAGCTTCCTTGTGTTTCAAATGAACCCTAGATGCAGTTTTTGAAAAGTATATATATATATATATATATATATATATATATATATATATATATATTTAAAAATATAAATGTGTATATGTAGAATGGTGGGAACTAGAAAAGATCGTCCTGAGTGAGGTATTCCAGAAGAAGAAAGACACATATGTATATACTCACTCAGAAGTGGATTTTAGACATATAATATAGGATAAACATACTAAAATCTGTACTCCTAAAGAAGCTAAGCAAGAAGGATGAGCCTGGGCAAGATGATCAATCCTCATTCAGAAAGGCAAACAGGACAGATGTTAGAAAAGGGCAAAAACAGGAAACAGGACAGGAGCCTACCACAGAGGGCTTCTGAAAGACTCTTCCCAACAGGGTATCAAAGCAGATGATGAGACTCATGGCCAAACTTTGGGCAGAGTGCAGGGAGTCTTATGAAAGAAGGGGGTGGGGATAGAAGGACCTGGAGGGGACAGGAGCTCTACAAAGAGAGCAACAGAACCAAAAAAAATTGGGCACAGAGATCTTTTCTGAGACTGATACTCTAACCAAAGACCATACATGAAGTTAACCTAGAATACCTTCACAAATGTGGCCTGTGGCAGCTCGGTGTCCAAGTGGAGTCCATAGTAATGGGAACAGGGACTGTCTCTGACATGAACTCAGTGTCTAGCTCTTTGATCTCCTCCTCCTAAGGGGGGGGGGAGCCTTACCAGGCCATAGAGGAAGTCAATGCAGGCAGTCTTGATGAGACCTGATAGGCTAGGGTTAGAGGGAAAGGGAGGAGAACCTCTCCCATCAGTGGCCTTTGGGAGAGGCTTGGGAGGAGATGAGATGAAGGATGGAGAATGAATTTGGGAGGGGATAAGGGAAGTGCTATAGCTGGGATAGCGAGTGTATAAACTGCAATTAGTAAATAAATAAATAAATAAATAAATAAATAAATAAATAAATAAATATTTTAAAGCAAAAAAGAAAAGTATATATATTTCAAAATATAAATATCTGTATGTTGATTTTTCCAACATGGGAAATCCACTTCATCTTTAATAAACAAAAATAAAAATATGTAAGTAATTTAGGTATTACATTCCAGACTCTACAAAGAACCCCCTGGCAATTGAAATAGAAAAAGAAAGTCCAAATTTAAAGAGCTGTGCAAAAAGATCAACAACAAAAGGTGATAAGAAACATGTGTTTCACTCCTAGGCTTCTTGAGAAACATTGCTGTATTGTGTTGCAATTCATATGGACATGGGGAATGGGAAAGAGTGCTCATTTCTAGTTTAGAAAAACATCTACTCTTAATACACATATGTGCTGCTTTTCTTCAATCCAAAAGAAAAAAAATGAAATTAGATATCATCAAACTTCCAAAAATAACCTCACAAAAACACCATTCCCTACTGAATGCCACAGAGAGTAGAGGCACTCATTAAAAGCAAAATCCCCTTGCCCTCCAAGGGAAAATATTTTCCTGTATCTTAAAATCTAAAGAAAGCACAATATGCTACTTCATGCTACTATTTTAGACTTCCTGGCTTATGTAAATTTTCCCTGTATTGGAAAAACCATTGTTCTTTGCTATCTTCTTGTTTCTACACCACTAACAATTTGCTGACGAATAGCCTCAATAATATTCCTATATGACAGCTGTGTTGCTCTGACTGCCTGACTACTGCATAGTTTGAAATTGTTCCTAGGGAAGTCTTGGAAGCACCTTATTCATTCACTTTTCCTTGTTGGGGAGGGCTATTTATTATCCGAAATGGAAGCTAAAACATAACAGCCTCTATTCAAGGTCATACCCGAAAGAACAGCATGTGATTCCCTATCCGCAAATGCACTTTTCTTAGCCACCTGTAAAAATATTCATGACCTCAGCTCCTTCAGTTTCCCAAACTCTTGTGCAGCAAGCCACTTTTCAATTCAATGCAAGTGGTTAGCTTTGCATTTGTTTTCTGTAGCAAAAATCAGTTCATACAACCAGTCAAGATTGTGATTTTCCTACATGTTCTTTGTGTGTGTATCTCCCTTTCATCCTTTACTGAATTGATTGTAATAGCCTTGATGACAGTTTTGAAAAAAAAATTAGTCATGATACATAGCTTCAAAAGTCAGAAAAACCAACCCCTATTAGTATTTAATCATAAGTATAACAACTATTTCTGTTTTTTTATTTAAATGTCATTTCTTATTCCAGCCAATTTCTCTAGAGTTTGTGCTTGTAAAAGATCTGTAATGATTTAGTGGCGGACTCTCTACTGCTGTCTCTTTGGGTGTCTGTGCATATTCTGAGAGTGGGTGAGGTGGTTGCGAGTGGAGGTAGCATTCCCATAGGATTAGCCATGTATGAGCAGCACTGTGGCATGGAACCATATTACAGAGAGATGAGAGAAAGGCTACGGAAGAGTAAACTACCACCTTGCCTGTTCCTCTCCTGACAGTGGAGTTCTAGCCACGTAACCCTTGATGAATGCATAAGCAGAGAGATTTCACAGTTCTTCCTTGAGATCATTCTGACAGCTCACCAGCTGTTTCCATGCTATTTTTTGCCATGATGCCATGGGTAAGCCACAGCATCTTCTCTGTTACTCTGCCAACAGCATTACTGCCTGCTGTTTTGTTCTCGGAGGCTGTTCCCCAACCAAACTCTACCATCTTGTACCTTCCTCACTCACTTTGCCAAGCAGTGAATTTCAGACTTACTGATCTGTAGTCCCTAGGGGAAACTTAGACGGAGGCAGTATGTGGAATGGCTAAATAAAAAACACACGTAGATGTACAGATATGTTTACGTATCCACAAACATGAAGCGTATAGCTACTGGTGTATTTGAGATACCTTAAATTAATGCAATGTTTTCTAATACATGAAACAGGAAGAACAAAAGTATTCAAAGTTAGACCCCAATTTTGATTTTCTGTTCCACTTTTCTAGCTGTTCCACAGTTCTAGAAAACTATCCGTGTTCTCATTTTCTAAGTGTGGTTTGTATAGTAGGTTTGCTGTGAGTGTTTGGTTTGTTTGACTTTACCCAATAAATTCAAGAAACAGAAATGAGACCACAAAATGATGAGCAAGAGAACCGAGCTGGATTCTGAAGTTCATGAATTTATATTCCTACTCCTCTTAACGATGGTCTCATCAAGGTAAATGTGTGGTGTGATTTACAAAGGGACCCAACAAACACGATCGTCTGGTATCCAGACAATGTTAGAAGCCACTGACAAGAGAAGGGGAAGGGAAATGAAGTGTCAGCTCAGGAATATGATGACTCTAGGAAATTTCAATTAACACAGAGTGAGGAACTATACAACCGGTACAGGGGCATAGGTTTTCAGGAAAGAGAAGTAGATTTTTTTTCCTCAGAAGTTCCTGAGACAGCAAGAGAAATTTCAAGTATTTTTTTTTCTGAAGCTAGAGTCCAAACAGGCTAGGAAAGGCTGACACCTATGAGTCTGCCTTCATCTCTGTCCTGCGCCTGATGTCAGGCCTTTGCCTTGCTCTCTGGAGGACTCCCACTTTGACTGTCGGAGTCCTCACTAGGGATCTCCTGGCACACTCCTCCTCTGTTGCTATCAACAGTGTAAAAAAAAAAAGTTAGGATTATGGCACTTGTCACTCTCTGCCTCCTGACTATGGGTGCAAACTGATCAGCCACTTCAATTTCCTGCTGCCATGACTTTTCTGTTTGACGGACGGGCCTCTCAATCTGGAAGTCACAATCAACTCTTCTTTTCTGAAAAAAGAAAGCACTCAGTCTAGGGGAACAAAAAGAAGTCTTTACAGTGTGGTGTGCTTTCTATCACTGGACACAATATGTTCAAGACATTCAAATATAAGGCAAGGATGACAACCCTCCCTTGTTCTCTGTGAGGCAGTGGTCTACCTTCAGACATTATCCATATGACCTTCATATAAGCTCTATGAGGAAGGGGCTACTGTTACTGCACCCTACTTTTTGTCATTGTGACAAAAGACCGTAGAAAACAACTTGAAACCCATTCATTCACACAGTCAGGAATCTCATAAACAACAACAAAAAAACAAGAAACTGGAAACCATATTCAACCATAAAATATATGCAGAGGACCTGGTGCGGGGCCTGTGCATGCTGCTTCAGTCTCTGTGAGTTCATAGGAGACTGAATCTCATTGATTCAGGGGGACTCATTTTCTTGGTGTCCACCATCTTCTCTGGCTGTTATACTCTTTCCATCCCATCTTCCACAGGTTTATATTATTATTATTATATTATTATTATTATTATTATTCCTGAGGGAAGGGATCCAGTGAAGACATTCCTTTCAGGAATGAGTACTCTAAGGTCTCCCACTCTCTGAGTACTGGTTGGATGTGGGTCGCTCTATTGGTTTTCATCTGCTACAGGAGAAAGCTTCTGTGATGATAGTTGATCAAGATGCTAATCTATGAGTCTATAAGAATATAATTAGGAGTCATTTTATCAACAGCTTTTTTTTTTAACTTAGACACATAGTATTTGGGTTTACCCTAGGTTGATGGGCTATCTAGTCTCACATTCTTCGGAGAACTCAAGCAGTTGGGTATTGAGAATGAGGGTGATGATCAGTTGTGGGGCAAGTAAGAGTGGGAGAGTGGAAGGTGAGAGGTCTGGGAGTGAGAAGGGAAACCGAAGGTTGTATATCTCTGGAACAAGCAAGAAATCTGCAATGGGGTAGGCTCCTGGGAGGCTGTACGCTTGATTCTAGCTGAGACTGAGCAGTTGGGGATATGGAGACTGAAATGGATACCTTTTTAACTCTCTTGACAACAGGCTTTGCTGTTTGAGGATTCCCATGGTACTCCTTTGACCAGCAACTCAATGAGATACAACCAAATGTTGCTACTGGAAGTTTCATCTGGTTACAAGAGATGGCCTATTGGAACCCTGTCTCCCCGATTAGTTGGCTATTTCATTTAGACCTCCTTCATATATGTATATGTTTTAGGAAGCTCTTGCTTATTAGGTTTCCATACTACCCAAATGTCCCTTAATTTCAGCTCTATTCCCCTGCCTCACCGTCCCATTTAACCTTCTGCTCAAGCCCTCCCCATCCATCCAGAACTATTTTATTTCAATTTCTGAATTAAAACTATCTGTATGCTCTAGTTCCTTACTCTATACCTATCCTTTGTGGTTCTATAGATTGTTAGCTGGTAGTCTTATTTCTGTGTGATGTCCTGGTCATCAACCTTGCAATAATCTGTTCTGTAATTTATTCTGTCTACATTTTAGTCGTCTCATAACCAAAATTAAAAGACCATAGCTTTTCAAAAATACCTTTCCAACTTAGTTATTTATTCTCCTTTGGTGCAGAAGTCTAGGACTGTAGGGTATTTTTGCATCTGGTTGAATGGCTACCCTCTTCTCCCTCTATGGTGACAGTCAAGGTACAATAAGGACACAGTGTTCTCCAGCATTTTTTTTCTTAGTAATATCTGAACAGAGATAATGTTTCCCTGTGGAATGCTTTAATGGAGTATCTGTGATCCCATTCCTCCCTGGAAATATAATGCAACATACTCTAAGATGAGGCATTTGAGACTTTACCATTTTACTCTGGCCTGAAGAAAAGAGACTCTGGATTCACTTCAACAAAGGCAAACCCATACACTCTGTGTGACACACACACATACACACACACACACACACTCATCAGAGCGTTTGGGAATTGACTATGATGGCTTAAATATAATGTGGCAGGAAGAAAATACAAGTCCTTTGAGTCAGAGGGATTAAATACTCAAGTTTTCCTGGGTGTTTTGCATATTGATGCCATGTAAAAAAGGCACCATGTTTTGCATTTGGTGCCTGGAATGATGTTCATAGCAGCATTCTAAGGAGGGACAGTTATAAATTGATATTCAGATAGAATGTGTCCCTCAGAAAAATATGATGATGCTCTAATTGCTAGTGTCCTGAAATGCTATCTTATTTGAACATGTAATCATTAACATATGTCTTTACCAAACATAAGTGTTTCCATAAGGAGGACATAGCATGTAAAAAAAAAAACAGAGGAAGAATGCAACATGGCAATAATAGAATCAGAGATTAGATCGACACAATTGCAAGACAAAGACAACCAAGAACTGACAGTAAATACCAGAAAGTAAACGGTAGCAAGATTGGATCCTAAGGATCTTCTGGGCTTGTAATAGCTAGAATGGTGAGAATGCTTTATGGAAAAATCTAGTCATCAATACCCAATCATAGTAGCTCTAGGGATGCAATATCTTTGGTGATTTTTATACTTGTTTCCTGACATCAAAACGATTTAAAGCAATTTCATTTGCTTTTCATATCCATGAATTTAAACAAGGTCCCTCAGCTGACATCCTCACCATCAACATCTGATTAAGAAGCACAAATTCTTGTGATTTGGTTGTTTTATTCTTTGTCCTCTATTTGGCTCATTGTTTCCTTTTGTTTTGTCTAACATTAAGCAGTGCTCTTGAGTATGTAGAAACAGTAAAAGAAAGAGAAAGAATGAGGCTGTTGGAAACAAAGCTATCAGGAGAGACCTGGAGGCAATGCAGTGTATTGGAAGAATAGCCATGGACATAGTTTTTCACCACTTGGAGCTGCCTAGCATTTATTTACACAATGAGCACAATCTACCCATGTTAAATTGATAGGCATTTTGAACCTTTAGCTAGCCTGCTTTTGGGTATAGTTTCTTCTCAAGCAACATAATACTAGCCCCTCCTCCCAAAGTTGCCTATATTAGAGATGTAAAAAATTTGATAACATTTCCCTTGAATTTAAGTTCAAGACCTGTCATTCATATATATATATATATATATATATATATATATATGAATATACAAGATGTACAATATATATGAATATATATTGATGTACAAGATTACATACTGCCTTCTTGACTATTAAGCCATAGACCACATAAAGCAGATAATTGGATACATTTTGCAATACTGGCTCTGCCAATAAGAATTATAGGGCTATTCCACCTGTTTTCTACTCATTCTCCTGGTTTTAGTAGAGTGTGTTTTATACTGAATTTCCGTTTCCTTCACAAGACCTTTGTTTTTGTTTAGGAAGAGCTTATATAATTGGATGGTCAAGGAAGCAAGAACAGCCTACAACACATACCTCGTTTTTTGTTTTTTGTTTTTGTTTTTGTTTTTTGATGGGATTGTGTGTGAGGTATATTCGCTAGCATGTTGCAATTCCTATAAGACAGAGCCCTAGGTTCTGAGATGGTCAGAGGTTTGTGAACAGAAGAACATAAAATAGCAGAGAAACACTTAAAGAAATGCTCAACATCCTTAGTCATCAGGAAAATGCAAATCAAAACAACTCTGAGATCCCATCTCATACCTATCAGAATGGCTAAGATCAAAGATTCAAGTGACAACACATGCTGGAGAGGATGTGGAGAAAGGAGAACTCTCCTTCATTGCTGGTGAAAGTGCAAACTTGTACAACTACTTTGGAAATCAATCTGGAGCTTTCTCAGAAAATTGGGAATAGTACTACCTCAAGATCCAGCTAAGTCACTCCTGGGCATATACTGAAAAGATGCCCCACAATTCAATAAGGACATTTGCTCAACTATGTTCATAGCAGCTTTATTTTTAGTACCCACAATCTGAAAACAACTTAGGTGTCCTTCAACGGAGGAATGGATACAGAAATAATGGTACATCTACACAGTGGAATACTACTCAGCTATTAAAAACAAGGAAATGATGAAACTTTCAAGCAAATGGATAGAACTAGAAGAGATCATCCTGGGTGAGATAACCCAGAAACAGAAAGACAGGCATTGTATATACTCACTTATACGTGGATATTAGCCATATAATATAGTAAAGCCATCTACAGACCTAAAGAATCTACTCAACAAGGAGGACCCTAGTGTGGATGCATAACTCTCATTCAGAATGGCAAAGTAGTGGAAGAGAGGGAACCAGTTGGGAGCCTACTATAGAGGGTCCTCTGAAATGATTCACCCAGCACGGGATTGAAACAGATGCTGGGACTCATGGCTAATCTTGGGCAGAGTGCAGGGAGTCTTATGCAGGAAGAAAGGAGAGGGAATAAAGGGACATGGAGGGCACAGGAGCCCCACAAGAAGACCAACAAACTAAAATATCTGAGCCCATGGGGTCCTGCCGAGTCTTATGCACCAATAAGGGATCATGCATGGAGAGGACCTAGACCAACTGGCAGCTCAGTCTGCTTGTGGATCTCTGAGTGAGGGGAGCAGAGGATGCCTCTATCATGAACTCAGTTGGCTGCTCTTTGACCTTTCATTCTTGATGATGCGGCCTTGCCAGGCCCCCGAAGAAGAGAATCCAGGTGGTCCTGATGAGACTTAACAAACTATGGGAAGATGGCAATAGTGGAGAACTCCCCCTTTCAGTGGACTAGAGGAAGGTGATGGGGGAAGAGGGAGGAAGGGTGGGACTGGGGGAGTTGAGGGTGGGAGCTTCGGGATATATAGTGAATAGATTGTGAGGAAAAAAACATACAATTTTAAAAAAAGAAGAATTTCCTTACTCTTGTCTGTCTAAATGCTTACCAATTCCTTGGTGAGGGGGAATAAACGTGCATTTATGAGTGAGTAAATGCCTGTCAGAGTTCAGCTAACACAGGCTCCAGCAGAGGCGTCCTTCCATCTTTCTTTTGGACCAGGAACAAAATATAAGAAGAGTCAAAATCCACTGTGAGCAAAGTGTGGTAGCAGCATTCCTTAAGAGAAATCTTTTCTGAATTGGGATTATTCCGCTCTGTGTGAATCACAGGTTACCAAACCTTAGCTCTTTCCTTCCATTGTGGAAACTCTCCAGAATGAATAGGCCAAAAGTTGTCCTTATGCTGAAGGAGGGGGAAAAAAATACGAGAATGTTTTTTTTTTTTCTTTATGGTTTTGCAGCAACTGGCTGCCTCACAGAAACCTGCAGCATTCACTTGGGCTACAATGGCACCATTTGTCAAATTGCTGTTTCCCGTGAGCTAAATAATGCCTCTATGGATAGAAAAAGTTAATCTCCTTTTTCCAAAGAGCTCCATTTCCACCCAGGGATGCAGCTCATTTGCATCCCAGGAGCTGACTCTGTGCTATTATGCTTCCCCAGCAGAGAGGTTCAGAGGTTAACCACATGGTGTGTTAACAACAATTTCCTTTCATCCTTTTAAAGTTATTTTCATTTCATTAGCTACCCCCTTGCTCTTTAATTATGCTCTGTTTAGGTTTTGTTGCTGCCATCATCAGATTTGTATGAGGGAAAAGGCTTGCTCCCTTCAAGCCAGCATGCAGAAACATGCGTGTGCACACAGACCTAAAACATAGGCTTTCTCTGGGACTATGCCTTGGAAAACGCTCAGCCTCTCATGCTAATCTCTTTGTTTCCTTCCATCCAGTTCAAACATTTGGATACCATCTTCCTTCGGTACTTGTCCACCTTGACCCCCTGCTTACATTGTATCAGCAGCCTTCCTTTACTCAAATGATTACCTCCTCCCTAGAATCAGAGCCTTCTCAAATCTCCCCATGTAGCTCCTGCCTTAATTAAATTCTAGTCCCCAACCACTGCTGCCAAGATTCACAGATACCCTGAAATGCTCAACATTAATTAACCAGGGCTCTGCAAACTCTCCAAGCTGGAATATTAGAAGTTGGTAAGATGTGAACATATGAGGAATTCTAACAGGTCTATGATGATGCACGTGAGGAAGGTCTCTAGGAGCCAGTATAAATGGGGTAGGTGTCAAGAGAGGGGAGTGTTATAATGGACTGTAACTACCCAATGCTGGGCTATATTCAATTTGGGTAAACAACATTTACTGTGCTCCCCTTTTGCATTTTAGAATTGAATACGGTCCTCTTCTTCTCCCCTTCTCTTTCTTCTTTCTAGTGAAGCAGAAGAAATTAAAGTGACACCAAAATAAGTAAGATCCTTAATAGCTCAGATCGCTTTCAAGAGTTATCTGGGGTATTCCCCAGAGCAATATGCTAATTAGACGTCACCTTTGAATATCCTGCATATTCACAGTATCTTGGAAAGTTTAAAAAGAGGAACTAAATGGGTACATCTGACAACAAGGAGCAGGGAAACAAGGCAAGACGGGGATCTGACAAAATTAACAGTTAGTAAGGTAAAAAACATACCTGATGTAAGAATTTTATAAACAATTCTGGAAAAAAATTGCACTTCCCTTTTCCCTCAGTGCCTTTTGATGGTAGGAGACTCACTGTCATGTGGAAAACTCACTATTACATATAGAAATCATGTACTACTTCACTATTTCTTGGAAAGTCACCCCTATTTGCTTTTGTCTGCTTGTTAGCTCATTACCTTGCTTATTTGTTTTTGATGTATCACAGAACATATGTATTGACCTTCTTTTTTTTTAAAACTGAGCTTGAGAGAAACTTCATGCCTCAAAGAGTTGTGTTTTATGCTGTTTGGGGTTTTGTTTTGTATTCAAGTTACTATTCCAGACTTTTGACTGAATTCTTGTCTGTATGTCAATCACAGCAGCAACGTTCTGTCTGCCGAGGTATCCAGAATCTTCTAGGATGCTTGTAGAACATACTTTTCCTTTGCTCCACACTAAGTATCTGTCTTCATATGACAACTTATTCCTGGCTTATAAAGGACCTGTTCTATGCTGAAGCCTCATACTCTACAACTAACAGGAAGATTTTTTCAAATGGATTTCAAAAAGATGTCATCTAAAAGATATAGCTACTTCAAAGACCAACAGAACTGACACATTAGAGAGAAAATGGATACTTTCAAAAAGCTCAGGGATGAGACTGGATAGGTGGTTCAGCAGCTAAGAACATGCACTGCACCTTCAGAGAATCCAAGCTCAATTTCTAACATCCGTGTCACACAGCTCACAATCGCTCTCAACCCTACTCAGCAGACACCTGTGCTTGACATCCTGTCCACGCCACCCCTGCTGCTTTGCCACACACATACCCAAAATTTAAAACACAATTATTAAACCTAAAGAGTTAGATTAATTTGAGAATATCACAGAAACTACATGAGAAAAAATGTGGGTCTTAACATATAGTTATCAAAAATCTCAGATTCAGACACTGAATGGTGAAAGCCTCTCTGACCCACACAGTGGAAGTGAAAGACAGAGACAGGAAGGCAGAGAGAAAAAGGAGAACAATGAGTTGGCGATCATCATTCTACTGTTATCAGGGTTCATCCAAGGTTGTGAGTCTTCCCGACTATAAGGTATAGATGGCTTGATAATTGGTAAGTCCAGCCGATTATTTTTATCTGCCAACCACTTTGCATTTTTCCCTTTCCTAATTTATTTAAATGAAAAAGAAAAAAAATTCAAATGTAGTGGTTTTAGAAGTCTTGTTCTATGCAGGTTATCTGGAAGTTTTGGAAGAAAAGGCTATTACCAGGGTTAATGTTGCTGAGAAACACTGAAGGTTTACACCATTACGGAAAATGACTAGTTCACAGAAAGACAATAAGGTACAGAGAGAGAGATATGAAACCTTGTGAGAGATAGCAGGTGCTATAAATAAGTACCAGGCCAGCAAAAGAAAACATCTAACTTCAATTCTTATATATTGCAAGACTTGCAATTTGTTTATCTGAAAAATTTCAGCATTCCTCAGCTAAAAACACCAGACACTGTGGATTCATGAAGAGGTTTGGCATATTTCTGTTGCTTTTTTTAGGTATGTGGAAAAAATATAAATCTATGTTCAGCATTTGAAAATTAAGCATGTGGTTTACTGTATAAAGAAATAGGAAAATGACTGTTAATTCGTTGGCTAAAGAACAAAAGCTTATGACCGAGAACCATCATGGCTCCATAAGCCAGGTTTCTGGGATGGAGGATCTAGGCACCAAGCTGCCTTGGAGGTTAATTCTAGCTCTTAGAGTATTGGCAGTAGGCCCATTTTAAAAAATGTTCCATAAAGGGAAAATATTTCTGAGAAATTTTCTTTGACAAATTATATATTTGACATGATTGTTTGTTTCCTTGTACACTCATTTCAGTCACTATTTATTAAACTGTTAAATGGAGTGTACTGTGCTGTGTTATAGAGGCATGAAAATAAATCATAATCTATTATTTGCCCTGTAAAAGCTTACAACATACTGACATAGACCTGCAAACTAGTGAGTAATGAAAATAACTATTTGTTTTATAACTGTACAGGCTAACAATTACAGTTGTACTACACAACAATTTACAAATTATAAATTCATTTACTTCCCATTTGAGATATACATTATTATAATATGTGCACAATAAAAAATAAGCATGGATCAGGTGTTGGAGAGATGGTTGAGCAGTTAGGAGTACTTGCTGCTTTAACAGAGGACCCAGGGTTGGTTCATCTGTGATTCCAGTTCCACAGGAGATCTGATACCCTCTTATGACCTCTGCAGACACCAGGCACCCACGTCCATTCACAAGCATACATGCAGACAAAATATTAGTGCATATGAAATAAAATAAGTTTAAAAGTTTTGTTTGTGTTTGTTGTATTTAAGAACCTATGGGTCAAAGAGATCTGAATACCAGCCCAAATCGTTGATACTGAGAAGTGGCACATTCTCAACTCTAAGTCCATGAACCCCAAAACAGCACAGCAGTATCTGTCTTTAAAGCCCTGACCAGCTGAAAATAAAGGAAAAAGTTATAAGCCACCCAAGGAGGGGGGTGAGAGAAGAAATAGGAAGTATTAAGAGAAGAAATGTCTAGGTATGAAGACTAATCTACCTTGCATGGCAATTTACCCCTGGTGTACTTCTGTCCTACTTTTGGAAATGGAGTATAGAAGAAGATTCAAGTAAAAATAGAAACTGGTACAACAATTGTGCAAACTAGAGTGACAGATAAGACTGAATCAATGCACGAATCGCAATCACGAAGCTATCTTCTGCATACATAATCAAAATAACCTCAACACCTAGATGATATTTGCGCTACCCTGTTCACCGCAGCATTCCTTCAAATAGCCAAGATGTTAAACAGCTCAAGCGTCTTTGAAAAACTGAATAAAGAAAGTAAGGGATGTATACAATGGAATAACATCCAGTCTTTAAAAGAGATACCTTGCCTTTTGAAGCAACATGAGTGAATCTGGAGGGCATGATGTTAGGCTGATTCAAAACAAATGAATGATTATATGAATATGTGAAAAATTAAAATGTAATGAAGTCATATAAACATCTTTATGTTTACTCTTGTAAAAAGTGGATTAAGAGGTGGTTTTCATGGACAGGAGAGAGGAAGATGGGAGACTCAGGTGAAAGCAAGCAAAGTTTCCATTATATTCATTTAGGGTGAAGAAAGTCTGAGATCAAATAGTCATCATTTAAACTATAAGTAATTATATTGTTTTGTAGACTGCAAGGTTTTTAAGTACTCTTACTATTCACAGGTGCACAAAAGGTAATTGTGCCACATGATAGAAATAACTTTTAATTGTCTTGATTGCAGCAACCATTTCATATTATGGCCATCAAAACATTCTGCACACCATTGATCTATGCACATTGAAACCCTGATGTAAACTGTTAGGTTCCAACATCCAGCATGATTCCAGGGATAGACTTAACTGGTTAGCAAGGGAATGAAGAACACACAAATACATAGAGACACATGGGCACACAGAAAAGCTGGGATTAGGCAGAGTGGACTTCTTAATGGAGAAACCACAGCACCAAGAAGCTCAGCATGATTATCATAGAAGAGGGGAACAGAGCAGAGGGGTTATTGTCTACATCTAAACAAGGAGCCAGGGTTTATTGTATGGATCAAAGGTACAGGTTTAGGTAACCTTGCTATGAACAATTTCCATAGGGGAACAGTCCCCAGGCCATAAACAGAGAGAAAGCTACTGTGGACATTTTTTGCACATACTGCCAACATTAGCATTCAAACCAGAGCAAGTCTATAATTTCTCTGAGGACTAGTACAGGGAGTGCTTCAGCATTTTGCCTTGGGTCTGAGGCTAGGGTCCTCAACACAGTTGTGCTCATATAAATAGCTTCCTCTTCTCCCTACAATAAGTTCATGATAAAACTATAAATAGAAACGTTTTCTGTTTTAATCCTTTGATCTCCTTGCAAGCCTAAGAAGATGTCACATTGGTACCAAATGGAACAGAGACTAACTAGGCGTAGAAGAAATAATTTAGACTGCATGCTTCTAATACTCTTTGTGAAGCAATAATAGGACTATCCCCAAGAATTTTCTCAATGTTTAATCAGTCATCTGTGGTTCAACATGAGGTGAATACAATATCTCCAGAGCATGCTTTGCACACAGGTGAAATGTGATCCTTGCCTGTATGTCATGAAATTAAGAAAAGACATTTGGAGGGGACGAGGGAGGAGGCTACAGCTGGGATACAAAGGGAATAAAGTGTAATAAATTAAAAAAATAAATAAAAGGAAAGGCAATCCTTATGTTTAATACACGAGAAGACCATGACAGGGTAGGCAACTAGGCAAAACATATAGAGGTGAGGAATGATGTCTCCTGACAGAGATTTCCAAGATACGGCCACAGTGCTGAAAGAAGCTAGAAGTACATTTTTTAAGTAAATTGCTAGAAACAGGTTGTTTCCTGTTTCAGTTGGATACAACTGTTCGTCTTTTATTTGGAGGAGGAAAATGTATAAGAATACAGTCAGGTATTAGTTCAACTCTGGAGGTTTAATAGCAGAGTTTAATGAAAACCAGGACACAATTCCATGGCTCTCTTCAATTTCGTGTAGGCACAAAATAGGAAGATGCTGTGCCAACTTGTTCTTTATCTCTCAAAGAACTGTAGACAATGTAACCCGCTACAGCTGCCATGCCCGAAACTGACTTGATGTGCTGAGTTTAATTAGACTGTAAAAACAGAAAATAAACCAGACAATTGATTAAATATAAATAAAATGAAAGGAATATGTTCCTAAAAAAGAAAGAATAAGGATAGACATGTGTTCCTAGGTTGATGAGTTCATCTGTTCAACCCTGCATCAGCAGCTGTAAAAGGCTTTTGCAGAGTAAGGAAATGGTGAGTGGATGGCATCTCCTTGGAAAAGGCGAAAGGCAGGGACAAAAGGAATAAATAATTGTAACAGTCACACAGCAGAGACTAAGAAAGTGGATCTTTAGGTACTACCTAGATTCCTAATATCATGACATTTATTAATATCATTTAGGTTATAATTATTAAAATTTCAATAAACTATTTATTAGTCTGCTTTTTCATTATTCTTGCACAAAAGATCAGACATTAAGTACTCAAAATTAATGAAATATTAAACTAAGTATTACCAGGAAAATAGTATTTGCTGAGGCTGTTTTAGGCTGGAAATACTGTGTTAATTATTTTTATGCCCTTGCTCACCTATTCTGTGATATAGGCAGAGTGATAATACATATCCTATACCAGAGAAGACAGAAGTCTTAAAGTGTCTTCAAAAGATTCCCAAGTCATGCAATTAGAATGCTAGAATAAATTTCACATAAACAATATGGCCAAGTATTTCTGAAAAACTTCACAGAGTCCTGCTTTTGTGTCTACTAGCAAAGCCCTGTGTATAAACACCTGCCACTGCAATCAGCGCATCAGAATTTCTTTGTACTTGGGCACATTCCAAACGAGAAAATCACTACTTTCTTTTTGTAATTCTAGTGGCTTCCGTTGACTGGTGATCTGAAGAACCACTCATAGCTCTTTCATTAGGTCCTGATATCACCAAGTGGCACATTGGAACAGAAGGGCAATTTTGTCATCTGGTAAAGCCTGGTACTTCTCTTTATTCCTGAAGTTCTCCAAGAGTTCCTGTCAATATGTACATTAGGATTTGGTAGGATTGAAATGGCAGGCTGACATTTGTGACAAGAGTTAAGTGATTTACATGCTCCTGGCTAGAGGACAGTAATTTTGAATAGCAAGATTTAATAAATAAACAAATAAAAAACTTATATTAGGCCAATTGTGAAATGACCCGTTGATTGAATGACAAGCAGGGAACCAAAATAAACAAATAAATAATAAACAAAAAGAAAAGAAAAATAGAGTGGATTTGGGGTTAAATTATAAATAATTTATGCTTCATAATTTATAAACTGGATCTAAAGTTCCAGTCCCTTTTAGGCTACTGAATATACCCATTGTTCAAAGCCATCCTGATTTCTACCAGGATTTCCATCCTGATGGCCCAAAAGGAAAGAGGTCCAACAACAGAAAAATGACATAAAATGCAGCTCTTTCCAAAGCCAGTCCCTGCTGGTTTGGATGGAAGAACACAATTATATAGTCAATAGTCCATGAACAGACTCACCAATTTTATAATTGTATATGGGAACACAATCTTAGATATCCCAATAAATTTATCTTGTCTGTCAAAGGATTCATAAAATACTTAGTCTTTTCTTTTAGTGCCACTTCCCACAGTTTGTACTTCATCCATATAGAACTGCTACCACAAAATGGCACAGGTCTATTGATTGCCCTTCTCTCTTTAACACTTACCTCTTAAAAACTGGGGGCTGCACCTTACCCAACAGAACAAGAAGGGTCCTTGCACTGTTGTGTGGTGACTACTATTTATATTTATAAGAGCGGATGCATCGGGACATGTCATTTTCTTGTGCGTAATTTGGCACTCCATACTTAATCCCCATTATTTCATGTAATCCAGAAACCCATCTCATACAACTATGCCCTTTACACAAGCAGGAAAATAATCCCAGCAATACTTATTGTGATGGTTTTTCTATTGGTATCAATTTTTTTTCTTGGCTCATGAGATTTTCTTTTTTCCATTGGTACCATTTTCTGGGCTTTGGTTCCTTCTCTTTCTTCAGAATTTTGCTTTCATAGTTTTCATCCTACTCTATATATGCCTCGGGTCTCATCTTGAGACTTTTCCTACCTAATTCCTCTAAATTTCCTTCATTCTAGAGATTGCACCTGTTTTCTCTGAAAAAAAAATTCTCAAAAATTCTTGTCTTTCTTTTCCCTGGACTTGGATTCTAATTCTACTTGTCAGAATCTTGGCCACGTATCTCTGCTCAATGTTTTCTATATCATTTTGAGCATCTGGAAAACCTTTATTTTATTTTTTCCTTAAATGCAATTCATTCTAAAAGAAATACATGAGAGTGAATGTATATACCAATTTCATGTTCATTTACATATGAGTTTTCTTTCTTCCAAATCTGTTTTTTACATTCCTGTTTACATTTCAACGCAAGTAGTTTTAACACTAAATTGGCAATATCCTAATAAGTTTCTTCTCTATTATCCCTCTATTGTCATTCATTTTTATGTATACTTAAATATTTTCTCATGAAGTGACTTCTTTGCTTTGAATGCAAGTGTAGCTTTACAATGACAGAAAGCTAATCTTTGACACCAAAATTCTTTAACAGTCCACATCCCATTATGACATTCAAAGTTTAAAATTCAAACTTCTATCAAATGGTTAATTTTTGCTATAAGGCTTTGTCACTACTTGCCATCATGTGACACTTCAATCCTAGACATATATGCGTCCCTCTGGGTGTTCCTTATGCTTTCTAACATCTAGTGATTTCTCGCTTCTACCTCATAAATGGCCCCATCCAATTCTTGGCAACTCTCACCACTCTGCTAGCCTCAGTTCACACCATATTAACTGTAAAAGTTAGACAGTGGCCACTTCTGGTGAAGGTAGGCTTTTTTCCTATTAATTCCAATAAATTCATTTATATGGCAAATTTTCTGATTACACGTAGAACATAGTCAAAATATCAACAGGCCACAGGTTGAAACCAATGATTGTAATATTTACAAGTAGCTTCCAAACATCTCAGAAACCATAAAAAATAGATATTCAGGGTTATATAAAGACAGTTTTCTTTTCATATTTATAGGGTTAAGTTTCATAGTCATATGGGAAGTCCTTAAGGATGGGGGATAGGAAAACACGACAAAAGCAAGATTGTCTGACATATAAAAGGACATAAAATGTGTTGTGTAACTTTTCCTTTGTACATATTATATTTATTATAACATTAAGCATGTATCATATAAGAACATATACTTGGGTTTCTTATTGCCACATAGACCTCAGACAATGGACTTGATGTAAAGAAATTACTACACAGATGCAATCAATTATTGGTAGCCTATCTCTGAGTAATTTTGAGTTTTAATATCATAAAAAAATATTGTGGTCAGAAATATTGTAGGGAAACAATAATATTGCTTTATTATTTGAAAAAGTAATCTTCAAAACTCATTAGAAACCACAGGGAAGTTTTCAATATTAATAACTTAGGTAAACAGCAGAAAGTAAAAGCTTAGATCAGTCAAATGAAGTGATAGGAGTTTCGTTTTCATTTCTTTTCCCCAAGTCAAAGGAGTGTAATCTCAATAAGAAATTCATCTTAAGGTTCTTTTGTTACTGATATGCACCATTACCATGCACACACACACACACACACACACACTCACGCACACACACACATACTTACACACACATATATACATCATGTATCATTACAGGCTAACTTCTTGTAATATTTAGGCATGACACTGTATCAGTCATTTGTTAAAGTACTCTGTGTAAGATGGAGTGAGACACTGTGAGGTTTAAACAGTTAGCTCCCAAGGTGTGGGGGAGGGATTGTTTTAGTTTACTCTCATGGACCACATCCTCCTTTTGCCTCTTTGACTCTTCCCTGTTCCCCCAAAGAACCTGACATACCATACCTCTGCCTGTTTAAAAAAGGATCCACTTCATCCAAAGTCAGTCCAAAAGAACATTTAGGAGAAAGTCATGTGAGTGGATTCTAGGGAGTCTGATAGTGACATTCTAGCAGTTTGCTATGGAAGTAGAGTACAATCTGCTACTCATGAGTGTTTAGTATAATGTTTCATGGGGTCCAAGAGAAGCAATTAGTCTGTTGAAAATTGCATTCGCATTCCCCATAATTCAATAGTGACCACCATTAGTACTACAGGATGTGACATGACTGATAATTATTTTTGAGTGCAATCCGTGTAATAAATAAAGGGCTGAGGTGATGAAGGATAGATGAGAGTAGGAGAAGGATGCGCATTTAAACGTAGGTGTTATACGCAAACAGCTGACAACTTCAATAGAGTGAGCCTCTGGGTAAAACACGACTCAGACAAAACAAAACATCTGTAATGAGTTTCCATGCTTCACAGCAAAACAACAAAACAAAACAAAGCCTCAGATACAGGCTCCGTATGACCAGCCCTTGCTTGTGTTTGCCTTCCTTGAGCTAAAGATTAATTGGGCTTTGCTTACATTTATAAATAAGTGAGCAGTGAGCTTAGGCTAAAGCTAGTGACAAACCTTGAGACTTGTATTCCCTTTGTGTTTTTTTTTTTTTTTACTTGAAGAAAATTTGTATTTCAAACACTGTGTACATGCACTGTGCATGCATGTATTTCCCACGAAGTATCCTCATATCTGCTCATTCTGCCCTCAACCAGTTCTTTTTTATTTTTTTTTTACATTTTTTTTGTTATCAAACACAGGTTAGGTACTTTGCATCCCAAGCGTAGCCCCCTCCCTCATTCCTTCCCACCCTCCCCAACCCTCCCTCATCTCCTCCCCGCCCCCTCCAAGTGCACCAACAGGGGAGAACCTCCTCCCCTTCCATCCAACCCCAGCTCATCCTGTCTCCTCAGGGCTGGCTGCAATGTCCTCCACTGGGATCTAGCCAGTCTGTCACTCCCTGGCATGTATGGGGGAGGGTCAAAGAGTCAGCCAAGACTGAAACAGTCCCTGTTTCCCTCACTAGGGTCTTTAGTCCTACACCGAGTTATCCTGAGTCCCATCTGAACAGGGGTTCCAGGACACATCCACACGTGGTCCTTGGTTGTAGAAACTGTCTCATACAAGACCCCTGTGCCCTGCTCAGTTTAGTCATTGTGGAGCTCTTGTTCTCTCCAAGTTTCACCAACCTCCTCCATTTCTATCGTCACTCCTTGCCCTCTGCCAAAGGCTTGATCGCGAGTCTTAATATCTGCTCTGATACATCGCTACGTTGACCCCCCCGCCAGGTCCTGCTTGGCATACTCCTGTCCTGATGCTTGTTTTCTCCTCCATTCAATGTCCATCCCATTTGTTCATCCAAATGAGCATTGATCATACGCACCTGGGTACTCCTTCTTGTATATCCTCCCTAGGAGTGTAGATTTCAGCATGACCTTCCTATCCTATAGGTCTATATAAGTGAGTATATAGCATATGTTTCTTTCTGCTTTTGAGATACCTCACATAGGATGATCGTTTCCAGGTCCCACCATTTGCCTGAGAATTTCATGATTTCCTTCTTTTTAATTGCTGAGTAGTATTCCATTGTGTAAACATACCATAATTTCTGTATCCATTCCTCAACTGAAAGACATCTGGGTTGTTTCCAGGTTCTGGCCATTACAAATAGAGCAGCCACAAACATAGTTGAGCAAATGACCTTGTTGTGTACTTGAGGATATTTTGGATATATGCCTAAGAGCGGTATAGCTGGGTCTTGAGGAATCACTATTCCTAATTGTCTAAGAAAGCGCCAGCTTGATTTCCAGAGTGGTTGTACAAGTTTGCATTCCCGACAGCAATGGAGGAGGGTTCCTCTTTCTCCACAACCTCTCCAGCATGTGTTGTCGCTAGAGTTTTTGATCTTAGCTATTCTGGAGGGTGTAAGCTGAAATCTCTGAGTCGTTTTGATTTGCATCTCTCTGATGGCTAAGGACGTTGAGCATTTCTTTAAGTGTTTTTCTGCCATTCTATAATCCTCTACAGTAAGCTCTCTTTTTAGCTCCATACCCCATTTTTTAATTGGATTACTTGGTTTCTTGCTTTTTAACTTCTTGAGTTCTTTATATATACTGGATATTAGCCCTTTGTCAGA
>CM053765.1:24333244-24355214 GCA_028658305.1 Pachyuromys duprasi
GATGATCTGTTGTTGTAGAAGATTGTTTTGGAGATTCTGGGTTTTTTGTTTCTCCATATGAAGTTGAGCATTTTTCTTTCAAGGTCTGTGAAGAATTGTGAAGGTATTTTGATGGGGATTGCATTGAATCTGTAGATTGCTTTTGAAACCAGTTCTTATATTTAACATTTTTTGTGAGTTTAGTTTCTACCCATAATAATTACCTTTGCTAGTTTTAAGGTACATTTCAAACACATACAAGTAGACACTCACACACACAAACACACAAACACACACACACACACACAATGATAAAACTTTTTAAAAGTTATATTTTGGATTTTTGAGGTCCATGCTTTCAGCTAAGTCTAATCTGGATGATTGATGACTGTGTGTTACCAGCATGATCCCCAGAACATTTCAGTTGGGGTTACTCTATTTCCTGCCACACTAGAATTAAAGAAGAATTTGGGGTTCCTTATTACTGTCTCTGAGCTTGTCTCCATCTAGCAAGTATGAATGTTGTCGGGTGAGTCAATTGATTAATCTCTTTCAGGGATGTGATGAATTTGGGATCACATAAGTTGGGGTTTGTTTTGTTTTTGAAGACCTCTGGTCAATAACTATTTAATGTATATAACTCTTCAAATTATCTATAAAAGACATTCTTTAGGTTGTAGTACAGTTAAGTAGTGGAGAACTTTCCTAGTGTGGATAAGGCTCTGTGTTTGATTCTATCACTACAAAAATAAAAGCAATTTATAATGCAAAACAAAGCCAAGACTCTTGTCAAAATCAGAGCTATTTCTTTGGTTCTTGGAATTATGTAGCTTGGCTAAATAACACTGACATGGATCCTGTTTTAGCAATTAGAAATGAGCTTTTTGCTGCTTGTAATAGACAAGAGAGGTAGCTTGGCATCATGCTCACCTGTTTTGCAGGAACATTCTCATTATAGCCTGAGAAAACCATACACATTGCAACTGTGATAGAAAAACAGCAAAACACTCATCCATTTCTATCCTCTCACAGTAAGGAAGTCTAGTATTATATGCTTTAAGATTGATATAGAAACTCCTATATTGATATAAAATTCAACTTCTGTCTTTATACTTTATCTTGGGTTTCATTATTCTTAGTTATGATTTCCATTCTGAAGGTTGCATTGCAGAGGTTGCTGGTGTTACAGGCATCTTGTCCATGGTCCAACACACAAGAATCACAGAGGTAATGCTTTGCATCTAAGTCAGAACCATTTATTTGGTGTTTCTGGACATCCTATCCAACACTTTCACATAGGTGACATTTGTCAGAGTTTCAGTTACATAGCAACTTCTCTGCTGGTTAATGTGGAAAATGTCCTGGGTTTTGTTTGTTTTTCTTTGTTTTTAAGCTGGGTGGAAAATCATTATAAAAACAATTGGGTATGTGTTCATAAGAAAGACAGGATGGACACTGGAAGAAGGAGAAAAGAAGAAACAGAACAGGATCCTACCACAGACAGCCTCTGAAAGACTCTACCCAGCAGTGTATCAAAGCAAATGTTGAGACTCGAGACTCGTAACCAGACTTTGGGCAGAATGCAGGGAATCTTATGAAAGAAGGGGGAGATAGTAAGACATGGAGAAGACAGGAGCTCCACAAGAAGAACAATAGAACCAAAAATATCTGGGTACAGGGGTCTTTTCTGAGACTGATATTTCAACCAAGGACCATCCATTGATATTATTCAGAACCCCTGCTCAGATGTAGCCCATGGCAGCTCAGTATTCAAGTGAGTTCTCTAGTAATGGGAACTCAGTGACTGGCTCTTTGGCCACCTGCCCCTGAGCAGGGAGCAGCTTTGCCAGGCCACAGAGGAGGACAATGCAGCCAGTTCTGATGAGTCCTGATAAGCTAGGGTCAGATGGAAGGGGAGGAGTACCTCCCCTATCAGTGGACTTGGAGAGGGGCATGGGAGGAGATGAGGGAGGGAGGGTGGGATTGGGAGGGAATGAGGGAGTGCTACGGCTGGGATATAAAGTGAATAAACTGTAATTAATATAAAAAATAAAAAGACAGCAGATTTTAGTGGAAATGGGAAAGTTCTCAAATAATTACTTAGTGCCTACCCACTTTCTGTCACTTAGACATTCTTTTGCTGTCTCTTCTTTACTCTAGTCTTCAAGAAAGATAAGAAAGCAGCTGTTCCTGGGGTAGTCCATTGTCTACCTGAAATACATCACCCAGATAAAGTAGACAAGCCCTTCAGAATCCAAGAATCCTTATACAGCATTCCTGACTGGGGTCCAACACTTGACCCACTACATTTCCCATGGGCCCTCACAAAATCCTAAAGAGCCATAAACATGGGAGATAGGTGGAACAGGGTGAAATGAAAACAAGGAATGCTGAAGAAAAAACTGATGATGTAGCATCTTCACGTACTTCAAGCCTTGTGATTTATAAGGCCTTGGTGTTAGCACTGATTCATGTGTGTCTCTAGATGGCTCTGTAGATTTATAGAGTCGCAAATAATAGCATCAGAGTTCACTGCCTGCCCATTTATTACACGGCATACACTTTTCACCACCTAAATCAATTTGCTTTATTTTAACAAGATTGAAGGCTCCCTGATCACCTCAATAATTGATGGCAAATAAATGATAGCAGCATTATCTATTCATGATCTTGGCTATTCCATGTATTCTACTACGTGTGATACACCTACATTTAAATCCAATCCTCAGGTTATTTGTCATTTTGCAGATGAGGTAAATGCAACATTCAGTGCCATGCAGTCATTTGTGGGTACAAAACCCAGTACCACTTAGCAATAGTGCCACTTGGTGAAGAAAGGTTTTTTTTTCTATAGTGTTGACTTGTGCTTTGAATCACTAAATGGTTCATGAGACCCTACATTTCCTAGGCTCTCAATGGAGGACCCTGATCACTAGCAGGCAGGAGAGTAACTAAGGAAGGGCAAGCAAAATCTCATGGGCATCAGCTTCTAAGTCCCATGTATATAAAGTCCCAGCTTCTCCTTAGTCCTGAATGGAGATACATCATAACTGATTAGCAGCAGGAAATTAGAAAAGGTGGTCAAGAACTGGTGTTTCGTGATGCCAATATTCTCACTTCATTGTGTATTACTTGACCAATATTGTACCTTTGTATAAGCATGTGGGTCTATTTTGACTATTTATTTAAGTCAAATTTAATTTACCTTAGTCACTTAGCATAGATCTTATGCACTTGTTTTTACTATTGTTTAATTTTATCATGGGTGTATACGTGCATGTGCATGCATGTGAAGGCCAGAGGACAACTTGTAACAGTAAGTTCTTTCCTTCCATTATGTGGATCCCAGGAATTAAACTCAGATCCTTGGGCTTGGTGGCAGATGCCTTTATTCTCCAAGCTCTTGCTACATACATTTTCTATATTTTTGTTTCAAGTCTTTAGCTACTAGTTGTCCTTGCAGTTAGATTGGTCTTGTCCTTCATTTTACTTTTTATTTCTTATTTTCATGTGTTTCCTTTTAAGAAAAAAAATATATGTTGTTACTACTACATGAAAATACAGCCTAGTTTTGTTTCCTGATCATTGAGACACTCTCCTATGCAGTGCCTAGCCATTCCTACAACTGCCTGCTCTCCTGGGAGAAGGTTTCATACTCCAGAGGGACTCAAACATCATGATCACACATTTTTCCCTTTACCAAGTAAGTGGCATCATTGGCAGCTTTCATTCCAGATCTTGTAGCATAAGAGACAGACAGACACTGCATCTGTCTTTAGTTTTAAACATGCATTATGAAGTGTGACCCTAAGAAATATAACTGGCTCTAATTTTAAATACAAACACTTCCTTTCCTGTTTTCTCAGCAAAGTGTCCTGACAGGGGTTATCATGAATAATAAAAGAAGAGCATAACAGAATTCTAGCATGGATGTGGGGGGATGTTATGAGCATCTGCCCCTAACTGAGGAAGTATTGGCGGTTGCTATCTGCTGGGGAAGGGAAAGTCATTTTTCTTTGAGGAGCAATTACTATCAGGCTGTTCAGGCTCAACTGGACGGTCCAACACATATACTTGTATGGAAAGTGTTACACGGAGCTAGACGATTATTAAAATAACAGTGAGATTACATGAAGTTGAGAATAAGAAATGTTGGGCAAATATCCTAAAAGGTTAGAGGAAAATTTTGGGGTGGATATTATCATACTTCGTTGCAAATATACCCCAAATTACTGATTTTTTAAAGGATGTAAGTCTACTGTGAGAAGCTATGTTTTCCTATTTAGACAACATTTATATTACTAAGTCTATCAAGAAAGTACTTATAAAACATATCTAAGTACAGGTTTTTCTCATGAATCATTTAGAAGGACACAAAGAGCATCATGTTTAAATGAAGTACCATGTCTTGGACATAGTATGAAGTCAATAAATGCTAGTTCTTCTCAGTATATGCTCATCCCTTACATTTTATAACTTAATTGGAGTAAAGATGATAAATATTCACACTTTCAAATGACTACAAAATCTAAATAACTATATAAGCAATTTCACGTGTTAATTACTTCATAACACTACCTAAACTTTACTAAGTGTGCTCCAATATCTTCTGCCATGATATGAACTCAGATAATAATATGTTTTTCTAAGAAGCTAATATAATCTTGCATGACTTCTTTTATGCTATTTTACTTCAATTTTTCTTTCCTGCTGGTGTCGTAATCTTGACCCTAACAGTTCGGACCTATGAATGATACCTCTCTGTCTACCACAGGTAATACTATATGTATAACCTAAAATTATTGTGTAAGCCTCTCCACAGGAAACTCCATGATTCTACAAACTACACCTGGACTATTCGTTTGTTTGCTATTTCTAAAGTAATGAAAGTAACTGGCATACAATAAATATGCAACTAATAGTTGGCAACTACGTGAATTAGAGAAAATAAGATTAATCTATACTAAAAGGCACAGTTTATAATGTTTATTCTACATGGATATATTTAATGATAACCAAACAATGTTTAGTAAATTATCAGTCTCTGTTTCCTCCTCTTTAGTGATATGGTGATGACTCTGGCCAGTGTTACCACGGCTGATTATTTTTGTTTCATAGTTATATATGATACACTTCACCTTCCTGCTCTAAAATTGATATAAACATCTTTTCTGTGACCAACGTGGTGAATTTGAGCAGGTGCTAGCCAAATAACCATTACCCCACCGCAAATAGTCTATGAATCAATTTGAAAAAAAATATGATTCGTCCTTCTAAGGGTCTGATATCATGTCATCACTTATGCTTCCTTTAAAGAATCTGTGCGCTGGCTGTGACAAAGCGACTATGAAAAAGAACCCTTAAATTCTTCTGATGGCAGATCATCACAAACAGGATTATATGGAGAAATGTGGTCAGCTACACGGGCTGCAGAAGTGGGTCTTGAAATGGGAGGTTTAAATTGGAAATGTCAGGCAGGAACAATAGTCAACTTTTAATCAATGCACTGACATAATCAGATAAGGTGGTGTTGTTCTTTTTTTTTAAGTATGAAAGAAAAACAGTCAATAAATAGAAACATACCTGCCAGTTTGCATGATTTGGGGATTACTTGCCATTTCTATGTGGCATTGTCATTCACTAACTGTCTCGTGAAACACGGGACCCCTAGGTTATCCGGGCACTGCTGAGCAAGTACCAACTTTTAAATGTTAAGTACAGAAAACCCAAGCTTATTTCCCCCAAGTGAGCACATAACATCAGGTTAGGGGACACTAGAAGCCTGTACATCGGTTCTCTATCTGCCTACTTGCAAAAAGGCAACAAAGAGGCAGCAACTGATATCTAACAATCACAGATTAGTTCAGTCATTATCTATAACTCTCAACAGGCTCTCCAACCTCTGCAACCCCTTCCTCCCACCACCCTTTTTACCACTCAATTGTTAATAAACCAAATTTCACTGCATAGTATAGCTATAGTTTCATTGAATATCTATCTATCTATCTATCTATCTATCTATCTATCTATCTATCTATCTATCTAGGTGTAGATATGGAGTTGATCCAGAGGGGAGGGGAGATGGGGGTAGAGGGAGAAGAAAGTATAATCAGAATATATCATATGAGAAAAATGATAATTCAGATATAGGGTTTCTCTCTGTAGCCCTGGCTGTACTAGAACTCATTCTGTAGACCAGGCTCACCTCAAATTCAGAGATCATCCTGCCTCTGCCTCCTGAGTGTTAGGATTAAGGGCATGCTCCACCACTACTCAGCAAGAATCTATTTTCAGTTTAAAAAAAACCCACTCTGAAACCATGCTGTTTCCAGAATCCTCATAATACATAGTAGTAATGTAGTAATGAAAGCCAAAATGCAGGCACGGAATTGAAGCAAAAAGAATTCAATACACATACACACACACACACACACACACACAGAGAGAGAGAGAGAGAGAGAGAGAGAGAGAGAGAGAGAGAGAGAGAGAGAGATGTGTATACACACACATATACATATGTATGTAAATCAAGTATATTTACCTATAAGAGCAAATGCCTTAAAATAGGAGAGATCATACAAGGGAAATGACTTTAAAGGACCACAGTACCTACTCCACTGTGAAATAGATTTTGTGAATTAAACCCCTACACACAAAGATCAAACTAATGTTTTCTCTCTGGTGTAGGAAAAATCTTTTCTCAGGACCATCCACATTGTCTAAATTCCTTTCCTTAGTGAAAAATGATATGCCCATATATGGTAAGGTTTTGCAGGTTGGTGTTCTCATGAGATTCCTAACAGTGGGAGTGAGGGTTCTCTTTAACTTTTTGCCTGCTCTTGGGACTGTTTTCTTCCTACTGGGTTGCCTTGTCCAGCCGTGGTACGACAGTATATGCCTAGTCTTATTGTAACTTTTTATGCTGTGTTCCACTGATGTCCTTGGGAGCCCTTCTTTTTTCTGAAGGGAAATGGAGTTCAGGAGGTAGGGGTTGAGGGACTTGGAGGAGTGGAGGAAAAACTTTGTTTAAGATGTAATATATGAGAGGGGAATTAATAAATAATACAAAAAGGGGAAAGATATATCATTAGAAACACACAGACACACATACACACAATACAAGAAATCTGGGGTTTTTGTTTTGTTTTGTTTTATTGTTGTTCCCCTTCTTTTCTGGGGAATGCTGGCCAACTTGACCACACTTTTCCAGAATACTTGGACTGTTTTCTTTACATCTGTGTAGTAGCTCTGTACCTCCCTCAGACTGAATTACATAAACATGCTGAAATCCTTTAATGTTTTTCAAGTGTCAAAAAAGTATTCAAAAGTGTCAAAAGTGTCTCTTTGTTATAACCTCAATGTGTCTGTCTATAGAGTGTTTAGTCTCAAATGGCTGGTGGGAATGTGTGTGCGTGTGTGTACGTGTGTAAGAATGGAGTATACACATGCTCTGTTCTGCCTTTCTCTCTCTGCTAACAGAGTCTCTTCTCACCCATATAGGCTCTAGGACTCTTCCAGCCACAGTGGTGAGTTAGTGGGGACATTAGAGATTATAGGGCTGTGATCTGTTTACTAAAGAATTGAGGAAAACAAGGTCATTACATTGGCTGAAAGAGGGAAACACCTGGTATTTGGTACAGATTCAAGTTTCTACATCTATAACTTCAATATGATTACTAACATGCAATATATGTATGTATTGCTCTTGGGGTCCTGGTATCTCCAAATATTTGCACAGATAGATTTTAAATGTTCTTTACTTCTAAGTCCAAACACCACTACATTTAACTTTGACACAACTCAAACACAGACATCCACCAAGGCATACAAATGAAGACGATCATGCAACACAAGCAAAACTTCATGCCCAATATTTTGCCCTTTGTTAAATTCACCAAACTAAATTGCTTCTTAGACCAGAAATCACTAAATATAGCTTTAATCTATAACTTTTGCTGATATTCCATTACTTTTTTGTTTTCTTTTAGTAAAATCTCATTGAATGGCTGTCCAAGTTGATAGATTCCTTTTTACTTCAGTGTGCCTGTAAGAGATGCATAATATTTTAGGCTATAATTACATGTTATAAACATATATGTTTATATATAATTCTAAACATATAATTATATATATAATTCTACACATATAATTATATATAAACACACACGTTTTTCCTCTACTCCCCTGAGTTCCTTGAAAATCTTAAGGCTGGGATACACATCTTGGAATGTCTCAATCAGGATAATACAAGACAGCTGTTAAAAGCTTAGTGTGTGCTAATATGATTTTTTTAAATAAATCCATTAAATTTGTGAGAATTTAAAAGGTGGTCATAGTTATTCTGCTGTGTAAAGTCTTGCCTATGCTGACTTACTAGTGAGAAGTATAATGTAGCCCAGTGAGATGGCCCATCATAACAAATAAGCCAAGACACCACTTTTCTACCCACTTCCTTAAAAGCCAACAATGCTCACTGTTGCCAGCAATTGTAAGTTATATAAATAACCGGTATTCAGATAATCAGGAATTTCCTAGTGACTATAGAATATTTAGAATATCATCTGCAGGCTGAGAGTTTCACAGTGGCATCCAACCAGCAACTTCTAACTTGACTCTCAAAATTTCCTTTTTTAAAAACAAAACAAAAAAAGGGCTCTAGTTATTATTATTTTTTTTTCCTTCATGGTAATTGAGTGTCCATCCACTGGGAAGACAGGGAAAAAATTGAGGAGAACTGTTACATATTTCATCATGAAGATTTATCTAGAGGTAACAAAAAAGACATTTGTTAATTTCCCTCCTGAGTGGGTTTTGGAGACATTCCAATGCTCAAACACAAAGAGGCTCATTAGCTAATTCTGAGGCAAACAGCTGCTATAATGGCATAGTCTTGGATTCAGGCCCTTTGTACTAGAGACACCATAGAGCCCCTCTCTTGCCCTCACAATCAACCAACAGTAACTGGACTGTGTGTGTCCTCTGTATACCTTATGGTTCACCACTTTTAGTAACAGATAGCCATTTATTCTCTACCCCATATTCTTGCCAACAGGAGACAGCAACTGGAGAACTCACAGTGTGATGCTGCTAAGCAACACCATGTGGTGTCTTGAGAGCATAGGCAAGGACTGCAGGACCCAAGAGATACAAGCAAAGTCAAGGCAGGCTTGGGCTAAACCCTGTGATTCTGCCATTTAGCTTATCAATGAGTGGGTTTGTCCCTAAGAAAAGGACCATCTTGTGAAGGATTCAGATGAAAAATATTTTGTGAGATAACATTGAATTAGCTCATCTTGGCTATCTGTAGGCCCGGTTCAGTCCTGAAAGCATTGTCTTCAGATTATAATGAATGCTTGAATCAAAGTGACTGTCCCAGAAGCAATAGCCTAAAATCCACCCAACATGTACATGTGCAGGTACACTTGCTCCTATGACTTAACCATGACATTTATAGAGAAATTATGGATTATCATGGCCACATGAAAAAGCTGATTGCGTAGCTTCCCACTGCCCACATATCAAAGGATTCTTTGTTAGAAATGTTTTCTAACCTCTAAACATGAGACAAAGAAGTAAGCCTATCCTTTTTTCTTTTCAAATAATGTTTGTATAGTTTATCTGATTAGATAAGTGAAATTGTTAACTTTGCTTCATCTTATTCAATATTTTTCTGTGAATTAACTTTGGGTGGATAGGAAAAGTAGAAAAAGTCAAATGACAGATGATAAACTTGGGTTATTTGCCCAAAGTGATGCTATTGCATGTGAAGAAATCAAAATGCAATGTAGACAGTATAGGCTCGCCTTTATCACCTGGACAGCTCAGTCGTTCTTTCAATCACATCAACTGGAAATAAAATCAAAGCTGAATATTGGTGGTATACACCTGTAATCCTAGCACATAAAAAGCAGAGACGGGAGAATCATAAAGTCAAGGCTTCCAGAGCTACATAGCAAATTTCAAGTAAGTGTGGGCTACATAACAGAAATCTGTTTCACAACAAAACAAAACCAATGATCAAGAAAACAAAAGGTCAGATGCAGAATCTGGCCCCTCATATAACGGGCAGGCTTTTAATCCTTTTTTGTTAGATCCTAATCCTTCATGTGTTTTCTTGCCTTTTCTTTTCTTTTCTTTCCTGCTTTCTTTAAGCAATTTCTGCACGGTGCTATCTGCTAAAGTCCCAGGCTCATCTTATACATTCCCTACACTGAATCAGAATAGGTCATTTGACTCTTCGCATTGGAAGCCGCAGCATGGATACTGGTACTCCCAAGTTTACGTTTCCAAGAGGCTTGTCAGCCTCTGTCCCTAGGACTGCTCTCTCTTCTACTCTCTTTAACTGCCTGTCTATCTGTTGGGATGACTGATTTCACTCTGTGTGCCTCTATTTCTCCCCAGTTGAATCACCTGCTCTTGTTTCTTTCCTCTCGCTGTATAACCAGGATGGTGTCTCAATACCTTGTAGCGCTCAACCTTGTCATATTTTCTTTTCATTTTTAAAAATCTTCTATGAAATTTTAACATCACTACTTGTGCTGGGTGCTTTCTCCCTTTGGCTGTGACCTTGAAACTTTCACATCAAATGTACTCATGCGGGTTTTCGTGACGGAAAACTCTTTTTGTCATTTCGGTGTTGGCACAGGGACTTACATAAGTATGGCTAGTCATGCTGAGAAACCTCAAAGGAACTGCAACCTTACAAATATGTAGAAGATAAATAAGGATCACACACACACAAAAAAAAAACAGAGAAAAGCCTGAAAGAAGAAATACTATAAGTAGACACAGCAGCATAGTTTCATAGCAAAACACCATGAACCATAGAGCCAGACTACCTGAATTCAAACACCAAACCTCTGTATGAGCCATATACCCATGTCTCTGCTTTCATATCAATATGCTGAAGACATTGGTAACACCCACCTAAAATAATATGATTGTCAGCTAAATAAACATATGCTAGATGTTCAATGGGGACCTTGGGAGAAAATAAACATTATGCAAGTATTTACTATTGTTAGAAATAATACTGGATAAACTGAGGAATGAGATCAACTGAGCTTAACAGACAAGGCTAATGAGAATCCCCAATGCCTTTTTTTTTTTTGCTTTTCTTTGATTGTGGTTGAAGTCTGGTATCTGTGATCTGTTGGGAGCATGAACAAAGCATTATTAAAATGGAACCTGTGGCGACTAGGAAGCAGCACAACCAGATTTCTTCAACTTCTCCCCCACAAACAAGTGAAAGAATAGTAGCTATAGACAGCCACCATTAAGATATGTGTGTTAACTATCTTAAGATAATTGAAAAGTTTAAATAAGGATGACCAGAATTTACATAGTAATCTCAAGGACTCAGTTATATTCCATGAATGAAATACTCAAGAAAACAAAAGGATTAATATTTTTCATTTTTATTTTCAGAATAGGAGCGGTCCATATGCAGAAGAGGCTGCTCTGAGTGAGTGATTGGAAGATTTGAATGCCATAATGCTGAGGCTGGGTTTCCTACCCCAGTACCATTTCTTCTCTTCCATAGTTTATCCCTGACTTGACTCTTTAAAGGGGACAGTACACACAGACTTCGGACCCAACCACTGAATATAGACACTCCACTATAGAGTGGACACTAAGTCTATCTGTTCTTGCAAACTTTCTGCTTATTTTCACTTTCACATTTCCCTCCTCTGGACTATGATATATTGAACTAAATTTATCTCTATTCTGCTTTATTTTCTCCTTTGAATACTCAAATTTAAAAGAGCTATTGGGGTTGGTAGAGAAGCTTTAGGTAATTAACCTTCCAGTGGGCATCTTGGCATGCTTAACTCTCGAATATACCCAAAAGCTATTCAGCCTAGCTAAAATATTCCAACCCTATATTTTAATATTCAAAGACTGACAATGAACACCATCTCCAAATATTTTTCCACATGTCTCAGATACTGACTGACTTAGGTTATAAATCAGTTTTATAAGTTCCCTTGAAGGCAGGGCTCAGTATTCTAAAATGAGTAACAGCCTGCTGCTTTTTAGTTAATTTTCTTTGAAAATTCCCATGAAAGAGCATTAGCAGATGGAAACAGAGAGAGGTAATAAGTTTGATTGGGACAGGCCATAATAACAAAAAACTGAAGTTTATATTTGATAATAACAATAACAGTAATAATATTAAGATTGGGGTATATGTCAATTAAAGAGAGGGAGTGGGTTCTGCTAATGCTTAGGCACTTGATATCTTGTGAACCACAAGTGATTACCCACACACTTAAAAAAAGAACCAGGTGCCCTCTTTTTCTGTTCTGCACTGTGAGAAAAAAATACACAGAGAAATGTGTCCCCGGAGTGACGTTTTATTATGCAAACTAATGTAAATCACACATCTCTATGTTGAAAGCTTGTCTGACAAGCATTTCCAAAGCACAAAACAAATCTCAGAACAGGTTAACTTGCACTGGGCTGATACTGGCAAAGGACATTTAGTACTTCAGAGAAAGCAGAAAAATAATTTTCCTGCTAGAGAGAAAAAAAATGAACTCAAATATCATGGTGCATTAAGGGATTAGTGGTAGTTTAGCACACGATTTCTTTTCTTCACAACCGGGGACAATCTTTTGATCTAATCTAAGTGGTAATTTAATTTTAATGAAAGCAGAAGGAGTGAAAGGCTTCCCTGAGTGTAGACAGAGGGACCAAGGTAATCAACAGCAGCAGCTCCTTTCCTCTGCTGGGCAAGAAACTAGTCTCAGAAGTAAATGTGCATGTCATAGCCATTGTTGTATACACCTCAGGACTTAAACACTAAGTCATCCTTAGGTAAAGATGAAAGTTTCAAATTTAGAGATGTCTGGGTTCAATGCATGTCTTGAGAATCTACTACATTCACTATTTTCATATTTCCTGTTTATTTTCATTCTTGTTGGTTTTCATACCCAAACCTTTACTATGAGGTACCATCTTGAGAGCAAGAAAGTATGCATCTAGAGAAGTTAAGAAATTTCCCAAAGGTTGCATAGCAGACATTTGAACAAGGATTCAGGTCTATATCTTTACAACTTGATTATGCTAAGTCTTAAATAGCCTTTCTGAAGCCTTTTACTGTCATTTACATGCATGAAAAAGAAAAGGACAGTGAAAAATTCTTGAACTCATTGCCAGAAAATATTTATCACTTATAAGACAGATTAGCAAGTACATGAGTAAACATTAAACAATGGATCAGGAACTACATTAAGCCTCATAAATACTGAGAAAAAGAGCCTTTCATTCAGGGTACCAACCATAGGAAAAATGGCTCTCTTCAGATTCCCACAGACTAATTTTATTTGCTTTATGATATCAGAGGATAGTGACTATTGTATGTTATATAACATACTAGGTAAGACACCCAGTAGAAATATATGAACCACGCATGCCAATATAAATTTCATAGGATGCACCTATAGCAACAATACAAAAGATCATGTTAAAGTGTTGAAGACCAGCTTTGACATTCAACTGGGGAAACTGAGTCAGGGCATAGATCCATGGCTGCTTGGCTGGTGACATGGCAGAATTTCTGATACCAGACACTTTGGCTACAGGACATATACAAATCAGGCTGGAACCTACTTTGAACTTTCTTCCCTGGTGGCTTCCTTTCATTGTGACAGAAGATGATAGGCTGGCTGCTAAGGAAAATGTCTTACCCTGCAGTTGGCCCCGGATGTAAAACTCCTGACTATTCAGTTAAATGTGGCCTCTGGCACATCAGTGTCATGAATATTATGAACGGTAACCAACCACTTTTTGCTTTGAATTGAGGTCCGTTTCATGGGAGGGAATTCATATCTGCTACTACAAACCTGATCAAAAGCTCCCAGCTGGGAGGTCATAGGACATAGAAGAACCTACTACTGTTTGGCTAAATAAACATGTTACTGTTTAATTTAGCTTTTTAAATATTGATATTATAATCTATTATACTTATTGATTAGTGCTGCTCTGAACTTTCATCAAAGAAGCTTCTTTTTATAGTGGAAAGTATTTAACACTTAAGATTAGATACATATGTATGAAGATAGATATATAGTAAACAAATAGGTAAATGAGATATAACAATATTTGGTAAGTTTTGTTGTTTTGAAACAGGGCTTCTTGTATCAAGATTTGTCTATAGCTCTATATTTGGTCCACCTTATTCTTAAACTCATATTTTTGACTCTGCCTTCCAAATGCTGGGAATACAAGTATATATCACTACACTTTGACCCCTGAACTACTTTTGACTCCACAGACTATCCATATTTCAAAATACGTACAAAAAAAGGACATGTATGTATAGTGTGTCTGAAACTATAAAGCATCTTTTTTCTTATTTTGCCCCAAAACTGATGAAAGAGAAGCCAACTCTGATTAGTACCTCGTGTGGGTCTTTATCACAGGGAAATAGCAAATAGTTCAACCACATACTGATCTGTTAATTCTCTGTAGCCCTCCCTTTGACTAAGAACCACTGAAGTCACATGGTCTTGTCCAACAAGGCCACATTAGACACATTCAGACTGCTAAAAACTTTTACACTCAGATGAATATGTCACTTTTCCCCAAACCTGCATGAAAACAGCCTAATTTGCAAAACAAAATCTATTTTTGCATTATAAAAGAAAACTTCAAAGGGTTTCTCTAGGCAGTATGCTGCCCTGAAACATTTAAATGATGCCCGCTCACTCCTCCCCAAATGACTTACACATAGCACCTTAGAACGGTTTCTATTATAAAGTTAAGTGCTTCAGCACCAGTGAAATAATTATTTGTTCTAATAGAAGCTATTACCATTTTATTGTTGAGGCAAGTAGCACTAAGTAGCCTTATCATATTGGATATGAGCATCTCACTTTCTAAAACCTGTAATGACTCTTTGTTAAATAAAGATCCACTGTATTGAAGTTATTATCTCTTCTACCAGAGGTAGATTTGTGCTGCATTCTGATGTGGCACTGGATGTGGATTATTCAGAAATTAATATATCCACTGTTATCTCTTAAGATTTGCTTATTTGTTTTTCTAAGAGTTAATTTAAACAATGTTGTCACTGAATGCAAACACAACTACTTCACGCAATATCTTTTATCTTACAATTTCATAAATTGTAGAGCTTTTTCAAGGAGGTGAATAATTGTAATAGGATATTCTTATTTATTGAGTTGATACTCAAAACAGTTAATACACTTAGAGGAAAAAGAGTTCTCTCAAAATGAGAGCAAGAATAATTTCTATGATGAAATGCTGACAGGCCCATTCTTATGAAGGAATTATACAGGGGCAAAACAACCAAATTTCATTCATTTGATCAATCTATCTGTATGAAACTGTCAAAGACTACAAATGAATAAATAAGTAACTTCTAGTATTCTTAGCAAGGTAGTAATTTTAAAAAACACAATTAAATATTTCAAAATTGCTCCAGGGGAGGATTTTGAATGCTCAACACAAAGGAACAATAAATACACAAGATTATAGATATGTCAGCTAACCTGACCTGATCATTTACATTGTATGCATGTGGTAAAATGTCACATTGTCCAATACAAATATGTAAAATTATGTGTCACTTAAAATAATGTTACTGATTCCATAGGAAAAACAGCTATTTGGGCATGAGCCTAATACATCTTATTGCACTGACACAAAATAACACTTAAATAGAGGCATAATATGAAATCAGCAAACTAGAAACAAAGGATTGGACATGTTTTCATCTCAAATATCAGAAAGTTAACATATGTGACCATCTATTGTCCAAGTAATTTCCAATATGTTTGTCAAATGCACAGCTGGCGATTTCTAAACTTCATCCCTTTGTTGGCATTCTTTATTGCCACATCTTCCTCTCACTAGTCAGAAAAACAGTTATGTTGGTAGATATGCAGAGGTTAAGCAGCTGGTTACAATTTGGGTAAAGGGTCAAGTATTAGTGACACTGTGTTGTCTTTTTATTTTCATTTCCCTTTTAAGAACTTGAATATCTGGGAGCGTTACTTTATCAAATTAGTTATAAAGAATGGGAAAATGTACAACTTATTTGTTAATTGCTCCTTTCCATTAACGGAAGTTGTTGGCAGTTACTAGGATCCAGGAGGCTGGGTGTTAGTATGTTTTATTAAAAGAAAGGTGTCTTTATATTGAAGGAGGGACTTAGTTTTTGCTCTGAGGGTATGATGAAGTTAAAGAAGTTCACTAATTAATAAAAGAATATTGAAAGTTTGAGGCAAAACTTCACAGATTGCACAGCCACAGGAGATTAAATCTATTACATCTCCATAGTCCAAATTGTCCTGAGGCCTTAAAGTTAATGAAGTATATTTTATATTCATCATGTAAGATGTAACAATTCATAGTGTCTAATTTCAATAGACTTTTTTTGACTCGTTCAAATGTATATATGTTATTGAAAAGGCTATATACCAAACCTAAACAGTAGTGTGCTGAGAGATGGAAGCCACGTGAAAAGAGACTGTACGCAATCCCACTGGAAAGCAGACTGTTAGAAATGAGAACCATGGCTGCTGACATGAAGTAACAATGACCATGATCCAACTTTCAGAGGGTATTGTTAATTCTGTCTTACAACTATTAAAACTCATTAAATAGTATACCATAAATCTCATCATTGCACTGTTTGAAAAAACACAGCTTAATAAATACAGACCCATTCTCTATTCAAACACCAAGATTAACTTCAAAGGAAGAAATTGGATCTATCATGAAGATAACTATCAACCCAAACAATTAACTTTTATGAAATGGATTGCTGATAAAGGATGGTAAGCCTAGCCTTACTACATCCTAAAACTGTGAGTTAGAATTTGACTATTCAGGAACTAAATGTCTGTAAGAAAACAACTAACTCTGTCATATCAAATAATGTAATATACTGAGCTGAAAGAAAGGAGCTATTGTTTGTTTATATACAATACATAGGCTTGTTTTAATGTGCAAATTTACAGTGTTAAATCATCTCTCTCAAAACCTAGCAACGTTGTTTGTTCTGAAAAGAGTTTTATGAACTTTTACAAAATTAATCTTCAATTTGTGTCTCCTTTACAGTCATGAATGTGTGAAAATATTAATTACTATATAGTTAGATTAAGATAGAATAAAATATTTTATGTTTATTCTAAAAAATTTAAATCTTAAAACAAAGTCTCTTATTGAGAAGCATATAATACAGACTTTTGCTCAAATCAGGATGAATTAATAATAACCCTGGCCCCGAAGTAGGAGCCCTTCTATTTAAGTCATGGAAAATTAAATATAAGGGAAAATTCTTTTGAATTTGTTATCTTCTCAAATAAACAATATGCTTCATAAATACTTTTAATCTAAATATTGCCACAAACCATGGACACAGTGAAAAAAATTAAAACCAGTTTCTGCCTATTTCGATATGCAAGAACCCAATGCTGTTCTTAAAAATAGGAGCTCAATGGCTTTTCTCATACACCAACTACTACTGTGACTATGTCTTCATTAAAATTGACAGAGAATTTGTTATGGTATAACAGAAGAATTTTTTTTAAAACTCTAAGGTTCTGGGAGACTTTAGTAAGATGTAGTAGTGAGGTAGTTTGAATAGGTTGAAGGACAGACTAATAAATTTTTTTTAAGTAAATATAAATTGTAAGAGACTTTTCTAAGTTCTGGTGATACTCTACAGCACAGGGTTGAAGATCCACTGCCCTCTAAGATGTAGAGTACTAACCAATTTAACACGTGGAATGAAAGTGAAGGAATAGGGAGAATGAGTTTCTGTGTGTCTCTTGATGGGTGGTTGTCAAGTTGGGCAAGGACAAGATAACCTAAGGGCAATGCTTCATGACAGCAAGCTATTTAGAGCTTGATAAAAAGACCATTGGATACCACATCAAGCCTCAGATAACTGACTGGTTTACAGGTATATGGGATGTACATGCTAAGGCTATCCCAGAAATGACTCGTTAAATCTTCAAGTGTACTTTTCTGAGAAGGGAGATATTTCCGTCAATAAAGTGCTTCTCTTCCAAGTTCAAGGATCCAAATTCAATCACCATGTCTTAAAACCATGCTAATTCTCTGAGATCTGACACAGTATTCTGACCTCAGCAGGCACCAGGCATGTACATGCCTTACATGCATAAATGGAGGTGAAACACTCATACAGGGAAAATAAAACTAAATAATCTTTAAAATAAAATAGCCATTGGTAGAGGCAGAGAAAAGTATATTGCTTGGAATTACAGGTCAAGTAGTCATCTTAGCCAACATGGTGAATTCCAGGCCAGGAAGAGACAATATCTCAATAGACAAAGTGGACAGCCTCCTAAGGTATGAAAGCTGAGGCTGACCTCTGAACTCCATTGTGAATAGTGATTACAGGGTAGAGAGATGTAAGGTATTTTGGTTGCAGGTTCTAGCACTCTCTGCCTTTGGAAATCCTGTAGAAACTGTACTGATTGAGTATATGTGACATTCTGTTTTGTACACTACACCATGGCAGAACAAAAGAAAGCTTAGTATGTTTTGGTAGAGACGAGCAGCTGTTTGTGCTTCTGCAAGCCACATGTCTATGATTCATGTTCCATTACATGCCACAAATCTGTTTTCCACTCCATGGATATTCAAAAGCATTTACTTAATTTTTATCACATCTTTATACAATAATGCTATTGTTATTTTACAGTAAAGTTTAAATCAGTTCAATTTCAGCATCAGATTCATTAAGAGTTAGCAATTTGGTGCTTAATGACTTGTTAACAATGAGTAAATATATTAAAATAATAGAGAGATAAATTTAAATTGAATCACATGGGCTTGTTTTCTGTTCAATAATGTCTTCTGCAGCAAAAGAAAGTGCTACTTAAAAAGCAATTTTTGATAAAATATATTCTAAATTGCTCACATTCAGTTCTCACTTACCATCTATCTCTTTTATTTCTCTCTTTTTTGTAACTACATTGTTCCCCATTATCTCTTAAATATTTGATATTCTAAACATTTCCAATTTCTAAAAAATCAGCCTCTTTCTGGATGATAATAATAAGCTCCAGGTCTGTCTCAAAACAACATACAGGCATATCTCAGGGCGATACAAATTGAATACATTGGAAAAGTCCTATAGAAAAACAGAAAGAAAACAAGAAAAACAAAAATTCAAAAGGTAGCTATAACATTTGAAAGACATTACTGAGAAAGTAAAGAAATTAAAACCCAAACCAGTATTTTGTCACAACGAATTTATTATTGGTGAGTTAGGGCCAGAGTCTTCCTTTTAATTCATTTCTTAGACCTCTTAAACCACAGTCAATTTGACGCTTCTTAATCAACAGCTCTGCTCTCTGCACTCTTCTGAATCAGACTGTCAACTTTAGTGATGCAAATAAGTTCTATTACTTTAAATCCACAGAGCCTCAAGAACAATCAAAGAGCAAGCAAGAATTTAATCTACTCTATAGCCCACCAACAAAAACTGTCAATGTGACTCAAATAGCAAATATTACTTAGGGGAAAAAAAACCTACAGGTTATGGCGGTCTGGATTTTATAATCACAAGAAGAGGTTAAGGTGATGCTTAGGGGTACTACTCTCCTCTGGGGCCAAGAGGAAACAAAGTTGATATGGAACTCACAAAGCAGCATCAAACAAGCAAACTTAAAATCTCCATATGACATTTACACGACTGTACCATGAATACAGTAATGAATAAGATCACAACTCATATATACACTATTAGTAGTTGAAAGCTATTTCCAACTCAGAATGGAAAAAAATGGAAATTTCTCAAATTGATACCTTACAGGTGATTTTTCTGAGATGAATCTGAAAAGAGCTCTAAATGTATTTAAGGGCAATGAGGTAGTTCTTACCTGGGAACTATGCAACCCAGATAGGAAGTACCATTGCATGGCAAACAAATAATACCCATGAGAAGTACAAAAGGCCCCTTTCCGTTCAAGTTTAGGTCTACCAACTCCCTGCTGGAAGTTATAGCATGCATCTGTGTAAAGAAGCATTTCATATTATTTGTGATACCTCCTTCCTTCATGAGCTTGATACCCACAGAGCGTTCCCACTCCAGTTCTTCCATTACACCTCAAGAGACCTTCCTCTAGCACAGAATTTCTCAACCCATGTGTTGTGACTCCTTTGGGGGATCAAACGACCCTTTCACAGGGGTCATATATCAGATACCCTGCATATCAGATATGTACAATAAGGTTCATAACAGTAGCAAAATTACAGATGTGAAGTAGCAACAAAAGCAATTTTATGATTGGGGTCATCACAACATGATGTGATGTTACAGGGTCAACTGCAGTAGAAAGGTTAGAACCACTGCTCTGGCACCTCTTCCTTTTTCTTTCTCTCTGACACTTCTGGAAATATATATGGATGGCTAAATATGTATATCAAACTAGAAAAATATGTGTCTTAAGGGAAGCTGCCATTAGTTTTGCCCCATTGCTACTCTGATGTTAAAACTATGCAAATGAGGAGAGGTGTTGACAGCATTTGAAGGAATGGTCCAGCAAAGATGCATTGTGGCAGTAGTCCAAAGACTTGCTAGACAGAAGCATGTGGTGAATATGACAAAGAGCTAGTAGTAAAATGGAAATGAACGTTCTCCAAGGAGAACTCAAGAGAAGAAATGCTAATAGTGGTAAAGTCATCTTATGGAAGAATTCATCCTGTTTTAGTGTATTAAAAGAGCAATGACTTGTATTTTCATAACACCTTTCTTCCAGAAGAAACAAAGACATCCTGCATGCAACTTAGTGAGGATTGCTGCCAATTGAGGGCTGCTCTGATCTGTAATCAGGGAAGCGACACTTTAACAATGGTTCAGAGACATTGAAACGGCTCAGCTTGACAAGGCACTTGCTGCCAAGACTGAGGACCTGAGTTCAATCCTTGGTCCAATAAGTTAGAAGAGAACTGACTCACATGAGGTGTCTTCTGACCTTCACCTGTGCATGTGCACTCACTCACACACACACACATACACACTAAGATTAATTTTTGAAAGAAATTATTTTCTAAAATAAATGAATAAATTAATTAATTTTAAAAATATCTGGCACAACCATTCCATTAAGAAAAATAAAGTAGCTGACTCATGGAAGGGAGAGAATGGCACTGAGATTGTAACCTACATGCCTAAATATGTTTACAAGGGTGGGACTTAACTGTTATTCACTAACTGCCAGATTTACTTGGATATAGTATTAAAAATGAAGCAGCTATTCCCAGTTGTTACAGTTAGACAAATACATTGAATCATTATTTTTTGTTAATTAATTAGGAGTCAAGAAACTAAATTAAGTTAATTGTGAAAAGTTAGTAATAATCTATAAAGAAGACACAAAGGGAGAAGTTCCTGGAACTGGAGAACTTAGAGAAAATATCAGGAACCACAACGGTAAGCATCACCGATAGAATACAAGACATGGAAGAGAGAATCTCGGGAGCTGAAGATACGCTGGCTGAAATGAATTCCTCAATCAAGGAAAAAATAAAATCGGAAAAGTCCCAAACACAAAACATCCAAGAAATCAAAGATGCCATGAAAAGAGGAAACCTAAGAACAATTGGAATAGATGAAAAAGAAGACTCCAGGCTCCAAGGAACGGAAAATATTTTTAAGAAAATCATAGAAGAAAATTTTCCCAACTTAAAGAAAGAAATGTCCATAAACATACAAGAAGCCAACAGAACACCAAATAGACTAGATCAGAAAAGAAATACCTCTCGCCATATCATTGTCAAAACACTAAACCTACAAAACAAAGAAAAAATATTAAAGGCAGCAAGGGAAAAGGGTCAAGTAACATATGAAGGTAGACCTATCAGAATCACACCAGACTTCTCATCAGAAACTATGAAAGCCAGAAGGGCTTGGGCAGTAGTCATGCAGTCCTTAAGGGAACACAGATGCCAACCAAGACTACTATACCCAGCAAAGCTTTCAATC
>CM053765.1:24355714-24469325 GCA_028658305.1 Pachyuromys duprasi
CTCAGGGCTGGCTGCAATGTCCTCCCCTGGGATCTAGCCAGTCTGTCACTCCCCGGCTTGTATGGGGGAGGGTCAAAGAGTCAGCCATCAAGATCATGACTGAAACAGTCCCTGTTTCCCTGAATAGGGTCTTCAGCCCTACACCAAGTTATCATGGGCCCCATCCGTGCGGGGGTTCCAGTCCACAACCACACATGGTACTTGATTGTAGAAACCATCTCTTACAAGACCCCTGTGCCCTGCTCAGTTGAGACTTGGGGAGAACAAGAACTTTTTCTCTTTATTGGTTGATTATTTCGGGTATTTGTTGTAGTGAGAGAATGCTAACAAACACAAGAAAGTCAGTGTCTCATTCTTTGGGAGCACTGAGAACGTTCAACTATTTTCCATTTCATTTACACAGTGAAACTGAACAAAAGAACTTTACAATGCTTGTATTCGGTGAGTTTAAATTTTAGGTCATTTATAAAATGTTTCTCCTGAAGGTGATATCATTAAAATTAAAATTTATTCTATTTTGTAAGTTTTCTAAAACTATGTTAAAAATAGAAATGTAGTAAGTTACTGAATTATTAAATGATGATTACTAAAAGTTACTTTGCCCTAGGAAGGAAAGAAGTAGAGGAAGAAATTACAAAGTGACATACCCAAGGTATGCAACTGCAAACAGACACTTTTGACTTGAGTTAACTTGTGACATTTTATTCTTTATAACAACACACTCACTATGGCTAGCAGCCTGTCCTTCTGCCTTGTTGCAAGATGGGAAGGAAACTGAAGTTTCCTCTCTCTCTCATTTGCAAAGGGTAGATTTGATAAGATACCTGTGAGAAGAACCTAAAATGAAAACACATTTCAAAATAATGAGTTCATATTTCTTAAGGATGGCCCTGGACACTGCAGCACTTAGCTCATAACTTCATCTCTAAGGATAGGTTGAAGACTGAGGCCAGGCATGAGGTCAGTCGACTATGATTATATGGTAGGATCCCCAAGCCTCTTGAAAGGATGGCTTGAGTCAGCTTCCCCCAGGTGGCAGTGTGTTGTGTGTGCCATCCTACAATGCTGGGTAGAAGCATTTAGGCTACCAACCTCTCAGAGTTGATAACTAGGAGCTTTGCACATCAGACTCTCAGACTCAAGACAAAGTGTCCCTTTCTTGGATGATGTTAATTGTAATTTGTCCTCTTAAAAAATTCATAACCTTACTCAGAGACCCACATGGAGACTGAGCGGCCTATCAGCTACATCTGAGAAAGGGGTCTAGGTCCTCTCCGTGCAATGGTCATTCATTGGCACATCAGTCTCTGCAAGACCCCCTAGGCTCAGATATTTACCTTTGTTGGTCTCCTTGTGGAGCTCCTGTCCCCTCCATGTCCTTCTAGCTCCCTGAACCCTTCTTCCACAAGACTCCCTGCATCCTACCCAAAGTTTGGCTGTGAGTCTCAGCATCTGCTTCGATCCCCCTTTGGGTAGAACCTTTCAGAGGGCCCTCAATAGTAGGCTCCCATCCTGCAGGAGCTGCCTCTGTCATGAACTTAGTTGCCAGCTCTTTGATCACTCCCCCCTGGCAATGTTCCCTTGCCAGGCCACACAGGAAGAGAGGAGCCAGGAAGTCCTGATGGGACTTGATAAGCTAGGGACAGATGGCAAGGGGCAGGGGAATTCCTCCTTTCAGTGGACTAGGGGAAGGGGATGGGGGAAGAGGTAAGAAGGGTGGGACCAAGAAGAGTTGAGGGAGTGGGCTACAATCAGGAAATAAAAATTTTAAGGTGTTAAAAATGTTATAACCATTAGCAAAAAACCTTTCATTCAATACTTTAGCAGTTTTTATTAATCTGAGGCTGAACTGAGGAACCTCCTGGATTTGTAATTTGTGGTCTTGTAGACTTTTCGTTCTTTTCCTGACTGTATATGGATCAGTCATTCATCTTTTACACACAATTGCTATGGTAACAGAATCTAGACGATGAATTCACTTGGATGCCCAGAGCTGAAAGCTCTCCAGTGAGAATAATCACCTTTGATCAGGATGCTCAGTCTTGTACTGGGCATTCAGGTAGTGTGAGTTATTCTCCATCCAGTGTCATAGAGGAGTGGAACCAAAAAAAAGTTTGATCTGGACCTTGCATTGATTTATAATTTGAGGTTTTGGGACATGTCTAAGAAAGTAAGAACAGTCACTGTTCAAACATGAGAACCTGCATTTGAAATCCGTAGCAACCACATAAAAAGCAGATGTTTGTGAAGGCAGAAGGCTCATTAGAGCTATCTGGATACCAGCCAAGTTCTAGGTACAGTGACAGACACTACTTCAAAAACACAAGGTAGAAAAAATTAAGATGATTATCCAATATTCTCCTCTGGTGTCTATGAGGACATGAGTATGCAACCCCCCCCCACGCACACATAAATGCATGTCCCACATACATGTACATACATGTACACAGAGATATATATGCACATACAGCATAAATTTATCTGCCACCAAAAGCAATCCCATTTACTTATGCTCCCACATGATCTAAATACATAAAATGAATGTCTAAAGACACACAGAAAAGTAATACAGGATCTCTGTACATACAGACATTATCTCATGAATTAGAATAAAATGCATATATACTCCTATAAAGTAAAATTTCTCTAGATCCCTTCATCCATGGGTCTACTTTCTAGGACCCCCAGTGCGTAGCTGAAACCTCAGGTACTATCAAAGTCTATATATGCTACATATCTGCTTCGCACATGCCCTAAAGCATTACCATAGAGTACTAGAGTTTAATCTTCCTTTCCTTGTTTAACTTCCATACCTCTCTGACACCATCATTACACTTGGGCTTTAGGACCATGATTGAATAAATATGAACTCAAATGCTTAAACTGTGATATCACACCAGGTGATCTGATAGACTAAGATGACTACTCAGGTAGCATATGTACTACAGATGAAGGGAGCAAATAAATCATCTCCATTAGGATGGAATGGGCAAGGCATGTGACATGAGATTTTTACAGAGCTTACAGGGTATACAGCTCAAACCTATGCATGGTTGACTTCTGAAAGTTTCCATTTAACATAGTTAACTCTAGGTAGCTGAAACCACAGAAGGAGACTCTGAAGATAAGGGGGTGCAACTCTACAAACAAAGCGTGATGGGCTGAGACAGCTTAAGAGAAGGGATGTCATCTGTGGTTCTGAACTAGAAAATGGGAACAAAGAGGTAAAACTACCAATTTGTAGTATTTAGCAATATAAATAAATTTGAAGGATGAAGATAGAATTTATGAAACAATTAAATTCATTTTACTAATTGTACTAAAAAATGCCAATAGATGTTAGTAAACAAGATTTAACTATTACAGAAGACACAGCAAAACTCAATGTCTTTTCTTGTACTAGAGGAACTTATGTAAAGTTGGGGCCATCCACAGTGCTAGATATAAGGAATGTCTGTGGATACTGAACATTTTATTTCATTTTTAGTTTAAAATACTATATTATTTCTGAAAGTGTTCGTAATCATATAAGAGACAGTACGGAACTTTGTCTGCATTCTAGGACCCTGTGAGCCAGTAGAGAAAAGTTATAGCCTATCATAACAGTGGAGCCAGGAGGAGTCTGCAATGAGTCAGAATCAAATCCTAAGAGGCCAGAAAAACAAAGACTTCACAGGTAGGACATCACAATGGGGCCAGAAGTCTGCCATCTGTCTAGTGTCAAAATGAGAACAGACCTCTATTTTTCCCTGGGTTGGAAAACTCTCTCTCCCTCTCCGTGTGTGTGTGCTCACACAAATTTGTCAGTAAGTATGCCTGTATGCATACATGTGAATATCATAGGACCTCTGGTATCTTTCCCTATTGATTCTTACCTTATTCTCTTGAGAACAAGTCTCTCGTTGAACAGGAAACTTGGTATTTTGTCTAAGATGGCTGGCTAGAAAGCCTCCCGGGATCTGTGTAGCTCCATTCCCCGAAGCTGGAGTTACAGGTAACTGCAGCCATGCCAAAATTATATGTGTGTCCTAAGAATTTAAAATCATCCACTGGGCCATCTTTCCAATGCCAAGATTTTCTTTTCTTGAGAAACTTTTTTTTATGATATCCATGACCTAAATAGATGAGACTCCTCCAGCAGTCACACTGAGAGAAAGCTGCATCCTGCCTGTTAATTCCTCTACCATTCTGATATCTGTCTTTCCATGTGTACATAAGAAAGTAAATAAATGGCAAAAAAAAGACCTTCCAGGAGAGATTTTAACCTTAGTCCATTTCCCCTAAATATGTATTTACACGCCACTGGCAGACACTGGTGGAAGAGAACCTGTGTGAATAATGTCCTTGGAGCCTTTGGGAAAATGCATTTTTAATTTGTTTCTGCTTCTCTCCTTACCTAGATCAAGTAAGTGGATAATGCCAGAGAAACAGGCAGCATCCCAACTGCCTCATAGAGAAGCAATTACATATTCTTTTGCTCTCCCCTTGAAATCAGCACAGATAACAAGAATACTATGTTGGCAGCACCTGCTGTCGCTGGTTTCTGGTCTTTTCTGTCTTTATTCTTCCCAGAATGAAAGCCAATGAAGTTTTTTTTTTTAATCACATAACTTGGCCACATGATCAATTTTATAGCAGACTCATACAGCAAACAGACTATCGAGTCTGAATTGTATCTTCCCAGTAGGATTATAAGTGCATGATTGACCAAAAATCCTTACACATACATATGAAAATTGGGACATGCTTCCCACTTCCTGCAGGAAATAAGAGATGTAAGCTTTAGATATAAACACACAAACACTTAGGCAATCATTTCATTGAGAAGGGTACAGATGGAAATTGGATGCTAAAAGCCATTCTTGACTTGGAATAGGCAACTAGCATGAGGAGACATTCTGATACAGACAGAAAAGGAGAAGCTCAGAACTCAGCAAAGTTGGGACCCAGAGGAAGCAAGCACGTCATGCCTTTCCTTGTTGTGTATAAATAGAGCCATTCTTTAGTTATTTTTAGATTTTTTTTTAAAAAACAAACAAAATCCAGGCCATTTAAATGCAGAAACATGACCCTTTTTCCTTTTGAGTGACCCTCTTTGTCCTGATCCTGCCTTAGCAACCCATTTCATTTCGGTTTTCTTTGCTTCCTTCCTCCTCCACTGCAACCCTCTTTCAGGAGAACGTGCTATGTCTTCAGCTCTCACTCTCTTCATCACTCTTCACTCCTCTACTGAGTTCCTAGATTCCAAGCCCCAAGAGGGTAGGCATCAGGCCTGTAAAGTCTGCTGTTTCCATAGCAATCTCAATGCCAAGCACAATTAGGTGCTTAATTGCTTGTGATGACTATGATTGATGATGTTTTCTGGCTTTTCTAATTCCATGGAGGAATTGACCTCACCTGTCAGATAAAATGCATTCAACAACTCCTCTGAAAACACTGCTTCAACGAAATAATTCAAGAAAATAACAAGGTCTTCAGATACTCACCACAGTCATATCCACATATGCACACAGCATGATAAACAGAACTCAGTGGCAAACCACTATCTTAAGAAGACAATTTCACATTGACTGTAAGGCTGTGGAGACACACCGTTGACTAATTTGAGAAATTCATTATCTGCATTGGAGGGGAGTCTCATCACTTATCACTGTGAGTGTCAATAAAGATGACAATACTATGGTGGTTTCAAAATACATTAGGAAAGTCTAACATTCATTGTGGAAGCCACGGTGACTCCTCCCTGTTCCTCTTCCTCCTTCTCCTCTTCCTTTTCCTCATTCATTTCTAATTTTCTTATCTTAGGATGAGGCAGCTACCTTGTCGGAGGATATCCAAAACTTCCATGAGAATCATAGATAAAGGAACTGAGGCTACTAGCCAACAGCTCGACAGTTAGATTCTATTAGCGAAAACAGCAAGACAACAGAAATAACAAAATCTAACAGCAATGACTAGAAAATATAGCTGCCAATATGTTATAATGTTCATAGAGCATCTTATTTTATCACATCTTATAGTATGTGTGGTAAATATTACTATTACATACTTTTCCACACATGCATATACAGCAATCTCAGAGGTTAAATAGTTTTGGAAGGCTCTGTAGATAAGAGTAGCATGAAACTAAAGATTTATAAAATGATCATGATTAATAAAATGGATCAAAATACCTACAAAATTCTTTATAGACATTGAAAGAACAATTCTCTATTTCATATGGGAAAACAAACAAACAAACAAACAAACAAACAAAAACCCAGAATAGCTAAAACAATCCTGCACAATTAACAGAGCTTCTGGAAGTATCTCCATACCTGATCTCAAGCTGTACTACAGAGCAACAGTAATAAAAAAAAAAAAGCATGGTATTGGCATAGAAACAGATTGGTGGGTCAATAAAATTGAAGATTCAGGAATAAACCCACACACCTGCAGATACTTAATTTTTGACAAAGAAGCCAAAATAATACAATGGAAAAATGATAGCATCTTCAACAAGGTGCTGGTCTAACTGGATGTCTACATGTAGAAAAATGCAAATAGATCCATATTTATCACCACGCACAAAACTGAAGTCCAAGTGGATCAGAGACCTCAATATAAAACCAGACACACTAAATCTGTTAGAAGAAAAAGTGGAGAAGAGTTATTGACACAGGAGACAACTTCCTGAACAGAACACCCACAGCACAGGCTCTAAGATCAACAATCAATAAATGGGACCTCATGAAACTGAAAAACTTGTGTAAAGCAAAGGATACTGTCAACAGAACAAAATAATAGCCTACAACCTGGGAAAAGATCTTCACCAACCCTACATGTGATAGAAGGCTAATATCCAATATATATAAAGAATTCAAGAAATTAAACAACAACAAACCAAATAATCCAATTAAAAAATGGATGCTGCCATGGGCTACATCAGGGACTGTCTGACATGAACTCAGTGGCTGGCTCTTTGATCACCTCCCCCTGAGGGGTAGCAGCCTTGCCAGGCCACACAGAAAGACAATGCAGCCAGTCTGATGAGACCTGATAAGCTGGGCTCAGCTGGAAGAGGAGGAGAACCTCCCCTATCAGTGGACTTGGAGAGGGGCAAGGGAGGAGATGAGGGAGAAAGGGAGGATGGGATTGGAAGAGAATGAGGGAGGGAGCTACAGCTGGGCTACAAAGTAAATAAACTGTAATTAATATAAAAATTAAAATAAAAATTTTTTAAAATGGGGTGCAGAGCTAAACAGAGAATTCTCAACAGAGGAATATTGAATGGCAGAGACACACTTAAAGAAATGCTCAGTGTCCTTACTCATCCAGGAAATAAATCAAAGCAACAATCCTAAGATTCCATCTTATAGCCATCAGAATTGCTAAGATCAAGAGTGAGGGGACTACAGCTGGGATATAAATGAATAAATTGTAATTAATACAAAATTAATTAATGAAAAAAATTTTAAATTTCAAGGAACAACACATGCTGCAGAGGTTGTGGAGAAAGGGGAACCCTCCTCCACTGTTAATGGGAATGTAACCTTGTACAACCACTTTGGGAATCAATCTGGTGCTTTCTTAGACAATTAGGACTAGTGCTACCTCAAGATTTAGTTATACCACTCCTAGGCATATATCTGAAAGATGCTCAAACATACAACAAGGACATTTGCTCCACTATGTTCATAGCAGCTTTATTCATAATATCCAGAACCTGGAAACACCCAAGGAATGGATATAGAAATTGTGGTACATTTACACAATGGAACACTACTCAGCAATTAAAAATGAGGAAATCATGAAATTTGCAGGCAAATGGATGGAACTAGAAAAGATCATCCTGAGTGAAATAACCCAGAAGCAGAAAGACAGACATGGTATATACTTATTTATGAGTGGACATTAGTCATATAATATATGACAACATACTAAAATCTATAGTCCTAAAGAAGCTAAACAACTAGGAGGACCCTAGGGAAGACACCTAAACAATAGATATTGGAAGTGGGAGAAGGCAGAGAAAAGGACAGGAGTGTTCCACAAAGGGCTTCTGAAAGACTCTACCCAGCAGAGTATGAAAGCAGATGCTGAGACTCATAGCCAAACTTTGGGCATAGTGCAGAGAATCTTGTGGAAGAAGGGGGAGATAGAAATACCTGGAGGGTCCAGAAGGTCCAGAAGAACCTTTCATAGAGCGAAAAATCTGGGCCCATGGAGTCCTGCAGAAACTGATGAATCAACTAAACACCATGCATGGAGAGGACCTAGACTCCCTCCTCAGATGTAACTCATGGGCAGCTCAATCTCCATGGGGAATCCCTGGTAAGGGGAGCAAGGACAGTCACTGATATGAACTCACTTGTCTGCTCTTTGATCACCTCCCCCTGATGAGGTGGCTTTACTAGGCCATAAAGAAGAGGATCCAGACAGTCTTGAGGAGACCTGATAGGCTAGCATCCGATAATACTGGAGGAGGCCCTTCCCTTTCAGTGGAGGAGCAAAGGGACATAGTGGGGTGGAGGGAAAAAGGAAGGAGGGTGAGACCCAGAGAAGATGAGGAAGGTGGCTACTGCCAGGATACAAAGTGAATATATTGTATTAAAAATAATAAAGAAAATGGCAGGAAACCAAAATCCAATTTGGATCAAAACTATAAGATAGTTTTCAAGCAAATGCCACAGTTTTGGTAAAATAATATCTCAATAACTTCCTGGATTGATCAGACCCTTCAGAGTAGTGAGATGCATTATTATTGTTGTCTGCTATTGATATTAATAATAAATCTTATCACTGAAGTGTCTAGGAGAGATTGGACTTGATTTGAAAGCACTTAATATTCTGCGTCACCCTTCCAAGCCTGGCTTTCAAGCTGTAGAGAAAATTGATAAAAGATTACAAAGTTAGATAAGCAACTACATCATGGATGTGGAAGCCCTCCAAGAAAACTTCACTATTATCTATAAGCCTTATGAATGTCCAAGTAACCCCAGAAGCAGCTGAGGGCAATAGCATTGCCTTATAGTGTTCTCAAAATATATATAAATTAAAGCACATACACACTTGGGCACGCTCAAAGGAGTTACTGTTCCTTTTGAGAATCCTTGAGGTAAGTGCTGAAGGTTCACATTGTAAAACCTGGAGCAACTAAAACAAGATGTGGCCTTCTCCATGCTGTCCCATGTACCATGCTTGGAAGTTCAAGTTCATTTCTGATATTATCAAATTGAAGAATTGAGATTTATATATAACATTTCGTAATTTCTGCTTTCTGGTGAATTGACAAAGCTGTTCCTCACATGACAGTTGTCTGAAGCTTAAACACCACCACTGAAGCCTGTGGTAGTTTGAATCTGGAATATCCTCAAAGGGCCTATTGTTAAAGGCATGATCTTTACCCTTTGGCACTACTGGGAAGTAAGGCGCCATCTTAGAGGTGAGACCTACTGGAAGGAAGTTAAGTCAGAAGGGGATGTTGAGATCCTGGCCAGTACCTATGTTTCTATTTACTTACTAGCCACAGTGAGAAAACAACTTTATCTACCACCCTTTCCTTCCATAAGATTTTACTATGGAGCCATTGACTTTGGAAGGAAACCTCCAAAACTGTGAGTCAAAATAAACATTTTCACCTTTAAGTTGATTCTCTCAGGCATTTTAACACAGTAACTTACTTTCATATACGTATCCCTTAAAGGATTTGACTTTATGATTCTCAAATAGTACTAAAAATTTTATAGACTATATCAATTCCAGTACCAGGGTTAGCAGATACAGGTATTGATTAATGCTAAACAACAGGATCTCTTTTTTATTTTTTTATATCTTCTGTTCCTAAGATTTTGAGTTAAAGACACATGATTATAAAAATGTCAATGGGGTGGACTAAAACAAAGCAGAGCAGAACAAAAGCACTTGAGGGAATCAATGAGAGCTGAGTGATTTTTCTTACTACTGAGAAGATGCATCAAACTAGAGACACAGAAACAAAGGAATTATTAATTTTAGCTTGCTCAAATAATTCTGAAAATTTCAGATTTCCTCAAAATTCATATGGCTAAAGCAAACTAAACCTATGACTGATAACACCAACTAATAATCCCAACTGCTTCTTCAGAGTCAGACCCACTAGGAAAATGATCCATGGACTGTTAGATGAACAGATGGGAAAATACTGAAGTCTCAGAAAAGCCTTCTATAAGTTGGTTAGCTAAGGATCAGGAGGCTCCTAGGAAGCTAGCACATAGACACTGTTCCTTTCTATCATCAGACACAGACACCACGTCCTATGATAGCTATAGGTTAGCTAGGTTATGTCTTTCAGGGTACCTGGCTACACTTTCTCCCACCCTTTAAATCTGAATTGGATATTTTAAATGGCCCTATTCACAAGTACCGTTATATTTAGAATATCAATGCATTTTTTAAAATCTGGAATAAGTAAAGTGGCACCTCATACAATTCTTCAGGTTGTTTTTATTAAAAACAAAAAAATAGTCTGTTTTATTACTAAACTTTCTCCAAGCCAACACACTAATTCTCCTCACAGACATTAAGTCATGCTACTCTTTGACTAATGATCCTAATATAGATTGCAATTATCCATTGGAGGGCAAATTTCTTCATGACCACGGAGAAGGTGGATTAGAAGGGCACCAATGATGGCTACCGGTCAGTTTAGATGAAGATTATCAATGGCTGAAGGTAAGGTGTGTTCTCACAAAAGCCTGAAGACTTGGCTCCCAGTTGTGTGGTTATATATGGATATGGTACCTCTAAGAATATCATGCCAGCTAACTGAGGACACAGGGAAGAGATCTCATGAGATAGACTTGGTTTCTTTATGAGAAAAGAGAGCTTGCTTACTCTCTAAATTCATGAGTACACACAGGAAAAACCACATGAGAACAAAGCAACCTGGTTTCAAGCCAGGCAGGAGCCTTTACAGAAACTAAGTCACCTAGTCTGCAGCATTCAGAACGATAAATACATTCTGTTGTCAAGCCACTGTGATATGCTTTTTTGTTATAACAATTCAAGAAGATTGATTTAAGTACTGAAGGCTGGTTTTGGTCTGGGTTTCTGCTCTGCATAGGTTATTTTGTCTGAGGGGAAAGAGGGTTTGACAGGAATTGGGCAGTGCTGGTGTATGGGAATGGGAATGAGGAAGTGAAGCTAAGGTTATACTTTTCCTCAGCTAGAACCTTACACCAACCTAGAGTTATGAAGGATCCATGCTTGGCTCAGAGCAGGCAAGCTTTATTTTGTTCATCAAAGTTCTCAAAGTTTGGCAAGCAGAAAAAGCAGCGTCTTCACAGCAGGGATCACACCAGTGACAGTTACACATTCCAGTGCATGGACAGGCAAAAGACACATTGGCAGAAGCAAAATGTATACTAGAGGACCCACTGAAGTCCAAGGTGGAAAATTCTGGAGCTTCCTGGAAGTAACGTGGTAGATTTAAGAAATAGGGAATGAAATATAGAAGTAAGGGCAAAGAACATAAGAAGCTTTGGCCAGGATTTGTGCAGTCAGAAATTTATGCTAGATATCTAAAAGGCAACGGGATCTGAGAGCAATGAGATTTCCAACCATAGTCCTTCAGAGAGGGGTGGAGTCTTATTGGCCGTTCGTTTTTTTTATTTTGTTTTTGTTTTTGTTTTCGTTTTGTTTTTGTTTTGATTTGTTTTATGAAACAGGATTTCTTTGTGTAGCCCTGGCTGTCCTGGAACCCACTCTAAAACAGGCTGACCTCGAACTCACAGATCTTCTTGCCTCTCTCTTTCCTGAGTGCTGGGATTAAAACTGTGCACAACCACTACCTGGCTTCCTTGTTTTTATAGTGAGATGTTGACAGAGCCAATTTAATGCAGATCTTGTATAGATCATCACAGCTACTATGAGTTCATACCATGTTCAGAAGATATGTATATATATATATATATATATATACATGTCTCGATATATATATACATATATATATATATATATATAAGATGGGAAGATTTGCTGCAATATCCATTCTTTTTTCCCTTTCTTCCATGATGCTTCTTGGGCCATGGAAGGAATAATACAGCCATCCATCCCATGTAGAAGAGAGCCCTCTACTATCACTTTTCCTGGCTATGAGTTTCTGCATTAACAACCACCCACTTGCAGAATAATTTTTAATGTAAAAATCACTGTCACCAATCTGCTTAGTATGAACATAGACACTTTAGGCTACAAACAGTTTCTGATCATTCTTTTTCTAAAGGCAAGCCTTTCTCTGATCATTTTATCCATTCATATAAATGAATAAGGCAAGAAATCAACTATTTAGTGTTTCTCCTCTTATATTAAAAACTCACTCAGCCTTTTGCATCTAAAAGGCAGAAATGTATTTCTAGCATGCTGACAAATAGTTTGGAAAGCCGTCAGTGCATGTCTGTAAATATCAAGAAAACAATCTGACAGCCACAGGACTCATCAATATTAGGTCTTGGGTGTTCCATAAAAATTTATTTTTTGTTTTAGTTGTTTTAAATCTTTTTTTAAGTTTTATTTTTAATTATGTGTAACTCTGCATGTCTGTGTGGGAGTATGTGCAGTTAGGAGTGTGTAGTATCACAGAAGCCAGGAGGGAGAAACACAAGGCAGCTCTCTAGACAATGTTCTCTTTCTCTTTCTCTTTCTCTCTCTCTTTCCTTCTTCCTTCCTTTCTTCTTTTCTTTCTTTCTTCCTTTCATATTGTGACATCAAAATCTTCCCTGACATCTCAAAATCTAGAAAGAGAGAGAGAGAGAGAGAGAGAGAGAGAAAGGAAAGGAAGGAGAAAAGGAAGAAAAGAAAACATCTTTCTCCCACCTATCTGGAACAATTACTAGTCAATGATGTTTTCTACCATTACTCCTTAGTTCCACCTCACATTATGTTTATGAATAAGTTATGTTTCTATTCACTGTGGAGGCAATTGCTCCTTCTGATGGACGGAAATATAAAGCCTAGCAGAAAACTACAGCATCACCAATAAGCTGGGTTACTTTGCTCACAGCCAGAGTCACAGAGAGGGCTCTAGAGTCATCCGGGGCAGTCCTACATCACAGGAAACAACATGTGGGTCATTAATAAAAGCCACAAGATGAGCCTTCCACTTAAATGGCTAAAATACCATCCCCCCCAAAAAATGACGGGAAATGATATTTAAGTCTTTCAGAATGATTCACCCTAGAGGTCTGATAAAGCAAGGAAGTTGATTATCTACAGAGTAGAAAAAAAAAATTGACCTAAAAATCTATGGGTTTGAGATATTTGGAACATGTAATTAAAAACTGTAGATGAGCATATTTCTCAAAAGTCCTAATCTACTTAGCTCACTAAGAAAGCTTAGTTCATTCTGCCTAGTTAGAAGGATGTGTTGATTCATCTGATGTTCCTAAGGAACAAACGAAGTTCACTAAGGGATTTCTAGAGACACTAAAGCTAGATCATGAGTAAAATATATGTGACCCCCACATGAACTCAAAGCAACACATTCCAAATCAGTGGCTGAGACATAAACAGATTTAAGGATATTTTTGCTGTCTTTCTTGGCTTTGTCATACCCTTGGTATTATTTTGCCATGCATTTGTATTCGTGAAGTCTTTTGATTCATTCTTTTATTTTTGTGATTTTCAGCTGCACTTAATTGCGATTTAGCAATAACCATCATCATCATCATCATCATCATCAAAGTGTGAGCTAACCTTCAAACTAGAACAGTCCCTGTAAAGAGAAGGCTCCACAGCAAGGTGGATCCTCATCAATACCTCTAGTTCTGCGTAAACAACCATTTAACCCTGCTGTAAATATTTCACTCTATATTTAAGGACAGTGAATATCTTGCTCTGTCTGGAACTCATCTCTGAGTTGTCCTAACCTTTCAATGTATAACCTATGAGTCCATGGTATGTAAACTGTCAAAAACAGAAACAGAAAGATTGCATATAATACTGACAAAGCCTATTGTAGCCTAAGTAATTTAAAAGCAGTAGATAATTTTGTGTGAGGTGTGTTTTTCGTTTGTTTGCTCTGTCTGTAGAAGTAATTAGATTGATAACCAATAAACAATAATAACTATCATGAATGATAACGGAATGAGAAGTAAAACCTGTCATCTACTGAATAAAAAATAATAAGCAGATGTTCTAATAGACACACATGAGTAAAAAAAAATAGTTAAATATTGCTAAGTGAAAAAAGTAGCATTTAGAGACAAGAGCCAAGGGAATCAGGTAGACAGATTGTAATTAGCAATTACCTACACTGGATCATGTCCAGGACATAAGGGCCAACATCACCTCTGCCATTCTAAGAGGTGTCCTGGGATTCCTAATAAACTAAAGTAATTAGGAGTCCCCTCCACATTTTGTTTCCATTAACATATGGAAGTCCAATCCTATCTTATGCCCAAGGGGTCACATCTGATCTGCCTAGTAAGGATTTTGAACACATACAAAATGCTGCTTTTCATTACGTGATGTGTTGATTTCAAAATTAATAAATTCAAATATTCACATTGACATAACCAAAGATATCCTCAACAATTTTTTAACAAAGATACATCATATCAGGGCCAAAAAAATGTGACTGTCAAATTAATACATTCAACAGAATTACCAAAGAACAACTTACTGTAATACCTCATTAGAGGTTGACATAGACTAGCTACAGAAGGACCTTAACCCGCTGGTTTCAGGGGTATTATGATGAGTGAAGTGAACCCTTAAAGCAGAACCTGTTTGAACAACATCTGTCTGCCATGGGCTTTAATTGTTTAGAAATAATAGTGCTTTATATAAGTATATATAATATACATTTTATATAAATGTATATAATTTTAATTTCAGTTGTTTGTGTCTATCTATCTATCTATATACTTATTTGATGTGTGTGTTTGTGTGTTTGTGTGTGTGTGTTTATACAGTTGTAGACATGCTCATGTGTGCACATGTGTGCCATGGTGGGCATGTGATAGTCAGTGGAAAACTTGCCTAATTGGTTTTCAACTTCCATCACATCAATTTCAGGTTAAAACTCAGATTGTAAGTCTTTGCAGCAAGCCCATTTCCCTCCTAAGCCATCCCTCCAGCCTCAATACTTTATTTCTTTAACAAGCACATATAATTATCTGTAGTATAAATGTGGATTTCCCCACAACAAAGTCACTAAATACTTCCTACTGTTTATGGTTTTCAATTAAGAATGTTGTGGTGTGGTATATACTCGCTTATAAGTAAATATTAGACATATAATATGGGATAATCATACTGAAATCTGTGCACCTAAAGAAGGTAAGCAAGAAGGAGGACCCTGGATAAGATGCTCAGAAAGAGAAATGAGATGGACATCAGAAGAGGAAGAAATCAGGGAACAGGACAGGAGCCTACCACAGAGGACTCTGAAAGACTCTACCCTACTCTACTCTATCAAAGGAGAGGTTGAGACTCATAGCCAAACTTTGGGAATAATGCAGGGAATCTTATGAAAGAAGGGGGAGATAGAAGGATCTAAGGGGACAGGAGCTTCACAAAGAGAAAAAAAAAACATATGGGCACAGGGGTCTTTTCTGAAACTGATACTCCAACCAAGGAGCATGCATGGAGATAACCTAGAACACCTGCACAGATGTAGCCCATGGCAGCTCAGTCTCCAACTGTATACCCTAGTAAGGAGAACAGGGACTGTCTCTGACATGAACTCAGTGGCCTGCTTTTTGATCACCTCCCCATGAGGCAGGTGCAGCCTTACCAGGCCACAGAAGAAGATGATGCAGCCAGTCCTGATGAGACCTAATAGGCTAGGGATAGATGGAAGGGGAGGAGGTTCTCTACTATCATTGGTCTTGGAGTGGCATGAGAAGAGAAGAGAGAGGAGGGTGGGATTGGGAGAGGACGATGGAGGAGGCTACAGCTGGGAAATAAAGTGAATAAACTGTAATTAATAAAACAAATAAATTTTAAAAAGAATGTTATGGTGATGTAATGACATGTAGCACTGAGGATTCATAAACAGCTTTACCTAAGCTATTTACACAGAGCACAGAGAGCTAACTTGACCTCAACCTTTCGTGCTTCCTTTATATTAGAAAGAATGTGGATCAATTAAAATGCCAAGTGTTTGTTGAACACATAAAGGGCACTAGGTTTGCTGTGTTCAAAATGGGTTATATCATTTCATACTGAATGTAATTTGATGCTGCTAATGTATATTTGGGTATTCATGGTTTTCTGATTCTGTATGTAATTAAGTCCCAGGACCTCCTGACACACAAAAGGTTAGTTGCTTTCTGTAGTAAAGTTCTCCATGGGAACAAAACTTTACATCAAAATTTAGCTTGACAGTTTATGTCAGCAGAGCTTCTACAGGAAACTCCATAGTTTGGAAGGGAAAGAGAATTCTGTATTAGCTCATAAGTGGTAGTGGGTCAGGGAAGAAAGAGAAGTGAGGGGGTTATGCGAGCTTCACAAAGGAAATAAAAAGAAAGCCAAGCTTCCACAGTCCCCCAACTCTCCCATTACAATTCAACTAAGGGTACAAGCACAGAACAAAAAGGGTTCCTTCCCAGTCCTTACAAGAAATAAAGGCAAAGTGCTCCATAGACCTAATGGTTGGCATTTAAGTGGCAGATAAGTGCATTTGTTTGGAAAGGAGTTAGTGTATGTTAACAATTTGTTCCATGAGCAGTCACTTTTCTACAAGAGACAGGTTTCTCCCCTGAACCTCTCCCTAAATATTCAGAACAAACTAGAAATTAAAAGGAGGAAAAGTATGTATGCCAGGCTTTGAAGGATATAATTAAGCTGTGAGCATGGGCTTTCAGGGCTGCGTTTCTTTTATTCTTGCTCTAAATTGAATTATTTTTCTTAGAAACTATCAAAGATTACAATTCATGTTTAGTACATATTGCGTGCTGCTATTTTCATAAGATGGTAATCATGGAGGAAGCACAGTGGGCAATTGCTGTGTTACCCTCTTCTTCCCACGGGCCTCTTGATGAACAGTATGTGCTTGGCCTAATCCTCAGAACACATGCACAGTTCTTTTTACTCAAAAGGCTACCAGAATTCTTGGAGGTAAGATGCAGTGTCTAGTTTTGCAAGTGCCAATCTAACAGGTGATAACAAATCCATCTTTCTCTAGCTGTTGAAAATTACCATCACCCTCTTGAAATCATCAAATGACTGCATCTGGCAGGAACTGAGCACAGAAATGGGGCACTTCCCTCTGATGTCAACACCCAGTTCCAAGATAATGGACTAAGGATACTCTGTACCAGTGATAGGATTTCTCAGATTCCAATAAATCATGAGCCCTCTGTAAAAGAATAGGTCATTCTTAGGAACTCTGACAACCATTAAAATTATTTTTATAGCTGAGTTTCATAAATGTATCCTATAATACATAAAAGTAACTGTAATTTATTTAGGCTTATAGGCTTTATGGAACCAGTGCTGATTTACAAATTAGGTACAAGTAAATCTAGAAGGTATAAAATTTCAATTAGCAATATCAATTAAACATGACAGTCAGTGTTGCTTAATTTAAATCAAATTACCAGCCCCATAGCAAATGTTAATACTTCTGACCTCCCTAGCCTAAGACCTACAAAGTGTGCCATGCTTATACTAAGTCAGGCTTACTGGGATTCTTTTTTCTTCTCCCCATCTCCTAAATTTCTCCACAGTTCTGCCTCTGCTTGTCACTAATGCAGTTTTCATGCCGCCATGCCCCTGTCTCTGCTCCTTTCTATTTCCCCTTAACAATGAAAGGAGGATCCATTTTTCCCTGCCATGATTATGAAAACAATTGAACATAGGCATTAACATCCTGTGTCAATGCTTGCTGCTGCCTAAGTGTCCTTCAAGATATACTTGAATTATAATATTTTTGAATTGTCATCGATGTGCAATACAGATATAAAAAGTCACTAGATGTAGATAACTCTGGACCTCTGAGAATACTTCAGAAATCCCTTCCCTGAGTGCACAAGCTGTCTTTGTGTACTACATGCATTTTATGTGGTGAATTATTCTGAAGGCTCAAGTCCAAGAAAAGTGAGGCAGAAGATGGACATGTTTTAGAGTGAAGGTAATAATTACTTATCCTAATATTTAGCACAAAGATGACATTATTACTTTGTTATTTGCATAAGTAGATTATCAGGATTTTTACAAGTCTCTCTAAGAGATTAGAGGAAACAAGATCATCTGAGGAATACATAGTAAAAAGATTATGGCACTCATTACGGCATGCCTTTCCTGACTTGAAGGATGGTATCTGAAACCAAAGAAATTTGTCCTTACTTCAAAGTCTCCATTATGAAAGCCCAGAGAGATTATTGTATTCAGACAGGTGACACACCACAAACAACTATGTAAAGAAAATTTGACATGTGCTGTGCTGCAAATAATATAAAGGCGACATAGTTCTATAGACTCTTGTAAATAGTGACCTCCTGGTATTAATACACCAAGAATGGCCACCTCATTCACATGCCCACATTTTTCTTCTTTCCTCTTCTTTCCCTGTGATCATTTATTTCGTGAGGATAGAGGCTCACTCTGCCACTGAGTGTCCCCTGGCTGTTTCTTAGACTTGTCTGGGCAACAATTTGGGCTTCCAACCCAGAGAAGTCAATAAGGCTCAGCTATTTGTGAGAGAGATGGCTGCTGTGTCCCAGTCAGAATCATTTGAGAGCATTTTCTCTCAGTGATAGAGGAGAAAGATCCACTTACTGTAGCAATGCAGCTAGCTTGCAGAACTGAATTCAATTACCCAGGCCTGTAACTGGCCAGTGTGCCCTGTGGTTAGAAAGGAAACAGGATAAAAGGGTTATCTTGCCTTTTTCTTTCCTTTTGTACTGAAAAGTGTCATTAATTGAACATATTCATTTTCATATTTCTTGTGGGACTCTCCTTTCTGATTGGATAAGGATTTATTTAATGAGGTACAGTTCTGACAAAATGCACTGTCAGGAGAAAAAAAATCCTAGGGTTAAATAGACCTATATTAAGGTTAATCCCTGTCAATTTTATTATTACATCCTCAAAGGTTAGACTGGAATTTTGGAAATTTAAGCACTTTCGTTACTTACACAGCAGTTTGAATACTGGTAGCTCATAGCCACAAAAATATATATATATTGCTTCCTGTACCAAAAAAGAGGAGTTCTTTATGCAATGAGTTGTTGGGCAGCAGAGCACAAGTTAGAGGTGAGAACCTGTCACGATAGCCTAAGTCAAATATAGCTTTTGCTGGGTGGCACTTGAGTAATTTTCATATTTACTAAACTTCACTATTTCCTTATGCCCCACTCATAAAGTGGTAATGAGTATAAATCCTCTCCAAGAACTTATCCACTGCCGGCAAGAACTTAGGATAAAGATACTCTGTTTTCTGCTTTCAAAGAAATTACATCATTGTTCACAGGGAAAACACTGGAGCAATAGCTCATTTAGTAAAGTGTATGCTCTATGTGCATGAGAACCTGAGTTGGAGACCCAGCATCCATGTAAAAAGCTGAGCATAGTCAAGAAGACTTGTAATGTCTGAGGGGTCATAGATAGTAAAATATCTGAGGCTAGGGAGACAGTCAGCTCCCGGGAAGAGACCCAACGTGTCTCTGAAGATAAGGTGAATGGCACCTGAGGATCAATACCTAAAACTGACCTCGTGTTTGCACAAGTACACACATGCCTGTACCACCAGGCATGCACGCACACGCGCACACATACAGAAATAAACAAAACAAGTGTTTAAAATAGAAGAGTTTTGTAATGGGCTTTTTAGGTTCAAAGCCTTTAGTACCCTTCAGTAATTTCCAGCAAAATGTTTATTAAAGAAAGCTGAATACTTTCCTTCTATTGTGTTCAAGGCCTCACACTGTGTGGTCTGCTGTGGTTATCATGCTGTGCTCTCTACAGGCATTACCTTGCTGACTGAAGAACTAACTCAGGAGAACAGTGGATGAACTGGAAACAGTCTGATTCCCACACAGAATAACTATTAGACAAAAATGTGAACCTGGATCAGTGGGTAAAAACACTTGCAAGAAAAGTGTGCAAACCCAAGTTTTCCAGGACAAACAGTAGAAGAAGAGAACTCATTGCTGAAAATTGTCCTCTGATTTCCACACTCATGACCATAACACATAGGTACCCACAAGCAAAGCTCACACACAGACACACAGACACACACACACAGACACACACACACACACACACAGAGAGAGAGAGAGAGAGAATTTTTATTAAAATGAAAAAGTTAAACCCATCAACAAATATGTTTTAAATTTTGGGGTTGATTTTTGTTTTTCTGCTTTTTGTTTTTTGTTTCTGTTTTAGATTTGTGCATTCCTAGAAATGCATAAAGCCAAGCATGGTTAATATTCAATTGACTAAAAACAATATGAATTGCCTGAGATTTATAAACTAGAGGAACTGGAAGCAAAATCCATAATTATACTACATTTACATGGGAATTAATAGGACTTCAAAGTACCTTTATCACTGGCTACTGGGCAAGAACAAATAGGGGCATAGGTGGGCAGCTGGCAGAGACAGCCATTTGGCAGTGCCAAGCGATGCTGGCATTTTTGTTAATACACTGCTGACGGCACACCAGGCAGCATCATTCTATATGACACAGTAGACCAGCGGCTCCTGTGGTGCCAATTGGCATTGAGATCAATGTTCTACAGATCCTCTTCATTTCAATAATAAAGGCAATGCCGCTTGACATGACAGGCTGGAAGCAGCCGAGCGAACACAAGGGGAGTCATGATTCATGCACTTAAGTGACAAACGACATTCCTCCCCCTCTGAAGGTAGGAATGATCATGGGCCGTATTATAGCCCAGAATCCAGATATTAGAAGAAAGCAATGGGAAGACACACACCTGGGTTTTACATCCTGCTCTGGTGTGGTATATGACTCCAGGCAAGTCATTTAGACTGGCATTCTGAAATGTGTGCATTGCCACCTGCTTAGCAGATGCGGATCCTATGAAAGACCTGACATTTATATGATGCTTAGAGATATTTCAAAACAATTTAACATGAAAGTCCAATTTATAATGACTGACTTAGACTATTTGGGGACAATAGGCAAACATAATGAACTGTCACTATGCCCTTTCTCAAAGGTTGGTGATAAGGAAAAACAATTCACACAGGTGAATGTTATGGGGTAGCATATTGGACAAAGGCTTTAAATGAAGCATCATCTGAATTTTAGACAACTGGTGTAAAAAGTTAAAAGAGTAGTCATCTTTCTTCTGGTGCTTCTTAACAAGACTCTTTCTCTCTCTCTCTCTCTCTCTCTCTCTCTCCATAAGTGTGTATATATGTGTGTTTATATGTATATATGAAAGATTACATTTATTTATATATATTGTGTGTACAGGCATGTTACAGCACACATGTGAAAAATCAGATGATAACTTTGAGGTGTCAGTTCTCTCCTTTCACCATGTAGGTCTTGAGGATCAAACTCGGGTCATGGAGCCTGGCAGCACATGCCCTTCCTTTCTATGCCACCTTACTACCTCCTTTTTTTTTCATAAGAGGTTCCAGTTGAGATGAGACTTCCTCTTGCTAAGTCCATTTTTCTTAGCCCCATTTTTTTTTAGTGAATGGCCCTGCCAGTTACTTCTTTCAATGAAGCCATAAGGAATAACAAGTAGCTGAATCAATAATAGCTGACAACAGTTTATAAAACTGGCCTGATTGTGGGTGAACACACCATTTCCTAGCAAAATCACTGCAATATGTGTAACTAAGCAGGAATTCAATCACACCCGAGAGAAATTACAGGGCTTATCAAACTACATAAGAAGAAAAAGAAAAAGAAAAAAGCAGAACGAAATAAAACCTACCTTGCTCCTCTACCACTAACAGAAACAGCAGGATCCTCACAAAAGTCCTACATGTTTGATATGACTGCTGGCAGATATTTTTAAATACCTTTTCCATTTACTTCTTGTTAAATCACCAGAACATTTTGGCTTCATATAGCCAACATCACAATATGACTTTGCGCTTAACTATTGATATGTTCTGACCCTTCCAAGAAAAGTCAGATCTCTCTCTCACACACACACCCTCCCTCCCTCCCTTTCCCCTTTCCTCCCTTCATCCCTCCCTCTCCTTCTCTCTGTCTCCTCTCCCTTTATTTGCTTGTACAGAGTAACGTTACTAGTTTTATTCAACAGCTGGAGAAAGACAATTTGACAATCTATTGCAGAGCCCGGGCTTGTGTTCTTCTTTCTCTCTTCTCTCCCCAACGAGCAGCAGTAATAAAAGCTCAACAGCTCTAAAAGCAATCGATTCTGAAACGGTGTGGTGCAATTACCAGCCCGGATGGCAGCAAAGACTTCCAGTAAAATAAAGAGAAGATAAATACAGTCTCTGCAGTGCGAGCAGCTCCTGCTGTAGAAGCAGCTGCTTGGAGTGATGAGGGAGGGAGCGACTGGGCAGCCAGGAGCCAGACAGGAGGTGATACTATGAGAACTTAGCCAACTGTGGGCAGGCACGTACCTCCAAGGTGCCTCCCATTTATTGTGCGACCGTCCCGTGATAATATGTTTCCTGCTAGACTGCACTTTTCTTGTTACTTTCTGGCACAAGCCCATCCCCCTACCACAAGAGCATAAAAGCAGGGAAACTATCATGAACATGTCCATTCTAAACCCTAAACCATGTGACCTGGAGCATGCATTTTCCATAAGCGATTTTAAGTTCATTTGGTAAAATTCCCAATAGCCCTCTGCTCTGACCACACTGCGCCTTATGCAAGGTGAGTCAGCTGGGATGTAAAGGCACATGGGGTGTAACAGAGAGCTGAGCTCAGACACATTGGTTGTTTGGTGGGACACAGTCAAGTAGTTCATGATCTTGTCCTTGTTGACAAGTCTGTTACTTTCTATCTCACCTTCGGCAAACCACATTACAAGGCTGTCACAGGAAAGAGGCAGTCAGAGATGACACTAATATTATTGGGAAACTGGGGAGAGGTATGTAGAGAGAAATGGCGTTTCAGCATTTTTTTTAATCTGTCAGTTTTTAAAATGAATAATGTTATAATTTTTTATTTCTTCTCATTTAAAAATAGTTTATTTTTAATTAAGTGTATGTCTGTGCTTGAGTTTGTGAGAGTGAGTAGGATGCCTTTGGAGGTGAGATGAAGGTATTGGAGTTCCCTGATCTGGAGTCACATGTGGTTATGATCTAACAGACCTGGGTTCTAGGGAAACAAACTCAGGCCCCTTCCAAAGGCAACATGTACTCTTTAACCACAACAAACTTCTCACCAGCCCCTCGTCGTTTTTCCATTCTAACAGTTATTTTGTATTTATTATATCTACTTCCTAATGTATTTGCACATGTACGCAGCCACCTTTGTAGATTGTTTAAGCATCTAATCCCACCAATCAAGCCTGTTTCCTTACTCAGTCCTCCTGTTCTTAGCTGTATCTAAATGAGGAATTTAGTTACCACGGGTTATTCCCTTCCCATTACTGTGGTTGGCACAATAGAACTCTGAGAAGGAATGTGCTGAAATCAGGGGAGATTCTGGCCCTGCCCATTTTCAATTATTTTAATAATAGATGCTACACAGTGTCCCTCATCCCCACCCCAATTATTTTTTTTCTGTAAAGACCAGGGTTTTTCTCCCCTCCCACATGATTCTGTGGATTCAAACAGTATCTTCTGCAGACACTGTGATCACAGCCCACCCACACCCTGCTGCTACAGAGAGGCCTGCATTCTCTTCCTGAAGCAATTTATATCTCCCCTTCCAGTCTCCAATGAGGTTGGCTGAAGGTAAAGACACTAACAGCCAGTCGACGGCAAAAGAACACAGAGGGGATACATTTCTTCAGTTATTTCAGTAAGGTGATTTGGCTGGGAAATCACTGTAGAAATAAACTGAGAAATTACGGCTGCAAAAACAGCAAGTTGGCAAAATGAAAATACGTAACTCAGAACTCAAACAGGCATTATCCCTGGCAACAGTGAAACAGCACTATCTCAATAAAAGAAAACACAATTTAGGACTAGCCACATCACTGATCATTTTATTCCCTCTGAATAAGTATCTTCTACATAGTCTGGCAAACTCCTATACACTCTTCACCACCCAGCTCAGGTTTCACTACCTCTGCAAAGCTGTTGTTCAACCTAGTTGACAGAGAAAACCATTTTTTTTCTTCATTCTTCTTTCATGGAAGTGTACCTCTTTGTTACACTGAACCAAATTTGTATCCGTGAGTAAACAAAACCTAAGGTCTCTGTGGTCCCAAAGATGCATGTTGGATCTCATCTTTCTCTGAATCTCTAGCATCTCCTATACCACATACACTGTTTATGCTTGTTTAATTTCAGATAATGGAAAGTAGTGTCATTACTGCACCCCAGGGTGATACCAGGTGAGACCTAAGGACCCAATAGAATTCTGTACACTGTTTCTTTTCAATAAACCAACCACACCTAGGCCACTATTTTTCCATTGCCATCTCATCCAGACCATTTGGCTTTTGATTCTGTTTTCTGAAACCATTTTGTTTTTGACTGGAATGCCTTGCCTTTCCATATGACCTACCACTTACGTCTCAGCAACTCTACAGTATTAATGCATACCTCACTTCCTTCTTCTGCCTTCTCATTTCTTCTTCTTCCCTGACTTATCCTTGGTTAATCCTGAATTCCCTGAAGTTTTTCTCCAGTGGACTCATGAACACTGAGATGAGATTGACCTAACATGCCTCTAAATAGAATCTGATTTCTTTTACTTCTAGACTCTCAGTATTTTACAGCACACAGTTGACACTGAATTTGGCATTTTGACTCTTGCTTCTCTCTTCCTCTACCTTCTCATTAGGAGGGCTGTAGATTAACAGGCCCTGTGGCTTTCTCACTACAATAACATACTAATAAACATCCATTGCTCTCTAATTCTCAGAAGGCTCTTAGCCTATTCTATAATAAGTACCAAAGTTAACAAACAAGTATGGAACTTGTATACATTGTTGGTTTCATGTTGAACTGCTAAAGAAAAATGTCCAGCTCTTCTGACCAAAAGGAAAGAGGTCTGAGTGTTTGCATCCTGTCAAGTTCAATAAGGAATTAAAAATACCATGAATTATTTGGTTGAAAATGAAAGGGTAAGTAGTGTTTGCCTTTTATTAACTCATGGCATACATCCCCCCATCTTCTCTCAGCCTGTATTCTATCATTTCTCCCCAAGTGATTGCACTTCAGCCATCCATATCTCATTGATTGTTCTCCTGTCTATCTGAAGTATCTCCCCCACACCAACTTCCAGTCCTGGAGGCTGAACTTCTTTCCTGACTATTCCTATTCTAACCCTTAGGCAAGCTAGTAATGTATTTCCAAATAGAGGTAATTTGTGCCAAACTGGCCTTTCTTTGGTTCATTTCATCAAATATTTGTTTTCAGTTAAGACAATTCCAACAGAAAAGATTAACCCTCAATTGAAATCCCAAAATAATGTATTTACACATCAGTGGAGAGACCCTGTCCCCATCCCAGTTCAATAACATGGGGTTTCCCATTATTTTTTGTAAATGTTAGTAAAAGACAAAACAAAATAGTATTGAGAGACTTCAATGCATCTTTGACAGTTCTCTCTCAATGGTGACCCAATGGCTTCAGGGAAAGGACAATCAGGTGATGTTTTAAATGTGTATCCAGATGTTTTGTCACAGCCGTTGTCTTTTAATGACCCTTTGTATTCCTAACTCAACTCTAGGACCCAGAGCAACTAGCATCACTCCCTGTCTCCAGGGAGAAAACACTTATGCTTCCTTGATGGCTAACCTTCCCTGGCCTTCATAGTGGGGAATGGGACTTGCTTATAGGATGGGTGAGCACCCATAGTTGTCCCTGGGTAAGGACAGGAGCAGGATAGGGCATGGCAGGTGGGGTAAGGTCACTAAATAACTAGTTTTCTTGAGCAGATTTAAAGACTTTGGTATCAGATAAACTTGGGTAAGAACTTTGGTTGAGCCTCTGACCTGCTTTACCTTTGAACAAATTACTCACCACCCTGAATGTTTATTTATTTAATGGAAGGTGTTCTCATACTGACTGGCATATAGAGGTCAAATTAGTTGCTAACTCTGTATTTCAATCACACCGAGTCTTCATACCAACTTTGTTATTGCTACTGCTGACATCGCTTTACAGAACAAAATGAAACTCAAGTGGTTGAAGTGGTTACACAGAGCAACAACTGGGAAGTGGGATGGTGGGGAGCTTTGCACTGCAACCAAACTTTCAGTTTGTCTCTACTGATAATTCTAGACATCTATACCTGAAGTCTATGAGAAAAGCAACTGTGAAGCAGCTCTATCTGTGCTGGGAACAGAGCAGGCATTAAGAACTCTCACCGTAAAGGGAAGAGAAGTTTATGTTAAGGTAACTGTGAGTGAGCAGAAACATGTAGCTTCCAATAATATACTCTATGCAGAAACACATAAACTTTTATAGTCTTAGAATAAGAGAAAACATGAAAGTATCAGCTACATTGGTGGGATTCCAGTAGGCAGGACACAGATGCCTTCACAGTTATAGGTCTTAGAAGTTATCTGATGACACTGATAACTTTTGGGTTGATGGAAGCTAGTGGTCTGCTAAAATAATCCTTTAAAGGCTCTCTTTACAGTTCAAAGACTGCTAGGTCAGACCCAGAGGTTGGTCACAAATGACTATTAACTGGTCTCAAGATAGCCCAAGATAATTTTGGCTTTGATTTTGCAACATTCTAACTCAGCACAATCACCAAGTCCTAATCAATCAGATTTACAGACTCTTTAACAACGCTTGTAGCTTTTCTTCTTTTTCTGGGAACTTCAGTTTAGAAAAGCAGCACATGTTTTGATAAGAATTCCTTAGAGCACAATTATCAGAAAACTAGGTGATACTGTTAGCTGGCTTCCCTTACTACAAATGAACCGAGATAAAGAAGATATTTAGGACTCATATATAAAAGGCTCAAGGCTCTGTTGGTGCAGGAAGTGAGGACATCCGGACATATGGTGGAGACTGCCAAGAATCAGGTGTGTTACCTGAATGTCACAGAAAAGCAGGCTGTTGTTGACTTTGGTTCTTGATACTTTAGCTGTCTCTGAAATTGAGTGCCAGCTTTGATGTGGTGCATTTTTTATGAGCTGTGCAGTCAGCCATGAACAGAAATACTAGAAGTTTCCCCAGGGACAAATTAGCATAATAAGTTTCCACCTCCCTGCATCAGCAAGAGCATGGCTGTTCCCTGCTTCAACTGGATGCTTCAGCTTCTACTCAACACTGCCCCCAAGCCTGAGTAAGATAGTGTACACCCATGCCTGTTCCTGGGAAGGAAGACAGAAGGCCCACCAGCTCAAACTTTAGGTCCCTTCAGAATTCACAGGGGAGGAAATATGACCCCAGTGGGCTGAGAAACAATGATTTTTCTTTGTTACCCCAGAGGGGCAAAGAGGAGCAAGCATTCACAGAAATGGTGGGTAGAGGAACACAGTCTGTTTCAATAAAACTCTATTTCCCAGCAGCTCTACCAACACAAAGTACCAATACTTGCTTTGTCCCAATAAAAGGCCAAATAATCCCAGAGCTGACCCTTTGAGAGGTTTTCACACTATTTTTTTGAAAGAAGAGTTTGTAAATTTAGAGAAGGAAAGAAGAAATTAAAAACAACTTTTTTTTTTTTTTGGTTAGCAAAGGTCTTACTTCCCTGTCTTGCCTTTAAAGAAACCCAATTCTAAAATAATTAAGAGCCATGATGTGTATGAAAAAGGAAGTGATCAATATGATATTTCACCTATGGCATGGCAGGCACTGTTCTGAAGCCTTATAAAATACTCCCCTTCATCCAAGGTGAGATATAATTGAGCCCATTGTGCAGATGAGGAAAGTGAGACTCAGAATTCCACAACCAGTAGATGCCAGAGCTGAGACTGCCTGTGGTTAGCAGTATTTAATGCCTAGTCAAAAATCTCTAGGATATCCTTGGCTCTGACTTGACCCTCCCTCAGGGGATTATCTGTGTGCCTTCCACACACAGATACACGCTCCTGCTCACTTAACCTTGGGCACATTTTTAAGTGCCTTAAAAATACTAATTTTGCACCCTTACAAGAGTTCTTAAAAGGGATACAGAACAATTACTCTTCATTTTGAAGTGGAGGAAGCAAATATACAAAAAAAAAAAATAGCCTACCCAAAATGCCTTGCTTCTGTTCTCTTGTTCAGGAGGCTTACTCCCACACAGCCTCACACTCCCAAAGACTTGACAGCATCTTTTCTCATTGGTAGTTCTTCCCGAAACTGATTTCTTCACTGAGCTACAGACACACTCTTATCTAAGACCTCTCTGGACCACTGTGAGTATGAAGGTGGCTTTCTGTCCCCATTTAATTTGGTTGAAACATATTTGACAAACTTTGCTTTAGTATAAGTGCTAACCAAGTATTTCTGAAAATGCCATTGTGGTCCTTACAGAGTCCCTAATTTACATCTGATACAGACAAGTGAGGGGGCAGCAATAGGGCCAGAGAGATGGATCCTGCCTGCTGAGAATGAGGGCCTGTGTTCAATCCCAGAACACACCTAAAAAGCCAGGCATGGTGGTGCACAGTTGTAATTCTGGCTCTGAGGAGGCAGAGATGGTCAGATCCCTGGTGTCATTACTGTAATTCTTAGGAACATGAGTAAAGCAGCCATTAGAATAGAACTTTAGGGTGTGATGCAGCAATGGGATTGTGGAACTGCCCAAGCCCAGCTAGCTAGCCTGTGCTTTCTGGAAAGTATCTTAGTCTCAAAGTGTAAATAACAGAGCTCCTCAGTAGAAAAGAAGTACAGATGAGATGCTGGAGATCTGATGGGCCGCTGAACAGATTCAGAAAAAGACATGTGCCAGCTTGTCTATGTAAGCAAATTTTCTGTTTTTGAAAAGACCCAGGAGATGCTGGCCTTGTGATTAATCCTAGTGCCAGCAGTGAGTGTAGATTCACATGAGAAGCAAGTCAGCATCAAGGAATTATGCCTCCTGCTTGACTCACTGGTCTGAGCACACCCAAAACATATAGTCTGCTTCCCCCTGCCTCTACACTTGGGTGTGTGTGAAGCACAGGAATTGAAAGATGGAGTGTATGTTTGGTAGAAGGAAGATGTGGGTTCAGTAGACATTGAAATTCTGTGTGATGTTTATAGAAGTCTCTAAGCACAGGGCAGGGTGAGGTGATTTCAGTCATCATAGAAAACCATTGAGGACCAACTGTTAAGAAAAGGTCCATCTGTCCCTTAAATGAAAATTAGAATCAGCACTCAGTAGGCACAATGTTAGTGTTTTGCCTGCAGCAGGCACTTTTGTCTCTTTGCTTGGGTGAAAGATAAAGCTATTTACTTTTGTTTAAGAACGGTGTTGCGCAAGTGTGTGTGTGTGTGTGTGTGCGCGTGTGTGAGTTTAAGTCTGTTACTTAAATATATAGAACATTATGTATGTATGTGTGTATATGTGCAAATATGTATATTCTGTGTCTTTAAGTACCAGACTTACATGCTCACATTTTGAAAGGCCTGTAGGGATGTAGAAATTGAAGGCTTAGCAGATTTAAACTCCCCATTCACTCTGACTTCCAGGCATAAACTCAGCACAAGTCAGGGCATTTAGAATATGTCACACTCTTTCAGTTATTCTGTGGCATTCACTTCCCAGAAGTTTCTCTCTCAGCCTCTGCTCACCATTTGCCCCTGTGTGCTTCAAGTTGCACCCATCAAAAGTACACATGCCGCAATTCTACTGTGTCCACATGGAGACAACCACCCCCGCCCGACAGGCAAATCCAAAGTACTAGGTTACTGAAGACACTTTCCAATTAGCTCCAGAAGGCATGTATTGCATCTATATCTCAGTTTGAAAATAGGTTCCACTACTGTCTAGGGAATTTATAAGTTTTCCAATAAATCAATAAACCTATACTATAAATGTCATCCAGTGACTTCCACCTTTTGACTGGTTCCCTCCTCATTGCCATTCATTTTATTAATTCTACTACGTCTGAACACCATAGTGCTGGTCTCCAAAGCTTTGACTAAAGATGGGACGTTAGATGAAGGTACAATAGCCTAAGCTTTGCTCTTCTAACTGAAGACAGGTCTCATCTGAGCAAGTGAGCATATAATATTAACATCGGCAATATTTGGCTGGCTAAATGTGATGCTTAGTTTTCATAGTGGCCTGACTGGATTTGAAATCACCTAGGAGGCATACTTCTGGGAAGGTTTGTAAGAGTACTCAAAATAAGTTGGCTGAAGGAGAAAAGATCCCTCTTAACATGGGGATCGCATCTTACATGAAGATAGCATGCTAGCATGGGCTGAGGTCCCACAGTGAAGATAAAGAGACAAAGGAAGAGTCTTGCTGGGTGTCCAGTTTCAAGTCCCTGTGCTCCCTGGCTCTGAAAGCATCTTGACCAGCTCTTTCTCTCTTCCCATTCCCTATGCCTTCCCTGCTGCAAAGCACTGTACCCCTAACATCTCATGCAAAAATAAGCCTTTTTCTCTTGATGTTACTTTTATCAGGCATCCAGGAACATCAACAAGAGAAGCAACCAAGAGCCCTTAAAACTCTTTTTTTTTTTTCAATACTCATTCCGCAGTTCTAGTATGTGTGGTGACATCAGCATTGTCACTATTTTGAAAGTCAGTCTGGATGCCACACACATACTCCACTGTGTAAAGTGTTAAAAGAGAAGAGACAGAATCACCCGGTTCTGATCACTGATGCACTCAGAGAGACTCTGCTATGGGATATAATTATAAGCACTGAGGCTCCACAAGAGAACCCCAAATGCAGAAAGAGAAGGTTATTTACTTGCTGACGGCTCAGGACTGAAGCGTAGACATGCTGTAAATGGAATGGGAAGTTTCTGATTTCCTTACATGGGAGTTGGCCCACAGAGAAGCTCAGTTAATGTTTGCTGAGAAATAAGCGGAATTAAGGCAGAAGCTGGTAAATTAGGAGGTGACTTGATCAATACCTGATTTCTAGCTGCGGCTGGAGCTTTTCCTAGTTGCTTTACGCCCTGTGCTATTCAGGCTTGACTACAACCAATGCCCATCCCATGTGGTGCTATTCTCTCTTCTTTCAGTCAGTGCTTCTCATAGGGAAAGCAAATGAGCTTCATCCCTTTCCTAGCTGACAGTAAGATCACAGGCTGACGTGCTTCAGCTGGGGTTATCTATGGAACATGGTTTACGGAAGAGCTCTCCCTTTAATGATGAACTTGTGTATCGGAAAAAAAAAAGTAAATCTAGGAGAAGAAAACCTATGCACCATTTGCACTAATGTTTGAGTGACTGATGGCAACAGTGGACGGTGATGATTCATTTTCTTGCTTCCGAGCAACTGAGAGTCTCCATTCCTTATACCAGCCCCATGTTCCTACCATTAATCTCAAAGGGTGGTGGTACCTGTTTGGTTGCTACTTCTTATGTATAAATGCTTTTACTTTTGAAAATTAAGCACATTATATGTGCATAAAATTGTTGCCTTACAGACATTGTTAGCAATTGATGGCACCATCAAAGAATCGAGGTTGATTTGGTTAGCTGAGCACACTGAGAAGTGCTAAAACAGAACCCAGGATTTGAAGAAATGATGAAGGCATTTATTCAACCTCCACTGTTTATAAGGCACATTGTTTACCTTTATTTTATTCCAAGTACAAGGATGCTATGAGGTCATATTTCCTCTGTAGCAGAACAAAAAAATCTATGTCTTAAATTTTCATAATTTGCCAGCAGTTACAGAGGTGGAGAGTGAAAGCACAGGATTTTTCGTGGTTTATGTGGATGTGAAGCCATAGTTTTGACCACTGACAGGTCTCAAAATCACTGGCCATCAGAATCACCTGGAAGCTTCTTGTTCTTGGTCCTCATCTCGGATCTATTCAATCAACAACTGGGGATGCGGAACCTCTATGCTCTCTGCTTCCTTCTCAACTAAGCTGTCAAAGAAATCTGGTATTTGATGACATTTAAGAACCTGAATTGTCTAGTCCTTGTTTTGGGTGAATGTTGAGAGTCTAGAGACAACCACAATATTCTTAATCCAAAGATGCTTCTTCAGTGGACAACCCCTGAGAGTCCACAGCTCCCACGCTTGGGATTGTGTTTTCACTGTTTTCTGTTGGCATCTGCTCTGATTTTTTTCATCTCTGTTTTCTCCTACTTGCTTTTATCATTATTTTGATTGTTTGCCATCCCATTTGACATGGACTTTGTTTCCTTATTCTGCTATAATGAGTTCATGGTGTCATATTCATGACACCCAAGTGTTGTTGCATAGTTGTATAAGCTAGTGGTCCCATAGAGGTTTCTCTGAGTAGAATCAAGCCACCAGGATGCCAATTACTAGGGGCAAATTCATTCCTTTACCTTTGCCAACTCCTGAAATCTACATGTTCCCTAGTAAAGGGATGCTGCTTCTTAAACTCAGCAACATCATGTGGATCCTTCCATGGTCAACCCACCTGGATAACTGTGGCAGAATATGATTTCTCCTTTAAGGTCAGTCAATTAGCAGCTTTTATTCTTGGCACCATGGACAGTGACTTTCATAGGTGTCAGACTCCAACCAAGTACCATGCATGGAGATAACCTAGGACCCTTGCACAGATGTAGCCCATGGCAGTTTAGCCTCCAAGTGGGTTCCATAGTACTGGGAACAGGGACTGTCTCTGATATTAACTGATTTGCCTGCTCTTTAATCACCTCCCGCTGACGTGGGAGCAGCCTTACCAGGCCACAGAGGAAGACAATGCAGCCACTCCTGGTGAGACCTAATAGACTAGGATCAGAAGGAAGGAAAAGAAGACCTCCCATATCAGTGGACTTGTGGAGGTGCATGAGTGGAGAAGAGGGAGGAAGGGAGGGACTGGGATGGGAGGAGGGAGGGAATTACAGGGGCAATACAAAGTGAATAAAATATAATTAATAAAGAATTAAAAAAAGATATTAGAAAATAAGCATTTAATGAGAGTAGGGTGTTGTTTTCTGCCTACTGATAGGAACTTGGTCAGAAACAGATTTTATTTGTTATTATTAGTAGTAGTAGTATCATTTTTTTAGTATTATCATTTTTAAGATCAGAGAATTAATTCTAGTACATTATAAATATATAGTCAAATGCAATGTATGAGTGGCATGTTCACAGTGATAAACTAGAGAGGGAGTATGTGAAATGTGAAAGAGGCCAAAGATGATGTTAGGTGTCTTCATCAATCTCCCTCCTCCGTATTTTGATGGGGAAAAATCTTTCACTGAATCAAGAGCTCCTCAATTTTGCTATTCTTGAGGCCGACACAGTCTAGAGATCTTCCTGCCACTGCCTCCCAGTGTTAGGTTTCCAAATGTTACTGCCATGCCCGGCTTTTTAATGTGAGTTCTGAGAATCCAAACCCAGATCCTCATGCTTGGGACTTCCTTATGTATCCAAATCATTCTAAAAAAAACCAAAAAACAAAAAACAACTCTGTCATCCCTTCCTCAATTCCAGGTTTGGAAAAGGCACAACTAAGTCTAAGTTTTACATAGTCATACGTGGCCTCATTAAGCAGAAACGCCATTGTACTCTGAAGTCTTGGAATCACCCTGATGCTCTCCAGTTCTCTCCCTTTCATCCTTACAGAGATACTCTAAAGAATGGAAACAGATCATCACATCTCTAAGGCTACAGCCTGTAATTACTTGTGCGTGATCATGGCAATTTTTCTTGCACAGGAGAACAAAAAAAATTCTTTAAATGCACAGGCTCCTAAAAGACAGGGATTTTATGTCCTGTGGATGTTGTTACCTAGTCTTATCTACTCTTTTACTGGTACCTGGCCACTAATACTATCTGGTAATAAACACACAACAGAAAGCTCAACTGTGCTCCTTAATTCATCACTTCTGCCCCCATGGGGTACTATGACATTTAAAAAGTTTTCCTTTTTATTTACCTATCTTTTTCATTTACTTTCAGTGTTTGGAATGAAATGTATGATGTCTAGAAACTTGAGTCCACAAAGCTTCAAATTTTAGGAAACAAAGAAACCATACATGAACATACTAACACAATGGTACAAAATGGAAAACTGCAAAGTACATTGGCTTGTTCTGCTCAAGTCATTTGTTATTCAGATGACAATATTTAAATTTTAGAAAATAATTATTTAAACATGACATCTCTGGTCCCATATTTTTATATGGTCATAATCAATGAGATCCCAGTGGCATCACTGTATTACTTTGTTAGGTAATGTATTCTCTTACTTTCCACCTGACCTACTTAACACAAATACATTATCTCTCTGGCCTTCTCAGTCTTTCCAAACATTTCAAAGTCTAAGTTTGTTTAAGCAAACTGTGCCATGTCAAACATATCCAATGTTGTCACCTTGAGATACAGGGAGTACATATGAGTCAGGGACATTACCCCAAGGAAATTTATAAGCCCTGGTATCTGTTAATAAATCCAACTCTCTGCCTAAAAGGTTCAGGAATAAACAAGCTGATCTGGGTCTTAGATAACATTAGGAAGCTTCATTAACCATCTCTATCCCAGGCTTTGATGGAAAGCTATAGAAATCAGTATTAAAGGCTAATTATAATTTAGAAGGTGAAACATACCCTTTCATTGGAACATTTCTGTCTTTATTTTTAGAGAGCCCTTTCCCTCTTTAGTGTTAAGAGTGTGTGTGGCTGGAAGCTTCTCTTTTCATCTATCATTCCCAGGAGCTCCAGGTATATCATACTTTACTTTTTTTTTCCCCCTCTGAACTAAAAATGACACTTGCCTTTTTCATCTTCCTTCACAGTGAAACCTGCTAAATAGCTGGTCTAGCCATCCCTATACTCTGTTTAAGAAAGGGTAAAAACAAAACAAACCAAAACAAAAACCCAAAAGCCTCTAACATACAAGGCTGTCTGCTCTGAAGGGACTTTTCCTAAACAAGTGTTGACGGTTCTTTCTAGTTTGATTTTCATTACAGGACACTACCCTTGGCTCACTTTTAATATGTAAGTACACAGAGCACTCTCAAGAAAGAAGAGTGGCTTAAGAAGAGAATTTCATGGTCTGCTTTACAAAGAAGGTTGCCAGAAGATGGCAAGCATCACATCAGGCAAGGGAATGTTCAGTTCTTTCTTCTGTCTTTTAAATAGATTTTGGCCAATGGCTGATCAGAAATAAATCAAGTCTTGAGAAAGCTCCCTTAAGCATAGGAAGACTATTTGTAAGAGAAAACTCTCTTGCTCTTACTAGTCCCTTAAGGAACAGCTTGAAAGCTTTGGTTGATATACCTCATTTCAACTGCAGCGATTGTAGGCATGGCTATTTTTACAGCATGATATTGAGAAAGACAAGGAATAGGAGTTCATAATTCTTTGTATGTAGCACATGACTTGGCTTTCATTACTAGACTATGTGATGTTCCTGTTACATATGTATTGCAGAATACCAAGTTCAGACAAGGTCACCCAAACACAAAAGTAAGACAAGTAGTAACGCTTTTTAAATGTATCTAAGTGCAGCAATAATAAAGTTCTTGATTTGTATCCTAAATACTATACTGCTTACTTTTCTCGTTGCTATGGCAAAACCCTGACAGGAAGCAACTTGGGAGGAGTGTTTTGCTTGGTATTACAGTTAAAGGGGATAGAACTCATTGTGGATGGAAAAGGAGGCACCTGGTCATTTCATAGCCACAGTTAGGAAGCTGAAAGTGAACAGTAGGTGGGGCAGGGTCTGCTTCAGTAACCTACTTCCTCCAGTGAAGGTCTACCTCGTAAGTGATCTGCAATGTCCCGGAATTGTTTCACCAGATGAGGCTCATGTGTTCAAACATATGAACCAATGGGGAACATTTCACCTTCATACAAAAACAAGTATCAATATTCTCTTTTCTACCACTTCCCAATTTATTCCCATTCTGGTCTGTCTCCAGAGAGTTAAGATTTACGAAAAAGCACACTTTTCATAGTGCTTTCACTTTCTTGCAATCTAGAGCAAACTAGCTTTATTTAAAACACCCCACCAAATCGCTAGATCAAAATTTATATCTTATCATCCCCCCATTCTTTTTTTCTAAAACTTAATCAGAGACACTACAGATTCTCATGGCGGTTTCTCTTCCTGAAGTGAATCATAAGGCTAACCCTAAGAGCCAATGATGTGGGTTCTGATGGTCTTTGGAGGCATTAACACAGTTTATTGGCAGAGAAATATACACTCAGCAAAAAAACAAAACAAAAAAACAAACAAACAAAAAAAAACCTTAATCAAGGTGGCAAAATTGTTAGGAGGACTGGCTGTTGTGATGCACAGTTGAAATCCCATCACTCAGGTCATGGAGACAGAAGGATCAGAATTTAAAGCTAGCCTTGTTGGTGATTTGAAAGCCATGATTTGTAGCCATGGGCTACAATGTGTGTGTCCCTGTCTGAAACAAACAAGCAAGAAGTCCTTCAACAACATGGATAGGATGCAGAGCTGAGTCCTTTAAACATCAGTCCCAAGTTCTTCACACTCATCTCTGAGTATCATGCTCTGGAACTTACTATGTAGACCAGGCTGGCCTCGAACTCACAGGATACACTTGCTTCTGCCTCCTGAGTGCTGAGATTAAAGGAGTGCACCACCATGCCCAGTCAAAGATTCCCACTCCTTCTCTCCTGGAGCTAAAACGACCCATTTATTTCAGATGCAGTGATGTTGTCATTACTTATACATACTTAGATTATTCTTTACTTCTCCTTCCCTACTCGATTCTTCCTCATTCTACATGGAGTCTCATACATGGCCCAGCCAAGAAAACACACATACATTTAATGTATTTTCTTCTTTTCATTCTTAATCTAACATAAATATATATGTATATTATTCCTAAGTACTAATTATTATTGTTTTTGTTGTTGTAAAAAGTATATATATGTCACAGTGTGTATTTTGCTAAAGTCAGCAGACAACTTTTCAGAGTCATTCCTCTCCTCTCACCTTCATGTGGGTTCTGGGAATTAACTCAGGTCACTAGTCTTACATGGCAATCACCCTTACCAGCTGGGCCACCTTGTTCACCCCTGGTCTCTAAGTTTTAACTCTCTAAGCCAATCTTCCCTTGGGGACAAGATGCCATAGAAAAAAAGCACACACTCCATTTAGGTAACCTAGTTCAGTATAAGACAGTTGGTCTGCTTATTGGGGTAATGCCGGGACCACATGGACAGTAGCTGGACACTCAAAAGCCTACAGGTAAATAAGCAATGCCTACTCCAGATTCACATGGTCCACCTTGTATACTAGCCTAATTGTTAGAGAGGAACCTGAATCTAACAAGCTGATGTGAGTCTTTGGGAAACGTGGAGGCAGTAGAAGCTTCCGTGTCAAACATACCTGGTCTGAAATCTTTGATGCCACCACTTAGTAGCTGCTCACTTTTTACCTGTGTGACGTTCAGTTTTCTCAAGCCATTTTATAATACTTCTTTGTGGTGGTTGATCTGGAGCCACCATGTACTCAGATGTTAATTGCTTGGCCCCCAGGATTCTTAGTGTTCTACAAGAAAACCTTCATGTAACAAAAGCAATGCTGGGTAAACTTGGCTCCAAATTATTCCTGATTGGCCAATAAAGAAAATTGCCTACACTTGGGTGGGGCAGAAGAGGCATAGGCAGAGATAAGGTTGGGGAGCTTGGAGGATCAGAGGAGAGAAAAAGGAGTGAGAGCTACAAGGAGGTAGGAAGAAGAAAGAGGAGTCACCGAGGGTTAGCGTAAAGAAGAACCAAGTGTCTGGAATGAGCTTGCTCTGATAATCCAGAGAGGGAGAGAAATGGCCACAATGGAAAACATGTGCAAGTATTTAACAGAAATTTGGATGGGAAGTAGCCCAGGTAGGAATGATTAAATCGAGTCATACGGGATGTGTGGCTGGGAGATAACAAGGTAGCTCACGGGTTAGTTTCTGCCCAGTACCAGTGTATAGGTATATTAAAAATCCGACAGGTGTCTGTGCCTTTTATTGATCATATTGATATGATAGTGGATTAAATAATAAATGCCATAATTATATGAATTATTAGTACTAGATATTAATAGTTTTCTACAACAGCTCTTAGCACAATTATTTACTCTGAAGAGTAAATATGATGAAGAAAATGGAACACGTGGTATATAGATTATGCTCAATGTGTGACAGGGCAAAGCCAGAGCTCCTTAACACAACTCCATGCCTGTAAGCTTGGACTGAATGCTTCCAGTAGAGTCTCTCTCAGAACCAAGTGCGGGAAGAGGAGGAAAATATTCTCAACCGAAAACTGAAGTTTCTGCTCATCCTTGAGCATAACCACCAAACAAGCTTTTCCTCTGGAGATTTCAGTAATGAATTTCTATTTAATTGATGCTGCAGCGATCCATGCTCTGCACCCACAACACACTCATTCTCCTCGGTGAGGCTGAGCAGGAAGGAGCTGTTAAATCAGTCAGTGAGCATAATGAACTCCAGTTCCCCTTCACGAGGGCAAAATTACAAACGTGCTTTTCACTTCCAGACAATTAATTAATTTGTTTACACGATCATTTCGCTTTGTTTTATTTCATAATTCTTTCTTCTCCACTTGCCTAACTAGTCTCAAGGGTTCCTTGTTAACTCTTTCAGGTGTCTCCCTAGGACGCAGCAGAATGGGGACTTAAGGGTATACTCAGCTTGAATTTCAGATCTGGACATAACAGGTAGCTGCAGTACACAGTTTTGATGGTTTTCTATAGGTCTGATTATATTCTTCCTCTAAAGGAAGGCTTGCCTGGCATTATCTACCTCTCATATCAACGTCTGGAATGCACAGGAATGTTTTGGGGGTAGGGAGAGGGGAGTCATAGGGATGATTCCCAGTGTGATGCCTGCTCAGCCTCTTGAACCTTATCCCTGGAATTCCAGTGTTTCCATCTTTCTCTTGTTTGGGGGAAATCTCTGATTCATTCTTGTGCAAATTGTGGTTTTAGCCAAATGATCATGTCTAAACGTCTATTATTGTTTCTTATTGCTGGATATTCAGCAGCTGACAAGATATGATGTTGGCTGGCAAGGATTTTCTAAGCTTCTGCGCTCTCTTGTCTTTGGTTTCTTGATTTTTGTGTCTATGTATTTTACACATTGCTGTGTTTTTGATTGACTTGTGGCTTTCCCATTAATCCAGGCACTTGGACATCTAGCAGATTTTACATGAATTCCTCTTGGAAAGGTTCATCTGGAAGACCTAACATGAAGATCCCTGCCTTCGTGATTCATGTCAAGAATTCAAGCATAGTTTAAAGAAGGCAGATTTAAATAATCACATTATTATTATTTTCTTTACAACTACAGTGTCTACCTTGTGCTATATACTGTATTAGGAACTTTCAGTTCAAAACTTGTTTTAATTTGACAATCTTACTGCACTGTGTCCAAGGACAGCCTCCTTTCAATGAAGCCTCAGTTTTTGTTCCGTATCAGGTCCCATCCTTGGCAACAATTTAGACCGCTTGCCCGTGTATATTACCAGATATTCATTCCAGAGGCCAGATAGGTGATTTACACAACTAGTCATCTTCTCTAAGTGTCAAGATTTTATTGACAATATGATGTAACCGTGCTGAAATAACCTGTAAGCTTACTTCCGGCCCCATGTCATAGTTGATATTCTAAAAGTTTTCTCAGTGGGAGATGGAAAAGAAAAGGAAGAACTAACCTGTTCCTGTCTCCTAGAACTAACCTGTTCCAGGTTAGGGTACATCAAATATAGGGAGCTTATTTGAAAACAAAATGTGTGCCTTCCGTCTCAATTGCTAAAGGCTGTTAGCGATTACTCTTTATGACTATGAAGCATGAAGTTGGGCATGTTTGCTCGAGTTGTTTGCCCGGCTCTGGCTGATGAAAATGGGAGTTTGTCTTCCTCTCCCTCACCTCTTTTAACATGAGTGCTCAATCATTAGCTGTCATCATATGGACACTTCAGTTTATTGTTAATGATTGCAGTTATTATGGCCAAGTAATAATCTGATCGGAAAATGAGGGCACGTAGGGGCTTTTAAGCCTTGCCAAGATAAACATTATGCCAAAGGTTTTTGGGTACCATCCTAGAGGCAGTATTGTATGGGGGGCATTTTTTCAGATGGTCAAATTAAGGAGTTGGTGACACAGTTCGCAAAGCATTTTACCAGGTAATAGCTTTACCTTGACTAATGAACAGGGAATCTGAGCTAAATCAAGATAAACTCTGATTCAGCTTTTCTGAATAGTTGCTGGCATAGGTTCTTTTCTTTGGAGCAACTTGTGGATCTAAAGAAGGTAATAGTACTAGAATAAACAGGACACAAACACCATGCTGGGCATTTCACCACCACCCTATTAAAAGGAGGTAGGTAGTACAGGGTCCTATTTTAAAGCTCAGAGTTAGAATGCTTATTTTGATATGTCTTACCACCAATTGGCTAGGCAATCATGAGCAAGCTCCTTTTGTTGTTGTTGTTTTGCCTTCTGTTTTTGAGGCAGGGTTTCTCTGTTTAGCCCAGAACTCACTCTCTAGACCAGACTGGCCTCAAACTCAAGAGTGCCTCTGTCTCCCAACTGCTGAGATTTAAGACACATGCCACCACTGCCTGGCTGATGAGTAAGTTCCTTAAACAATCTGATTCCCAGTGGTTTTCATCAGTAAAGTAGAGATAATAAAACTATGCTCATCATAAGCATTTTCTGAGAAATAAGCGTATGCACTGGATAAGTACAAGGAATTATAGTTGAGTTACTTGTGATAAACTGATATATATATATATATATATATTAGCATTATGTCAGTGAGATAGCCCATGTTTTGCTAGTGCTCAACTGCAGATTCTCAGGTTTTATTTATTTTTTATCACAACACAAATTAGAATCCAAGTTCTTAATTAAGGGGAATTTTGATGGTTGCTTAAAAAGGAAAACAAAACCAAAAACTCCCATATTGGTAAAGATATTGTCTCCCAAAAGCAGAAGTGGGATTTAATTGACAAATACTTGTTTGCTAAGAGTATCAATGTTTTCAGCAATCCTTCTCAATTGTGAAAATAATTAGACACCTGGGAGAGGACTTAGGGAGTAGTGAAAAACTGTGAGGTCACATGGGTACACACTGGTTCCTATATCCATGTATACCTCCTCTCTTCACATTAGTACATACACACACAGAGAGAGAGAGAGAGAGAGAGAGAGAAAGAGAGAGAGATGATGATGATGATGATGATGATGATGATATTTGCCCATTAGGGTCTCATGCTGACATGCCCTGCTTGGGAAATTCAGGATTTAGAAGCCAATGCAATGTAAGTCCAAAGTATATACAGAATAGGGCCCAAAGCGAGATAAAAACTTCAACAGTGATTATCACCTCAAACTTAGCATGTCTAGTTTTAAAACTTAACAGTTTCTAAATCTTAACGTAAACAGTCTGAACATAAATACAAATGTGAAACATCAATATATGTTATAGAAATACTTAAAACTAATGGGCAACTATAAATAAATATTAGTAAGTAAATGCTGTCTTAATTTGATAAAAAAAAAAAAGCAGGAAGGATGTGCAATGCCATAGTAACAAATCTCTGTAACTCATACAGGAATGCCCACATGCGTTTATTTCTTGCTCATATAAATGCTAACTTAAAAGGTGCCTCTCCACCTTATGCAAGATCTTCTGGAATGCAAGACTGTCAAAGCACAAAGATGAGACTGGAACAACTATGGGGTAATTCTAAATTACCCTGGCCCAGAAATGATGTGTTTTGGTAGTAAACAGAATCACCACACAGGAGAGCACAACACAACATGGATGACAGATGGGCAGAATGTTTGCCCACCTCAATCTGTTTACCCAACTTTTAGAAAATATATCTATGATTATTTCCACAGAAACTTCTGTTTCTTTTCTCTTAACGAAGTATGTGTTAAATCAGCAGACACTCAGCAGGTGTACTAAAGGCAAAATACAACAGGATAATATTCCTAGTTACCAATGCTCAAAAAATGTATTAGAGTAAATATCAGGGTCTGAGCCTAGAGTGACTTTCTGGGTGACTTTATTGATCATATTGAAGATCGTGCCCCAGTCATATACAATTTTATTTCTTAATCCTGTATTTATATTGCTTTTCCTCTGACCTTGTGTTTGCAAAATATCAGTATAATATTTTCCATGAACTACCATCAATAGTTTGTTTTTCCTATAAACATGATTTATAAAATTAGCGTACTCTAAAACCATCATTGTACTAACTCTATCTACACTTACCTCTTTCTTATCCTGATATGTGATATTGAATACTATTCAGTTTTTGCCAGGTCTGTTTCACTGTCTTACTTTTACAAAGTGAAATGGTGAAAAATGGTTGGACACTAACCAAAACTCAAGTCTAAGGCACTAGCATCTGTCTTCCATTAGATGTAATACCCCACGTGGATCAGAGATCTAAACTCCTTAGAGATCACATGGGATCTCTACATAAGACTGTACATAAGTCTTAGTTTCTACAAAGTTCAAAACTCAGGATACAACCATAAAATTAGCTGAATCACTGCATTGGGGCTTTGCTACTTCAAAGAGGATTGGGAAATGGTGTAAGCACAGCTAATTAAGCCATGTGTTGAAATGAGACTGGAGGGTTGAATTCTTATCTGTTTTCTGAATGCAAATGTTAGGAATGTAACTTTTCAAATGGAAGATAAGATGCAAGGGGCCCCAGAGGCAGAAGACATTAATGGAGATGTTCTTTCTCATGGTTCTGAGATAAACAGCCTAAATCTAAGGGCAACTTATTCTAGAAGGCCAGGCTTGCGTATTCGGTTTTCTGTCTGTTCTGGTAGTGTCGGGACACTGTGATTCGTTTGATGGTACTGTGCTTATGATCCCCCATTTCCCTTATAAAAAGACCCCAGCACTTATTCACTGCAGGGAAAACTGCTAAAATCTTGACATCCTATTGAAAAGAAAAACAAAACAGAAACAAACAACACCCTCCCTAAACAATCAAATATGCCTTAATTCTAAGTGCTGAGAGCCAAAAAAAAAAAAAAAAAAAAGGAACATCATCCTTTGTATAAAAAAGGACAGAAGAACTTTTGCTCCTAAGCTTTGCCTGACAGCCCTCTGAAGAAAGCATCATTTTTCTAAGTTCCTGTGTGTTCCTGTACCACCATCCTGCATCCAGGATACACCCTCACAATCTCTTTAACAGCCACTGAATAATAGGATTCCATGCACTTTTCCATATAGTTTCTTTTTTGTTGATGATCTTAGCTCCCAGCTTTACAGCTGTGTGAATGCTTTAGCTTGATGCATCAGTCATATAACTGTGACCAAAAGTTTGTGGATTTCTGAATGTTCAGGGTTTCTATTCACACTGACCTAGGGACCTTCTGTGCATGTGGCTTTTAAAGGCATATTCAAACTACTTTATGATATTCTCTTTCTACTACCATAATACCACTGTAGACTCCTAGAGGAAAAAAATTTCAAAACTGAACAGGCTCTATGCAATGACTATAATTATCCGGAGCCCAAACAAATAATGACTTGGAGTTCTGTCTTTTCTAATATTAAAAGTGAATGTCAATTTCAGTTTTCAACCTTGCCTGGTTTGATTCTATACACTGACAAATTGGCTTTACTTTAATTTTAATCTGACTAAATATTCATGAGGGCTACAGACCACCTCTTCTCTATCTCTTGTCTCTCTTGCCTCTTTCACATACAAGTGCATGTGACCTCACAAGCAATTCTCTAGACTCTATATCTTATTCCATTTCTGGCCACACCACAGTTATTTTTGTCAGTGACAAAAGTTCACTGACAAACAACAAAAACAAACAAAAAACCCTTAATTTGTCCAGTAAAGATAAATCAAATTGATGGGATGTTTTTGTTTGTATGTCTCTGTGTGTGTGTGTGTGTTGAGGTTTTCGTTGTTGAAGTTTTAATGATACTTTTGATGACATTCTCCCTGTTGAAAAATTGGCTGGGCATGTGCTGTAATCTCACCTACTGATGCATTTTCTGATGCATGTAAAAATGTTTCCTCAGCATAAAGTGCTACTCTGAACACAAAAAACATGAGTTCCCATTCTCACCTTCTTGAGAAGAGAACTGTGTGTCACACACATTAAACCTCTTGCTCAGGATGTAACAGCAAATAAGAGGTGACAATGGGATTGAAATGAAGTCTGGACCACCAGGCTGCACTTCTCTCTGTGTCTTCCTGTTTGATGAAAGCACATTGTGTTACATCAGGGTGAAGAAGAAAAAAAAAAGTAGTTATCTTTCTACCACACAGAGATATACACATTTAGGGAATGGTTAGATCTTTTGTTCTACTTGTTTACTAAATAACTTCCTAGTCTTACAAAAATCTTAGGCACTCCATTTGCAACATACTAATTATGGAAGATGCTATTAAAGCAAGAGATGGGGATTCCTTTTTTGACTTTTTATTATTATGATCATTTATTACAATTTATTCAATTTGTATCCCAGCTGTAGCCCCCTCCCTTGGCTCCTCTTCATTCAACTCTCCCTCCCTCTTCTTTCCTTAAGCCCCTCCCATAGACCACTGATAGGGGAAGTCCTCCTCCCCTTCTATCTGACCCTAGCCTATCAGGTCTCATGAGGACAGGTTGCATTGTCTTGCTCTGTGGCCTGGCAAGTCTGCACCCTTTCAGGGGGAGGTGGTCAGAGAGCCTGTCACTGAGTTCATGCCAGAGAAAGCCCCTACTCCCCTTACTAGAGACTCCACTTGGAGACTGAGTCTATGGCTACATCTGAGCTGGGGTTTTAAGTACTGTATATGCATTGTCCTTAGTTGGGGTATCGTTTTCTTCAGGACCCCCAGGGCTCAGAATTTTTTGGCTCTGTTGGTCTACTTTTGGATCTCCTTTCCCCTCCAGGTCTTTCTAGCTCCCCCTTTTTTCATAAGATTGCCTGTACTCTGTCCAAAGTTTAGCTATGAGTCTCAGCCTCTGCTTCAATACCTTGATCAATCAAGTCTGTGGTAGGCTCCTGTCCTGTTCGCTCTCTTCTCCTGCTTCCAATGTCTATCATGTTTGTCCTTCTGAATGAGGATGGAGTATCTTCCATAGGATCCTCCTTGCTGTTTAGTTTCTTTAGACATATAGATTTTAGTATGCTTATCCCATATTATGTGTCTAATATCCAACTATGAGGGACTATATACCATATGTGTCTTTCTGCTTCTAGGTTACCTCGCTCAAGATGATCCTTTCTAGTTCTTACCATTTGCCTGCAAATTTCATGATTTCCTTGTTTTTAATAACTGACTAGTATTCCATTGTGTAAATGTACCACAATTTCTGTATCCTTTCCTCCACCGAGGGAAATCTAGGTTATGTCTAGCTTCTGGCTATTATGAATAGAGCTGCCACAAACACGTTTGAGAAAATGTGAGATAGAAATTCTAATGCTCACTAAAAATACAGCTCTATACAAACCCTTCATGATTTATTCAGTGCAAATACACACAGAGACATATTACTAAAAGGAATCTTTTATTAACTTGTTCTTCTTCTTTCCTCATATTTTATGAACATCTGTCAATGTAACTGAATATTAGCCTAAAATATTAAATAATAGTCTTCTAGAATACCATTTCCCTGTTCGTGATTTATATTTACAATGCCAGGAAACTTAATCTTACCTTTCTCTTCATCTATATGAAGATATGATAATAGCAACAGCCATGATGGATCTCTCTGCCTGCCACTTGAGTGTATTTCAATCAATCTGATAATATTGGACATTTCTCTTCTTTTCAAATGAAAGTGCTTATGAGAAACCAGAATAGACACCCCTGTAACTAAATGTTTGCTGCTTTCGCAACCATTTCTATAAGATAACGGAGTTGTTTGGTTAAATTCACAGATAGTTTAAAAGCTTCCAGATTTCTAGTTAATTTCCTCAGTTTTCATTTTGCTTTGCTGCCTAGATACTGTAGAGTGGTTTGCATTTAAAACCCCTAAGTATCTATGTTTGCTGCATTTCCAGTACTCTTAGCTATACATTATTACATGTGTTCATTTCCTCAGTTTATTGTCTGGCTCCCTTGTTAGATTCTAATGAGGACAGCTGGTCTATGGGCAAAACCAAGTGCCTAGCCCTGTATCTGGCAAATGGCAGGCACCCGATAAATATTTGATGCTGGCTAAATTAGAGGAACATGTACATTCACCATTGAAAAGATATGTCCCCATCACTAGTTCTAATGACTACATGAACAGGGACAGACTTCAAAGCTAACTCACACAAACATTTTATAGAATGAAAAGTGCACTTAGACAAATGCAATGTTTTTCTATCATGAAGTGGGTTAAGAGATGCCAAGGACTAAAATATCTACTGTGTCCTCATAGCAAATATTCTCTATTGAGGTGGTGGTATAGCCCAATGGTAGAGCTTTTGCCTAGTTTTGAAAATATTGTGGATTTGATCATCAGCACTACTAAAGAAAACTGATGACTGTTCAAGTAAAACATACTTTCTTATTATTCTACAGCTCAAAATTAACTTGATATGTCAAAAAATGTCTACAAACTATTTTTTTCACAGTACATACCCAGTCTTCCCCTTTCCAGCCCATTTATGACATACATAGTTTAATTTTTTTTCTTTCTGATTTTACATAACACTGAGGTTCCTTCTGAGCAACCTACTTAATTAGAAAGGTAGGTGGAAAATGTCCAATAATCCTGTTGTGTTTCTCACCCAAAAAAAGACTCCTTGGCCATGTCTGGTCTGCCAACCTCACACTCTCTGTAGTATTACAATGACTTAATACCCGTACAATGTGTGTAGGTGAGAGATACAAGGTAGTGACACTTAATGTTAATTATTAGAACCTAGCAGGCACCCCCATTCTTTCTTCAGACTTTACCATCAAGTACAGTGCTAACAGGAAACTGAGCATTATACACCAAAACCAGAACATTGAAAACTGGCCTGGAAGATCTTTTTAGTAAGAGGAATGGGAATACCTCAGCCTGAGCTGATTGATTTATTTGTGGGAATGTTTTTTTTTTATAATTTTTAAGTAATTTATTTATTTTTATGTTAATCACAGGTTATATACTTTGTGTCCCAGCCGTAGCCCCCTCTTTCATTCCCTCCCACTCTCCCCATCCCTCCCTCATCTACTCCCTGGCCCCCTCCAAATCCACTGATAGGGGAGGACCTCCCCCCTTCCATCTGACCCTAGCTTATCGTGTCTCTTCAGGGCTGGCTGCAATGTCCTCTTCTGGGATCTAGTTAGGCTGCTGCTCCCTCAGGGCGGGGGAGGGGGGGCGGTCAACAAGCCAGCCATTGAGTTCATGACTGAAATAGTCCCTGTTCTCCTTACTAAGGTACCCAGTTAGGTACTGAGCTACCATGGGCCACATCCTAGTAGGGGCTATAGTTTGTATCCATACATGTTCCTTGGTTGGAGAAACAGTCTCATAGAAGACCCCTGTGCCCTGATCTAGTTGGTCTTTGTGGAGCTCTTGTCTTTGCAAGTCTTACTAACTCTCCCTTTTGTCACATGATTCCCGGCACTCTGGCGATGGCTTGGTTGTTATGAGAATGTTTTTGGTGATGTGATTTGAAATGACTGCCGCCATTAGTCAGTTCATAGCTAAAGTAGACATAAGTTTTGCGAGTGTTTAGTGTCAGGAAGAATGAAGTGAGCTTCATTATACAACATGCCAACTACATGGAAGGCCATGGTCTGTTGTACCCTTCTTCCAGGCAGACAGAGGAGAAGAGCCAGCTCATGTTCATTCTTACGTTATAACCAGGATCAGTCATTGAACAAGTGTATGCAGGTTGCATTCATTAGAAAATCTTTTTAAAGCTGAGTAGCAACCATAAAATTAGTATCCAGGAGTTCTGTTTGCAGTGAGATCCATTTTGATAATACTTTTCTTAAAATTAGCTTTTTGATCGTTAAAATCCTCAATGTGTATTCAACTTTGATCCCTTAACAGTTTATCCAGTTTAGGATTTGTCACAAGTGACTTGTCTCTTACAAAAACTAGATCCACAAAGGCCGAGTTTTTCCTATTAAAAATCTGTATTTTGGTGCACGAAGAACAAAGATAATGCAGTGATGGCAGTAGTCCCAAGGCCTCACTTGTTTTCTTGGAAATTTGGAAGAAACCATAATTAATGATGTTGTCTCTGTTCTGTTCCTAGTTTCTCAGTCCATTGCAAATACTAAATCCACTGGAAACATCACATCTGGTCTTACTTCCTAGATCTCTGTTTTGATAGGAAATAGGAGCAAGGCCTCAACTCTGCAAGAAATCTGCAACACAGTTTTAAAAAGAACATTCTCATCATCAGTGATTTAGATGTACAGCTACTCAGTACTGGCTTCCCAGCCAGCCTCATTATCAGGAACATCAGAAAAACTGAAGAAAAATTCACTCCAGTGAATACCCTTGAGACCTCATTGAACACAAACATGACTATAGCACTTGTATTCACAAAGTGCCACCACGTAGTAAATGGGTCCTTTGCTTTATAGAAAGATGAAAGAAAGGGAGAATGAAATTCCATAGATTGGGTAATAGCACTGTAACCTAGCTGTTAAGCCACCTTGTGACTAAAACAGATTCCTGTGGAATTATAGACACATCTAGCCTCTTTTGGCCCTTCACTTACAATTCAATTCTGCCTCTCCCTTTAATGATCAAAATCAGGTTCAAACAAATTGTCAAATGTTAGGGCTTTGATTTCTGGTAATTCTATAATCCTTCCCCTTTTCCTACCATCTCCCCTTTCATTTTGACAACAATAACACAGTTCTTCAGATGCAGGCTCACAGCAGGGCTACCCAGGTACAGCATCAGCTGTTGATCTCAGAAATCCTAAGCAGGGAATACCATTTTTTTTTCACAGAAGGAGAAGGGAGGCATTGAACTTGTATGGTAATTGGAACAGATTTTCCCCCTCCATCACTACATTTTCAGGGAATTGGCTCCTTAGACAGCATGGTGGACAGAATCAATTAACATCTCCCTAAACAAAGCTGGGCTTATCTGTTTTATATGCAAACATAGTACTCCTCAAGCTGAGACCCTATTAAAGCTTTGCTCCTTAAGGTAAAAACTCACAACATGAGAAGGAGGAAATTCTTGGCTATTAGTCAGCAACATATTTTCTATTTTGTACTTACTGAAAAATAGTCATATTGGGGGTTTTGAGAACCATGAAGCCACCTGAAAATTTCATTAAGGAGATGGCAAAAGATCAGGAAAAAAAAATCTTAATTTCAGAGATGTTAGCCAAAGTTGTCTCAACAAGTTCTCACATAGTAAACATGATTATGCATTCCATACCCAAATCCAATGGCAATCTGGTAATCCAGTACTTTAGGAATGGCTTCTGTTTCCCAGCAGAGAAAGAGAGAAAGTAGCCATGCAAGTAAGGAACGAAACAGCTAAGAGAGACATGAGAAGTGAGTTGGTTGGTCATCTGACCAGCATGAATTCTCTTTGGCATGCAAATTTGCATATAAGGAGAATGATTTGAAAATAGGTAAATGGACACCATAGAATCACAATAGGGGATGATCCAGTAAGTTTGTTTTCATGATGCTGATAAAGATTTGAGATCTAGCAGAAATTACATGACTCAGGTAGTATCAGTCTGAGTGGACTTGTAGTTGATCTCCAAGAAATAGCTTCAGGTAGGTGAGATAACTGGAATTCTCCTGTGGGGAGGGGGATTGTGAATATCTCTATATGTCTGAAGTTATCACAGCATCCTTGGGAAAGAGACCTTACTAAAATACTGGAATTAACAGACAGTTGTGAGCTGTCCTGTGTGTGTTGGTATATAAGCTGGCTCCTCCTAAAAAGTCTCTGGTATTTTTAGTTGCTGAGCCATATTTCCAGACTCATGACAATTTTTTAGAAGGCAAATATATTTGGAAATGGTAACAGCCATCTTGCAATGATAAAATGAGTATTTAAAATTAATAAACTAGCAAAACAAATATATTTAAAATGTGTAATTTGAGAAAAAGAACATATCAATGCATATACAAAATCTAAAATATGGGAGGTGAGAAATAAGCACAGAAAACGTGAAGAAAATACTTTTGGTTAATTCTGTACACACAGTTGACATCTTCAGGACAATGGAGAACATTCTCACAGAATGTAATTGAATAAAGATAATTCTAAAAGAGATGCAAAATCAGAAAAATCAATTTCCATAATTGAAATTGAGGAATTTTCAGCCACCTGAGCCCCTCTCAGAAAAAGATAGCAGTGGGCTCCAAACTTTCATTGAGAAATCATCCTAAAGCTTTAGAGAGCAGATTCCAGTGCCACACTAATTAAATGCTCAGGATCCTAGAAGAAGAAAATGAAATTCACAAGATGAACCCAGTCCCATTTTATAAAAACGCATTTAAATATTTGGCTATGGAAGAATAAGATCATTTGACTATATTTGCAAAGCTAGCTTCATGAGTGTTGTAGAAACACCAAATCCCTCCTTACAAAAGTCAAAAGCTAGGCTACAGTATACACACAATGTTGGTATTAAGCTATTAACAAAGGAGACTAAACAAAAGAAATAAAAATGCTGAAAAGCCGAAAAGAGAACAAGAAATGATGTGTGTATCATACAACTAAGGACATGGGGTCCTCGGAAAATAAAACACTGAAAAGTGAAGGTTCAGTGAGATGGCAGAGTCCAGAATTATGTGCCTTATTAGAAGGCCTCCATTAGAAGGTGATGGTGAGGAGTCATTTATAATAAGGTGCAAGAAGACCTTTTAAGAATATACATACAGTAGTGGCTGGATTGTCTTCCTCTGTGGCCTAACAAGGTTGCTCCCCCCTCAGGGGAAGGTCATCAAAGAGCAGGCCAATCAGTTCATGTCAGAGACAGTCCCTGTTCCCATTATTAGGGAACTCACTTGGACACTGAATTGCCATGGGCCACACCTATGCAGGGGTTCTAGGTTATCTCCATCAATGGTCTTGGTTGGAGTATCAGTCTCAGAAAAGACTCCTGTGCCCACATTTTTTGGTTCTGTTGCTCTCCTTGTAGGGCTCCTGTCCTCTCCAGGTCCCACTACTTTCATAAGATTCCCTACACTGTGCCCAAAGTTCAGCCATGAGTCTCAGCATCTGTTTTGATAATCTGCAGGTCCAGCCAGTCCTGATGAGAGTTGATAGAGTAGGATCAGAAGGAAGGAGAGGAGGACCTCCCTATCAGTGGACTTGGGGAGGGGCATGTGTGGAGAAGGGGGAGGGAGGGTGAGACTGACAGGGAAGGAGAGAGGGATTTATGGAGGAATACAAAGTGAATAAAGTGTAATTAATAAAAATTAAAAGAAAAAAGAACAGAGTAATTTTTAAAAAAGAATATACCTACAACAAAATATTAGACTTTAATGAAATAAAGTAAAATAAAATATAAGCCCCCGAATAGAAAGACCAACAAAAGTCACAAAATTAATATTTTTCCTAAATTATCTCCATCAATAATAAATTATCTCAATGCTGCCTATCTATCTATCTATCTATCTATCTATCTATCTATCTGTTAAGTAGCTTCTTCCATCTATCAATTTATGTGTCTACTTAACTAGAGAAACTGATTCTAAAATTTCTATGTGGGATAAAAATATCAGGAAAGCTGGGAGAAAAATTTGCCATGTCATATTTTAAGTCTATTTGGCATATCAAAAATTAGGAAATACATGTGGCAGATATACTGAACGGAGTAAAATGAAAGCCAGAAAGGAACTTAAAGTGCCATAAATGAGGCTTAAAGAGAAGCAATGACATGAGCATTAATTTTGAATAGCTAGGTGGCATTACACCTTGAAATAAAGTTAGATAAATATCTTACATTCTCTATAGGAATATATTTCAAATTACATTTTAAGAAAAATTAAAAACTATGTGGTATAAAAGAAAATATAAGATTGGTTTAAGATGTGGTATGTGGAAGATCTCCTTTTGAACTCACCAAACAACAAAAGTTGGTGAATTCTACCACATGAAACCACAACAGTGGAGGCTCTTAGCAAAATCATAAAGCAAGCAAAAACAACAACTTAAAAAAAATGTCTGGGGGAGTAAGAAGGAATTTGCAACACCCAATGCCAAAACAAACAAAAACAAGAACAAAACAAACAACAACAAAATATCAATGAACAACAACAAAGAACAAACCAATAAGAGAAAAATTGGGAAAGTGTATCGAAATCCAACTCAACCATCTACAGAGATGCCTTCTAAGCACATAAAAAGATGTAGAGCATTGGTCAGAAGGAGAAGAAGAAATGTGAAACTCAATTGAATCTACCTTTTCATATATTAGATTGATAAATTCCCAAGCAATTTACAGCAAGGTCTGTGGGCAAGGTGTGTGGAGATGCCTTTCTTGCTGCAGGTTGTCTGTAGGTTTGTATACTTATCAAGGGTGACGGGCAGTACTGACACTACACATTCAAATATCTCCTAATGCTTGATGTCACTTCTGACACTGTTTTCCACACTCATTCTTAGAAGTACACAGAAAATAAACTTGGCAGAAACGAGTTTAACTGCACTATCACAACAACAAACAGTAGAGAAACAGGTAAATATAGTATGTTCATTCTGTAATATGTGCAAAGGATAAGGAGGCTGCCTATGCTCTGAGACATGTTAAAGGACTAAAATCAGTTGGAGAGGCTGCAATGAATGTCCAGGTTGCAGACAGCACAGTGGAACCAAGGGGAAGTGGGATCTGTGGCAACATGGTTGCAGTTTCTGTTAAGTGTATCAGAAAACTGAAAGAATGCAAAACTACTTAACTGGATAGTTTCTTGCTGAAATAAATGACATAAATGCAAGAGAGCATTTATTGCTGGCGTTTTCCTCTTGCAACTATATTAGCTAGTCACATTTTTCAAAAATAAATTGAATACGAACGTTAAAATCTCCCATTGGTTTATGCAGGAAAGATAATTGTAAGGTCTCAACAACGTTACCCAAGGTGGATATACATCAATTTCCTGCAGGGTAGCTCCTTCCTCTCTCCCATTACCTGAGCAATCAGTGGCATTTGGGTTTTTAAGTAATATCTGAACACTTTCTTGTGATTGTGGACTTCTCAATTGATTCTAGTGCCTGCTTTCCCTCAGGATAGCGTTGGGGCTGCTAGAAAATAGGCAGCATTAACTGACTACAAGCTGGAGGCCTTTAACCCTAGTGGCTTATTGCCATTTGTTCTAAACTCTAGTAGCCTAGTGGCTTTTGTGTTGTTGAGGCAGGCCAGCTGGCTCAGTCACCTCCTACAGAGCAGCCTTCATTAGATGGACCACTAATGACTTAATTGATGTGCGAAAACCTAAGCTTTGTAGTGCCCCAGAGGAAAAGAACCAGAAGCTTGGCTCACTGGAGTTCTGAGATGTCTGCAAATTCAAATAAGACTCTCTTTCTTCTGGGTCCTTTTAGCCGAAAAGGTCACAATCTACAAGGCACTCTGCTATCCTGGATGGTCTTTTTTTTTTTTTTTTAACTTTTAGCCAAGCTGTCTTTTGCCCAAAACTGTGCATTGAGTTTGTCAGACATGATTTAAACACACAAATCCCCTAGAAAGAAGGAGGCTGCCTTCGGATAGCTTATGCATTTAATGCCAGGATAAATACTGCTACCTACTTCCATCCATTCTTTCCCCGGCAAGTCAGTGCAGAGTAGTCCACTCATCTGTCAAATTGTCATCCTTCATTAACAACAAAAGAGCCATTTATTTTTCCCTAAACTTGGCACACAAGAACTACTTTATAATGGGGGAAGAAAAACCTAAAAAGCTTGGAGTATCTTATAAAGAGCTTTAATTTAGCAAAATAAAAGAGGAGGAGGGAGGATGAGAAGAGGGAAACAAGGAGGAGGTAAGAAGTAAGCACGTGAACAGAAACAGTTCTTACCATTGGGGATGTTCTGATGGGCTCAGTCCCCTACAAAGCAGCAGCCTTTCAGCTGTTATCTTCTTCAAGGTTGGAATTACCTGTCTTGGTTCTTAGCTACTGCCAGCCCCTACACCAAATTCCTGGAAGAGCTAATATTCTGTGACTGATGGTAGGAATGTAACAAGGAACCAAATGAAACCATTTTGAATAAAACTTTCATTTTGAATAGGGGTCAAAAAAAAAAAAGTTTAAGTTTCCAAGTCTTCCCTGGGTAACTGACATCCTGCTTGGGAGAGAGTAACTGACTTGGGTACACATCATGGTACTGTACTGACATCCTGGTTGGCAAGTTGAGACATGACTAGCAAGGCAAGTCACCCAGCCGCTGTTGAATGAACCAGCCAATGAGAACAGGGTGAGTGTACCACATAAGGAAATATTCCTAGGAAGGCCTCTCATCGCTGAGTCCTGATTGGGTTACCAGGCCAGAGGAAGATGGTGCAGCCAAGCCTGATGAGATCTGATAGGCTACAGTCAGAGGGAAGGGGAGGAGGACCTCCCTTATCAGTGGACTCCAGGAGGGGCATGGGAGGAGTTAAAGGAAGGAAGGAGGAAGGGAGGGTGGGATTGCGAGGGGGATGAGGGAGGGGGGAGGGGGATGAGCTGGGATACAAAGTGAATAAACTGTAATTAATTAAAAAAATAATAAAAAATTTAAAAGGTATTTATGATTTTCACGATTAAAACCTCTATAGAATTCTGGCTGCCAGGGAGCTGCAGGGGAAGGAGTTTTAGTTTAGCTCTCAAGTCTGTTCTGTGGCCCTGATCAATCAGTAATGGTTTGATTACAATGCAATTTTTCTTTTCTGCATTGATCTGTTGGATCTAAGTGTACCCTATCACAGGAACATACTAGGCTGTCCTTCTTAATCCTATATGGGACAAATCCAAAGGGCTACTCTCACCAGAGTTCTCTTTGTGAGCATGGTTGAACCTCTCCCTGGGTCTGCAGCAAATTCTCTTCTTGTACTCCTTCATACTTCATTTACCTTTTTCTCACAGATGTACATGTCAGGGTTACTCCTTAAGAAGCATTCTACACTCTAAACTCAGTCTGAAAATCTGCTTCTCAGGAAGCTTATTGTAGAACAGAAGCCAGTGAATACTCCTTGTTTCATATTCTCCTTCCTCAAGCCCCAAAGACACTCATTCTGAATGAATATCCAAACACTGATGGTGTCAAATTCTGCTTAGAGTTCATAGTGAGTGAGCTATGGAACTAGGAATTACATTTACAAAACCTGGCGCTAAAAGACATTTCTTGTTTTATGCTCCAGAACCTTGCTCTTGACAAAGAATCATGAAGAAAAGGCACTATCAGATTTTCATATGTTCAAAAGATATGATCTTCTGTAGATTCATATCTTCTGTAGATATGAAAATTTGATCTTCTGTAGATTCTTATCAATTCATAGCAATTCACAGAGAAACTAATCTCTGTGAATACCAGATGATGGTATACACAGGTAAACACATGCACATACTGACACTACACACTCTTATCTATATATCATCTATTTATCTACCATCTATGTATCATATACTTATCTATCTATCTGTCTATCTATCTATCTATCTATCTATCTATCTATCTATCTATCTATCTATCTATCTATGCATTATCTATATATTTTCCTTATTTAGTCTCTCCTGTGAGAAACATGCTTGTTTGGAATATGTTTCTGAAGATATTAATTTTCTGTCTGTGTTCTGTATTTTCGTGTACTAATTTGCTCTATGCATTACTTCATGATTATGTATGGTCCCTTGAAATGTCAATATTAATTCATTGCAATATGATGTTTTACATTTTGAATAGCATTGACCACGAAAATATCCTTAGGTGCAGGCAGTGGGACAGCCGTCTTGCAACTCAGTGGCTAAACAGAAGGTCAAATCATCTTGTGAAATTCTCACCCACCATGCTATGATTTGGTGACAAGAATGTTATCAGAAGAGCCATTAGTGCCATATAACCTCTGTCTTTTCACATTTGCAAATTACAGATTCACATCCTTGCTCTGATTAGCTCCTGAAGTGCTGAACAAGAACTTGTAATTATGCACCGCAGCCCACTCTCCTGACAAACTGACATTACAATGTGTATCCCAGCCCATATAGCTTCAGAATGTAAAAGTACTATTGAATGAAATTAGTTCATTTGGAGCCACTTGTATTAATGGACTGTGTCATTTATACTGTAGAACTGGTTTTGTCTTTTATTCACCACTGTGTGCAGCCTCCAGTGCTGAGGACAGATTATTCCCTGGGTATGCCAGGGAGAACAATTGTTCTCTTCGGAAACTTGTGGTAAAGGATAGATTAGTGAATGGTAAATGTCCTTGCTGTTAGAAAATCTGAATTCATGTCCTAAATGTGACACCAGCTCTTTGGATAGTATTATACAGCATTTCTTTCACCTAGATACATGAAATCAACACATGTTCAAAGCCCCTGACTTATCAAGCATAAGAAAAAATATAGATTATTGCCTTCTCTTCTTCATGTATCATTCCCAAGGTACTTAACAACGCAGACCTACCTAGTTCATTTTTGCCTTACCTCTTGGGTCATGTTGGTTTCATCTTCTATTGGCAATATGTTTGTAAATTCTTATCTGTTATTGTTCTTTTTATTGTTGTTTATAATTATTGTTTATAATTCTTATTTTTATTGTTGCTGTTGATGACGAATTGTTATGTTACATTTTCTGAGCTTTTCACAGACTTAAATAATAATAATAATAAACATTTCCCTAATCTTTTAAATAAAAGTTCACAGGTGTCCTGCCACACACTAACTATTGTAGAAATGTGGTCTCTAATCTGTGGGGGGGTTCCATTCTAGAGAAGGTAGAAGATTGAACAAACGAAGGTGGATTATGGTGGCTAAATGAAGTAATTTAGGAGAAAACAAGTGGATGAAAATAAACATATCAGCACACTACTCACTGTGGTAGTCATGGATTTTGTTTCAGTATCATTGGCCTTTTTGGCCAATTTGTCATACTGAAATCAATAAATTTCCATTTGAAGAACATTGCTTCCAATTGCATAAGTGTTCACCATGCTTACAAAAGGCATTTCATTATGGTTTTGAACTGAAGCTTTAACACTCATCTATCATTTAAATGAAACTAGTTTATTTTCACATTTTGTAAAGAATGATGCATTTCATACAGTGCTAGTTCTGGCCTGGGCACAGCGCTGAGTACAAAATACACAATCTCTTCAATAGTCACATCTGAAATAGTTTTTGTATCATCCCATGTAATCAATCAGGAACTGTGTGATTGGTATATAAGGAAAATTTCCCAAAAACGGCATGGTGACATTTCCTGAGAGGTCACCCTGCAGTCTCCACATGCTTGGCCACTTTTGATTCTGTAAGTGATACTCAGCTCAGTGTCCAAGTGGGTTTTCTAGTAAGGGGAGAAGGGGCTGTCACTGACATGAAATCAGTGCCTGCTCTTTGATCATCAGAGGAAAACAACGCAGCCCTGATAGGCTAGCATCAGAGAGAAGTGAGAGGAGGCCTGCCCCTATCAGTGGACTGGGGGAGGGAGGAAGGATGGGATTGGGAGGATTAGGTGGGGGCTATAGCTGGAAAACACACAGGCTTTCCTGATTATTTCTAGTGGTTGGTTCCAGAGACCATATAGATACCAAAACCCACAAATGCTCATGCCTCTCATATAAAATGGCAGGGCTGCGGAATATAACCTATACACTGCCTCTTAAATCAATCAGTTTTTCCCTAGGTTCTTTACAATACCAAATACAATCTCCCGGACTTGTGAGTAACTGTTGTGTGGTAGTATTTAAGGAAAAGTAACAAATAAAAGAATCTTAACATGTTCAATACAGATATAGGTTTTTTTAAATAACAATAATGGTATCTCTATTTTATGTTTAATGTTTAACTAATAAGCTTTTTAATACAATCATTTAATATTATTTAACTTAATTAAATTATTAAAAATGCATTACAGATATATCAATAATAATATTTTTAAATATTGACTTTTTTCTTTTCTTTGTGATGCTGGGAATTAAACCCAGAACCTTTTACAAACTAAGTGAATGCTATTGAGTTACAACTATAGCACCTCAATTTTTTCTATTTCTGATTAGTTGACTCCACGAATGTGAAAAACATAAATATTGAGGGTTGCCTGTAGCACATGGAAGTTCCTGAACCGAAAGGAAACCCAAACTGAATAGCTTCAAACGTGCACAGAGCCTGCCACTATCAGTGGGAGATAGATAGTGAGAGACCCCCAGTTAATAATCCCATGGTACAGTGCATCTCAAAGACCTGCAGATAGAATACAGGCTAGCTACCCAATGCTCACACCAGGCAGATTCAATCCTTCTACTCTCTGTCCCCCTGGCTCTTCTATGCTCAGTGCTTTTCCTGATATGGGGGTAGGGATGCTTTTGAGTCTCTTTAATTGTCTCCAGGAGCTGTTCCTGCAGGGTTTTCCTTAGAGTCATTCTGGGAACTCAGACCTTTAATATAACTTTCACATTACTAGTGTGTAGCCCTCCCCCAACTCTTCAGACTGAAAGTTGAACTCACTCAACTAAGTTAAATAAACTTCTCTGTAGTAGAGCTGGTTCGTCATTCTATTAACAATTATCTTTTGGGTTTTTGTCCACTTTTCCCTTTTAACAGGAATTATTAAGAATTTCCTGAATCTAGAACCAAATGCTTTCAAGCTAACATGGGACTTAACCATGTCGCTAAGGTTAGACACAAGCATGGGACTAGCATCCGCCTCCCTCTGCCTCCTAAGTGTCAGAATTACAAGCATGAGACAGCATGCTTCTTTTCTGATTAACTCAAGGCTGACCATCAGGCATTACTTGCTCTGCAGCTTGTGTTTCCTGGGTGTCTCTAGAAAGAATGCAGATGAGATAGGAATGGATACCCACCACTGAAGTTGACAGATGCTTTTAATTAAACCCCTGTGTCATGCTGGCTTAATACACAGCTAGTCTGGTATATCTTTTATTCGCCCAAAAGGTTTCAACGCAAATTGGCAGGGCACTGTAAGTGTCCCTTAGAAAGAAAAGGCAGAACGCTTTCAGCTGAGTGAATACATCAGAGGCAGATGTTAAGGTACTCTACAAACAGAAATGCCTCTCAAATCTACTCTTCTATTTACTTCTAGACGGTTTCAAGCCCAAAGAGTTACTTTACTTCTTTTTAAACTCTAAAGTCAATTTCCATGGGCCAGAGGTAACTTCCACCCCAGAGTCTCCTATTTCTCAGTTAATATTTAGAACACATAGGTTCTGATCATTACCCACAAGGGCAACAGGGATCTTGAATGAATTGGTGAGGTGAACTCCTTTTGGACACACTGGTATACCATCCTAGGTATATCTGATTCTTGACATAATATTTTCCACATACTCTTTTTACCAGCCTGCCAGCAACCTGTTTTCAACAGTCTTTGCCCAAAAATGAGCACTTCATGAGAAAACATTCAACAATACTACTATCTTACTTTGGTTCTCTCAGGTCATGAAGTGATATTTGGAAGTTGTATTATTACTATTATTATTATTATTATTTAATGGGATGTGTTTGACTCAGTTGATGCAACTAGATTGATGGTTCTATGATAATTATGCTTAAGATAAGTGCCCTCTACCTGCCTCAGAACTACATATTCAACAATAGACACTGCTAAGCACCCTTAAGCTGACATGATAGCAGGTCATACAATGGACCCTTCATCCCCCTCTTTTTCCATTCCAGAGATTATTGTTTTCTCCCTTTTGTTTTTCAAGGCCTGTAGTTCACTGAGAAATCAGAGACTTAGTTTGAATTTTGAGTTTTTAAGAGTTGGAAATAAGAAAGTTTATCATTTTAATTTTATTTTTAATTAACAAATAAAATTTAATATATTTATGGTTGTATAATAATGATATTTTGGCAAATATTTACATGGAAAATGATGAAGTAAAGCTAATTAACAAAGCCATAACCACTCATGCTTATGTTTGTGACAAAAGCATTTTAAAATCTATTCTTCTACCAATTTTGAAATGAACAGTGCTGTATTATTTATTATAATCATGATTATGGTCTTGACTTTGAGCTGTTTCTCCAGGGAAGGAATTCAATTACCTGAAAATTTAATCAAACAAGCAATGGATCTAATGGTCAGAACACTGAGGAGATGATAAACCAGAACTCTATCCTTTTGAATAAAATTGTAGACAGTAATGGGTATATCTCCTGAAAGTAAGTTATCATTTTATAAAGAATTCACATTAAGATATCCCTAAATGACCATGAAGCAGAAGTCAGGAAAGCCATGGGATATTGCAAAGTGTAAGAGTAATAATGGCTATGATAATAGCTTTCATTTATGGAGAGAACACTAGGTACCTAGTCCAGTCTTGAATTCTTCACATATATTACATCATTAACACCTGTTGGCAGCCAGATGAATTAGATTAGATCAACTTGATATAAGAAAGTATGATGCTGAGACCATGGAGAACATCACAACTTTGCTCAAGGTCATAAAATTTCAAAGTGACATGGGCCAAAATCAAGCTCAAATAGAGTTGACTTTAAATTCAGGGTACTTAATTACTCCCTTACACAGGCTGATGACAAAGTATTTGCTTACCTCAATGTAGTGAGAAAGAAGATAAGAATTATAAACAAAGTGATTATGTGTGAGTCCAGTTACCCTGATATTAAAGCCACAAGGAATCATCCAAGTCTTCAGACTTGCTTTGTCACTACTGTATTATACTACTTGCCTGCCAGACTCCTACTTTTTGGAATGAAGCTCTGGATGACATGTGCAGAATGCATGTAACTCTCTACCACTGAACAAAGACTCAATCTTCCAATCCAATGAAGCAGAGCACCCTGGGGCATGGTGTGGAGTTCTGGCTGAATCAAGGTCAGCTAAAGTCATGCAAGGAGCAGAAGTTGTATAGTTAGATACCAAATGGAGAAGTTCTGCCCAATTAAGACTTATAATAGATGGAGATTCTCGTATCTTTACCTACTGTATTAAAGAAGGAATAGACATTTGTGTTCATAGAAATGATGTGTCTCTCCTTGTAAGAGCTTTGCACAGAGTGCTACTTCTTGGCCTGGTATTTGTTTTTACTTCTGCATTTATTTTCACCTTTTATTAAAAATAATTTTAGACAAACAGAAGTGGCAAAATAGCTCCAAGAACCACTCACACCTTTCAATACCCTCTACTATTTAGTCATTCCAAACAGTAAAAGTTATATGAAACTAGAAGATAGATGGGCTAATCTAGGAAGAAATGCTCTGAGAAAAGTTCACTGATTTCACAGAAAGCGTCTTTACTCTTTTTATCACTATAGCTCAGCATCACTTTTTTTTTTTCTTTCATGCTACCCTCACTGTTAAAGGACTAGGCCAGCAGGAATGATTATCCTTGTATTTTTAGCTGTCCACAGGGACAGAAAATATCTTCAGAATTCGGTTCTCCTTTCTAGAAATATGACTCTCTCTATTAGAGTTCTTATATCCTTCAGTTTGATTCTCTGAACCTTTATATCTGTGGGACTGTATTACAGATGTCCTGAAAGAATTAAGCACAGAAAGTCACGATTGGTGTTTAAAAGACAGAGGTCAGGGCAGCCAGAAAAGAAGCCTTCTCCACAGTGGACATATAAATAAGCAGCCTAGATTTTCAGCCTTTGACTTTTCTGGAGATATCACAGGTAGAGAAAGTTAGGAAATAGAGAAGTGCTTAATACCCACTTACCTACAAAGTACATTAATCCTGCAGGCGAAAGTTTTACTCAAGAGTGTCCCCTTCAGCTTTCTTCCAGAACAAATGTGGTGGGCTTGTTCTGGAGGGGCTGGAGGGATGGCTCAACTGGGTAAAGCGCATGTTGTACAAACATTCAAACCTACCTTCAGATCCACAGACCCCACATGAGAAACCAGCTACTGTGGCAGTCACCTGTAATCCTAGTACTGAGCAAGCATAGACAGGACAATCCCTGGAGGTCCCTGGCCAGTTATACTTCCCAAGTAAGTGATTTTGTGTTTAGTGAGAGACCCTGCCTCAAAAAATCAGGTGAAGGGCCACAGAGGAAAACACCCAGCCTCCTTGCCTCTACATGAATGAATGTTCACACGCATCCTCCCCACACACCCACACCATCACCACCACCACTACCACCACGACCATCAGATAAAGAAGCCCACTAGAACTAGAAAGGAGAATTGTCAAATATGGAGATTTAAAGAAGAGGGAGAAAATTTAATTTCACCTATGTTAAATATGAGTAGAGGGAAAGAGAATCTAAAAACACAAGTTTAGAAAAGCATTGCATAGTTGGATACCAACTGCTACCCTTTAATACAGTTCTTCATGTTGTGGGGAGGAACTGTATGGTACCCCAACCATACAATTGTTCCATGTCATAAAAGACTTAAACCATCCAAAATGGTCTCATCTTTTTCTGGCCCTTGCTCTGAAAAGAAAAGGATAATGTGAATTAAGATTAAAATCTGTGAAGTTCAGAAAACACAGTTTCTAAGCAGTTAACTCATGAGTAAGTACATTATCAACAGCTCTTGGTCAATACAAACCTTCGTTCAGGTCTTCAATATTGTCTTCAGTTTTATGAAAAGATGTATATTTAGGCAATTTCGTGTTTGACTGGAAAATCCTTCTCTATCACTCACTGTGTTGAATCCAAAGCTCGGGCTTCAGAAAGTTTACTTCTCAGAATCACTCTTTTCCCTGGAGTATGAGGAGGGCCTGTAACTAGCTCATCAGCAATACGACAAAGGTGTTAGGATATTTCACCTGTGATTATCTCACATTATCTAACACTCTGTCTTGTGAAGAATCTCGATTTAGAGTTTCTATTGCTGGTTCTGAAAGTAAACACAAGCTGCCTTGAATACGTGATTCTTCAAAGACCTGAGCTGTCAGAAAGAAACTAAACCTGCCAGCACGTTGAGTAACTTTAGAAGCAGACCCTTCTACTTTTGAATTGCTAGATGAGAAAATAACCTTACTGAGATCTAGGTTCCCAGCCTCCGTGGTCCTTAGCCACTCAATGCAGTGTCTACAGGTCTACCTCACAAAAAAAAACCAGGAGAAAATAAATGCACATTGCTCTGGGCACTAGTTTTATGTTCGTTTGCTATACAACAGTAGAAAACAAATATACACACCAAGTTCCAAATCTGTCTGACCTCTGATGGGGAATAAGAATGTAACAGAGAATATCTGCCAAGAAGTCATTTATAACCTTTTAGAAAAGACAAAAAATAAACCTGAAATGAAATGACTTGAAAAGCATTGTCTGGTGGCATACAAGGCACATACATTTATTTAATTATTTATTTATTTATTTATTTATTTATTTATCTATTTATTTATTTTTGCAAGCGTTCTCTTTTACCCCAGAGCACTCACTACTCTGGATCTTCTCAGTGACTCTCTAAGTTCCTAATGCTGCCACCCTTTAATACAGCTCCTAATGTTATGGGGAGGAAGTGTATGGTACCCCAACCATACAATTATTTCATTGCTATTTAACAACTCTAATTTTACTACTGCCATTGCAATGTTAGTATCTAATGTGCAGGATATCTAATATGCAAGCCCCAAAGGGGAGTCTCAACACACAAATTGTGAACTGCGGGTTCTACTTCAGTTAAAAAACAAAACAAAATATCTTTTCTAGTTCCCACCATTTGTCTGCAAATTTCATGATTCCCTTGTTTTTAATTGCTGAGTAGTATTCCATTGTGTAAATGTACCATGATTTTTGTATCTATTCCTCTGTTGAGGGACATCTAGGTTGTTTCCAGATTCTGGCTATTCGGAATAGAGCTGTTACGAACATGGTTGATCAAATGTCCTTATTGAATGGTGGGGCATCTTTTGGGTATATGCCTAGGAGTGGTATACCTGGATCTTGAGGTAGCACTATTCCTAACTTTCTGAGAAAGTGCCAGACTAATTTTTAAAGTGGTTGTACAAGGTTACATTCCCACCAGCAATGGAGGAGGGTTCCCTTTTCCCCACACCCTCTCCAGCATGCATCATTCCTTGAGTTTTTGATCTTAGCTATTCTGATGGATGTGAGGTGAAATCTCAGGGTCATTTTGATTTGCATTTCCCAAATGACTAAGGACGTTGAGCATTTCTTTAAGTGTTTCTCTGCCATTTGATATTCCTCTGTTAAGAATTATCTGTTTAAGTTTGTACCCCATTTTTTTTCATAGGATTACTTTGTTTGTTGGTGTTTTACTTCTTGAGTTCTTTATACAGTCTGGTTATTAGCCATCTGTCAAATATAGGTTTGGTGAAGATCTTTTCCCAGGCTGTCATTTTGAAAGGGAATAGGGAGAGACGACAGAGGCGGGGCGGGACTGGGGGGGAGACAATGGAGGGGGCTAAAGCAAAGATGCAAAGTGAATAAATGAATATATAAATAAATTAAATTAAAAAAAAACTTGGGAGAACCACACACGAAAGTATAGGACATAGTGCAAACTAATGGGGTCAGGACTGAAAGAGCGATAGAGAGGGAGGAAGAACATACTCCACTTAACTTCCCGCATGGTATTTGAAAGAAAGACCAAGATTTCTTCCTTAGAACTATAATTATTTTCAGAAATTTCAAAGAGGAGTGTCAAAGTCTCACTAGGGCCATATTCAAGAAGAAACTCCGGACTATGCCATGGAAGGAGAAGACGAACTCATGATTCTACTGCTTATAGAACAATGGAATATTGGTAGGTAACAGTCACTGGAGACATAGGCCTCAGATTTCACAGGAAAAGAACAAAGGAGGAAGACAGTACACCTGGCTCTTTATTCGCAGTCATTAGTAGAAGGATCTGTGATGTGCTACAGATCACCATTTAGTCCTGTTGCTTCATGACTTCTAAGTAACATATTTGATTTTCTCCCAAACACATTCTTAACAAAACCTCAGCAGCCTAATCGGATAGAGAGAAAAGTAGAAGTCTTAACTCTCCATTTCTGCCCTGACTAACTTCTATCCCATTGCAACTGAGCCCATGGCCTCAGCAAACACGTTTAGTCATTGACCTGTGCTAGATTATTTTCCCTAGAGAGGAAGTAAACCCAAAGCAGCCAATAGGAAACAAAATGGCAAAATAGAAAGACTATAAAGTAAAGAAGCAGGAGATTTAGTGAGACTCTCTAATTGACCATTTAACTTTGTCAACTCTCTTCAAGGCATCTTGTACTGTTAATTTTATAATTATCAGGCAATAGCGGAGGCCTTTCCAATGGCCTTCCTAAATATTCTGTTTTAAAAATAAGAATGTTGCTTTTCTGAACCTTAAGCTTCTATCACAATGGGATTCACTACTTGAAACATTCTGATACTTCAGGATTAAGGTTGGTTGAGATTAGGTGAGTCATCTTGGTTGACAAATATAAGGAAGCCAACATGCATTATATTTATCATAGCACTGGCAAAGCAGAGAACCCACAGGTGGCTTCACGCATTCAGATAAGTAATGAAAACAGAAAAGTGTCTTCTTCACAGAGACCTCACATGTGTCTCCAGCTCTCACTGCACAAGCATCTGGCATTGGAAAATTCTACTAATCATTTTTAAATTAGCATTTTCATTACAGTTTAAGCAAAGAAGATGGAAGAAGAAGAAGAAGAAGAAACAGAGGTATTGCCCAGTCCAGAAAGCATCAATCATATGCTTTTAATGTTATTAGTATCATTTTCCAAAGTTTGTTCTCCTAATGATTTAATTATATAAGATGGGTGTTTAATATTTGAATTTCTAAGCCTGAAGAGACCTTTGATTTAATATACCCAGAACATACTTTATCAAATACAATAGGTGAGTTTGATGATCTAGCAAGTATGGGAAACACAGTGTTTGTAAAAATCTTATCTATCATGAATGCAAAAGGCTAAAAAGTGGAACAGTCATGCATCAGTCCAGCTGCTAACCAAAGCTGTAAGGGTTGCCAATAGACACAGTCAAACAGCCAATAAGTATATCTAAGGTTATATTAAGTTTCCTCCTATAACTGAGATTCACAGATGGTATATATTTAGTTCTAGGATATATGTATTTTTAATATCTTCTCTGCCATTTGACTGCATCTGATTGACCTCGCTGCAACCCACAGAGAGGCAGATTTAGAAGCAAGCCAGTATGACAGGGAAATGGCCCAATTATGCAGAGCCTTGACGTTCCCTTCGAGAAGCAGATACACACTGTGTGCTCAGACACAAAGGGGAGTGGGAGGTTCTGGGAGAATGTCGCTAGATGGGAAGATGAAAGGACAGTAATTATTCTAATCATCGGTTTAGAGGGTGCAGTAATGCTTCATATAATTGCTGTGTGAGGCATGAAGTCAATAATTTTAACTGGCCTTTAAAAAATTATTTTGGAATGGAAGCTAATTTTGCTTTTTATCCCTTGGGCTAGCGAAATGTATTAATCACTTTCCCATTAAGAAGCAGCTAGCCTCGTCTACATGAGAATACAAGTAGTCAAGACGAAAGAGAGGACCCTGGGTCATCAGAAATCCATACCTCAGTTATGGTACTAACTGATTTGGGTCAGTGATTATTAACCTCTGTACAGGTTTCTTTAAAGGGAAGTTTCTCTCCATCTCAAAATAAAACCTCTATTAAACCGCAGTCTCGTGAAAACTGAAGAGATAGCCTTCTGTAACAGTTAAAGATAAACAAACATAAACAAACTTTCAAGTATGCAAAAATAGGAGCAGGTCCCCATGAGTTCCCAACACACTAAATCTACTAAAGCAAAACAAATAAGCAAATATTTCATTAGTTTGTCTACTGGACACATGCATATATACGCACACACACACACACACACACACAGGCATGAGCATACACACACACAGTCCACATGCATGTTGCCCAGTGTAACTTCTGGAAGACCACAAACGCTGGCACAGCGTTTGCTGTGTGATGTATAATGGGAAAAGGGAAGGGAAATGGAGGAATCCATCAATCCTCCATCAAAAGCTCACTCCTCCTCGACGCAGTTTCCTCTTGGTGTTTGTTTCTCTAGACTAGGCAGTCCTGCACTACTACACCCCCCCCCCTTCCATGTGATCAAAATGGCACTGGTTGTCACTACTAGTCTCTGTATTCGTGTTTCCTCACAAACATCTTCATTCTTTTATTTAGTGGCCATCCATGAAACACGTGCTATGAACCAAGAACTACATGGTGTATTGAGGGTTAAAAATCATTTACAGTCTTATTCCCTTTCCTCCTGGGAGACTCATTGAAGAGTAACACAAATAATACATAAATAAGCATGCGAACTAGATAATTGCAGGATACTCCTAGATGGAATAAGGAGGTTTAGGTATAGATTAACTGATGGGGAGGGAGGAGGTAACTTTTCCAGTGGGGATTACAGCAGAAGTGAGATTTAGGAGGTAAACTCTGAGCTTGTCATCTCAACATGCATAAATCCAAAAAAGCTAGTAAAGTTCTGGGCCAGAAACCTCAAAGATCTCCGAGAAGCTCAAAGCTGGACCGAGCATAATGTTTACGGTGTGGTTACTGCCAAGAGTGCAAGAACATGAAGTCCCGGAGGATGAAGAGGCCAGATGATGCAAGCCCTTCAAAACCATACCTATCTGTTTAGATATTTTGGCAGAGTAGTAGGAATAATGCAAGCATTCTGGTGGAACAAGGTGGGCTCTTAACACTGGCTGATTGCATCTTTGAAAAATACACAGGGTGCTTTGAGATGAGATTGACAGGAAAACCGGGTTGTTAGTCATGAGTAGAAACAAAGATACAAGTTTGAGAATATCCACAGGAATTCTGGTGGAGTGGTTAATTAAAATATTAGGCAATATGGTTAAGATTTCCATGTTATTCCTGTTACTTCCTGGATTTCTCAGTATCCATGGAACCTGTTTATATAGATCAATCATGGGATAATCTCTCACTCAACTGAGCAGTTAAAGCTGATTCTCTAAATCCAAAGTAAACAGAAAATAAGTAAGCATTTTATAGAAAACAATTCCTCAATGGATAGCCAATGCTATCGTTATTCATTTATAAAAACCTAATACAAGATAAAAGTATAAAATAATTTAATAGTTACTCAGAACAAGGAGATTTATAAGTTAAATTTCCAATTAATTACCTTAAATTCAGCCTATTAATCTTTGTCTGACAGAAAATACCACCTGTTCTTTAAGAAAACTTGGTAAATACATAAATTATGTAAAAACCATAATTATAACACTAAAAACATTTACAGATTTGGGTACATGTTCTATTTTCTAATTAGTAATGCACTGGCACATTATTATTCTAGACATTGCAAATGCAATGCAATAAAAAGAAAGTCTCTGCCCCCTCAGCCTGTGTTCTAGTGTGAGAAAGTAGACCAAAAATACATACTGAATTAGAAAAATGGTTTATCATATAGTGTTAATATTCATGGAGAGAATCAAACCAGGCTTAGGAAGTAGAGAATGTTGGTAAGGACAGGAAATCGGATGGGGTTAGGGGAGGCATTATGAATAGTTGCATCAGTGAGATGGGAATGAGAGAGTGGAAATGTCCTGTTCAGATTGAAGCACAAAGATCTTGAAATCAAAGCCAAATCAACTTGTAGGAAAATAACCAAGAGACCAGAATGGCTGAAGAAGAGGCAGTGGGAAAGTTAGCATACTCTTGCTTATGTTCTCACTCCAGCATCTTCAACTAAAGAGGCAGATATGGTCACTTGTTCTTTTTTTTTTTTTTTATCTCGCCATGAATAAATCCAAGAAAGCCAGTAAAGTGCTAGGAAGGGAAGCCTTGGAGACCCAGAGGAAGCTCATAGCTGGACAGAACATAAGGACTAAAGTGTGGTTGCTGTCCTTAGCCCAAGAGGATGAAAGACTGAAGGCATCAAGACACTGCACCATTAATGACTTACATTCCCCTTAAAACTTTCCCTGGGAAACTGAGATGTGGCTGAACAGCACAGGAGCTGTGCTCATACTACCTAAGCTTGGCAATGCTATATAGGATATTGTATGTTCTAGGATAAATTATTTAACCCTTTCAGGCTTATTTTCCCATCTGCCTCACAGTTCGTACTTTGTGGGGCTATGGTGGTGAGTAGGTGAATGAGTTACCATATGCAGGGCTTAGAATCGTCTCTGATACAAAGTAAGGGGCTGAGTTAGTCCCAGCTGCTATCAGTATTGCCAAATTAGCAGGAGTAACTCTCCTCCCCCACACTTGGCAGTAACTTCCCTTTTCTTTCTATTGACAATAAGATTCTTCTCTCATACAATGCAAGCCTAACCACAGTTTCCCCTCCCAGCACCCCCATGCCATACTTCTGTTGTCCCCTAGAGCCACTCCCACTCTGTCTCCTCTTCAGAAATGAGCAGGCCTCCAAGAGATGAGCCCCAAACAAGACAAAACATGATAAGGCAAAAGCCTTATAAGACAAGGCAAAAGCCCTTATATCAAGGCAACCCAATAGCAGGAAAAGAGTCACAAGATCAGGGAAAAAAAAATTTGAGATACACTCTGTCACTCCCACTATTAGGAGTCTCACAAAATATACCAGTCTAAGAGCCATAACATAGACCCATAGGTCCTGGTGCAGACCCACCCAGGCCCGGTGCTTGCTGCTTTGGTCTCTGTGAGTTCATGTGAGTGTTGCTTAGTTGATTTGGTGCACCATATTCTCCTGATGACCTCCATCCCTTCTGACTACTATAATCTTTCCTCCCCTTTTCTCTTGGGTTTCCAGATCTCTGAGGTGAGGGACCTGAGGCCATACCTTTTTTTAGGATTTCACCCTGGATTGGACTTCTGGAATTTAGCTTATGCTTAGGAAATTTTGACTTGATGCTTAAAATGATGTTGTAGATGGAACCCAGGGACATAAATATGTAGTACACACACATACTATATCTCTGAGCTATACTCCTATATCCTGTGCTTTGAGGTCAGGGTCTACTTATATTGCTTAATCTAACTATGTAGTCCAAGGTGACCTTGAACTCATGATCCTTCTCTTTCAATCTCTTGGTGCTAAGAGAGTTGAGTTTTAACTAATTTGAATTTCACTTGACACTGCACTATCAATCTGGCATCCAAATTTACTACAGTTTACACCTAATTTTAACTTACTCCAAAATCAACATTTAGATTAAGGAACACCACTCATTAAGGCCATCAATATCAGCTCACCATAATTACAGCAAAGGCTGTTTCATCCAGCTTTCTGTAATTGGGGCTTCTATTCGCAAGCACTTCCCACATTCTCACAATGTTGCAGACATTCCTAATGACAGCCCTGAGGCATGTGAATTCTGCCTGCATCCCCAAGAGTGACTCTACTGTGTTCTGCCTCTCTGAGGGAATTTTGATACATCTACTGTCTTTGAAAGTATGTAATTCCTAGATGGTACCCACGGGGTTGTCTTTTCACCAGACATTACAGTTCTATTAAGAGCATCACACCCTATGATCAGGTTATAAAACTTCATTCGCTGTATTTAGAAGACCAATGTGTCACGGCTCACCATGCTCCTGTTTGTGTGCATAATGCCTGCTTAGAACAAACTAGGTCTTTAAGTAGAGTGCTACTCCAAATATTTTTCCTCTTTCCTTTTTCTTTTCTCCCTGTTTAAGAAAACTGTGCAAATTGGACATGTGGAAATGTGTTCTTCCTCATAGACTGAGCAGATTACAGATACCATTTCATTCGCTTCTTAAACCCCCAATTGATACACAGTAATAACAGCTCCCTGGTCCCACATTGTTCAGTGTTTTCCCTCAAGCATTTAGGCTCCACTTTGCACTTATTTCCTTTTAGTGCTTGACTAATTGATGGAGAGGGTACCTTTTAATGATAAAATAAGTACCATCAACACTGATTACTGTGTTTATGACTCCTTTTTTCATGCAGTAATTTAATCTGGGACTGGGATGGGATAACATCGCCATTGTGAAGGTCTTTATCAATTATCTCAATTATCAGAAATACTATTATCTGACTCGAAAGCTTTTGGAGGAACATTCAGAATCACTAGCTGTACAACTGTGGGCAATTTTCTTATCTGCTTTTGTGTTTCAGTTGTTTTGTCTTTCATTTGTAAGATGGTAAAAACAAAATCAGTCTTATTTTATTGGGTTTTGAGACTACCATGGAAATGTCTTAGAACAGTGTCTGCCATACAGTGGGCACTTAATAAATATTAGATGTTATTCACATGATTTTCCCTGGATTTACACACCGTCAGAGGGAAGATGTATACTTTGAGGAGAACTGGAGTTCTAGATACTAATGGATAATGGCGTGTTAAGTAGAGCACTCTCCACCTGTGGCTGCCCCGTGCTGACTTCCACACAGAGAAACTGAAGTCAGAATTCCTTCTCGATACCATTCATATTAGTATAAGGATAAAAACGAAGTGTCCCTTCTGATCCTTTTCAACCCATTCATCTTTGGAGTGAAGCTCTTGCTTCTACTTTCAGTGAGAACAATCTTGGTTGCCTGGCAACAAAGCAGAGTTTCAAGGCTCTTCTATCCTTAGGAATGCTGTGGGGCTGCTATGTCAGCTTGAAGCTTTTTATAATAAGTTCAGACTAGCAAAATGGCACTGAGGGAGAGCAAGGCATGACCACTCTCAAAGGCGTTCTGTATAATCACCGAAGTAAACAATACTAAACTGGGAAGAATTTGAGGCAAACATCTAGCATAAGTCCTCAAACCTGCCCTCACCTTATCTCTGAGCCTGTCAGTATCAGCAGAATTCATGGACATATTTTCCCAGTGAGTCTGTGAGGTGCTTACACCTGTAGCGGTTTTTACTCCATTTTTTTATTGCTTTGTTTTGCTTCTTTTATTCTTCTTGAGACTAGATATAGCTATGCAGTACTGGTTGTTTTGGAACTCATTAAGTAAACCAAACTGGCATTGAAGTCACAGAGATCAACCCTCTTCTGCCTCCTGAATGCTGGGATCAAAGGCAAATACCATCATGTCCTGCTTTTACTATATTTTTCTTACGGATAGTTTACTCTCTTCGACTCACATTTGTTGGTTTATGAGAAGCAAATATGTACAAAACTGTCTGATGGTTTTGACTGACAGAAATTATGCCCATGCAACTCAAAACCAGTCTGCCACTCTGAAGACTAGGTTTTCTGGATCAAAATGTCATGTGCCTTGTCTGGGACTTTTTGTTCTAGCTTAGTCTTAAAGTTCAACATCTTCACTTCCTACCACTGCATATGAACACCTCACACAGTCCATTCTCAGGATGTATCTCATCTGATCCTCAAAGGAACTCCTTACAATAGGTAAAACAGATTTTATTATTGCATGTTCCTTTGTGTATGTGTGTATGTATATGTGTATGTTTTTAATATCTTTACTCAGAGATTTTTGTTGAGTATCTCAATCTATCAGTATCCACTTTATTTTATTTTATTTTATTTTATTTTATTTTATTTTATTTTTGAGACAAGAGTCTTTCCCTGGGTCAAGAATTTGCTGATTATCTAGAACGGCTGGTTACCTTCTTCTTCCCCTGCCTTTCCAGAATTGGTACTGCCAAACATACTGTCATGCTTGAGTTTTGACATGGGAGGTAGGGATCTGGACTCAGATTCTAACGATAATGCATCAGGAGGTTTACTAACTGAGGCATCTCACTGTCACCGTCATTCACCCCAATGTATTACCTTTGCATTAGAGGTACAAGCAGGCTTATACTTTTTCTTCTGTGTGTATTTTACTGTGGAGTCAGTATGCCCACTGAGGTATGCTGATGCAGAACTCCGTGATGTTTACACTATTTTCCAGATTTCCTTCATTCACTGGTTTGATGGGCAGTATTAGTCACAATTTGGAAGCTTATGCCTTATGTCTACCGTATACCAAATACTGCTTTAAATGCTTTTCAGAAATTCACTCATTTTTAAGCTTCGATGACTCCTAAATGTAGACACTGCAAAGATATTAAGTGACTTGTTTTATGCCACACAACTAGAGAACTCATTCAGGAAATGGGACTCTGGGGCCGTCGTTCTCAACCATTGTCTTACAATGGTTCTTTTTAATTAGTGAGAGGATAGTTCAACAAAACTGGAAGAGTATGTTCATATACTCCTTGGATCTGTAGTGATACATGTCTCCCAAATGTCACCTTCAAAACATGGCAATAGCAAAGTATTCAAGGCATAAATTAGAGTGAACAACCAAGAAGGTGACTGATTCTATGTTCCGTAGAGAAAGGATAGATGGGAATGACAATGTGAAGCAAATAACCATATCTTTAGCCTTTTTATTCTGTATGTGTTTTGCTTCATTTATTCACTGGCCATGCTGGGGATGGAATGCAGGGTTTTGTGGATGCTAGATGATAGCGGACTTGATCCTCAGCCCTGAGATAGTCCCTCTAAATAAGGAGTATGTATGCCCAAGCACTGTGACATGCATTTGTAAGCCACCATTTCAGAGGCTGAAGCAGTATTATGGTTTGAGGCCAACCTGGGCTACACTGCATACTCAAGTACGATATGAGTTACTAAAGAGATCTTATCTGCCATTCCCAAACTATTCTGGACAGTCACAGACTGGAGAACACTAAAGAAAAGAAAACTGTATCAATGCACTATCCTGGATCAAAGCCTATAATATAAAGAACATTAGCTGGCAAAACTGAGAAAACCTGAGTAAAGTCTTCAGCTAAAGGTTAAGTATAAATGCTATTTTTAAGTTTCAAAAAAAAAGTATTATGAGTATGTGATATTTTCACATTAGGAAACTGAGCAAATGTTATAAAGGAACTCTATACAGTCTACAGCGCTTCAGTAAATCTAAAATTATTTCAAAGTAAAAGATCAAAATAATATTTCATAGTTAAATATATTTCAGAGTACATATGTAAACTGTCCCACCAGGAAAGCATGGCTTTAATCTCTGGTTTTCCTAGCTAAATAGTTGACTCTTTACTATTGTTTTTCAAATATGTCTTCGAGAAACATTTCTTGTGAGAAAGATGGCCTGCAGAGTGCTGAGTGAATGAAAGTGCAGCCTACTTTTCACTTGTCTTTCCTTCTCTCTGTGACAAGTGTTCATGTTTGGGGGAGATTATTTGAAATTTTGACATAACAGAAATAGGTTTTCTAGACTTTCAGACCCCTTGATGTAGCCATCAGATGAAACAGGAGGTTAATGAAGATGGCAGAGCCTATGAGGGGAAAGGTGGCATTATTCATTTTTATATCATAACAGAAGTCTCTTGATGTGGTAAGAACGACTTTTGTTTGTTTTGTGGCAATGAACTATATGTATCGTTAAACCATTTCTGTCTCAAATATTACCAAATCTCAGAAAAATAGATAAAAAAATGCAGGGCACCAAGAATACATTTTAGTATATACTTAAGCAAGTTCTAAATATTATGCACTCATTTAAAAAAAGCCTTAATGAAGGGCTAGAGAGATGGCTTAATCAGTCTAGTGCTTGCCATGCAAACCTAAGGATCTGAGTTTGGATCTCCAGCACCCATACAAGACAGTGATGGTAATTTGTATTTATCATTCAGATATGAGGAAGTCAGAAGACAGGAGAAGCTCTGGGGCTTGTTAGCTAGCTACTCTTGTCAAGGCACTGAGCCTGAGATTTAATGAGATAGCTTGTCTTAATGAAAAGATGGGAAATAACAGATGAAATAAACTTGACATAGATCTCTGCCCTCCATATATACACACATGGCTAGGCACATACACGGACACACACACACACAGGGAGGGAGGAAAGGAGAAAGAAAGAAAACCTTTATCACACACCTACCATGTATATTTATATTATTTATATTTATATTTAGATATAAATATATAAATATTTATAATATAAATATATAATAATATAAATAAATATATTCAAAGATGTATAGAAAGAGGACTATGACGCCATTTTTTCAAAGTGTGTAGTAAAGGATTGGAAAAGTAAATATATCATGACAGACAGTGTCTCTAGTATGACTAATTTGTTCAAAGAGCATAAAAATTCATATAATCTTTGGGAAGAAATTGGTTCAAAGACATTGCCGACATCTGGGATATACTTTCAAGCTTTGTAATGATACACTCTGCTGTAGTTAACTTTTTTATTACTGTGATAAGATACTTTGACCAAGGCAAATTATAAAGGAAATAGTTTATTGTGGGCTTTCTGATTAAGTCGGTTAGAGTACATGACTCTAATGCTGGGTTGCATAACAGCAGGCAGGCATAGTGCTAGAGCAGTAGATGAGAGTTCACATCTTGATCCACAAGTGAGAGCTAAGTGGGAATGGTGTGGGCTTTTGAAACCTCAGTGTCCCCCGACCCCAAGTAATATACATGTTAGTTCTTCTCAACCAGTCCAATCACCTGGACACTAACTTTTCAAACACAGGAGCCTTTGGGGACCCTTTTCATTCAAACCAGCGCATTCTATCTACCCAAATCCAACAGAAATGTCAAGAAATTGAGAGACTTTGAGTCTGCATCATCTAATGCATTTGTTGTTAGTATTTGGAAAAGCCTTTTTAAAATGTGGTTTTGTTGATTTATCTCAAGGCCTTATGCAAGCTGAGCATATGTTCTCCCCTCGGGCTAGAAGAGAAGCATCTCAGCCCTGGGCATTTTTCATAGCTTTGGGATGGTCCAGTTATTTGATCCATTTGCATAAGGACCTACGTTTGGATTCCTAGCACATGTATGAAATGGAGTATGTGGATAAGTCTTTACAACCCCAGTTCTGAGGAAGAGGAGACAAGCAGATCCCTAGAGTCACTGGCCAGACAGACTAGTCAAACTGATGAGCTCTACCTTCATCCAGTCAGAAAAAATAAGAGGGAAAGTGATGGAGAAGGATGGTTAACATCGGTCTCTAATCTACACCTACACACATGTCTATATGTTTACACATGTAGACATATGTACATATATACATATACATATAAACTTATATGTACATATAGACATGTACACATAGATACATTCCTCATACATTCATAGAAAATATGGAATATATAATTCAAATTTTATGGGTATTTTTCCCTTGGTGCAGTATATTTCAGGCTTCATTTGCAAATTAGATTTGGGACTATTTCAATCACAATGATTTTTCTAAATATCAGACCCTTTCATGTCCCTTTTTGGGAATTCAACCTCATTTGCTCAACTGGGTATGCACTTTTTTCCAGTTGCAGACTTTAGCAAGATGCTCTCAAAGAAATTTGTCATCTCTATAACCCTGTCCACTTTGGTAGGCCCCATTTCGAGCTGAAGCCTATCCGTAAATTTCTAGAACAGTTCTGAATGTATAGCTTTCAGATTCTATTTTCTTTCATTGAATTGTCTATTGTATTCATTAATTACCTTTTAGTGGAGAGAGAGAGAGAAAAAAAAGAGAAAGAAATCTCTCTCAATTTCCCTAAAGCCCAAGCCCTTTCTTAAGGTTCATCAAGAAAAGCAATTATCTTTTTTATGCTATTGATCTGTCTGAACATTCCTTCCTAGCGAATCAGCTGTTTAGTCCTGGAATTTAAAAATCTGCACCACGCCAGCCCATGTTGTCACCATTACTGATTTTCTAGTAGCAACCCTTGATCTAGGTCACTATAACACTAAGCTGTCTCACCTTTACTTTGGTCATGGTTTGGTATCCCTTCATTGAACACCATTTAAAACACTAAGGGTTTACTAACCAAAACTCGTAGTATGTCCTTGTAATAAGAGTGTAAGATGCATGTGTTTGGTGGTGTGTGATGGAATCAACTCTGACAGGAAATTTCCAGTGTTTGAGTGATAAGAATAATGTGTGACAATCTGGCCACAGAACACCAGATATTATCTCAGACTATAGAATTCACTGTACTGATAAGATGTTTTGCATGTTTTTATTGATAAATATATTATAGAAAATGAAACATTTGTACTGCATATCTTATAAATTATTAAAAAATACCAGATAGCTTTGGCCAAAATTACTAGTACAAATTTAATTTTTCCCTTTACATAGTCATGAACAAAATTTTTTATTGTTATTTTTCTAGATGATTAAATATTTCTTTCATTTTAATATGAAGGCTGTAATTTTAATTGATTCATTAGAGGTTAAAGACAAAACAGCTCAAGACCTGAGAAGTAAGCATATTCTCAGTTTGCCATGTCAACTTAATAACAGAAAGAAATAAGTGATTTTTTTTCTGATACAGGCTCCCTTGTTCAATGCACGTATTAACAAGTTGTAAGAAGGCATCCATGAGCCAGAGAAAGATGTTTATTGGTCTGGGTCACAGTTATTATGATCCATAATTGCCAGTGGGTTTTTTCTACGAGACAACTGATTGTCTCCCAAAATAGCAACATCAATAATCCTAAATGAAACAAAAATGATCAAAACTCACATGAAAGCAATATCTGACTAAATAAAATTTTCTTTAGAATTTAAATATATTCTCTAAATAAATTTACTCATTTTCTAAAACAAAAATAGAGGATGTCAATCAAACCATATATTCTGCAGAAAATATTCCCTCTTCTGTGTCATGCTAATTGTCATGTAAAGATGGATTTACATGCCCTTCTTTTTCCTTTTTAGCCTCCTATTATGTATGTATGTATGTACATTTGTATGAGTGTATGTGTATATGCATATATGTACGTATATAGTTGGAGTCATGTATACATGCCAAGGCACAAATATGAAAATCAGAGGACAACGTACAGGAGTCGATTTTCTCCTTCCATGTTATGGATCTTCCTCAGACATGGCAGCAGATGCCTTACCCACTGAACAATCTCAATGTCCCCGCCTTCCTTTTACATGAGAAAAGATACAGCTGTATAGCTATAGCTTTACAGAGCACGTTAATGTGTCTTCAGATGTAGCTTCAAATCTTCAGAGATAAGCACCAGTCTTCTCCTAGAGACTGCCCCCAGTTTCTTCTTTTGTTAAGAGAGATAGGAACCATTCATGCACATGAGTGGAGAAGCTGATAACACAATCTCTCGGTTCCGTCTTACCGCCTTCTACTCTAGTGGTCGGGATGATGATACTGTGCTATAGAAAAGAATATTGTAGCAGCCCAGTGATTTGAGGAGAGGATTGTGCATTAGAAACTCCTGGGAAGGGAAATTGGGTACTCATGGATGGGCTTTGGCTCTTAGCACTCTTCGATTTTAAATATAGTCTTAGCTGTTTGCAAATTGGCAAGAAGCAGACACACATAGTTGTGTGGATGTATAACCTGGGCCTCAGTTGGTGCTTTGCAGAGAACAGTCATTTCTATTAAGAAGGTGCCTTCAATTCAAAGATTTTATAGTTTAATATGTGAATTTAGTTTGAATCTCAAAAGTACATGGAAGGGAAATTCTAGCTATTTGATGTTTTGTCTAATTGCTGTTAACTTCCCAGATTAACCACTTTCCCTTCCTTGATTTCATGAATGCCAACAACTAGGAACATGTCTGCTAGCTGTGTAAAATGTAATGAAAGACTGATCCCAAAAGGGATTTAGAAAAATAGAACTTTTAAAAAGCCAATTTATTTATTCTTAGACTATCCTTTGAGTAAAATGAGCAGAAAGCAATGGTTGGCGTGCAGACCTCAATGCAGATCTGAACATCTCAGTGTTCCCCTGCAAACCTCACAAATACATATTTCATTCCTTCTCAGCTAGGAAAAGGTGCAGCTCGAGGCTCAGGAAACAGGCCTGATGTGGCAATGACAGCAACTCAGAATCCTAGAGGACACATTACAAAACAATCATGACATACACTTGGTGTTTCTATTAAACCATGAGCTAGTGAGAAGGCAGGAGAACCATGAAGTGTGGAAATCACTGAAGATTAAGACAAGATTCTGAAAGCAAAGTGTTTACAGATAGTTGTTGAATTCAGGCACATGTACATAGGAAGATGCAACCGTGCTGCTTATGAATTGGGTACTCATGTAATAACCCTGGATATTGCTAGTATCATCTCCTTTCAGATCTAGTTTCTGACTGTGGTGGCAAGCTCTCATGTGGTAAGCACAGAATCATGGGACTTAAACATATGATCACTTTGAATATTTGTAATGAAAAGGTATAGTTTATCATTCCTAATCATAGATGAGTGAAAGTGTGGAGCAGTGGCCTAAAGCTTTTCTCAGAGGAAAAGAGAGATCACATCACTTATAAATTGACCTTTTGGTTAAAGTTTAAATCCAAGTTCTCACTATGAGATTCAAACACCGTTTTAAAGATAAACTTCTGGTTTTCTTTAGAGTGTCTTCAAAGAGGTCACTCCTCAGATTCTACTATTTTTTCAAGTCTCTAAACGTACCCATGACATTGTTTTGTGTTTCAGATTGCTTTAAAAGTCTAATCACTGAGAAGTTAGAAACCATAGCATGTGGGTCATTCTGTCATCCCTTTCAGGAACCCTTTACAGTCATCTATTCCCTGCTTTCTTCCGCACCATAGAAAAGGAGCCCACCACCGCCAGGGAGATGGAGAGAAGTGCCCATTCACTGTAAGCAGAGTACCAGCAAACCAAAGAAACAGTCACAGCCAGGTCCAGCTTATTAAACCAATTGGCCTGGGGTGTACCACAAGTGCGGGATTATTTATAGCAACATGGATGAGGTCACTTTTAGGAATATGGGAATGCAGATACACTACCAAAGATTCCCCCTGAAGCAGACACATCTCACAAAAAAATCTGTTCTATGGAATAATTCCTGGATGATTTATAGGTAGCTCACTTTGGAGGACTATTCTCTCTCTAGCAATCCTTTCTGGCATACATAATCTTGGACCAGGAGAGGGGACCTGGTGGGGCTCCTGAACCTCAGGAATCTCCCCACTGCCTTCCTAGAGGAATGTTAACAGCTGTTCCGATTCAATATGGGAATGGTTATGACCAAACCAGCAAATATATACTCCTGCCACCAAGCTAAACCCTGAGCTGTTGTTTTCCTGACATCTTCAGCCCCAGCTTGTTAAATTTAGTTTAACAGGCCCCCTCTAACACACAGCCAAACTCTGCACAGGCCTTTCCTTCTGCCTAAGATCAACCTTATACCTCCTTTAGCCTCAAAACACATGTGTGCTCCTGTGTTACCCACTGCCTTCACACAGCTTATATTTAAATTCAAACCTCTCAAACTAAATACTGTACATATAGTCCCTTGGGTAACTCCCAGCCAATATCATGGAGCTCTACAAGTGGCAGACCTAGGAAGGAAAGCTCAGCTCTCTTATTCCGTTAGCCCAGAACATTCTTCCTCAAATCAGTCCTATTTGTCAATCAAATTGGGTGACAATATTTGAGATGACTTCTTCAAAGTAAGGTCACTGCAACATATTCCACTTTACTCCCTTCTTCAAGCCAGGAGCTTGCTTTATGCTCCAAACGGCTGCCAACCCTGGGTGCTGGGTCCTTGCTTATGATAAGTGACGTATCTTTAATTATCACATCACCCAGACATAGTAATCTGTCCTCATAGGTATGAAGGCCCATTAATAACTCTCTAGGGAAGGCAGGCAGTGTCCCAGAGGCAAGCCTGTCACATGATCTGCTCTCTGATATGGAGCTCCTATAATCAGGGCTAACATGCCCTCTAATGTGTCACAAGGCTCATTGTTTCTCAGCCTCCTGCAATATACTACCCGAAAGCACAGCCCTTATCATTTAATAACACTGCCTGATACTGAAAACAGGAGAAAATGGAAACATGCAGAGAGGGTGGGGAAAGCTAGTTGGTGCAGAAGCGACTGGGTATATAGTACAAACTAGCACACAGTGAGGTGTTAGGCCAATGAAGAGTGCCCTTGAACCCTATTGCTGCCACTAACCTCAGGCTGCTAGATATGGTGGGAGAGGGCCCTGTTCACAGGGAACTGCTCTGGGGGAACAGGAGAAAAACAGAAAGGGATTTGAGCCTGTGCTCCAATGCAGGAAAATGGGGTTAGTGGTCATTGCTTCCAAACTAAAGAAAATACAGCTAGCTATAGAACACTGTGTTGGGAATATGTTCTGCAATCCAGGACTGATTTGGTCTAAAACAGGAGTATCATCAGTACATGTATACACATAATGAGCAAAAAATTTTTCCTGTGTGTGTCTTAGGGTTTCTCTTGCTATGAGGAGACAGCATGGCCATAGCAACTTCCTTTTTTTTCAGTGAAGATAAGAAAAATTTTAAATGTATATTGATATACAGATATGGTACAGTATATGGGGGTTTTGATAAACAATACACAGTCTGATTCCTTATGACTTTTTAGACATGTTTACATTTATTTAGCTCTCTTTTCTACTTTTGTATTTATCTTCCACATAGCTAATTAGAGTCCCTTCTTTTCCCTATTCTCTGATCAAATAACTTTTACTCTGCTAGTCCCCTATGGATTGCTACCCTCCCAAACACCAGCAATGGTCAGTTTTTTGCTTTGTTTTGATTTACTTTCATGTTTTCTGCAGTTAATCCACAATATTTTCATGCAAGCTTCCAAAGAAGAAATCAATCTACAACCCTACCCAGCTGTGGTGACTATGAATCACGGCAACTACTAGGAAGGAACAATAACTCTTACAAAGAAAACATTTAGCTGAGGTTGGTGTATAGCTCAGAGGTTTAGTCCATTGCCATCATGGATGGAAGCATGGCAGCGTGCAGGTAGACATGGTACTGGAGGAAGAACCATGAGTTCTACATCTGCAGGCAACAAGAAGAGAGTGAGACTGGGCCTGGCTTGAGCATCTGAGACCTCAAAGCTCACCCTCCAGTGACACACTTCCTCCAACAAGGCTACACTTCCTAATAATGCTACCCCCTGAGAGCCTGTGGGGGCCATCTTCATTCAAAATACCACATTATGTAAAGCATACTGGGCTGCATGGTCCCAAGCATTTAAACAGAATTATATTAAAACAATAAAAATAGCAACAATATTTAAAGGCCCTTAGGGTGTGCCAGGTAGTAGGCACAGGAATTGATAACTGCCATCCCTTGTTCATAACAAACCATGAAGAAGTTGGTTTTTAAAGACATGCTCACACTGTATTTACATAGTAGCTCAGGATGGACTAGAATTGACTGTTCGGCCCAGGCTATCTCAAATTCACGCGGTCCTCCTGCCTCAACCTGAGAATAGCATGAGCCACCATTCTTGGCTTCATAACGGACTTTATTATCCCAATTTGCAAATGAATAAAGTCAATAAACTGAGGCACAGGGAAATTAAATAACTTGCCCAAAGCCACAGAGTTGTTAAGTGACACTGTTAAGTTATAGAGTTAGGATTTGAACTCAGGTAGTGTGCCAATGAAGTTGGCATGATTGTTGAAGAGGTCTGATGTTATATGAAAAGATTTGGAAAAGGAGATAGAAACAGAGGAAGAATGGTGGAGAGAAGGAGAGAGAGGAATGTAGGGAAAGGGATGGGGGGGGATGAAAGGGGGGTATGGGGAAGAGAGATCCTGCATAGAGTTAGTCAAGGATCATGGAAGGAAACAGAGTACTTGGGAAAAGGAATTTACCTGTTGACACTCACGTGGCTACCAACTCACTCTCTCTTCTACTTTGCTCAGGAGTTCAATCTCCCCTTCCTTAGAGCCCAGATGAAAGAAAATATCTCATTTTGTTTTGAATGCTCAGAAACCTGAGAATGAGACAGCTGTGGCTCCTGCTACCCCTAGATCTCTCATTATCCAACTCTCCAAATAGGTAGGTAGGCCTCTGGGATTCCACATCTGGGTATTCAAATTGAACATCTGAATTAGACATGGTTGGTTCCAGGAACCTCATTCCCTGTACACAGACACACAGACACAGACACACACACACACACAAACACACACACAAACAAACAAACACACAAGAACACCAACATGTGTGTCAACAGCTATCCAAATCTCTTTATACGTGATAGTATAGCACAGTATAAAACCTATTCTATTTTCTACCCTATACCTTTTTTATAGTGTTTGTAAATAAGCCAAGGGATCCAGCATGCCAGTTAAATGTTCTTCCACTGGGCTATATCCTCAATTTTTCTTGTCTCCTTGAAATCATCACTAGATGGCTCATATGCACTAATACTACAACTGAAAAAGTTGCATGCTCTATTAACAACAAGAAACAAAATCTGTACATGATTAAGACAACCAACTGTGCATGTATGTGTGTATATGAATGCAGGTGTATGTATACTTTAGCATGTACACAGAAGTCAGAGAACAGGCTCAGATGTCAGTCCTTCCTTCAATTGTGAGTGTCTGCCTGTCTGTCTGTCTTTCTGTCTGTCTATCTCTGCTACTGTCTGTCTTTTCACAATGGATCTGGCTGTTCTGGGGATTCTCCTATTTCCATTTCCCATAGCTGTATAGGAATTCTGACACCACAGATGCTCAAGCTACACTTCAGCACTTCAGGCCCTTTTGGATGGGTTCTGGGCATTCGTACTCGGGTCCTGGGGCTTTCTCAGCAGGGGCTTTACCCACTGAACCATCTCTCTAGCTCTGTCTGACAAATGCAATTTTCTTTTCCAGAAAACTTTTATTCATGGTTGATTGGATCAGCACATGAAACCCATAGCTTTCAAGAGCCAAGCACATTCTCCAGGGTTCTTTCCAGCATTTAACTGCTGATGCTGGCCTTCATACCCGGGACTATGGAGAATGAAGGCCCACAATCACCGTGGTGACTCAGCCATAACAACACTGACTCCATGGTGGGCATTCCCAGGGGTGTCCAGGTTCACCCAGGGTCGGAGGAAAATATTGAAACTCATTTAACCATTTTATTTTTTAAAATAAATATTTTTATATTTTGTTATGTAAGAAATCTGTCTATAATACATAGATATGTATACCTTTATTCAAATGAGGTGTGCTTTTTTTCTATTATATTGAAGCAATAAAAAAGGCTTAAAGCTCATGGTGTTCAAGAATTAAGTTAGGCCTACAATCACTGTGTCCATTGACAAAATGATGCCAATATTATAAGACTCAGAAACATAAGCCTAGTGCTATGGGGGTATATAATGCAGTGTGTTGTGATCTTCCTTAAAAAAAAAGTATTCAGTGTCATTTGTGTAGGTAGACCACACAGAGCAGAATAACAGTAATGATTTTTAAGAGATTGTATACTATATATTTTAATAAGTGATACATCTTAAGTAATTGGTATACTAGATATGGAATATTTTATTAAATAACTGTTTTTGAAGCCTGAATCTTTATAAAATCTTACCCTAAGGCAGACTCAAACAGATAATGGTTGGGAAATTCTTACTCAGAAAGATCATTTCTATTATAAGTTTCCAGGATTATTTTATCAGTATGTTAAACCATATGGACATACCTTAACAGTGTCCTCTGTTAGCTTTCTCTGTCATTTCGTCTATTTTTCTGAGTCAGAAAATAGATTAAACTCAAATTTGAGGTAATCCTCTTCCTTGGTTCCTCCATCTAAAAATCAGATACCCACAGTAATACCTGATATAATGTGCTGCCCTGACCTCCTGAGTTTAGGAAGGATATTGAAATATCAGAGATGCTGCAAAGATAATCACACAAGAGAGGAGCGCTACAAAGGCAAGAAGATAAAACATGTGAGGCGAGGTGGTGAGAGCTAAATTTACGAAGTCTGCCAATGCAAAGACTGCAGGGGACTTGATCACAGACTAGAAATACCTTCAAGGTAACAATATAATTGAAGGGAAGGAATTATTCATAGTCTCAGAAGTTGATAAGACTTGAAGCAATGGCCTGGAGCAATGAAAAAGATTGTTCAGGTAAAATTGCCAGGAGGTAGGGGAAAAGGAATTCTTTCTATCTGAGGGACTGAGGAGGCAAAGCAATCCCCAGAGGAAACATCTGAAGCAACTTAATAGACACAGTGTAAAGCTCTTGAGTATGAAACAAGGATTAACAACTGTGCTGTTCTGTGCTCTTGTCAGAGTCCAGAGCTCTCAAAGGCACACCTGAAAGACGGTCCCCTTCAGAGAAGCACAAAGTAATCAGAGGTTTATGTGAAGACTCCTCATTAGAGCAGCGTCAGGAGAAATGATGACACTCCAATACCATGAAGTTATGAATTAAATTATAGAAAAGGTTTCTTTCCTGTATTCTGTATTCAGTATTGTATTTTAGAAAATGATACCCACTTTTCCCCAGAAAATATAGAATTCATCCATAAATGACATTCCAAGTTAAAATTGTAGGGCTTTACAAGGGGGTAAAGTGATTGGTGTGCAAGCATGAAGAGCAGAGTTTGAATCCTCAGCATACACGTAAAAGCTAGGTGTGGCAGCAGAAATTTTTTATTCCAGTGCTTGAGGGGTGAGTGGCCAGAAAGACCCTGGAGGCTAAGTAACCAATTAGCCAATGTAGCTAGACAGTAAATTACAGACCCATTGAGGAACTTTACATCAAACAGCAAGGTGGAGAACGATGGAGGAAGATGCCCAACGCCTACCCATAGCCTCCATATGTACATGTGCGGATTTTTGCACCTCCATTTACACACTCAGATACACATTAAGGATTACAAAATTTTGAATGACTCAGCTAAAATAATTTGATGCACTGTGCTTTGGAAACAAGCTTCATTGTCTATATGTATAACATACTTGAATGTGTGTGCCCTATGTAGTCCTGAAGGGAAATGCATGCTCCTAGAAAACAGTAATATAAAAGTCAACATCTAAGATCTTCAAAACTAATGGTGAAAGGCCTCTATATGTACCTGCCTACACATGATATACTATCAGGCAAATAGACACAGAAACATGAACATAAGAATAATTGTTTTTTAAAAATATCTGTGCTATTAAAAATGTTTCAGAGCACTGTCAACATATAATGTGTGAACGTAGGCCCCAGAACTCTTAGCACAAATTCTGTATGAAAAGTGTCCTAGAATCAAATGTTGACAAGGTCTCCCAGGCAAGGGGTCAGATGAAGCAATTATCTGGCAGGACCTGGCAGTGGCCTGTGATGACTTGAAAGTACGGACAAATAATCTAAATCTTTAAGTTTGGAAATGTCGATGTGTGTACACAATATCTAGATTTAAAAATAAATGTGTATGTTCTATGAGGCCCAACAAACACTTGCTAGACATGCTCTCTAAAACCAGTGCATTGACAGAGGGAAGACAAGAGACACTGTGCTCTAAGATGAAAAGTAAGGGTTCTGGCAACATTACGTAGAAGAAACAGGCTCCCATACATGCCATCACCAGGCATTTGGGAGAGAGAAAGGAGGAAAGGCTTCCCTCTTGCTTTTTAACCTACAGGTTCAAAAACGTAAGGTTTGGAATGGCCATTTTTGGTTTTGTTATCTCATACTATTCTATGTTCTCCTGCTGTTGAGTCAGGGTCTCACTATGGACAGTACAGTGGCTCTTTAGGAATAATAGGGGATCTCTCACCCCCAGAGGGATTCAAGGTGGTATGTAAAAATCAATGACTGTTTTTGTTTTTAAGATTTGCTTTACTTTTAATTATTATATGTAATGAAAAAATATATATATGAGGTATACACCCATGTGTATAGGTAACAGAATGGCCAGAGTTGTCAGCTCCTTCTGGAAATGAAGTTGTAGGAGGTTGAAAGCACTCATATATTTATGGTTGTGAGCCTAGCCATATCTCTAGCCCTTGAAAGTACTCTTAACCACAGAGTCATTTCTCCAGACCAAGGTGTTTAAATTCCAGAAATCCTACATTCATACTTACAAGATGGCTCTTGATAGTTAGTTTTGGTTCATTGGCCAGCGTCGTTCTGTATAGATTTGAAACACACAGAAATATAGTATACCCAACTGTGTGCAAAGAATTGTTATACACACCATAAAGATGTCACTATCTATAGTATCTTTGCATCAGCTTCCATTACAACCACATGCACAGTCTTTGGAGTGATGGCTCATTATGTAGAAAAAAAAATCAATTGTTTTCTTGCAGGAAAAAAAAACCAACTAGAATTCAGTGTGTATGTCTGAGAAATGTAACCTTTTTCTTAAGGTGGGGTTGACATTGACGTCAAAAAAAATCTTTGTTAATATATTCTTTATACCAAAACCTTCAAAAAAGGGAACGATTTGTAGAAACACTGAAAACATTACTATCATACCTTCTAGGACCTCTACCATTCATTATTCTCTTGTTTTCCTTATCAAAAATAGATAATCATGGCTTCGGAGAAAGTTAATTAAGTTTCCAGTTCCAGAAGGAGGCTCTTGGGATTTCGTAAATACCCAGACTTAGAGGAGGCACCTTGAGCACCCCTGGGAAACACTGCTCCATGAAATCTTGCACAGTTAAGTAAAGGAAGAAGATGCAGAGAAAGGAAAGAAAACATTTTCTCCAGAGCTGATTTCCTGGGTCTGCATTCAGTCCAATGTTTGCCCATGTTTAATGCACACACAGCTTGACAGAGAAAGCTCATACTTTTTGTTTAGCAGTGTTTGGGTGTGATTCAAAAGGAAACATGTGTTTCCATTCTGTTTCTCAGTCAAGCAATAGGAAAAGAAACCAATCCATTTGTCCTTAATACTGATCATGCAAATGGCAGGCAAGGAGGGACAGTTACTACATCAGTGGAGTAGCATACCTTTTGCCAGGCCAAGAAAACAAGTAGGAGAGAATGCTGTCTATTCCTAGGAAAGAGGGAGTTTCATTTGATTGATTTGGGGGTTTTGTCTTTTCTTTATGCCAGTGTTCCTTTAATACTCCCAGAAGGTTGTTTGTTTGTATTTTGTTTTGCTTGGAGTTGAACTTCACATGCTAAGCCAGCATGGGGATAGAGGTGATCTGCATCTCCAGCCCCCACTGGCAGTTTTCCCATTCTGAAATATAGGTGCTTCACCAGATGGAATCCATGTGACTACAAACTAGAGTCAGAGGGACGGTCATGTGATTTCACAGAACAAGGAGCTGCATTTAAAGGGACATGCCATTCCTTCCTTTCACTTTGGCAATGAAAACAAACTACTCTGGTTCTTATGAAGCAGTGATGGAGCAAGCTACTGCATGTTGGGACTTTGTTTTCACTGTAGGTCCAGGAAATATTTAGCTGGAAACTTGAGAATTAGAAACCACAAAGGGTCAAGTCTCTCAAATTCTTAATGGTTAACTAATGAAGCACAGGCAAAATTACATTGTCACAAAGTACTGCAAACTCAGGTTCCAGCTACATCCTTCAGACTCCCCCGCCAGAACCTACACTCCTTAAAGATGGTGAGTTCAGTTCTTCTGTCTTGTTCATTTCCAGATCCAAAGCACTTAGAACAATGTCTGACATAGCAAGAGCTCATTGAAGAACTAAGCTGTCATTCGGTTTCAGTAAAATAAGTCACTGATCTCTGCAGCACTGACTAATTTTCATTTGCCAAGTCTATCCCGCCAACTTGCCTCTGACCTAACTTATATTTGTCCTGTTATATCCTCTGATATTGGCTCCTCTATCTGTTTTGAACTCAGATTCTGGGGAACTTTTAAATTGCCATCAAGGGATGATTGTGCTTTGTGGATCATTCACCAAGGATTCATGGTGTTTTAGAAAAATACGTCATTTATACGTCACATCAAAATTCATTTTCGTTTTTCCCAGTTCAGTATTGAACTTGAACTTTGATGTCTAGCTCAGCAACAAACCCTGCTGATCTAAGAAGCAAACATGAAAGCCTGTTAACCTTAGGAACTAGGCATCCAGTCAGGAACAAATTAAACAGAATTTGCTCCCACTTCAATAAATATGATTTGTGTTACGAAGGTCCACCTTTCAAGCTTTGACTAGCTACTAGATATTAGAAACTAACAGAGCAGGGAGCAGCAGGCCAGGGCTGCTATGAAGATACCAATATCCGGCTTAGATATGGAAATACAGAAAATTAAATACTGACTTCAGAGACACTAAATGTGTTTCTGTATTATTTGAGATCATTTAGTGTCTTCAAGCAAGTATATCCGAATACTGCTATAATGACATTTATCATCCCCGGGAATATGAAATTACAGTTGGACAAGAATTTCTGTGGTTAAGTTTAAAGGGATTTATTTTGAAATTTGGGGGCTAAGGTTACCCCTAAAGCTCTTCATCTGCCATATTGTATTTAATAGATCAGATGAGGTTCTCTGTGTTACACAGGGGTGTTATAGCAACTTGTGGGCTTAATTGAATGGACTGATATCATTAAAGAAAAAACAAAAGAAATGCTGGGAAGTATACAAGTGTCAGATAAAATGATTTTTTTTTCTTTTCTGATTATAAAAACTGTATCAGGGCTGGTGATGGGGATCACCTAGTAAAAGCACTTGCTATCTGAGTCTGAAGACCTGAGTTTGAGTCTCAGAACACAGGTTAAGGTGGGAGAGGAGAATTAAGTCCACAAACTTGTCTTTTGATGTCTCAATACAACCCATCCCATAATAGACACACACTAACACAGACACACACATGCACATTCACATAGACAAACATACTCTTAATAATTTTAAAGCTTAATCAAAACATTGGATGGCTTAGTTGTAGCTACATATTTTTCATTCATCAGAATATTGTACTACATTTCTTTAGTTTTGTTTGATACTGGGGTTCAAACCCACGGCAACTACCTCAAATTTCCTGGTCAATATTTTTGTGAGAATGTACTTAAATAAATATCTTCGGTCCTGCTAAATTTACTATATCTCACCTATATTACCCATAAACTCTATTAAGTTGAAGGCTAATTATTTAAAAAGAGTAAATCTGTATGTATCATTAGGGTCAAAAACACCAATACTTATATTTTCTTTTCTGCTTTTAGCATCCTCAACAAGTAGTCACCTGGTAGGCACAGTAGTATACACCTGTAATCCAAGCACTCCGGGAGCCAGAGGCAGGAGGATCTCTGTGAGTTTGAGGCCAGCCTGGTCTACAAAGTGAAAGCCCATCATCCAAGGCTACACAGAGAAAACTTGTCTCAGAAAAACAAACAAACAAACAAACAATAACAACAAAAATCCCAAGTGGTCACCTAATTTTTGGAATCTTAATGCATTTGTGTACAAAATAGAGATAGCCCTGTCAATGTAATAGTGCTGAGGAGAATAAGTGAGCAGATACAGCTGAAACAACCAGTATATTTCCTAGACGATAAATAAACCTCCAAATATAGACATAATTGCAAAAGTATGTGAGCCATCAGAGAATAGGAGGTCTTAGCCCCGAACAGCCAATGAGTAAAGCTGTTTTCAAATATTTCACCTACAGTGGTTTACATTTAATAAAGAACTAGGTAATTTTATCACCATTAGGGGAATCTGTAGCTGTCCAAGCTAAGATAATGACAAGGGTAATTAAATTCTCTGCCTCATTGCACATCATTTTGGGCATTAGGGGATTTATTCCTCAGGGGATGACAATAAATACAAACTGTCCGTCCCAAAAAATAGAACTCCAAAATCAAAAGCAAGGTTGAGGAGAGAATCTAACAAGGATATCATCCCAGGGTCACAGGCATTCATGGGGTCAGTCATTGACCATTTACATATTTTACTTGCATCGGCCTGTCAGTTAGCATCTGACTCCTTGCTAACTGTTGTGAAATATCCTCTATAAGTTCATATATTTGAATAGTTTGTCCCCAGCTGATGGTGCTATTTGGGAAAGTTGTGGAATTTTATGGAGGTGGAGCTTTCCCACAGAAATTAAGTCACTGGGAGTAGGCTTTGTGTCTTTCTCGTCTGACCCCGCTTCTTATTTGATTTCTCTTTTCTTATGTGACTCTACAGCTCCCTGTTCTTGCTTGCTATGATGCACCTGCTGCCATGTCTTCCCTGCCTTGGTACACTGTATCCTGTAAAACCATAAGAGAAAGTAAACCCTTTCTTCCTTAAGTTGTTTCTGTTGGAGTACTTTATCACAGTGTTAAGCGAGTAAGTAAGACACTGATCATTTAGAAAAGGAAAGAGATTGTTTATCGTAGGTGGAGGGTTTTAATAGAAAAACTGATAATTTTGTACAACAAATGTGCACTAATTAAAAAAAAACAAATCTAGTCCAATCACATTAATGTGTCTTTGTTATTCTTTTCCGGCCCCCAATCATAGTCCTCTAGGCAATGAGAGTTGTTTTCTATCTTTATTTCTTTCCTTCCTTCCTTCCTTCCTTCCTTCCTTCCTCTTTCCTCTCTCTTTTTTCTTTTCTAAAAGGAGGTAGCCATACCAGTATTATCATGAAAAGAGATTATATAGTCCAATGAGATGGCTCAGTAGGCAAATATGCTTGCTGCCAAGTCTGAGGATCTGAGTATAATATGTGCCAATCCCCATCCCAGTTAAATAAAGTTAAAAAAATACTTTAAAAAAGAAAAGTAATTATACTCATTTTGTAAGTAGGGACGTGGGTGTATTCTTGCATTTATCATTACCATATCCATCGTTCCATCATTCAAGCAGGGCAATTGCTCTGTGGTGGTGGTAAAAGAAATAGGTGTTGTGTTCTCTGGCTCTCTTTTAGTAACATCCATGAGAAACAGCAAAGGGAGAGATGAAAATGCTGATGATAGAGGAACAATGAGCAATTTATATGTTCATAACCATTATTTAAGACAAAAAGACATCACACATTAAGGAGGGATAACTAAGAGGTATAGAAAAAAAAAACTTCCAAATTCAATGAATTCTGTAAGAATTCTCTATCTAGGTTATCTTATGCCCTCTAGCATTTTATTTTTAGCTTTCCTAACTTTTCTTCCTTCATCCCTCCATTTTCTTCCACCACCTTGTGTATTTACTTATGTATTTCTCAGGTTTGCATTCAGTTTCTTCTCTGGAAATTTTAGCAAACATTAAAGCTTTGGTTGTCATTGAAGGCTGAGATATCCGAGTTTTTGACACCATCCCCAATATGTTACATAAATTCATCACATTTTCAGTTGGGTAGTTCAAGTGGTTGAATTTTGGATCTCTTATATTTTACATCACCTGAGTTGAACACTGATTTTATCGTATGTATGATCATTTTGATAAAGATGTCCATTTATGTATGCTGTGTTTGGCTATTTGTTGATGATGTCACAGTTTTCTTCACTTTTTGTATTCCTTTTTTCTCTCTCCTTTTGTACAGCAGTTATCAATATCTGTTTATTGGCTCTCTAAAATGTACTTTGCTCTCATGTTCATTACTTTCCTATGACCATTATCATCCAGTAAGTCTCAAATATTTTTCTCAGACCTCCTAAACAATGCTGCCTGTTTACCTTGAGCCAACCGAAAAACTATTTTTCTTCAGTAAGTCAACCTAGAAATATATATTCGAGGTTTAATTATACAAACATATTACATGAAAGAAATCAAAAGTGGTACCAATTGGAGGAAGGAGGAGGTCTGTGAGGAAAAAGGAGGGATGAGGCAAAAAAATAATAAAGGCTCGATATAAGGACTATGTAAAGATATATATGTGTGATTGCCATAATGAAACGAATTTTGGGTTATTCTAACTTTAAAAATTAATTTAAAAAAACAACTGGGTATATCATCTTCTACCAAAAGCCTTTCAATGTCTTCTCTTTTTGGAAGCAATCTGCCATCAGCATGATATTGCAATCCTTCAAGCTAGGTCTATAAAAATCGCTGGAAAGAAAACAAAAATAAACACAAAGCATACATTCCATTATCTACTGTGGACCAGGTCCTCGCTAAGCATTTTCACATACATTCCTATAAATCTTCACAACAGCCTGCAAGCAGAATTATAATTAGCATCTGCATTTTAACGAGCAGTCAAGTGATTTATCCAAGGCATGGAGTTAGTTACAAGCCCAGGTAGAACTGAAGATCTTCCTTGCCTCTGCAACACCATCTTCTTTGTGTTTATCCCCAGTGTCTGCCTTCTGTCATAGCACTTATTGTTTTCAAACAGACTTCCTCAATAATTTGAAAATGCATCCTGAATTACATTTTGTTGGTTTTATGTCTAGGTTAGCATATTTATCTAGAGTACTTGTTCAGCTTTTACAATCTAAAATTTACATTTTACATTTGCACATTTGTAAAAACTTTACACTAGCACTATTCTCACCTTGCTTGGCATATAGCTAATTGTGTATTAAAACAGAATCTGAGGTATGACTATAATTCTGGAGGTTAAGCTTCTTCACATCTCCAACAATTCCAAATAAATTGCTGTTTAAGAACTCTTCAGTGAATTAAAATGATCATGATGATGATTTCTACTCTGAACCATTCATTAGTAATAGAATCATAATTAAGAGTCCAGGCTGGGTTTGAAAGCCCATTCAGCTGTTTATTGGCAGTGCTATGTTGAAAAAATTCTCTGGCTTCATTAAATAAGAGTTGCCTCATTTGTCACATGAAAGATATTAGTACTGAATGCTCAGATAGGAGAAACTAAACAAAGTTCTTACCAAAGTCCTGTACTTGATATTTTATCCATCACTAGTGGTCATAAGAACAATGAGAGCAACACAATGCCTCTCAAAAAATACCTTCTCCTGTAAATGTCAGCAATGACCATCTATCTATTAAACTAGCTGCCATGTTACAGAAAACAGAGTGGGAACTGTAAACGGAATCACAGAGCTTATGAGGAGAGCCAAATACAGACTGTAAGACTTAATTGCCAATCACCCAGTGTCATTCCTGAGTTTGAAATGACTGTGAGATGACGCTTGGCTTGAATGGATCAGCAGGACTTATCCAAGTGTCTTTAGGCAATTCCAGGTTCCAATGGTATCATTTCAGAATGGGAAAGTCAGGTGTGACTGTCAGTAGTATCTTTGAGGCAAATTCAGTTATACAGTTCCGTCAGCCGTCTATCAGCAAAAGACTAACACTTTAAAACAGCAGCCATGACAGCGCCAGGATCTGAGAATATGATGCCGTGGAACGGGAGGCTAATGAAGTTCCCCATCAATGAGCTCAGTTTCCGCGCCTCCTGAATGCAGCCAGCGATTTCAAATCCATCATCTATAGCTTCGGGGTGGCAATGAGTTATTGCTTTCTCAGTTGCACTGAACAATACCCCAGGAGTAATGACTAGTAACAGTGCAAGCAGTGAGACAATGAGATGATTCATCTCACTGGCTGGTGTGTCCAGCAGGGTTAAGTCAGGCCTGCCACCAAGGCACACCAGCTCCAGGGCTCACTCCCTGTCATCTGCAGTTCACCGGGCTTAGTGCATTTTAGATCTCCATATCAAAAAGTCCTCTACTACTCAGACTTGTTTGATTATTTTCATGACCACAGCCACCAAACATATGGGTTATCAGACTGGCTTCCAGATTCTACATTTTATGCTCTAGGATCGCTCCAGATCATAAATGTAGATTTGATTAATTCATATAAGTGGCTTTGGATTAAGCAATATTTTGGGTTTGTTTGTTGTTTGTTTCCCAAGGGCTGCCCCAGAAGACCTATAGAAATACTTCAAAAGAGACTTTACATTCATTTTTGTTACTGTCTTTAAGTCAGTAACAGCCACACTTCTTAGAAGTTTATACTACTTAGGTTGAAGTTTACATGTGACCATTGTTTAGGAAAAAGAAAAAGGCAAAGAGTTTTCTCCAAACTGAAAAGTTAATTGTGGAAAAACCATGGAACCTCAATAGAAAATCCATTCCTGACTGAATTAAGTGTGAGGGTGTGTGTGTGTGTTTATATGTTCTTTCAGTCTTACAACTTCTGGCTAAGTCAAGATTGATCATTGCTTCCCCAACATAAAGCACCTTGCCTGACACAAAGAAAATGTTCAATGTAAGCACAATGGATGATAGCCGTGAGCTTTGTTACCTTAATCCTAATTTCTCAAGCTTCATATTATACAAGCATTGAGGAACCTGAAGCGTACCTGTCTACGGCGCACTTGTATAAATGATAAATGAGGAAGATACAGACATTTGGCCATTTGCGCTTATAATTGTCTGCCAGACACTAAATATTTTCTATGTACTTTGTCAGTGCAGTTTTATAATTGCATTATTATGCATTTAATTTGCATATTAAATTCATTATTCACTTTTCTTCACAGTTTAGAGAATCAGGATCTATGAATATTTTTATATCTTTTGGTTTCCAGATTACTTCATGGCAGTACCTATTCATCTGTATAATCTAGATACATTGATATAAAGAGCTTGGTTCTAACAATGACTTGATTCAGTTTTATTAATCTCTGAGTAAAAGATTACATTATTTGTGTCTTTATCTGATAAGACAAAATAAGTCCAACCTATTTTGATGTTAGCTTTAGATGGAAAGGATTTTCCGACTATACATATTTGTTATTGTGGTTGGTGTTAATGGTGGAACTCAGGGTGTCGATTTATTTTTGCCTTTTTTTTCTTCCTCTTCTCTATTTCCCATTTTCTTTTGCAAAGTAACAGATTTTCATTTTATATGAGTAATAAAATTAAGACACCAGGTCCTAATGTGGAATGTTGCACATACACTGTTTCCAGAGCCCAGTGAAACATCACACTGAAGGAGGGTTGAATCATAGTGCTTTCCCCCACAACATAAAATGGGACGGAATGCAGCATCATAAGGGCAAAGGCTGGTAGCAGGGGATAAGTTTTCCTGGGATCTAACACAAGATTCTCTTCTAGTCAGAATTCTAGATTTGACAACTTATCTCAAGTGTAGATGTGGGGCCAGCACTCAGATGTTGCTCTCAAGTTATTTCATAATTAACTCGTGGTAAGGTGATGTTTTGTTATCATTATTTTCATAATTGCACACTTATAAACTGCTTTAAAAACCTATGTTCATTTTTAAGATTCAGTTTTCTTTTGGCTGCTGTGTGTCTACATACACACAGACACATTCCCCTCAGGGCAGTCATCACGTATTGGGCATTTCTTCAAGAAAACTACTCTTCTATATTTGTGCAAGCCTTGTTGGTAGCAGACAGCTTGTAGATAGTGTATTTCGACTGAGCTTCAGGAAAAGGTGGTAACATCACCTTTTCATTTCCTTTTCAAAGAAGAGGACAAATTTCCAAATGGTAGCTACATCTCCACAAATTGGCTAACTTACTTCATAATAACAGCAATAAGCCTTCAATCAAAAGTGTTTGGTTTCAGATTGAGGTCTTTGTACCTGGTATGCTGCCCTCAGATCCATGCATGGAGTGAAAATCAACAGATTTCAAAGGAGGCATCATGTACCTATTAGAGAAGTAGGAAAACATTCCGGATCTCCCATGCACAGAGTTGCCTGTGGTCCAGCTTACATAAGCAGTCCCCTCAATCCTGGCTCCCCTTGCCTTCTCCCAGCTTCTCCAGTTCTGCAGGGGTGGCACAGCTAAGCTGGGAGCTGCAGGGAACTTGCCCAGCAAGCCCTCTCTGCACAAGTGGCTAATGATCTGGAAAAGCTCCTAAGCCCAGAAACCCCAAAGAGGCCTTTTTCACTAAGAACAAATAAAAATGAAAGGGAATGTGAGCCAACCTGCAGTGCACAGCACTCTGTGGGAAATGAGATTGACTCTGCTGGACAGCTTTGTATTTCTCTTGTTCTCTCCCTCTTACCCTGTACTACCAGTCTCTAAACAGCAATACCCCTCTGTGCTCTGCTGGACATCCCCCTAAACAAAGTCCGAAGTCCAATCCAGTTCTGTCGGTGGCCAAATCCAGGGATGAAGCTGAGTTAACAGACGCCTAACTTGACTGAGAACTAACCTGGCAGATGTCGATGCTTGACTGTAAATATTCACACAGAGACAGCCAAAATGAGGCATCCAGGGTGAATTTATAGATGCAATAGACCAGAGGAACAGACCATTTATCACATTTCAGCTCTGCTCCCTTTTATTCTCAAGGAGTCTCTTTGAATATCATAAATTGTAGAGAAACAATATTATACAAGACAAACTTAATAAATACTCAATTTCCTCTTCATCTGACCCAAGAGATATTACTGATAACTTTTTTGGAGAACACAGTTTGGGGAAGAAATTCTGCTACTGTGGTACAGGACTTGTCAGGACAGCGTTCTTTTGTCTTACCTACCTCAGCTCATGCACATATCTGCATGGTAAGTCAGGAAGGAAGTTGTTGAACAAGGTTATAGATTCTTGTCAAACAAAACAGATGTCCTGACACATAAATTTTCACTATTCCTGAAAGGCTCATAATTAAAAAATGAAACCAGGAGGATTTACTGTAAATTACACACAGGGAGAAAGAAATTAATATGGTGTCTTTTCTACACCAGCGTTAACTCCATAGAGAGAAGCTAATTGCTGCCCAGTTCTCTGTGACCTTCTGTTTTATAGGTGGTGAAAGGAGGTTGTCAAAAGCTGCCCAGGAGCAATTGCAACACATCATGGTAATCCTTTCTGTGATCCTGTGAAGGTGAGGATAACATGACATACCTCTAGACAGCATAGATTGGGGGAAAGAGGCAGATGTCACTCACAAGTAACACCAGCTGCTCTCCAAATATTGAGCTGATTAACTCAACAATAGATTTCACTAGAGGAAAACTTATATTTGAAGCCATTATTTAAAAAAAATCTCTCATCCCTGAGACATCTTCCTCCTAAGGAATCTTTTTTATGCACATGAACTTCAACAGATTTTTTTGCCTTTGTTAAACACATTTCATTCATGATTTCAGAAACAATTGACATGGAAAATACTGTACTAGGGAAGTATGAACCACAAACAAAGAAAACAAAGAATGTTAGCTAATCTGGAATAAATGATTCCCTAGTTATTCTGCTATTTTAGCCTTTTCTGTCCCCCTCCCCCTTAAAGAATCCAAGTTTGACATGCTTAATATTGATTGCCAAAGGCCTATTAAGCCCCAAGAATGGGGAGATTGAGGCATCAATGGGGTGGGACATCTAGGCAAACATAAAATGGAACACAAGCAAACAGAAATGGTCATACCCAGAGCATTTACACAATTTAGCACCCCTGTTCTCTCTCTCTTTCTTCAATTAAATGCCATCACTTTTTCCCAAAGTTTCTCTCTTAAGACCTGAGTTTGATTCCCAGCATCCACATAAAAGCCTCATGCAGTAGTAATATGATTGCAGTTTCAGTGGAGGTGGGGGATCCCTAGGACTTGCTGGCCAGCCAATCTAGCAGAATAGACAAGTTCCGGGTTGAGCAAGAGACTGCCTCAAAAAGTAAAGGGGAAAGCAACTGACAGAAATACTTGATGTTGACCTCCTGCTCTGACATTCACATGCATCCATGAGCATGCGTATACACAGTTATACACACAAACATGTCCACACACTGAAATAAAAGTACTTTCAATGAATTAGCAAATGAATCAAGGACTTTCAGTAAATTAAAAGCTTAAGAAGAAAACTATTTTCTTTTTTTGTTGTTTGGTTTTGTTTTTTCAAGACTGAAATCTTCTGTAAAGCAAAGGACAAAACGGCAGCCTACAGAAAGGAAAAAGATCTTTACCAGCCCTACATCTGACAGAGAGCTTGTATCCAAAATATATAAAGAACTTAAGATATTAAACTCTAGCAAACCAAGTAATTTAATTTAAACAAATGGGATTCTTAACAGAATAATCTCTATGGCTGAGAAGCACTTAAAGGAATGTTTGATGTCCTTAGTCATCAAGGAAATTCAAATCTAAATGACTCTGAGATTTCATCTTACACCCATCAGAATGGCTAAAATTAAAAACTTAAATGACAGCTCATACTGGTGAGGATGTGGAGCAAGGGGGACGCTTTTCCATGGCTAGTGAGATTGCGAGCTTGTACAATTGATTTGGAAATCAATTTTGTGGTTTCTCAGAAAATTGGGAATAGGTATACCTCAAGACCCAGCTATACTACTCCTGGGCATATATCAATTTTTTTCTGCCATAACACAAGAATGTTTGCTCAACTATGTTCACAGCAGCTTTATTCATAATAGCCAGAAACTGGAAACAACTTAGTTTGTCCTAAAACTGAAGAATTGACAAAGAAAATGTACATTTTCACAATGGGTATTACTCAGTCATTAAGAACAAGGACATCATGAAATTTATAGGCAAATGGAAGGAGCTAGACAAGCCCATCCTGAATGAGATAATGTAGACCTTGACAAACATGGTATGTACTCAATTATAAGTGGGCTTTGGTAATGAAGTAAAGGATAACTATTCTACAACAATAGGCCGGCCCAAAGAAGATAAATAACAAGGATGGTCCAGGTGGGAAAAGCTTGATTCTCACTGAAAAGGAAAAATAGATTTGACAGAAGAGGTGGATGGCGGGAGGGGACTGGGTAGGAAAGGACACAAGAGGGATGAGGTGGGGAGAGGACAGAGTGAGAAAGTAGATTGGAGGAGGCATTTCTAGGAGGAGCTAGAAACCTAGGACAATGGAAACTCCCAGAAATCTATGAGGTTGACCGTAGCTAAGATTCCTAGCAGTGAAGAAATGGATCCTGAGCCAGCTGTCTCCTATAACCAGGAAAGAAATCTAATGGAGGGTTTGGGACAGCAACCTAACCACAAAACCTTAGACTCATAATTTGTCTTGCCTACAAGATGTACAGAAAGGTAGAATTTAAGTAAAGAGCCAACCAATGACTGGCCCAACTTGAGACCCATGTCATGATACTATCACCCACCCCTGATACTACAAAAGATATTCTACTATACTTGCAGACAAGAGCCTAGCATCACTGTCATCAAAGAGGCTTCAACTAGTAACTGATGGAAACTGATGCAGAGTCCAACAGCCATGCATTAAGTGGAAGAAGGGGTGGAAGCATTGAAGGAGCCAGAGGGGTCAAGGACACCGGAAAAAATCTACAGAATCAACTAACCTGGACCCATAGGGGCTCATAGAGATTGAACTCTCAACTAGTGAGCATGAATGGGATGTACTTAGCCTCTCTGCATAGGTGTAACAGTTGTGCAGCTTGGTCTTCATGTGGGACTTCTGAAGACGGAGCAGGGGCTGTCCCTGCCCCTGTTGTCTGCATTTGGAACCATTTCCCCTAACTAGGGTGCCTTGCCTATCCTCAATAGAAGATGCACCCAGTCTTACAGCAACTTGATATACCAAGGCTGGTTGATATTTGTGGTTGCTATCTCCTTCTGAGGAGAAGAGAAGAGATAGGAAGAGAGGAGGTGAGAGGGAAGGACTGGGAGGAGAGGATGGAGGGGAAGCTGAAATTGGGATGTAAAATAAAAAATGATGTAATTAATTTTTTAAAAAGAAAAGGAAAAAGGAAAACAAGTGATGGAGTGGCTGTGAGGAGGAAGTACTGTGTCAGAATGCTGGCCAGAATGTTTACTGGTCTAGGCATTAAGGGAGTCAATAACGAGATGTCTTAAAACATTTAAGAGTCCGCGGCAATAGTTCAGTGGCAAAGTACTTTGTTAGCATGTGTGAAGTCCTCAGTATTGCTGATAAACGAAATGAAATGAAAATACAATCATCACATGATCTAGATTAATCATTCCTGGGTAGATACCTGAATAACTATGTCAATATGGCAGAGAAATTCTTGCAGAGCCTGGTTTATTACAGTCCTATTCACGACAGCTAAGAAATTGAAAGCTTTTATGTCTGTCAGCAGAAAGATAGGTAAACAGCATGTGGTACATATATACACTGGGATTTCATTCAACTGTTAAAAAACTGAAATCATGACATTTGCCAGAAAATGTTAGTAACTGGAGACAATTATGCTAAAAAATTTATTGGACTAAGAAAGAAAGCATGTTTTCTCTCAAATGCAGACTTTAGATATAAAGTGGTATATGTGTGTGTGTATAAGTTACTTAAACAGAAAAAGGACTATGATGTGAAAGGCCTGGAGAGAAAGAAAATCTTTATTTTTAAAAATATTTGTTTTTATTTCTGCTTGTGATGTTTTCTATCTACTCATATCTATGTGATTGCTTAAGGACAAAGGGGAATTCAGTCCCCTAGAGCAAGAGTTACTGGTCGCTGTAAGCTACCCAACATGGATAATGGGGACTGATCTTGGGTCCTCCAGAAGAGTAGCAAGATTTCTCTTTGCTGAGACATCTCTCCTGCCCCTGAAGAAAGAGTCTTAGGGTATTGGAGAGGGCTGCAGAAGAAGGAAATGAAAAATAGCACAATATGATGACATGTGTAAGAAAACAGCAAGGTGAAATTCTATTTTGTAGTTGTTTTTTTTTTAAGACTCAGTGTAGAATGAAATCTTTTGCCTCCTGCCTAATCCTTAGTTTTTTTTCTTTCTTTCTACAATGACTCCTAAGTGCTTTTCTTTGGAATAATTTTCATAGTACGGTGAAACAAACCGTTCAGCACAAGAAACCATTGTTTATGAGACTTTAAATGTCTCATGAAGCATCCTAACCAGTATTTATTGTTTTGCTTTCCTGAAGACTACACTTAACTATTCAAAGAGGCTGGATTTTACAGCAATCTTTTGATTTTTCTACTTTAATTCTTTTATTCTGATTGTGTTAAAGAATACAGAAAAAAGACTCATTAGCAGATTAAAAATGGTCTCAAATGACTGGAGCCATGAAGAGGCCATGCTTATTAAAAGGTCATGGGCAGGACAGGTTTACTTACTTCAGAACTGTGTGGATTTTTCACTTTGCAGCAAGGAAAACAGACTAGTTTACATAATTGCCTATACAAAGCTTGGAAGAAAACATCTTTTTGGAATTCATCAGGGTGTTTAATTAATAGCAGCATCTCTGATTTACTCCAGGGTAATGCTACATATTCTAATGAATTTTGAGTATTTTTTTTACTTTCATAAAATATTACATATAATGTCAAAACTAAAGTACATGGCTACACAGGGAACACCCGCTAACAAATACAAACAAATGCATATTACTTGGACGCCAACGCATGGTTAGAGGTATTCACTTTTCAAACTCAACAATGAATTGCAGAATTCAATAAAGGGATAGTATTGTCATTCCTTTGAGAAGTTCTCACTATCCACGAACGGTTTGCATCAACCCCCCTGCCACACTCCAAGCAAACCACCAAAGAGTAAGTCAAAACCTTTCTGAAGAGTGAAGGTGAAATACCAAACCCTAGTGCCTAGAAATGGATTCACTGGCAGCATATTATCTGATGGCAAAGATGTTGATGACTAGGCCAAATTGTATTTTTCTTAGGAAGTCACACTGAACAAAAAAGAGAAAATAAATCACCATAAAAATGCAAGTAAGGTGGTAATAATAGCCTAGTTATAGCTGCCATGAAATAGTCATTAAGTTATATGCAGCATAAATCTCCTGGAGTTTTGTAAATGATGGTGGCTCTTGGAGACTAAATAAAGATAAACTGTAGTGACTGGCTTCCTCTCTCTTTGCTCCTTGGCATGGGCTTTTATAATGTTTAAGCAAAAGCTCCTGGCACCATATGGTTCCTGAAGGATCTGAGAAAGAATTAAAAATCTTCAATTCAATTCCATATTTACTTATGACTAGTGCTTTTTTTTAGGCCTAAGGAGTGTCTTGCTCTGCTGTGGTTCATCTTGGGGCTGAAAGAGACATCCAGCTTAAGTCTTGTGCTTTTTGCTGGTCTCATATCTGGATAACACCAGCAGAGTACTGCTGTGGCTGAGCCTGCTGCTGTGGACCCAACTTGCTAATTCCAACCTCTGGAGATTTGCAAAGAAAAACTAACACTCTTCTTTCCTCCCTGGATCTGCAGCTTAGCAAAAACTTAGATTCAAAGAGTCCCAGCAAATGCCCCTTTTCTGCCTTGGTGGAGGTTGGCATTAATCCCAGGTGATTTTTTTTTAACTGTTTTTCCCCTCTACTATTTAAACTGAATCCTTAGTGTTTCAAATTAAATCCATTCTTTCTAACCCTGTCATTGCTAACTAATGAGAACAATTCCTCTCTCTACTCTTGGTGGCTACATGTGGGGTACTTACAGATGAGAATCATATCTTTCTGTAGCCTACTTTTTAACTGTAGACTGCACAGTGATAAAATGGGTTAATTGTTGCTATAAAAATATTTTCTATCCTCATAAGAAAGTAATTTTTCTCTACAAATCTTTTTAATTTCTTTGCTTTGCACAATGCTCTTTTGGTCTTCAGAGACTGAGAGTAAAATTCGATCCCACCACAGACACAAGATCCAAAGGAAAATGTTAAATAGGTGATATGCATGCATAATTCAACTTGCTCACTGGGAAATTTTCTCTTTGTCACACCCACTCTGTTACTAGAGCCTTAGCTTTCATTACACATTCCTCTCATACCTATGGACACATTTGCAGCCAAGTTTCATGAATGAATTCTTACTGGAACAGGGTCACGTCTTAAAAGCATATTGTTTGTGGCAAAACCAACAGCATGTATGATCTGCAAAGTCCATTATGCTGACATCTTGGATCTTTAGAGAAGTTTGCCAACCCCCAGCTCTCTGTCTAACCCTGAGTGTGACCGTTTGCACAACAGAAGGCACACCTTAAAAGACATGCAGCTATGTCACATTTATGGAGAATGTTCTCCTGTGTCTCTCCAACTCACACCTCAGATCACCAGGAAGACAAAAGAATCCAGACCAAAGCTGGATGGTACTCACAATGTGAAGCTGGAGGAAGTCGCCAAGCCCTGGGGCACTGTCAATGCGTACTAAGATGCCATCCTTCACAGTGGTGCTGAATCCCACGGCGAGGCGGTCAGAGCGTGTGCTGGGTCTGTCATTCGCTGGCCAAGTGTAGAGGATGAGGCCACCACTTTTCCCAAAGATATATGTGGCACCAGCTATGAAGGCAAAGAAAAGGAGACATCAGGGCCACTGCATTATGCCTGCTCTAGTACAACATTGAGACTGCAGGAGACAGCTGTGGGAGAGAAGCTTCTTACACTGGACAGTATCAGGTCACTAAAAGGGATGACTTCCACAGCTTCAGAAAGTGCCTGTCTCCTGGCATTAAGGATGTTTGTTATGGGACTGAGTAACAAAACAGATGCTTTGGAGAGATACATAACAGTGAGGTGTGCGTGGATACATATACTGGATAATGAATTTGTTGAATGCTAACAACTCTCCCTCTTCTGTAACACCTGAATAAGCCTTCCATTTGGCTAAGACAGGCATGAGATAGAAACTTTGTCCCTGTCTCTCATCAGTGGAATCAGGAGCCCTCTCAAGGGTGCCACACCCCAATGCTTTCAATGAAGAAGCCCCAAAGTATTATTGCTTTCCTAATCCACAGGATGGAAGCGTGGCCTGGTGGCAGGAAGCAAGTGAAGCAACACAATGTCATTTCAATGAAATGACTGGAAACAATAATATTTTATATTTTGGAATTTTGGATCTGGAAATTTATATGTATATACTTTAGACAGGAGTTTTTAGACAGTCTGTGTATTGACTGTTACGACCTGTTACATGTAGTCAAATGTGACTTTTCCAAACATGGCACCAAGGATCATTAATATTCAAACACTTTTGCATATTTCAAACATGGGGTTTCTGAATTGGATCTAGCTGGATGACTCAAAATACTTATGTTTCATTATTATCTTGTTATAAACATGCTGACACAAATTATTTCTGGAGTCTTTTAAGATTAAACACCCACTTCCTAAGTACTTATCTGATAGTATTTATTGATATTGATACAATGGGTCTCACATCTTCTCAGAAATGAAAATCCAGAAAAGAGCTATAACAGATGTAGAAAAACCCCCAAAGATAATGACTTTTTCATGTGATAAATTATATGATCAATTGTACTAGGTTTATTTATGCTTTTACTATTAATTCATATATTAACTATTATCAGTGTTAATCCTGGCTTACCAAAAATACATTAATTGAATCTACTTATAAAAGCAACAGGGAGAAAACAAACAAAAAATATATTCTGAGATTACTGGTCCTATTTGTCAACTTGATAGGGTCTATAATTATTTATGAGTAGAACCTCCCATCCATGGCTTTAAAAGATATCTAGACTGTGTTAACTGAAGTGTGAAGACACAATCTGGAGGTAGGGGAGGAGGGCTGTGGATTAAAGACTGCAGTGAATGCCGGCTGAGCATCTGCCATGAGTTCCCCCAGATATTCCTGACTGCTGATATAGTATGACTAGCTTGTACCATCATCGTTTTGGTACCTGATGGACTACATCCAGGAACTGTGAGGCAAATCAAACCATTTATCCTTTAAGTTAGTTTTCAACAGGGCATTTTATCACAGACAGGTGGCAGGTAGCTAATAAATATTTGTATTTTAAAATATTTTAAAGTCTATTTTAAGAAACAAGACTATCAAATTCTAAATTGGGGAAGAACATTAAAAATTTGGAAGCTAAAATGTACTAGGACATTGTAGCCTCTGCTTTGTTTTGTTGGTTTTGTTTTTGTTTTGCCAGTTACTAGTAGCAAGTTGTTTCATTCAATAACCTTCTCAACATCCAACGTTCATTTGGCATTAGATTTTCCTGTGTTTATTCCAGTGAACTTGATGTGATTCTTATGACTAGTTTTTTAAACATTAGACAACCATTCACTCAATCTTTAGCATTCACTAAAAACCTCAATCACTGGTCCATATCTACTGTAACAGTTAATGTGTAGAAAACATTGAAATACATTACATCAGCTGTACAAGCAATGCATTATATAGCTTGCTTAAAAATAACAGACTCATTTGGGCTAGAATTGGGAGTTTATGTCCTATGCCATCCCTGTAGTAGCTCTAAGCCCTCTGAGATGTGAGAAAACCCACTTTCCTGTTTGAAAGGTCACCTATGCGGCTTGTTTTTTGACTCTCTATGAGCTTCTCAATACTTAGAGGAGTCTTCAGAACTCCCCCCCCAACCCCTCCCCCCCTTACCCTCACCCCGCAGGATCATGAAGAGAAGCTGGGACTATGGTATGCAAAGTTTATGTTAATTCCATATGCAAAACAATGTTTGCTCTCTCCTACCCACAAACACCCTCAAAGCTGCTCAAAATTAGAAATCTTGGTAAAAGATTTTATGCTTGATATCTCTCCATCTGTGAAGAGTTTAAACAAGTCCTTTTCTGTAGATGATCACAAATGTCACCCTTGCTTTCTTCATTCTTTATTTGGAAAACTGAAGGTTATTCAGTGATTAATGTATAAAATCACCAAAAATGCAAATCAGCCTGTGACATTTCATGCCACTTTATAAAATCTTACCCAATTCTGTCCCACGTTCGTAGTGGATTTGCAACAGAGGTACCTTCCTACTCTACCAGGGGAGAATTTCATCTGCACAAAAATATTAAACATGCAGAACAAGGCACAAGGCTTCATAGTTTGCAAAGCCTCTTCTGCATTCTTAGGTGAGGCCAGCAATTGCAGGAGACAATTCATTTGTTAACAGCTTTACAGATGTGAAAACAGAAGAGGCTCAGATATTTGTCTCAAAACAGGGGCATCTACTATTAATTGCCCCCAAGAGCCTTTTTTAAAAAATCACATGCCAATGCAATTACAAAACATGATTTGACAATACAGCCAAATTTTTCATACTTAGCCTTACATACTTCATGTCTTCTAAGACTGAAATAGAACATAAACAAAGCTGCTCCCACAGTGTTGGCATGCTTGCAAATAGCATTCTGGTTTTTGGCCAGCAGATAATTTCACAAACTCTCTTCACTTTTGTGTGTTCCCCTGCTCTGTTCAATAATTCTCAGTGTTCCACATAAGGAAGCTGTTCAAAGATAATACCTTTTACATGTTGTGTTTAGAAGTCATGATGGTGTTACTTTTTAAATCAACAGAGAAGAAAACCTCATTATAACATTAGCAGATAGGTTAAATAGATAGAACATCTAATTTTAGAAAGCTTTTTTTTTCCCCTCTAGGTCTGGACTCACAATGACATCATCTTAGATAATTCTGATTTTTCGATGAAATGGTTTATTCTGCAAGGTATCAGACTGTAGAAATCTGTCCTTGATTCTGAATTTACTAGTAACAATGACCAAACTTTCTGAGGACACTCACAGCCTAACAATGCTCTGAGATGATGTTAATTAATTGCCATAATTTTCTATACTGACAATGCCATTTTTCCAGTTCTGTGTTTTTCCTATCTTGAATGCTTTTTTCTAAATAAACACAAACTTCTTGTTCATATTAAAAAAAATGTCTAGGCTTCAAATTTGTTTAAGAATTTCAAATTTAAACATTCTTAGTTTTAAATTACAAATCACTGTTTGGAGAGCAGTGTTCTGAAGAACACTGATCCTGAATCCCATGATACCACAATTTGTGTTCTCTACTCTGAGACTGAATTTCTGATGGATGGGTTCCGACTGGACTCAGTGTGTTGGTTAAAATATCAGGCTACCTTTGCAAATAATCAGAACAATATAAATCTAATTCATTTGAGAAAAACCTGCCTTTGGGTCATTTATTTAACGCCACAGCATTTATTAAGAGCAGAATGAGGTTACCTCGTGGAGTCTCAGCCAAGATAATGTTTTAGGAATGAAATCCCTGCATAGTTACCGCCAACTGAGATCAAGTACATCTGTGCCTTAGCTTCTGGTATGTCACTATTTCACCCGCAATCCACAAATAATGAACTTAGGTTACTGTTTTGAATGGACTTGCCGTATACTGAGATGAAATAGACAGTGAAGTTAGAACTGTATGCAAATGAAGCTGTGAGGTGGGAAGAGGATGTGTAAGAAAAGTAGTTTGGTTGGAAAAGGGGTCCAACAGACTGCAAAGTAATATACTCAGGAAGAGGTTCTAGGACACAAATGCAGGTAGACATATAATCTAGTAGTTCAGTCGATGATTTAGAGTTTTTCAAAGAGAATAGTAGATTTTTTTTTCTAGTTTACACTTCCTTCCAATATTCTGAAAAGACTGGTGATTTTTTTTTCTTCTTAGTTTACTCGAATTTGGATGTTGATAACATTTCAACTTTTCCTTGTCTGGAACATTTAGATAATAATCATGGTTATTGTTTTGACTTAGCAGCTTCAAGTCCCTGATTTTATAATGACCTTTCTGCTTCCAGGCCCTCATCCAAGTCACCTATTATTTTTGGATGATTATCAAGGAAGTAGTGTCATGGCCTTGCTTAAGATTAATTTCATAGGTGTGTATTTGTGTTTACTTACAGACATATCTATATGTAGAAAACTTTAGATAATATAATTGACTATTTGTGATTCATTTATTACTTTATCCATTAAATAATTATAGATAATATGGCTTTAAGAAGTCCTCAGATTCTATGCTAATTGGTTTGTTTATGCTGTTTTGTATTTTTAATACAAACCAGATTTCCCTGAAATAATTTTTATTGTTGTTGAAATAGAAATGCTTTTTGGAAGTGCTTCCCAAGTGAAACCTGTGAGTGCTAAATTTAGCAAGAATTAGATAAATTACTGGAAGATAAGAATAGTAACAGAATAACAAATTAGTATAGTAAGTATAAGCTTACATACCATATGGTATACAACGTTTGTTAAAAAAAAATAGGATTCCACTGCTCTCCTGGCCTCTCTGAACACTGAGAACATAGACTAGAGTTCTGTGACAGTGATATGACACTTTATGGTGTCACTATTTCTCTTTGTACGATCTGTCAAGCATAGTGAGGAGAAAGAGTTATGATCATTATGACAAAAATTGACAAAATCCTATTGAAGAATAAATAGACTATCAATGGCATACAATATATTTTAGCAGTAGATTTGGTTGTTGGTATGAAATAACTATATTTTATTCATATCAACTACTATATAGCTAACAAAAAATAAAATAGAAAGATTTGTGGCTTACATCTGAAAAAAAAAAAAGCAAACACTTCCAGCTAATGAAAGCACAAAGCTGGGGGGCATCTCATAGTGATCTATTCCTGAACAGAATAATTTCTCAATTATTTTCAGAGTGATCTATAATTTTCTCTCAACCTCCCTCTGTATTTCTGTGTCTTTGGAGTGCTGTATCACACTCATTTATTCTTAATGGTAGGAAATTACATATCTGTGGCACTGTGTGGTTTTCAAATTGCTTTCTCTGGGAGTGTTTGGTTTGGTTTGTGTTTTTGTTGTTTGTTTCTTTGATTGATTGATTGCTTTTCCTTACTTCAGCACTCACTAAAGTTTTCATGAACTTTTTGTTGTTGTTGTTACTGTTTTAATTTCTTTAGAAAAGAAGAAATTTCGGGATGCAACAACTTGATGTGGTGCTAAGTGGTAGAACTGAGAATGTATTGTGACATTCTTCACCCTCACCTCCTGGCCCTGTGCAGCCATTGGAACAAATGTCCCCAGGGAATCCCAAGAAACCAACAGCTGCATAAAGAGGAGGGAAGGATGAGCGAGAGATGAAAATCTGCAAGTGAGGCCTGAGCATTGTACAAGCAGTGCTTCTGGGGGGGGGGGGACAGGGTAAGTGATGCAGATGTAACCCACAGCCCTCCAATGAATTTATTGGAATGGCAGCTTATTGAGCTATTTTTACCACTATGAAAATTAAAAAAAAAGGAAAACTTCAAAAACAATGATGAAGTGGCCTCAGATAAAGTAAAATAGAAAGCATTTAACCTTAAGAGAGAAAATTCACCCAGTTTTTAAAACATAACTTCCCTTTGGCAAAGAAATAAATATATTTGCTGCTTATTGAACTGAGACACTGAAAGCAATACCTAGAAGTCAAATATGTCTTCAGGAAGTCAAATACGTTCTCAGGGAGAGCCAAGTGCTGCAATGTTTAGGCAGATGGGGGCTCTCTCCAGATGGGGCAATCTCTTTTCTCTTTCTCGAAGAAAGACCAATGAAAACTAATAGAAGTCAATCCTTCAAACAATTCAATATTCTAGGGCTTTGAAAACAAGAGCTTAATGAGAATGCTTCTGTGACCAGACCCGTGCAGTGTCCATATAACACTGACTCTGTTCAGTAACATGGGAGTCAAGCCTCACCTAATGAAACTCTTCAGTATTATACCCAATCTTATGGAACCCCGAGTGGCAGGAAGATTTAAAACTAACAAATCAACAGAATGCTTTTCTACAAAAGTCTATCATTATTTAGCTGCAATTGTTAACAAAACCAGAGAGGCTTGCTCTTCATGGAGATTAGGTTAACTGCTAAGCCTGTCTCCACAAATATTCTTGAAACCAATGACAGGAAAGTTTTGGATTTCCCAAGGAGAAATGAAGAAGTAACTTGCTACTCCTGAAGCTTAACCACAGACGGGCATATTTTTCCTCGGTTACTTTTTGCACACCTTACTCTCCCAAAGTCTGAGTAATATAAAATGATCCGCAGTTTCAGCAGGCCTTCAGAAACAATGGCAAACACACCCCACCCTCTCTAAGTTCCCGAGATAATGGTGTTTCTAGAAACAGCACTTTGAAAATGTCACATCCAACAAATATGAAAGACATGTATCTTTCTCATAGAACCCTAGAGTAGCTCTGCTAAGGATAAAGAAGGTGTTTAAAATGTTGAAATCGATCTGATAAGATAGTGTGTTGGGGTACTTTCAAATTCTTCTCCCTAGTGGAACTGGCTTTTCCAAAGCTCTCTGTCTTTCTTAAGGTACTTCACAGTACTATTTTTTTTGACAGTTCAGTTGTTACCCTTTTATTGTAGTTTCTAGATTTTCATTCATTAGATCATTCATTCATTTTTAAAAATATATAACAAAATAAAATGTGATAAGATAAAACAAAACCTATTACATCACCGCTGAACAACACAAACCAACAGTAGGAAAAGAGCCCAAGAGAAAGCATAGGAGACAGAGAGCCAGTCGATCACACACTTAGCAATCCATAAAAATACTAAACTGGAACCCATAATGTGCATTCTGAAGACCGGGTGCAGAACCATGCAGACCTCACCCAGGCTGCTTCAGCCTCTAATTTCAATACTAAGGTTAACAACAGGATTAATGCCTATATCAGCTCTGTGAATGAGTGACTCCTAGCACACAATACAAAATTACAAACCCATACAGTGCACAGAATGACTGCTGCATACATTTACTAGCGTCACATGGGAGAGGGGCATCACAGCTGGCATGGGTAACTCGAACATCTGAAATTCATTTTATTTCTCTCTCTCTCTCTCTTTTTTTTTTTTTTGAGACCAGAAGCCTTTCTCTGTGGCTTGTACACAGCCATCGCCACCCTTGCTGTCGGCGCACACTGACACATGAGTGGCACCAGATGAGCACTGTACCCCTTGGTCCTAACTGCCTCTGTTTGTGAAGATACTAGACATACAGGATTGGGAGTTTCTCTAATGAACCCAATTTAATCCGTTTACATCTTCAGAGAGTCTATCTCTAAACAAAGACTACAGATTTTTTTGATACCTTTGAGGGTTCTTGGACCAATCACCATGGATACTAAAGGATGTCTTAGCATGAATTTATGAGATTCAGCTCCTAACAGCTACTGTCTCCATTTTAATGATCAGATAAGTCAACCAATAATATGCCCAAGAATAATTATACCACACTCATAAAATTGTCAGTTCTGTAGGTCAGCCTCCACTACTAGGTTTATACCAAAGATTATCTCACAACTGACATAATTTAACTTTCATAACCACACTGCTTCTTATATAAGAAAGCAGAGCCAGTCCCAGGAAATTGCATAGTATTTGGGTTCAATAAAGTAAATATTAAGTTTTATTGTCAAACAAAATGAAAATCCAGAGCCCTTCCATAATATGAGTTTCTGAATGATGGGACTGCTTAATTTGTCTCTTGGTCAACAATTGTGAGAGCTTGGAAAATAAATGTTACTGAATTAATCAATAAATTTTGGGCTGTCTCTTTGTACATATCTTCACATTGCCATTCAGGGGTGGAGAAGAACTGCAAATAGATGAAGAAGAACCCACAGTGCCCATTCATTCAGCTCAGCTATTTGTTACTTTACCTCAACATGGAAATATTTTATAAATACTCATCAATTAGGGTTTATAACAGATCAAGTAGCACATACTGTTCAATTTATAAAGGAAAACTACCCACACACACATGTGAGTGATTTTTCTTCAGTGTGGTTTTTGGCAGGCTCAGATAATAAAATCACACCCATTTTGTTTCAGATTGTTTTCTGTTACCTCTTAGTTTCTAAATCACACTTCAAATTCTTTTCGTTGGAAAAAAACACTAATAAATCAATACACCTCAGCTTTAACTTCATAGGGTTATGTGGGAGAGAAAAATATGATCTTAATTTTATTTCATAGAGCATTAACTAACAGTAAAGACCATATGTACATGTCTGTTAGGAAATTATAGATGAATGAGGTGAAAAGCAAAAATGATCATCTGATAATTATTTATCATCCTTTTTCTGTAGAGTTATTTTTCAAAACACATGGTTTCTGATAGCATCTTTAGGGACCAGGTTAGGAGAGAGGGGAAGTTCAAACTATCTTATTTGCCTTCATTTCTTTTTTAATGCGATGGCTTTGAAATGTCTTTCCTGCAAGCAATCAAGGGATCTCTATTTCTCTGGAAGGGAAATACAGATGAAAAGCAGTAGCTTTCATTGAAATATCTGATTTATATAGGCTTCACACTTTCTAGGGCCAGGGCCTGTGTAAAGACAATTTTGGTGTTTCTGTGGCTCTAATTTATGAAACGCAAATTTCCTGAAAATGTTGCCTAACATTTTTGAAGGATAATGACTCTGAATTTTATAAGACCCATTTTAACTATTTAAACCATCTTAGAGTGAGGAAGAAGGAAGACATGTGAACCATTGTGGCTCATGCTCCTTACTACATAATACAAATTTATCTTCACTATGCCTCAGTTTCTACATGATTGCAATGGTGTTAGGAGCTCATAAGTTTCCTGCATGGGCTGAGGAGTTAATTGGCAATTGATGGAGGCTGGGGAAGGGATAGCCATTTTTCTTTTGCAGTATGGCCATTGGTTGGTTTCTTATGAATCAACAAATGATCCCATTCTCATTCACATTTGGGCAACATTAATTTGATGCAGTAGATATTGAAGAAGAAAAAAAGAAGAATATTGGATAATAAGTTAAGATAGAAACTGGTTAGAGCTGGTTCACGTGGAATTGGAGTAGTAATGGGAAGTACATATAATCATAACACATTGTATACAGGTATGAAATACTTTTCCTACTTAATAGTCTTAACAAGTTGTAATGAAGACTGTAGTAGGACATAGAGAAGCCTGGCTATATCATGTGATTGCTGTAAAAAGATGAGCCCAGATCCCCAGAGCCCACAACAAAGATAGGTATGTTCCACTTATCTATGCAGCTAGAGAAACAAGAAATAGCATTTTCTTTTTTTTTTAATTTTTTTATTTTTTGTTATCAATCACAGGTTAGGTACTTTGCATCCCATGCCCAGCCCGCCCACTCCCTCCCACCCTCCCCAACCCTCCCTCATCTCCTCCCCGCCCACTCCAAGTCCACCAGCGGGGGAGGACCTCCTCCCCTTCCATCCAACCCCAGCTCATCCTGTCTCCTCAGGGCTG